>CM040120.1:77353593-77953593 GCA_022559845.1 Amorphophallus konjac
GCTCGCCATCAATGGGCAGGCCGGAAAGCTGTGATAAGCTCCAAAGATCCAGAGATGTTTCCCCCTCCGCCGTATAGAAAGTGTTGAACAAAGGGCAGAACACCTCAAACATCCCACAGCACAGCCCCCGGGATATGGGATACCGGAATCTGGAAGCAAAGACACTGTGATACACTCCTGCTCTGATTAGCAGGGGGGCATACTCTAGCAGAACAAACTCTGTAAATTCCACTGCCCCCACTCGGAATAGGTGAGCGTCAGTGATCTTGCAGTCTCCAAACCAGCCGGCCGCCAGAAGATATTTAAACTGAATGACCGAGCAATTTAGCACGAAGGGCTCCTCGCCATATCCCCACTTTATAGGTGCCAAGAACATGCCGTAGCCGGGCTTCTCCCTATGAACTCGGCCGCTGACATTATCCCACCGGGCTAGTGTGAATTCAGGTGCCCGGATCAGCATTTTCTACTCGGGTTCTAGCTCCGATATTCCAAGGACTGCACCCCAGTCCCGTTTCTCTCCGGGAAGATAAATGGCCTGGCCACGATATATTGAGTCCTTCAGGCTATCCCGCTCAGCAAGAATGGCAGCTTCGACTGCACGAGCTATCCGGTAGTCTCGCATGCCGCCCACTGTAAAGGTCCGTATGAACGGCATCAGATGTCGGTCCTTCGGAAAGTCTGGCCGATAGTTACTATCCCGCCTGAAGCATGTCTCGGTCACCGTGGAATATACTCGGGCCGTCTGCACTGTGTCAGTTTCAGAATCAGATGATTCGTCAACTGAAGCTATTTTATCATATCCATAATCCAAGCTGTGCACGTTCAACCAATTCACTCTTGCCCGAGATATGTCTGGCTGGGCCGTTGAGCTAGCTCCAACAGCTCCAGAGGATGTAGCAGCAGAGGCAGAAGCCATGGCTATGTCTGTAAACAAAGAAGAAATGTGGATTAAAAAGGCAGTCTTATAAGGATTGCAACATGATATTCTATGGAAATTTCGACAGCATATCCCCTTATTCGGGGTCTGCCCAAAAAGAATAGGGAGTCACCAACCAAGAGGGGGTGATCCCGGAAGCAAAGGGATCGAATCCCAAAAATACGTCACCCAGACGGAAGACTCGCGGCGACGGCCGAGAGGGCGAAGGCTACTCGCGCCGAAGAAAGGAAATGAGAGAAAGAAACTGAAGAGAGAGAGAGACAGGTGGAGAATGAAGGAAAAATGGGCGATCGGCGCCCTAAATAGGGCCCAGGCGACAGAGGTCTCGGCCCGGCAAAATGCGCGCCGAGAACCTCTCGGCCGAGAGCCCCCCGGCGGCCATAAGGCGCGCCGAGAAGCCCCAGGCCGAGAGGCCCCCGCGCCGAGAAGCCCCCAGGCCGAGACCCTCTTGCCAGGGCACGCCGATAAGGCCCCCGCGCCGAGAAGCCCCCCAGGCCGATAACATCCCAGGCCGAGATACCCGCGCCGAGAAGCTTCGCGCCGGGAGGTACTGCAGGCCGAAAAGCCCCAAATGCTGAAAATGATGACAAAAGTTATGAAAAAGAGAAACATCGATGTGCAGAATACTGTTACAGCAAGATGATCAGGTCTGAGGACTGAATTGAAGACAAATTGAGGAAGATACCCTCGAATAGTGAAGGTCACCTGCAACCCCCGTGGCGCTTATTCTGCGCTTACGCCGCCCACAGGTGGGGGGCATTTGTTGACACCCGGAAAATGATCAGGGGTGGAAGCATGATTGAAAAGAAGATCTGACCAACAGCGAAAGACTGAGGTTGATGTCCGAGCTCGTCGCCATTCGAGTGACGATATTGATAGGATAGAACCCTGTCTACGGACTGATAAATCCCTGTCTACGGACTGATAGAACCCTGTCTACGGACTGATAGAACCCTGTCTACGGACTGATAGAACCCTGTCTGCGGATTGATGAAAATTGCAATCGTGACGTCAATATAAGATATTTCAGAAATGATAGACCATTTGGGATGATGATACATTCGAAAAAACTCTAAGTGGGCCTATACGAAGACGGCGCCCAAAGCCCATGTCGAGGCCCAGATATGGCGTCGAGAAATCAAGGTTGAGCGCGCCGTGAAGATCCCTACCGAGAAGGAAGAGGAAAGGGGCTTTAAAAACCCCTCCCTTCGATAGAGATAAATGGGGGGAGAACATCGGAGAAAAAAAGATCAGAGGGCTCCGGGATCGATCGACTGGAGAGAAAAAAAAAAGCTGAAGAAAAGAAAAAAGAGAGAAAGCCAGATAGAAAAAGGGGATCGTTCTGAGAGAAAGAGCCACCCCTCCCCTTTCGATCAACAGAGAGGAAATAGAAGAGAAGAAGAAGGAGAGCTCAAGGTGGGCACCGGGGAGGGAGAGGAGTCAATGCTCCTCCCTCCCCTCCATGTTTTCTTTCTTTCTTTATCTGATGTAATATGGCGAGTTCCATCTCGATCTAGCAACTGTAGCCGGAGTTCCGGCCTTGATTTTAGATTTCTGCTTTACATGTTGTCTTCCATGGTCGGTGTAATCTCTTTTATATGCAATGCAATGAAGCATCAAGATGACCCGTCTGGGTATTGATGGATCAACATACCGATCTACGTCTGTCTGTCTCTCAATGTATACGGCCCTCGTCTGAGAAGAGCACAGATTATTTTCTTTGGGTTTAGAAGCCGATCGCCTGGGTTCGTTCCTTGAAGGGGGACGAGGGCAAGACTCCTAACCCCATCCAATGGGTTACTGAGTCTTGTTCTCTCTTTCCCCCTCCGATCTCGATACCCCTTTTTTTTTATATATACATCTATGATCTGGGTTTTCTGAGGAGCCCTCCCCTTTGGCGGTTCAGGAGCCAGAGATATCAGTTTTCTGGTTTCCTGGGCTGCCCATCTCTCATGAATAACGATCTGATCTCAGGCTCTCCATCCTAAACGTTGGATGCTTAGGGTCTGAAGTTATATGGTTGACAGCCCTTCATTCTCCATGGGTTTAATGTCACTGGATTCTTCTGGAGGGGTCGGAGGGCAGTCATCCCCCGATTCCCCCAAATGACCTGCAACAGAGGGCAAAATCCTCAACAGGATCAGGTGGTAGTCTGATCTCCTCCGTTTGATTCATTCAGCCAAAACCCTTGGCACTCTTCTGATAGAAGTCCCCATGAAGTTCCTCCCTTGCACCTCTGGCCCAGCATTTGATTCGAGCCTGAAAATCCCCAGAAAATACCAGAACAGAGCATCGTTCCTGAGCTCTGGAAACCCTGAGATTCTCCTGCGTTTCACCCCCTCGGCGTGCTAGCTTCCCCGCCGAGAACCATAAGGCCGAGACGCTTTCCCCGTCTTTTAGCTAAACGACAACCCAGTTGGTTATCAAACGCTTTCCTCGTGAGGCTACGCATGCAAGGCTCCAGGCGTACAGACTCCCGGCGTGGCCAGGAGCACGCCGGGAAGCCCTCTGCCGAGAGCCAGTCCGTCTTCATAACTACCCACACCTTTTGCCCAATATTGAAGCTGCCCCTCTCGGCGCCCCCCCCTTCCCGGCGCGCCCGTGAGCCCGCCGAGAAGCCCCAGGCCGAGAGGCCTTATCTCCCTTTGGCCAGCCCAAACGACCAGGCCGAGAACCCCCTTTGCCTATAGCCCGTTCACCCCTTTTGCCCAAGCCTGCTGCCCCTCTCGGCGCCCCCCCCTTCTCGGCACGCTCAGGTGCCGGCCGAGGGCCTCCACGCCGAGAGGGTCTTCCCTCCTTTCTTTTGGCCGCCGAGAGCTCTTGGCCGAGAGCCTTCCCTCGGCCGCCGAAAACCTCTTTGGCCAGCCCAAACCGCCAGGCCGAGAGCCCCTCTCCATCCATCAAATGCCAGGCCGAGAGCCCCATTTTGTCCAAACCAAAGGCCAAGCCGAGATCCCTTCTTCAGTCAGATGAAGCCCACTCAGAGGCCCACCTCTGCACCATTCTTCTATAAACTTCTTAAGCTCCCCTACATCCGTTTAAGGAGATACTCATAGACCATCACTCGTGTCTTAATGAGATACAATAAATGGGGAAGATCTCCCCTACAGCTTTCGTCCCGAACCCGGATTTCACCGATGCCTTATGAACCTAAAGAACCATGTCATTATATGTATTCTGATGGGTTCTAAGGGAATATTGATCAATAATATGACGGCAAGAGATGTCCCCGGGCCCGGTGCCCATCTTTGTTCGGTCGTCGTCCCGGCTCTCCGTGGATGATGACCTATTCTCCCCTGGCATAATCCAGATGGAGGGAACATGCTGCCGAAATTCATATAGTCCCACCAATTGAGCACGGTATTCTCCTATAACCCCGCTGGCCCACAGAGTTATGCCCTTGTGCGATCTCTGATGGCCCTCCAAAGGGGGATATTAATAAGATATCGCACTCGTACCGGGTGTGTTACATCAGGACCGGTCCCCATCCGGATTCCGGGTTATGTCTATATATACATATACCCGATCTTTTGCGGAATCTACCCTGCCGCTGCATGGGTGGTTTCCCATTCCCCACTTGGCATCATCCAAGATGGTGGGAATACGCCGGCGGGTCCCCCCCCGTAATTAATAAACCCCTGTTCTGTTCAAATACGTTTAAACGTCTTGTAAACAGATGAACTTTGTCTCCTTTGAGCATACGGTTTTACCGCTGTCTTCCTCTTACCTCTAGCGTTTAATCAAGGGTTGTCCTCCTTAGGGAGGACGTAATTAACGTCATAGCGTTCAGGGTATGACGGACTACTAGTCCAGACACGATCACTCACAATCGACTGACCAAGTCAGATCGAGCGCACAATAAGAATCGTCACCACGGTGACTGGCACGCCAATAAACCAATAATTAAACGACATAACGAGATAAAAAAGATAATAATATAAACATAAAGATTTCGCGTCAAACAAGATGACAGTTGCTAAGAAGAGTTCCCTTGAGTTGATGCCAGTTTCTTCCCGAGCGAGGCCGGTGGCAATCTCCTTGCTCGCCGGAGAGTTCACCGTTGATGCTATTATTTCTCCTCGCTCTATTGCTGTTCAGATGACAGGCCAAGAAGGGTTCTCTACCCGTGTTGTGCTAACGCATACGGTCGCCAAGCAGATTATGGATTCTATGTTCAAGGGGCAATTGGCCGTATCTTCTACACTTTCCAAGGATATTTTGCACTTGTTATGCAATCTTCCTTAGTTTATTAGCAAACCGGCCATGTCAACGCCGTGTATTACTCTCCCTCAGCTTCACCCGTCTCTTTTATCAAGGGAGTTGTGCTTCAAGGCTGAGTTCCAAGTGGAGTTGCCGAATCTCATGCTTCTAGTGCCGAGAGACAAAACCCTGTGGGTTTGTGATATTCATCACTCTGAAGAGTTACTTGTCCAAGAATGGCCACTTAATGTTGTTAGCACGGGGTGTCTAGGGGTAATTGCCCCAGCAAAGCTGTATGTTCATAGCCGGGCCAGGCCATCTGCTAGATGGGCTCGTTATTTGAGAAGATATTGTAAGGCAAGGTGCCCAAAGATTCGAGCCTGCGCCAGGCGAGTCCATGTTCAAGAAGTATCAGCTAAGAAGAGGCGACGGCGTAAGTTTAAGGGCCGTCAGTTGTGCACTCAGGGGTCCACTTCTCTTACTTCTTCTTCATTTCACTCATCATTTCTTCTGCTCGGTTCCCACCCCTGGGTGGTGTATCTTCCCTCTCCTAATTCTCCCTCCACGATTCTCTCCTCCCATCTCGGGTCCGCAAATCCCTGTTCTTCCTTTTCCCATCTGGAACCTCCGAACTTTCCATATCCTCACCATGCTCGGCCTCAGCCTATGTCCTCCTCTGATTCTTCTCCTCTGGTATCTCCGGGTTCTTCTTATTCCCCGACCTTGTCGGGTGTCTCTCATTCTCCTTCTCTGGCACTGTCAGATGATTCTCATCCCTCTTCTCCGACCACGTCGGATGACTCTTCTTATCATCTTTCTACTCTCTCCTCTTCACCCTTTTGGGGTCTTTGCCCTTTCTCTTGCTATTTTCGAGGCTTTAGCCCGCCTTAATCTCGACTAATCTGGTTTCTTCTGTAATTGGTTCCTTGTTATCAAGGTCTCTACACCTTAACGAGGGAGTTCTAGCCCTCGTCTCTCTTCCTTTTTATCCTTCTTCGTCCAGTGTCGTGTCTGTCACTCCTCCATGTAGAGGAATCTTTGATCCTTTGCTATCCTCTCCCTTTCGTCTTGTCAAGTAAGGAATACAAAGCTCGTGCTGCACGAAGCTCGATGTTCAAAATCATGTCAGGATGCTACTTCCACACTATGGATTTGCGAGGTATCGTTATTTTGTGCAAGAATATGCTATCATTTTCATTATTACTCATGCACATACTAATAATGCTATTCCTCAACATGGTTAAGTGGCTTTTAGAGATTTTCTTAGTTAAGCCTAGTCAAATGAGTTCACTTCTGCAGCATCCTTAGGCCGGTGATAGCTCCGTGCTGGGAGTCTAGTTCTTTCCCCGATCATTGAGGGTGACCTTTGAGTATGGTTTTTTTCACACACTACACGGCAAGCCATAGCCGATCTCTCTGAGACACACCATTGCTGCTTTGGCCATACCATGGGTATGCACAAAGGCCTTTTTCTCTTCTTTACTCGGCCAAGTGCAAGGGGCAAGAGATTGATGGATGAGATGACCAACCTAGGCACTCCCTAATACGAGAGAGGTCTCAAATAGGGACAGTCTTGACCCTCGAAAGTGAGCTTTCATGTAATATCTAGCCAATAAGGGCTTTCAAAATCAATGATGAATCAAAAAGAATATTATGAATCAAAGGCATGGCAAGAGTGGCAGTACAGTTCCCCGCGGGACGTCATGAGCCCGGTCGCATGCGTGCCTGATAAAGATGGGTCTCAAAATCAAAGACACAAAGCCCCGGCGCAACAGACTATATCTTTGAGGGGTAGTGCCCTGGAAGGAATTCAAATCCTGATGTCTCCCATCCTGCATAAAGCTTGTCTCCAATTTTTCTTCTGTTCCTCCCTCTTAGGCTAGGTTGTATCCCGGGTATGGCCTTAGTAGGGGAACCGGTCTCTAGAGGCGGTTGGTTGTGGTAAGCCTCCCTCACGTGCACGCCCTACTTAAGGGAAGTCTTTAATGAGAGGGGAGGGACGGCGATCCCTAGCCAGTAGTTCGAGCTTGTCTTTGGGTGCTGCAGATTGATATTTCAAATTTTCAAAAAAAATGAAATATTATCAAAAATCCAAAAAAATCAAATATGTTAAAATTCCAAAAAAATCAAATATGTCAAAATTTCAAAAAAAATCAAATATGTCAAAAATCTCAAAATTTTGAATATGGCAAAAAAAATCAGAAATACAAAAATCCAAAAATACTTCTCTTTTGTTCCTTTTATTTTTTATCTTGAGGACAGATACGTAATCTATTTGCTAAGTGTGCAGGCTGCAGGTTGTAGGTTCAAGCTTTCCTTATTCTATCTTTCACTCTGCCTCCTGCTCATATTCTTCGATCTGTACTCATCTCTTCAATCCTATCTCTGGATCTATTCTGAAGCTCGTGGCCTTCTCAGCTTTCGCTTATCTACTTAATCATGTCTCCATGAGAGGCATTGTCCCACGATTTTTAACATGGCGGTTCCGCTTCATCTGATCTTGGGCTTTGATTGAAGAATGTGTTTGTTGTCTTTATCATGTCTATGGCCCTCCATGTCTTTTGTCCCGATGTGTCCTTGTCATATGTGTCTATGTCCTCTCGTGTTGGTCGTATCTTTATCCCGCCGTGTCATTCATCACGCGTGTCCCCATCCTGCCACATCATTCATCGCACGTGTCTTTGTCCTCCGTGGTATTGTCATCCCACGTGTCTTTGTCCCACCAGGTCCTTATACCACTGCGTGTGCTGTCCCGCCGTGTGCGTATTTTCTTGTCCCACCGTGCCTTTAGTCGTATGTATGCTTGCCATTTGTTTGTGTGTTATGTTTCATCCATCTTCGTTATGTTATGTTGTGCCATGTTTCATTCATATTTCTCTTATTATGTTGTGTTCATGTCATGCTCGTTCATATTCGTTCATGTTCACATTATGTCATGTCATGTGGTTGTGTCTTATGATGAAAATCCATAAAAGTAGAAATTAAAAATTCTAAAAAAGATGTCGTTTTGCTTGGCAGGTAAGTCAGGTATGGCTCTCTATCCCTGCTCATTGTTGCATTACTATATGATATATATGTTATTATAGCCTCTCAAGGACCGGCAGGTTGCCCGTGTGTTCTGGGATCTGATGTTCCCCTTTGACAAAAACGATGATGATCTAGGAACATATGGTTAATCGTTGGATAGGCCGCTTGGTTGAGTCGGGTGGGGGACGATAGACTCTATCTCGCATGCCGTGGTTGTAAGAAGATTCTTGACCCCGTCTGGCTCAGTCTAGCAATATTATCCTTGAGTACTTTCTATTTTATCTTTCTTTACATTCGTTTTAATGATTTCTTTATTTTAGCCCAGCATGCATCATGTCATTTTGAGCATTCATGTCTCGTTATCCATTCAATGATTTCTCCTCAGCAATGGTTAATTGCACCTCAATTATCTTGGGTAAGAGATTCCTCATTCCACTCTGAATTCAAACGATTTCTCTGATCTTGCCGCTTGGCCTGGTTGTCCAGCGTGATTCCTGTTTGGATTTTATCACAGTTTTCTTATCTCTCCTTTTCCAGCTCTTATGCTATGTTTCCTTCCGACCCACTCATTGTCCGTGGATTGTGTCCCCGATGAGGCTGGTCGTGTTTCCCCTCCCTTAGTTAGTTCTCCAGACATGTCTCATCCTTGTCATCCATTTCATGTGGTTAGTTCGGCGTTTTCGGGAGAATTCCTGTCGCTTGTTGGTTGTGACGGGTGTCTTTTTGCCTTGATGCCCGCTTATCAGTTCTCCCCGCTTCATCTCCGCTTCATCTCCATTTCACGTCGCTATAACTTTTGCTCCATCTCCGATTTATCTTGGACTCTATCTCTAGGAATCATGATAAGAAGATGAGGCTTTCTTACAAAACTCTATAAAAACTGCCCAGTTCGTAGTTGCAAAGGGGGGCTCTTTCCGGACGTGGGGCGAAGCAATGCTGCAACACCGACTCAATCCTTCGACCCTATCTTGAAGAGGGAAGTATTGGCTTTCAATTCCATCCTTCTGGGCTTGATTTCATGGTCTACACTCTTACTTCTCTTCCTCTCAAAATCACAAATCATCACAGTTTTCTGCACTTTCTGCTACACATGCGTTTTTCTCCGTTTTGCATCATTGATTTCTCTCTATTCTCTAAATCAAATCTCGTGATTTCAAATCGCATGCCTACAGAACACACCCACCTATCTTTTCCACCCTCCCACAGGGGTTAAAAAACCTCCCCTCGGTGCGTTCTCCCCCTTTTATTCATTCTATTTTATCACTTTGGGCAGATTTCTACACTTCATGTTCTAATGGGTTTTTGCCTTTGTGTTTCATCTTTGTTTTGCAGGAGAGCATGAATACAACGTGAGGCCCTCTTCATCTAGCCGGCTGGAAGGAGAGGAGGTCGATCCCACACCATTCCCCGCACCCCGTTTCAAGCGCGATCAAGTCTTTAAGTTCCAAGGTACACGGCGTCGTTCCTCTCCTTTCTTCATCCTTGCGGCGTTGTTAATCCTTGGTGGCGATCACTGTTAGTATTTCTATCCTTTCATCCCCCTTGTCTTTGATTCACAGGTTTATGTATGTATGTATTTAAAGGGGGCGGGATAGGAACCTAATTAAAAAATAAATCTAAAGGCACCTGCCAATGCTCATCCTCAGATCCCGAATATACTGTTGAACCTTCACATCTCATATGTCACCTCGCGTGACGCATCTAGGTGCGGTGCACAATAGCCCCCAAATTCACAATCTGGGCCTAAAACTGAGCCACCGCCATACAATCTCGAACCAAATCCAGGACTAACACCACCCATTCACACGCAGAAGCGCAGGACTTAGAACTCATTGGGACATCTCTGCCCAATCATGCCTCAGAATCTGCAAAAAAAATCGAGACAAGCACGTCATCTCCGATGCCATAGAGCATGATGAGAAAGTCAGGCTCGACAATCAACAGCTCATTAGGAAGATCCTCCATTCGTCTGAGCACTCTCTCGATCAGAACATCCATTCCACCACCTCAAACCACGACCTTGATGCCTCAGAGGCTGGCTAAACCTCAAGCTGGGGTGGCCAAGATGATAATAACTCCCTCAGAGCGCACTCATGGCCACCTAACCGCAAGCAATCCTCGCCAGCCACCTAGCCTCGCCGTAGATTCTTCGAATACAGCACCGCAGGCTCACACCTGCTGGAAAAAACTCTGCCCAACTCAGCACAACTGGGGCCACCACCACTAGGGAAGGCAACTCTCTATCTTACTCTTTAGACCCCACGCCGGCACTCTGACAAAAATAGAAATCACCTTCACAGTGCCAACACCGCACACTCTAGCTCTCATGCGAGAAGCAAAGCAGTAAACAAACCCAAAACCATATGCTAGCTGCCGACTGTACTGGACCTTATGGACTCTGATCGCCGCAATTATCTCAAATTCCCATGTACGTCCATAACCACGCTCTGATACCACCTGTAATGACCCAAGATCTGGATACCGGGAAATACCCGATACCATTCGAATCTTGGCCCACCACCCACGAGTCGAAAGACTCGGAAGGGTTATTAGGGTGTGTGGAGGTACATTGAAATTTAAAATAGTGTAGGGAACAACTACATAATTAACTGTTTAAATAAAATGAAATAAAATTACATTTTTAATTAATAATCTAACTATAGAGTCCAGTCCAACAAAGTATAGTCTACAGGGAAATAAACGTACTGAAACACCGGGTGAAATCTCAGCTGTGGCGAGCTGGCAACTACGAACCCCCGCATTGCACCTCCAAACTGCAAGGAGGAACTGCAACACCTCAAAATATAGGGGTGAGCCTCATCTCATTGGCTCAGTATTGGTCCCACGGATCCCCACCACAAAATGATGGCGATAAACAGCAGCGCTAACAAGAATAACAACAACAACAACGGGAGTAGCAACAATAACACTAATAATAGAAGTAACAGATGTAGAAGGAACGGTCAAAATAGCAACCGATGGAACCACGACTCTCTAAGCTACTCCTAACGACACGAAAAGCAAATCCCGATCTCTCAGTCGGGGGACCACCGAATTAACGGAAAACCCTGGCTACGCCACCAGGAAGAGAAAACCACGACAACTTTGTCGTGAAGGCCCATCCTTGTAGATGAAGGCCCAACCCAAGACCACAACATCGGGAAAGCATGTAGAAGTTGCCCGAAAAGGCACATCTCACAGACGGGAAACTAGACCTCGAGTCACGAGAGTCACGTGTCGCGTGACGGGAGTACCTACAGAAGCAAGGCCAGATGCGTCCACTGACATCTTAGTCCGCATCCCGAGTGTCTCCCTACTCACCCGAGGCAGAGATTGAGACACCGTACAAGTAACCAAAGAACACAGGACAAGGGTCTAGTTGAGGTCATGCTCTTCAGCACGTGCTCGAGGTCCCTGATCATGTGTTCACACACTGACTAACTACGCTACGTCAGGCCCTCTAGCGGGTTTTCCTCCCGTCCTGGACTCGAGCCACCACAGTGGGACGCCCTACGACATCCAGCCTAAAACTATCTCTGTCGGGTGTAGCTCTCCACCCACTCCCTGGTAGGTCGGCACATGCGTGCCTAGGCAAACTATGACTAGTAGGGGGTCACTGAACGTGGAGACTCTCCGTAGAGAGGAAACACCGAAGGTCACGCACGCACCCATCACAAGTAACACGAAGTACCAGGTGGCTCGGTGCCACCATACTCTGGACAATCAACTAGACCATCTAATCCAATGGTCCTTGAGTCACGTGACTCAATCCACGACCGTTGTACCACACGGCATCATGCCGTCAATTTACCCTACTCCTAGAGTCAGAAACCACAGTCAAAACAATCCTTAAGGCGGCTCATAACCGCCGAGTTCATTTCCCTTTCCAAGGGGAAACCAAGAAACCTCCAGCCCCAGGCTAGGTCACAGAACGCTCTGTCATTAGCCATACGCATGGCCCACATGGAAACTACTTTCTGAAGAAGCTAACTTCATGCGAGAATGCCCCTTCATACTTACACCGGCACATGGTGACTCGATCTAGCATAACAAGTAAGCCCGGAACACACGGGGTCACCCGGACCCTCAAAACAACACGTGCATGCTAATCGAGATAAAATGACACCTCCAGACACCTAAAAACATGGTCTCAGCCCCCACAGGGTGTCCAGGACATTCATGGGGCCAAAGGTCGACCAAAGGGTCACAACCGGGTCGACCAGAGGCAAAAATGAGTGAGAGAACCCCATTTCGGTCAACCTACCCATTGGGGTCGGTCGACCAAAAGGGGTCGGTCAACCTACCCCATAGGGTCAGTTGACCTGGCCTCAACCGGGTCGACACCCTGCCCTAGTCAACCGACCGAACCAGGCCGATCGGTTGACTGAACTAGGCAATTCGCCCCTGTTGTGCCCCTGTGGTCAATTGAGTCATACTGTGGTCATTTGAGCTATTGGACATTCTTGATTTTGATAATGGCTAAACACTATAAGTGATTGTTGTTTTCCACTCTCATATGACTGACATACATAATGTTTTGTTCATGACAGATAAGCCCATGAATGGACAAGGAATGGAGTGGAGATGACAAATGTGAAATCCTAATGATCGCATCCAAGCAAGGATGGAAATCATTTCAAATCATGATCAATCAAACGATCAAACTTGTGGCAGTCGTCTGGCAAACCAAACGTGTGGATAAGCATCTTGCCTCTCTACCATTCAATACAGGTGGTATATGTCATTTACTGTCAAGCACCATTGGTAAGATTCTTACCGTGTCATAGCCATCAATCTCACCATGAGTATTCCATATACCTCTCATTTCTATACTTCATTCATGATATTTGAGGTTCACAATGATAACTTGGTTTGATAACTTACAAGTTCACTCTTCAAATGTATTAGTTTCTCATTCCAATTATGGTAACATGCTCAAATGGTCTTGATGTTTCTAATGCATAAACCAAGTGAAATCTAACCCCCAAATGTATGAAATAAACATCTACTTGAAGTCATTGTTATTTGGAGGTATTTCATTGGGCTAACACTTCAACTTTGCAAGACTAGGTCATTCCGGTCAACCAGAATCACCAAACGTGAAAAGTCTCATACTGTAGACTGGTGGTCGACCGCCCCAGGTCGACCGGCAGCAGCGGTCGACCGCCCCAGGTCGATCAAAAATTTCAGGGACTAAATTTCTACAGCGATTCTCAGTAGCGGTCGACCGCCAGAAGCTTTCGGTCGACCGCCAGCCCCGAGCCATCAATGTTGACTTTGTTTTCCACTTCGAGAAGAGCCTATTTCCTAGTAATTGTTTAATCCTAAAGTACCTAATCACCCAAAAAATGTGGATCTGATCTGGGGGGTGTCTATGGACCATTCAAAGTCTATAAAACACATACAAGAGGGTTAGAAATCCTAATGCTTCAAGAGGAATCAAAGAGAGATCAAGAGAGGGTAGAGAAGGAGGTTGGAAGAAGAGGTACTGTAGCCGTGAACAGTACTTCGTGAAGAAGTTCTTCATCCATTCCAATGTGTTTCAAGCTCATATCAAAGCAAGCAATCTCCAAGGAAGTGCAGAAGCAAGCAAGGCTATCAAGGTGATCAAGGAAGCTGATTTCACAAGGTTTTCAAGGGAGATCAAATCTGCATCCTTTATCTTCTTTATCAACTCAAGGTGATCCAAGCAAGATCATTTCACAAGGAAGAAGATACCATTGAAGCATCAGATTCAAGCTCCAACAATCTCAGACAAGATCTTTTCTCTTTGAGCATATTCTATATCTTGTTTGAGTATTTTCATATTTGTTCTCTTTCCATTTCATTCAAACATTTGACACTGTGAATCGTCCCTACCGGTGGTTAGTAGGAAGGTAATCGGAAGTTGTCCGATCTGCGGTGTTGACGTCCCTACCGGTGGTTAGTAGGAAGGCAATCAGAAGTTATCCGATCAGCAGTGTTGACGTCCCTACCGGTGGTTAGTGGGAAGGCAATCGGAGGTTTTTCCGATCTACGATTCTGTGCGTTGCACTAGTGAAGCCTCACCGGGTTTGGTGAGGGGTAGACGTAGGACTGGGGATTCAGTCCGAACCACCTTAAAATCTCGTGTGTTGTGGTTTGATTGTGTGATTGCTTTATGTTAGATGCATGCTTAGGTTTAATTTCTACATTGCTTGTTCATCTTGCTAAGCAAATCATTGTGTCCTTCGTTAAGCCTATTATATTCCGCTGCGATTCTCGTTAACTAGCTACAAAGAGGGTTGTTTGCGAAAAGAGGAGCAGATCTATTCACAACCAGAAAAAGCAGGATTTCAGACGGCCGGTATCCGTCTCAGATCCGTCTGAAAATCCGTCACAAAACACGTTTGTAACAGATTTCTGACGGATTTCAGACGGAAATAGACCGCCTGATATTCTTAGTCACAAATTTGTGACAGTTCCATTTTCCGTATGAAATTCCGTCTGAACATAAAATTTCAGACAGATTTAATTCAGTCACATATTCCGTCTGAATATCATACGAGATATTTTCCGTCTGAAATACCGTCTGTCCTTTATTCCGTCTGAATTTAAAACGATCAAAAAGCCGTCCGAAAAGTGGTGAGAAATCCGTCTGAAATTCAGACGGATATTACGACGGATTCGTCTGAAATTACAGATGGATAAATTTCATCTCAAATGCCGTCTGAATTTCAGACGGATTATATGACGGTTCGTTCAGCTGGTCGTCTGAAAGTTCAGACGGATATATTACATCTCAAATACCGTCTGAATTTCAGACGGATTATATGACGGTTAGCTCAACCGTTCGTCTGAAACTTCAGACGGATATTCTTCATCTCAAATACCGTCTGCAAATCCGTCTGAAATGTAAAAATTTATTTTTTAAGAAATCTTAAATTATTCTAAAAAACCTGTTTGATCACAAATAAACATCCAAAAATATCATGCTGAAAAAAAATATTGGGAACCTGCTGATCAAATAAACACCACCGAAAAAAAAAACTCAACACCATGCTGATCAAATAAATACCACAAAAAAAACACATCAACCCTGCTGATCCATCTGAATATCATCAAACATCAAGAAATATCCGGTACATCGTCCATATCCTCCCTGCCCCGCTCATCTCCTCTGTCGCCGCCCGCAGAAGGATCCCCCTACATTATAATAATAATAACATTCATTCATAGATAAAAAAATTAGTGCGAAGAAATTAGCATAAATTGACATCAAACATATCAAATTGATAACTGTAGATTTTATAGATCAACTACTAGCTTGAAACAGTATTTAAATTAATTACATTTGGAGAATGCACTTTTGAGCGCCGAGCTCAAACCGGGCATCCGATTTGGATTCCGTCAGTTCTGACAAGTCACTTTCATCTCTCAGGTCATGTTGGAACGATCGGCACGGCCATCCGACTGGTATTTCAAGTTTTAGACCCCCGGACCCGACTTGGCAGTTCATTTAAACTAAGTGTATTTGGAGAATGCACTTTTGAACGCCGAGCTCAAACCGGGCATCCGATCTAGATTTCGTCAGTTCTGACAAGTCACTTTCATTCCCAGGTCATTTTGGAATGATCGGCATGGCCATCTGACCGGTATTTCAAGTTTTAGACCCCCGGACCCGACCTGGCAGTTCATTTAAACTAAGTGTATTTTGAAAATGAACTTTGAGTGCCGAGCTCAAACCAGGCATCCGATTTGGATTATGTCAGTTCTGACAAGTCACTTTCATTTCCCAGGTCATGTTGGAACGATCGGCACGGCCATCCGACCGGTATTTCAAGTTTTAGACCCCCAGACCCGACCTGACAGTTCATTTAAACTAAGTGTATTTTGAAAATGAACGTTTGAGCGCCGAGCTCAAACCGAGCATCCGATTCCGATTCTGTCAGTTCTGACAAGTCACTTTCATCTCTCAGGTCGTGTTGGAATGATCGACATGGCCATCCGATTGGTATTTCAGGTTTTAGACCCCCGGACCCGACTTGGCAGTTCATTTAAACTAAGTGTATTTCGAAAATGAACGTTTGAGCGCCGAGCTCAAACCGGGCATCCGATTTAGATTCCGTCAGTTCTGAAAAGTCACTTTCATCTCCTAGGTTATATTGAAATGATCAGTATGGCCATCCGACCAGTATTTCAGGTTTTAGACCCCCGGACCCGACCTGGCAGTTCATTTAAACTAAGTGTATTTTAAAAATGAACTTTGAGCGCTAAGCTCAAACCGGGCATCCGATTCGGATTCCGTCAGTTCTGACAAGTCACCTTCATCTCTCAGGTTGTGTTGGAATGATCGGCACGGCCATCCGACCGGTATTTCAAGTTTTAGACCCCCGGACCCGACCTGGCAGTTTTTTTAAACTAAGTGTATTTTAAAAATGAACGTTTGAGCGCCGAGCTCAAACCGGGCATCCGATTTGGATTCCGTCAGTTCTGACAAGTCACTTTCATCTCCCAGGTCGTGTTGGAATGATCGGCATGGCCATTCGACTGGTATTTCAGGTTTTAGACCCCCGGACCCGACCTGGCAGTTCATTTAAACTAAGTGTATTTTGAAAATGAACGTTTGAGCGCCGAGCTCAAACCGGGCATCCGATTTAGATTCCGTCAGTTCTGACAAGTCACTTTCATCTCCCAGGTCATGTTGGAATGATCGGCATGGCTATCTGACTGGTATTTCAGGTTTTAGACCCCCGGACCCGACCTGGCAGTTCATTTAAACTAAGTGTATTTTGAAAATGAACGTTGAGCGCCGAGCTCAAACCGGGAATCCGATTTGGATTCTGTCAGTTGTGACAAGTCACTTTCATCTCCCAGGTCATGTTGGAATGATTGGCATGGCCATCCGACTGGTATTTCAAGTTTTAGACCCCCAGACCCGACCTGGCAGTTCATTTAAACTAAGTATATTTTAAAAATGAACTTTGAGCACCAAGCTCAAACCGGGCATTCGATTTGGATTCTGTTAGTTCTGACAAGTCACTTTTATCTCCCAAGTCATGTTGAAATGATCGGCATGGCCATCCGACCGATATTTCAGGTTTTAGACCCCCGGACCCGACCTGGCAGTTCATTTAAACTAAGTGTATTTTGAAAATGAATGTTTGAGCGCTGAGCTCAAACTGGGCATCCGATTTGGATTCCGTCAGTTCTGACAAGTCACTTTCATCTCCCAGGTCGTGTTGGAATGATCGGCATGGCCATCCGACCGGTATTTCAGGGTTTAGACCCCCAGACCCGACCTGGCAGTTCATTTAAACTAAGTGTATTTTAAAAATGAACGTTTGAGCGCCGAGCTCAAACCAGGCATCCGATTTGGATTCCGTCAGTTCTGAAAAGTCACTTTCATCTCCCATGTTGTGTTGGAATGATCGGCAAGGCCATCCGACCGGTATTTTAGGTTTTAGACCCCCAGACCCGACCTGGCAGTTCATTTAAACTAAGTGTATTTTGAAAATGAACGTTGAGCGCCGAGCTCAAACCGGGCATCCGATTTGGATTCCGTTAGTTCTGACAAGTCACTTTCATCTCCCAGATCATGTTGGAATGATCAGAATGGCCATCCGGTCAGTATTTCATGTTTTAGACCCCCGGACCCGACCTGGCAGTTCATTTAAACTAAGTGTATTTTGAAAATGAACTTTGAGCGCTGAGCTCAAACCAGGCATCCGATTTGGATTCCGTCAGTTCTAACATGTCACTTTCATCTCTCAGGTCGTGTTGGAATGATCAGCATGGCCATCCGACCGGTATTTCAAGTTTTAGACCCTCGGACCCGACCTGGCAGTTCATTTAAACTAAGTGTATTTTAAAAATGAACGTTTGAGCGCCGAGCTCAAACCGGGCATCAGATTTGGATTCCGTCAGTTCTGATAAGTCACTTTCATCTCCCAGGTCATGTTGGAATGATCGGCATGGCCATCTAACCGATATTTCAGGTTTTAGACCTCTGGACCCGACCTGGCAGTTGATTGAAACTAAGTGTATTTTGAAAATGAATGTTTGAGCGCCGAGCTCAAACCGGGCATCCGATTTAGATTCCGTCAGTTATGAAAAGTCACTTTCATCTCCCAGGTCATGTTGAAATGATCAGTATGGCCATCCGACCAGTATTTCATGTTTTAGACCCCCGGACCCGACCTGGCAGTTCATTTAAACTAAGTATATTTTGAAAATGAACTTTGAGCGCCAAGCTCAAACCGGGCATCCGATTCGGATTCCGTCAGTTCTGACAAGTCACCTTCATCTCTCAGGTTGTGTTGGAATGATCAGCATGGCCATCCGATCGGTATTTCAAGTTTTAGACCCCCGGACCCGGCCTGGCAGTTTTTTTAAACTAAGTGTATTTTAAAAATGAACGTTTGAGCGCCGAGCTCAAACCGGGCATCCGATTTAGATTCCGTCAGTTCTGACAAGTCACTTTCATCCCCCAAGTCGTGTTGGAATGATCGGCATGGCCATCCGACAGGTATTTCAGGTTTTAGACCCCCAGACCCGACCTGGCAGTTCATTTAAACTAAGTGTATTTTGAAAATGAACATTAGAGTGCCGAGCTCAAACCGGGCATCCGATTTAGATTCCGTCAGTTCTGACAAGTCACTTTCATCTCCCAGGTCATGTTGGAATGGTCGGCATGGCTATCTGACTGGTATTTCAGGTTTTAGACCCCCGGACCCGACCTGGCTGTTCATTTAAACTAAGTGTATTTTGAAAATGAACGTTGAGCGCCGAGCTCAAACTGGGCATCTGATTTGGATTCCGTCAGTTCTGACAAGTCACTTTCATCTCCCAGGTCGTGTTGGAATGATTGGCATGGCCATTCGACCGGTATTTCAAGTTTTAGACCCCAGACCCGACCTGGCAGTTCATTTAAACTAAGTGTATTTTGAAAATGAACTTTGAGCGCCAAGCTCAAACCGGGCATCCGATTTGGATTCTGTCAGTTCTGACAAGTCATTTTTATATCCCAAGTCATGTTGGAACGATCGGCACGGCCATCCGACCGGTATTTCAGGTTTTAGACCCCCGGACCCGACTTGGCAGTTCATTTAAACTAAGTGTATTTTGAAAATGAACTTTGAGCGACGAGCTCAAATCGGGCATCCGATTTGGATTCCGTCAGATCTGACAAGTTAATTTCATCTCCCAGGTCGTGTTGGAATGATCGGCATGGCCATCTGACCGGTATTTCAGGTTTTAGACCCCCAGACCCGACCTGGCAGTTCATTTAAACTAAGTGTATTTTGACAATGAACTTTGAGCGTCGAGCTCAAACCGGGCATCCAATTTAGATTCCGCCAGTTCTGACAAGTCACTTTCATCTCCCAGGTCGTGTTGAAATGATCGGCACTGCCATTCGACCGGTATTTCAGATTTTAGACCCCCAGACCCGACCTGGTAGTTCATTTAAACTTAGTGTATTTTGAAAATGAACTTTTGAGCGCCGAGCTCAAACCGGGCATCCGATCTGGATTTTGTCAGTTTTGACAAGTCACTTTCATCTCCCAGGTCGTGTTAGAATGATCGGCATGGCCATACGACTGGTATTTCAAGTTTTAGACCCCCAGACCCGACCTGACAGTTCATTTAAACTAAGTGTATTTTAAAAATGAACGTTTGAACGCCGAGCTTAAACCGGACATCCGATTTAGACTCCGTCAGTTCTGACAAGTCACTTTCATCTCCCAAGTCGTGTTGGAATGATCGACATGGCCATCCGACCGGTATTTTAGATTTTAGACCCTCGGACCCGACCTGGCAGTTCATTTAAACTAAGTGTATTTTGAAAATCAACGTTTGAGCGCCGAGCTCAAACCGGGCATCCGATTTAGATTCCGTAAGTTCTGACAAGTCACTTTCATCTCCCAGGTCGTGTTGGAATGATCGGCATGGCCATCCGACCATTATTTCAGGTTTTAGACTTCCGGACCCGACCTGACAGTTCATTTAAACTAAGTGTATTTTGAAAATGAACGTTTGAGCGCCGAGCTCAAACCGGGCATCCGATATGGATTCCGTCAGTTCTGACAAGTCACTTTCATCTCCTAGGTCGTGTTGGAACGATCGGCACGGCCATCCGACCGGTATTTCAAGTTTTAGACCCCCAGACCCGACTTGGCAGTTCATTTAAACTAAGTGTATTTTGAAAATGAACGTTGAGCGCCGAGCTCAAACCGGGCATCCGATTTGGATTCCATCAGTTCTGACTCCCAGGTCATGTTGGATCGATCGGCACGGCCATCCGACCCCCGAACCCCGGATTTTCTCAATTCTTCTAAACTAAGTGAGTTTTGAAAACTAGGGAGTTTTAAAATTTCAAATGAACATAATTGAGTAATTCCATCAAAATAAAAACATAGTAAACACTCACATGTGCGACCTGTGCTGTGGTGGTGGTGGATCGCTAAGGGACCATTCCCCCCTGGGAGAGGAGGCCACTGATTGCCTACAAAATGATTGCCTGCTGGCTAGAGATCTCCTATTGGAACTGCTGCTGCTGCTGCAAATCAGAAATCTGCGATCGGACCATGTCGATCATGTCCCTGGAAGAAGCGCTAGGGGCAACGGAAGGTATAGTGAAGGCACTGCTACTGGTTTGGGCAGAGCTAGAACTCGCACACGATGATATCACCGCGCTAGCGTCTAGGCTCTCCCCAAAACCATATAGTCGACCTTTCTTCGGTACGCCAGCTGCTGCCACCCACTCCATCGATCGAACTCCGGCTGCTGCGTGTCTCCCTCCCCATACTTCTTTGTCACTGCTTTGCTATATGTTTCCTACAAATTGAATAAAATAACTAGTCAATTTCATATGAATTACATGCCGATTTAAATGAACGGTACAAGTTACATATGTAGATAAACTTACCGCTGCTGACTTAGCTGTCTCACTCACAAATTGATTAGTCCCCTTCTTTTTGTGTGTTTTGTCGAACACCTTGAGGAACGACGGAGGTCGATTAAGCTCCACAGCCTGTTATACAATTCATAGTAAAAAAAGTCAAATATTGGGATAAATTGTAAGAAGATAAATTGTTATTTTACTTACCAATTTTTGTTTATGAGCCGCATAAGAGATGGACCCACTCGTATGCAAATTTGAACCTGGTTTTGACGCCCTGTTTACTTTGGCTTTTTCATACTTTTCTATCCACTTGGGGTCGGCAAAATGGTCACAAGATATCTCCCAATCCTCCTGCCTCATCCATAGAGGGTGGTGCGCCTTCCACAATTGTCGGTCTTCACTCCCCCCACTCAATTTTTTAGCGTGTGCTCGGGCCTCATGTATTTTCCTCTTGTAACTTGACTGCATAGTAGACTCCCAGGCACGACGACATCTCGCCGCGTCATGTCCACACGTGAATTGAAAAGACCGCTGTAAATCAATTACTTTTCACACTTAGTATACTGTTGTAAATTGAGTTTGGGAAATACTTGAATGAAATGACGTAATTACTTACTAAGAACATGTTGTACAATGAATCGCGGACGGCCATCGGAAATTCTCTGAAAGTGGATACTACCCCGGGCACATGTGCCAACATGAGTTCGGTGGAATGATGGACAGCATTGTGGGGTTCAAATTTCTTACTGCAATTGCAAATGTCAAAATATTCATATTAGACAGTTGAAGGCTAATTAATGCAATATAACCTTATAGATTTACCCGGACATCCAACACGGGCGACGTCTATCATGGGCCGTGCCTCCCTCGTGACAACTGCCGGCATCGTCAAGTGGCTGACTGGTGGGGGTGTGCCCTGTACAAGTGGGAGGTGGTGGGAGGGCACTGGGATCTGTAAGAATAGATCTTCACAAGTAAAACTAAGTGTATTATAGATCTTTGAAATAACACAATTAATTTTCATAAGTGCACAACAGGTGGGAGACCACTGAGACCTGCAAGAATTAATTTTCATAAGTAAAATAAATATTGGAGAATTTAAATTAAAATATACATACCTGCAGCGGGAGGTGGTGGGGGTGGAGTCTGCACAACAGGTGGGAGGCCACTAAGACCTGCAAGAATTAATTTTCATAAGTAAAACAAATATTGGGAACTTTAAATTAAAATATACATATCTGCAGCGGGAGGTGGTGGGGGTGGCGTCTGCACAACAGGTGGGAGGCCACTGAGACCTGCAAGAATTAATTTTCATAAGTAAAATAAATATTGGGAACTTTAAATTAAAATATACATACCTGCAGCGGGAGGTGGTGGGGGTGGCGTCTGCACAACAGGTGGGAGGCCACTGAGACCTGTAAGAATTAATTTTCATAAGTAAAATAAATATTGAGAACTTTAAATTAAAATATACATACCTGCAGCGGGAGGTGGTGGGGGTGGCGTCTGCACAACAGGTGGGAGGCCACTGAGACCTGCAAGAATTAATTTTCATGTGGAGTGATACAAATATTGCGAACTTATAATTAAAATATACATACCTGCAGCGGGAGGTGGTCGGGGTGACATCTACACAATAGGTGGGAGGCCACTGACACCTGCAAGATTTAATTTTCATAGGTAAAACAAATATTGGAGAATTTAAATTAAAATATACATACCTGCAGTGGAAGGTGGTGGGGATGGCGTCTACACAACAGCCAACGAGCCGACACTTGAACCTAAAAAACATTCTTTTAGGCTAGTAAATGATGTAAACATTTATATAGCTAAATTTTTTAATAGATATACCTGTGCCCAAAGAAGATGCCAAATAGGAGGGAGTAGAGCCCTTGTCACTGCCATGTCGCCTCCCACTCCCAGTACGACCTCCTCGAACCATTTCTTTATTACTAACAAAACAATTAATACATATTAATCCTCAATTGAACAAGACTAAAATCTCTGTTATTACAAATTATGCAAAAAGGTAAGGATATCTCACTAAATTATGAAAACGTACCTCCCTCATGTTGATGATATATCTAACTCATCATCATCTTCGTCATCCATAGTAGCCTCATCAGATTCAAACTCTTCGTCTTCATCTGATTCTTCCTCCCCTCTAACATCAACATTTAGCTCCATCGGATCGACTTCTTCCACTTCATCTCGCGTACGTAATGACAGTGGCTCATCAGATTCGTCCAGATTAAACCTAGAGGAACCGACAACGCCAACTTCGTCTGATTGATAATATTTAGCACTAGCAACCTCTGAGACATCTCCACTCATAGTTAACTCATAAGTGGGAAAGAGTTTTGAATTAACCCTGCAAACTACCCACCAATCTCTATTCTTGGATGATGGATAGCTTGAATAGTACACTTGCTGGGCTTGTGCGGCTAAAATGAGCGGTTCATAGGTCTTACGTTTAGACCTATGCTTGACATCGACAATCCCATAATTTGTGTCATGTCGAACATAACTAGGATCAAACCATTGACACTTAAATATGTACACATGATTGTCTTATCCCAAATACTGAAGTTCTAAGACTTTTTCAAGAATACCATAGTAGTCCAATTCCACTTCATTGTATAAACTTCCCTTCACAGATACGTCGCTGTTCATCGTAGACTTACTTCGCCCATAATCCCTTGTATGAAGTTTATATCCATTCACAATATATCCTGGATAGGCACGTGTCTGGTTCGAGGGGCCATAACTTATCTGTTGTACACTTTGATCAGTAATGAGACCTTGTTCAACCTATATTTAAATTAGAGTAGTTAAAATAATAAAAATTACCTCAACATACATAAATACAAACATATATATTCAACGATGACACTAACTCGGTTTCTCAGCCATTTGGCAAAAAACTTCTCGCGTTCTTTTTCAATCTCCACGTCCTAGATATTTGGGCATTTTTCAGCTAATTCTGAATCAAATTGCCTGCAATATAAATGCACTACTACTTTAAATGAACTGCAGAAAAAGGATGAACAACTTATGGACTTGCTGGAAATGTGAGTTAAGAACTTACTCAACATAAGGTTCAATCTTGAGGCAATTCAGAAGAATATATATCTCAGCGGCGTGTAACTCTCTATCTTCGAGCGTGCGAGTCAAGCAACGTCCGAACGCACGTCCAGGATGTTTAAATATGGAGAGCCGATCGGACGATTCATCCACTCCCCCATCATCATTACGTGGAGGTCGAGTACGATGAGTTTGAATATCTGACTCAAAGTACATAGAACAGAAGTTCGAAATTTCTTCAAGAATGTATGCCTCAGCAATCGAACCCTCCACATGTGCCTTGTTGCGAACTTTCATTTTTAATTCATGCATGCACCTACAACAACAAGTCAGATGGCAACGATATGTACCGGCCATGGATGACTTGTAAGTTAACAAAAATTGCCACATACCTCTCAAATGAATACATCCATCGAAATTGTACTGGCCCTCCGACGATAGCCTCATATGGCAAATGAACGACCAGGTGCTCTATCGAATCAAAGAATGCCGGAGGAAATATCTTCTCTAACTTGCAAACGGTTGTGATAACTTTTTCTTTGATAGTTTGTACATCCCGAAGTCTGAGTTCTGATGCACATAAAATCTTAAAAAATTGACTCATCTCAGCTAGTGCTCCCCATATCTGCTTTGGCAACAAATCACGAAATGCAATGGGCAGTAGCCTCTCCATGAACACAGGACAGTCGTGACTTTTCATACCATATATTTTCCCCTCATTAACATTCACACAACGGGCTATGTTGGATACATATCCATCTGGGAATCTCAACTGTTTCAACCACTGTCACAATTCCTTGATTTGTGTATCATGAAGCACGTAAGTTGCTTTAGGCTGCATAGTTTTACCATTTACGTTCTGTAGTTCCAGTTCTGGACATTTACAAAGCATCTTTAAATCCATACGTGCTTTGGCGTTGTCCTTTGATTTCCCTTTAACATTCATGATCGTATTGAACACATTATCAAAAACATTCTTCTCGGTATGCATGACATCCGGATTGTGTCGTACAGGAAGAGTTGACCAATAAGGCAATTCCCAAAAAATACTTTTCTTGTTCCAGTTGTGATCCTTTCCAAAACTAGGGAGTTGTCGTGTGCTACTAGACAATTGTACTACATCTGGTAAATTGTGCACCCGTGACGCCATATGTAGACCCGACACCCATTGCAAGTCAGCTTCATCCATTTCAATAGTATTTTTTTTGAACGAGTCTTTTTTCCTTCGAAAAGGATGGTCACTTGGTAGCAACCGCCGATGGCAATCAAACCAGCATGCTTTCCCACCATGTTTCAATACAAATGATTTGGTATCTTCCATATAGTAAGGACATGCTAACCTCCCATGTGTGCTCCAACCAGATAGCATTCCATATGTAGGGAAGTCACTTATTGTCCAGATCAGTGCAGCCTTCATAATAAAAGTGTGCTTCCTATATGCATCATAAGTAACAACTCCATCAGTCCATAAAAATTTGAGCTCATCAATCAACGGCCTGAGATATATGTCCAAATTTTTTCCGTGACTTTTTGGACCAGGAATTACTAAGGACAAAAATAGATTTTCTCGCTTCATGCACATGTGCGGCGGAAGGTTGTACGGTGTCATGAACACTGGCCAACAAGAATAAGATGCCACTGAACCACCGAATGGATTAAAACCATCTGTGCATAAACCCAATCGAACATTACGTGACTCCCTTGAAAAGGCAAGATGAGTACTACTAAAGTGAGTCCAAGCTTCACCATCGGCAGTATGAGTGATTATATCATCGGCACAACGTACTCTTTCGGTGTGCCATGTCATATGTCGAGCCGTCTTTGAGGACATATACAGCCGTTGTAGCCTAGGCACAAGAGGGAAGTATCGCAACGCCTTGTAAGGTACATCTTTTGCCTTTGAATTGACCCCCCCTAGGTTTGAATCTGTCATGGCCACAAATGGAACATGATATCCTATCTGCATCATCTTTGTAATATAACATACAATGATTCGGACATGCATCTATTTTCACATATCCAAGTCCTAAGTCATTGACCATCTTTTTTGCACGGTAAAAAGTTTCTGACAACTTCTCGTCTCGAGGCAACATACTCTTGATCAAGAGGAGGAGACGGTCAAAACAAGTCTCACTGATGTGAAATTCAGATTTGAAGTTCAACAACTGTGGCACTGTAGACAATCGAGTGTGCTTTTCACAACCATCCCACAGCGCGCTCATCAGCATCCCTAAGTAGTTCATAAAATCTTTCGGCTGTCATATTCGGCGCTTCCTCATGAACATTAAAACTAGGACCAGCAGCATCTACAACCATATCCACGTACCCACTTGTGCCTGCAATATTGTCGAGCTCATACCTCAAGAATTGCTCACCATGACACGTCCAATTCGTATAACCATCCACGAACCCTTTCGTGTACAAATGATGTTGCACATCCCATGTTAAACACCACCTCAAGTTTTTACAACTTGAACAAGGGCATTAGTTGTGACCGTCGCGATCTATTGCTGCATTTGGATTCCCCAATGTAAATTGAATGAAACTCTCAACCCCATGCTTAAAGTCATCTGACACCACCCGGTCAACTATTCTACGATACATCCATGAACGATCTATCGACATTTTGCCCGCACCCAATAAATGATAATACACATCCTAACTTTCAAATCATTACTCATGATATTACACCCGACCCTTTCCTCACATCGTTCATCATAGACTATTTGCAGTTGGAAGAGGAATATTAATTAGATTATCACTTTTTAATCCATCCATGAAGGTTTGATCGCACAATCACTTACTATATGTGCTGCACGATTTGCTGAAAATTTCGGCATCATCTCCCCACACTTCTCCGATATACCAAAAATATTTATTGATTTTAAAATTTTCTTAAACACTTACAAGTGGTTAAGAAAACACTCAAAATCAATAATGGTATATCAGAGAAGAATGAGGAGACGCAACCGAAATTCTCAACAAACCATACAAACACATATAGTAAATGACTGCCTAAGTGCGATCAAACATTCACAGACTGTCCAAACGGGATAATTCAAGACTTTGAGGTAGATATATACATTCTCATAAACAAATGAGAACATACACATCAATCCCAAAGTCTTGAATGGGAAGGCACATTGACACGGTTTTAACGCGCTCTCCTGAGGTGCGTGTAATATTAGGTCGCACCCACGCACCTCAGCTCACAGGGAATACCCCATACATTTATATAATATAAAATTAAATAACAACACAATTATCATTATGCACATATCAAATTAAATAACACCCAAATTACAAAATTTTTCAAATGAAGAACATCAAAGCTAAACAATCTACATTTTTGAGCAATTAAAATCCACAAAGTTTTAAATCACAAAATGAATTTTTTGGGTATTTACCTATTGCTATAGAGAATTCTGATTTCTTTGTATTTATCCACATCTTTGTATATATGTACTACTTAAGATATGTGGTAATTCCATTTCTCTATATCTTCTTATCATCATAAGACAAGGTTCAAATGGGATCACTTTCAACCTCAGTGGAGCATCTATGGCCTCAAGAATGTATCCCTCGGTGGCAAGGGAGCATATGATGTCTAGGTTCTAGCGGTCTGTGCACTGCTGTCTCTGGAGGGCATCCATTGCCTCTGGAGAGCATCACTAGTGTCAGAGGAGCATGCATTGCTGGTTCAAGGCATTTCGATGTCACTCGGAGCTGGTCGACCGACATACTGTTTGTGCCGACCTGGTTCTTTGGGCAATGCATGACCTGACTGATGGTGGGGGAGCATCTACAGTTGCTGGAGGGCATACTCGGTCTCAGGAGAGCATCCTTGGAGACAGGCGAGCATGCACGTCTAATGTACCCCGGAAGAGAATTTATGTTTAGTCAGGGGCATTGTTGTCCTTAATCTCCTGACTAATGACGCCCTAATCTCCTAGTATAAAAGGGTGAACTCTCTCTTTGTATTGTAATGGAGCCGTCTGATTATTAGTGGATTACTGCTGCGGCCGTGGATGTAGGAAGGCATCTTGCCTCCGAACCACGTATAAAATCCCTGTGTGTTCTTGTTATTGATCTTTTCTTTCTCCTTTCTTCTTCCTCCTCTGCTGGTTGTCCATCTCTGAAGGTATTGCGTTTCCTAACAAGGGTGCAGCTAAAATTGGAAGGCTGGTAGTCAAAATTTCTATCTCAAGCTGGTAGATCCGTATTGATTGACTCAGTCCTATATAGTATGCCAGTTTTCCTTGCCTAAGTCACTTTTATCCCAAAGAAGGTGATCAGTTTCATTGACTGGCTATGTGCAAATTTTTTTTGGTATGGAGAGAAAGACACCAAACGCAGGCATTGGGTAGCATGGTCAGATATCCAGAGACCTAAGTTAGAGGGAGGTCTAGGAATCAGAGATCTGCAGTGGGTTCAGACTTCTTTGGCAATCAAAACCCTTTGGAACATTGTTCATGGGTCTTCTCTCTGGGCCATGTATGCTAGGCGCAGATTCATCAAGGCCCATCTAGCCAACTGTGTAAGACCATTCCCAGTTGGAATGCCTTCGACTATCTTTAGACAGGCCAAAGATATTATTATCTATAATAGCAGATGGATAGGAGGGAATGGGGCTAATATAGACTTCCTGAGTGACAATTGGACAGGGTATGGTCCAGCCATTAATGCTGCAATGGCTAATGAAAGGATTGAGCTCAATAGCCTCCCCTTGGCTTCTGTTAGAGAGGTTCTATGCAACACCCAACATGCTGCACGGGGATACCTCAATAGTGACTTCCACCTTCCTAATATTCAACTAAGCAACGAGGCTGACTATTGTGTCTTGACAGGTACCGTAAAGGGTTTCTTTTCGGTTAAATCAGCTTGCAACCTAATACGGACTAAAGGCATTTCAAGGCCTGCCTGGGCGAAGCTCCGGCACTCAGCAATAGCACCGAGGGCAGCTCTTTTTGTCTGGAAGCTTATCCATCGGGCAATACCAGTGGACAGCGAGGTGGCAGATTGTGGTATTCCCATTGTCTCCAAATGCAGCTGTTGCTCCTCTTATACCCAGGAAGACCTCAACCACTTATTCATCTCTGATGAATTGGCCTCTGAACTGTGGGGCTGGGTGCAGCCCTTGGTAAGCAACAAGGTCTATTTAAGTAATCAGATTTTCATTAGGTGTTGGAACCTACTAACCTTTACCAATCTACTCTCAACCTTCAGTTTTGGGGGGATGTATGCTGTAATTCTGATGATGTGGGAAATTTGGAAACAAAGGTGTGCTACCAGATTTGAGGGTATGGCTCTTAAAATTGATTCAATAAAGAGGAGAATTTCCTCCTCAATAGCCCTGGCTCTGGACAAGCTTTGCTTCCGCAAGCCCTTATCCCCAGCTCAATCCAGCTGCCTTGCTTCTTTTCACCTATTCCCTCGGGTCAATTTAAAGCAGCCATTTCTAGTCTTCTACAGATTGGCACCTCAGAAGTTCACATTGCATGTTGATGGGGCCTCCAAGGGTAATCCTGGTAGGTGTGGTGGTGGAGGTTGTGTAAGAGACTCAAATGGTAAATGGATGGTTGGCTTTGCTTTCCACTATGGCATTGGGAATAGTCTTGTGGCAGAGGCAAGGGCTCTATATGACTGCTTTAATAGCTAAGCTAGGTGATCTATGTTTGGCAGCTGTATATTCAGATTGTGCCCTTCTTGTGGAGGCTGTAAGGAAAGGAGCTCCTCCTAGCTGGATGGTTCTCCCATGGTGGAGGAAGATTTTGGATCTTATCCATGAAAGTGGCTGCTTGATATTGCATACTTATAGAGAGGGCAACCAGGTTGCAGATTCCCTGGCGTCCTATGCATGCAATACTCCAGAAAATCAAGTTTTCATTCAAGTAGGAGACCTCCCTCGGTTGACAAAGGGTGCATTAAGATTGGATAGAGCTGGGCTGCTAGCCATCCGAGTAGTTTAGCTTTTTGATTGTACTTCATAGCTTTATATTTTGCTATATTTTGAGTCTCTTTGTCCTAACAAGACATCCTAACAATAAATCTGAGTAAGATTACATAAATTAAAACAAAATGAAACAACATATAAATATGAAATTAAATTTTTACTTACTATTTATTTGAAAACACTTATCTGATTCTTTCGTTCCCTTTCCCTCGGTCGATTATCCTACGATGAATACAACAATATATTAAATAAAATAAAAAATAATTATTATATGTACATGTGTGAGACGGGTGTGTGCGTGTGCCTGTGAGGGGGGGGGGCAACGGAAGCCCTACGGCCAACGGTAGAGGGAGAGGGAGAGGGGGGCTGAGGTGTGTGCGTGTGTTTGTGTCTGTGTGTGCGTGTGTGTGTGTGTCTGCGAGGGGGAGGGGGGCCATGGACAGGGGAAGAGAGGGCGGTGGAGGGGGTGGGGGAGGGCGGCCAGAGGGAGTGAGGGAGCGGGAGAGGGGAGAGGGAGAGGGAGTGAGGGAGCGGGACAGGGGAGAGGGAGAGGGATTGAGTAAGGGGGAACATGATCGGGAGAGGGAGAGGGATTGAGTGAGGGAGGGGAACAGGATCGGGAGAGGGAGAGGGAGACCACTTACCGGCGACGACAACGGCGATGATGGGAGGAGGCTGGCGACGACGGAGACCGTGAGAAGAGGATGATGGGGCGACAGCAACGACGACCGTGAGAGGGAGGGAGGTTGGCGAATGGCGGCGACGGCGAGGACGGCGGCTCCGGCGGCGACGGCGGCGATGACCGCAAGCAGAGGAGAAAGAGAGAGTGAGAGGGAGAGTGGGGGGTGGAAATGGGGGTGGGTGGAAGGGGTGGGAGGAAGGGGTCGACGGTGGTGGGGAATGAAATTTTGAGATGGAAATACGGACGGAACTTAGTTCCGTCTGAAATTTCAGACGGATTCATTTCCGTCTGAATATCCGTCCCAAATTTGCAACGTATAATAAAGACGGATTATATTTCATCTATACTTATAGACGGATCTTCAGAGAGAGTATAGTATGTCCTTAATAGAGATGGGATTTGTGAGGGAAGCTAATCCGTCACAAATACAGATAGATTTTAAGATGGAAAATATCCATCTGTATTCCCGCTTTTTCTAGTAGTGATTCACCCCTCCCCTCTAGATCCGCCATCCACTACTCAACAAGTGGTATCAGAGCCTGGCTCTGCCATTCCCAGATCCTACGATCTGCAGGGAAAGATCCCGGTGTATTTTGGTTAGATGGCTTCATATGCTACACATGCTTCGATGGTTTCTCCGCCCATTTATAATGGTTCAGATTTTTCTACATGGGTAGGGAGAATGTTCATCTATGTTAGCTCCATAGATCCACAATTGTGGACTCTTATATACGATGGTCCTCATGAGCTGCCATCAAATTCAATTGATTGGTCAGCCGAACATGAGACCAAACACAATGATAATCTTGCTGCATATAACTTAATTACAGCTGCAGTTGATCTCAGACTAACTCATTTTGTGTCCTCCTACAGCACAGCCAAGCAAGTACTGGACAAGTTTGCGAAAATCTATGAAGGGAAGGAACAAGAACAAGAATGCTTCATGGCCGACCGTGCAGAACAGTCCAGCAATACATCCTCATCACATGTAAACTCTGACTCCGAGGAATTCACTTTTGAAGAGCATATGGAAGCCTATGATGAGTTGATTACACAATACAAAAAGGTAAAATCAGAAAACAAAAATTTGAAAAAGGATCTCAAGAAAAATAACCAAACTGAAAGCTTGGTTTGTAAAAAGTGTTTTATTTTTGAAGAGCTCAACGACACTCTTTCTTTTGATCTAGATACGCATAAACAAAGCATTGCATGTCTAAGGGATGAAAATGAAAATCTTCATGATAAAATTACTAGGTTGGAAGAAATTATAATAAAACTTCAAAACCAACCTAAGTTAATCTCTAATGATCAAACTATGGCCGATGAGCTATTCTATGATGAGAGGTTGATTGAAGAAAATAAAAATCTTGTTTCATGCTCTGCTAATTTTGCATGTGAAAAATGTTCATTCTTGAGAAATATAAATGTTGGTCTCCATGATGATCTTGAATGGCAACAAAATCTGATTGATTCTCTGAAAGAAGAGAATAGAGAGTTGTTGGAAAAGAAAATTGAACTTGAACAAGCCAAAGAAGACTTACATGAAAAATTGGCTACACATGAAAAAGGCAAATCTGTCATTGATGATCACTCTGAAACATTGCATGCTTTAGAACAACAAAATCAAAATCTTAAAGCAATAAATGCCATGCTCAATGAGCAATTGGCAGCATGCGAAGAGGGTCTTGATGAATCTAAATAGCATATTTCCTCACTTGAAAATGAAATTCAAGGTCTGAATGATTTCCTGTCTTTGTTTGCCCAAATTCAAGATTCAGGCTCACCGGAAGCCACCACCTCCTGTGGTCACCAAAAAGGGCATACTGCTCGAAATAAAAGTAAAATTCAGCATGCTCATCCAAACATGCACCACAACATGTCCAATGCTAAATACCATACTTTCCACAAAATGAATATCCTTTGTTATTATTGTGGTAGACATGGTCACACTGTGCATGATTGTTTCATCCTGAGGAATGATGAGCTTAGAGCAGGACAGCAAGTGAAAGGGCAAGGAAAGAAATAGGTCAACACTGGCAGAGGGCCTGCTCAACAGAACTCTGCACAGAATCACATGGAGAATCAGAAGTGTCGACATTCCCATCCAGACAGGTCGACACTCCCCATGGTCTTCAACAAAAATGCTTCTCTTTGCTGCTTTCATTGTGGTAAGACTGGTCACACAGACCAAGAATGTTGGCATCTGAAAGAAAGACACCACCCTCATACCATAAAAGGTAAGAATCATGCTCGCCCACAAAAGCGTAGTCCACATGCACACGAACATGAACATAAAAAGAATAATCAATTTTGTGTGTTGTTTCTATTGTGGGAAAAATAGGCATGAGATATATGATTGCCACATAATGAGGGAGGATGATGTGATTGCCCTGAAAAAGATGAGCCAAGATGCTAAACATGTTGCTAACCCACAAGGACCCAAGCAAGCTTGGGTACCTAAAAATTCCAAATGAGAATTTTGGGTGCAGGATGCCTTGGAGCTGAGAAATGAATGGTCAGGTAAATAAAAGCTGAAGGCACATATATGTAAATATTTTTTTATCATTTTGCATGTTTAGTCTTGACATGTAGATACTGCATCATAAGTTTGCCCATTTTGTTCAATAAACTTCTGCAAACTGAATTGCTTGTTTGAAATGATGATTTATCCCCCGTGGTGTGAAGATGAACACATGAGCTAGATTAATTGCTCACACCCTGCTTGACCTCTGGTATTTTAAATGGTCTAGAGTTGAAAGGCAAGTCATGCTTGCCCAGAAATCTTACTATGCGTGAGAAGGATCTAAGATCAAAACCTCCGCCGTGTACCAGGGATCAATTATTTCAGTTGTTTAATTCATGAGAAACTTGTTATGCTGATGAAGTTGATGTGATGATGAGTTGTTTGATACCTGATATCAGCCACACGAAATTCTTAGATTTTAGTTTTGATGATGCATACCATGGCTGCATTTTCAACTCGTTATTCATGTTAGCATTGTTTAAAGGGGGGGTCTAGCATTTGGCATCATAATGTGGCATTCAGTTCAAAATCAATTGTGAATGATTTGTGTTTGCATCATCATGTGATCTCATGTACTTCTATGCAAATCATGTTTAGGAAAACATAAAAAATGTGCAATCATCATGCAACATCTTCATTACATTGTGCATTCACATAAGTCTTAGGCTACATAGTTCATTGCCAACCCATGCAAGCTTTCAATATGAGTCAACATCTAAAACCAAGCTGCATGCTCTCTTAGAATAAAGTTGTATCAAATGGATGTAAAAAGTTCTTTCTTGAATGGTTTGATCAAGGAAGAAGTCTGTGTGTAGCAGCCCCCTGGCTTTGAGAACTCTAACCATGCAGATTTTATATACAAGCTAGACAAGACACTTTATGGCTTGAAGCAAGCACCAAGAGCATGGTATGAGAGACTAAGCTCGTTCCTCATTGAGAAAGGGTACACACGAGGTAAGGTAGACCAAACACTTTTCACGAAGAAGCAAGGTAAGAACATTTTGATTGTTCAAATTTATGTTGATGATATTGTATTTGGTTCTACTAAATCTGAAATGTGTGAGGAATTTGCTAACCTCATGACTAGCGAATTTGAGATGAGCCTAATGGGAGAACTCCAATTCTTTCTCGGTTTGCAGGTCAACCAAGGAGAAGATGGGTGCTTCATAAGTCAAGCCAAATATATCAAGGAGCTGCTGAAAAGATTTGATGTGACAAACAGTAAAATAATTGCAACTCCAATGAGCACCACAACATCACTGGATTCGGATGAAAATGGGAAATTAGTGGATGCAAAGATCTATAGAGGTATGATCGGCTCTTTGCTTTACTTGACTGTATCCCGACCAGATATCCAATTTAGTGTATGTCTTTGTGCTAGATTTCAAGCTAGTCCTAGAGAATCCCACTTGACTGCCGTCAAACGTATCCTTAGATATCTTGCCGACACTCAAGATTTGGGATTGTGGTATCCGTCATCATGTGATTTATCTCTTATATTTTATTTTGATGCGGACTATGCTGGATGCAAGCTGGATCGCAAAGGTACTAGTGACTACTGCCAGTTTCTAGGCGGGTGTTTAGTTTCTTGGGCCTCCAAGAAACAACACTCGGTTGCCCTCTCAACCGCAGAGGCAGAATATGTTGCTGCAGGGAGCTGTAGCACCCAAGTGTTGTGGATTAAACACCAACTCCAAGACTACTTAGTGGATCTTGGTTGTGTCCCGATTCTGTGTGATAACACCAGTGCTATCAACCTTGCAAAAAATCCAATCCAGCACTCTAGGACTAAGCACATTGAGATTAGGCATCACTTCATTAGAGATGAGGTCGTTAAGAAAAATTTTGAACTACATTTTGTTGATACTCTAAATCAAATTACTGATATTTTCACCAAGCCCTTGTGTAATGACAGGTTTTCAACACTCAGAAGGGAGCTTGGTCTTTGCCGATCTCAGGCCAATAAAAATTGAAATGATGATTTTGTTCAATTTAATTGTGTATTTTTGTAGATTGGTGTCCATACATTGTTTATATGTAAATATGTCATTTTGCATATGGTGTAGCATTGTATGTAGTCATGATGCATAATAAAATTGAATTCATGTTCATAATGCATTGCATGGTTTGTGTAGCATCCTTCTTGCATGGCCATGGTATATCAAATGTTGATGTATAGAAAGGCATGTTATGCTTGCCTAGAAGCACTCAATATGCGTGAGGTTTCACCTCCGCCAAGTACCATGCGTCACTGTCGCATATAGGCCATATAGTAAGGGGGAGTTGTCTCTTTGTAGCATTCATGCATTTGTTTCATCTTCATTCTGTTGCATTTAATAAGTGTACAACCATGTGTCGGGTCATGCATTTTATGTCTTCCAAATTCATGTTTGATCCAGTCAACCCCTGCATGGTTCTAGTCAACCTCTCCTTGACATTCGTCATTCCACTTGATTGCCAACAAACTCCTTAAGTGCACTCATTGCATATCCTTAGGGGGATACCTGCTGCTATTCTTAATCTCTTACAATCTGAACTTCATGGCTTATAGTCTGAATATGAGATCATGAGACCGACAGCACTACGGCGTCAGAGCTTTCTATTATATGAACTGATGATTGTCCATTCAATGAAAATGGTTCAGATTTAATGATTTCCTTGAAGTTCAGATATATCTTTTGAAATCATCTATGTTCTGTGATTTTAATAGATCTTAACTAGAGGTTGCATGTTGTGCATTGAATGACTATCTCGAAATCTGAAAACTCCAAAATTCATGACAATCTTGGTGATACTCTAGAGCTAAGTATTGTTTCTAAACATCTTGATGAGCTGGAATTCCTGAAAATTAATTTGACAGAGCAATGATATTGTTGCACGGAGAAACATGTCATGTCATCAAATCAAGTGACAAATGATATGTCATGATGTGCCCATGTTATCTCTATCTTAATTATATTGGACTCTAGGCAGAGCACTGTCATAATTGCTGAGAAATATATCTTCTCATCAAAGAAATGAGATCGGAAATGTCATGACGTGACTTTGCTATCTCTGTTCATTCTGAAGCATAACAGTCAGTCTTACCAAATACCTAGGAATGCTGGCGTCTAAACAACGTGTATTCTTACGGCTAGGAGGCATGTCCTAGACTCGACTGCTCGTAAAATATGAGTCATGTGCTTTCAAATACAAAAGATACTGCCAATCAAAAATATAGTGCAATCATAAAATTCCATGCTTTAGTCATGATTGTTTGGCCTCAATACTAGTTTTTGTGTTATTCCCTTTATAGTTATTGAAACTGGATATATAAGACAAGAGAAGGTTAAACACTGCCATGCCATGCGCTTTTGGTTCATTTCTATTAAAACATGGATGTAGATGCTTTTCGAACTCTGTTGATGATCTCAGATTTCATTAGCTTTGAATCATATAAGTTACTCGCAGTATGTTTCAGGTTTGCATATAATGGCTTGCTCTCCACTGTCATTCAGCTCTAGTCTATCAGACATTAGTCACCTTCTCTATCTTATCCCTCCTTTTTGCTACTGTCAAAGGGGGAGAAAATGTCTTGTTGTGAGTCCGTCCTTTGTGCGGCCTTTGTAACTTGTCAATGGGGGAGAAGCAAATTGTGAATGGGGGAGAGTCAAAGGAATATAAAATTGAGAATGGGGGAGAGTCAAAGGGCATCCATGCACACATATCCGCATTCACATGCTTTCATCATCATGGATCTTGAGCTGCATATGTTATAAAATTTTCCATCTTGGATATCACTGCCACATAATGACTCATAGTGTTACCATCATCAAAAAGGGGGAGAATGTTGTGCCCCTGTGGTCAATTGAGTCATACTGTGGTCATTTGAGCTATTGGACATTCTTGGTTTTGATAATGGCTAAACACTATAAGTCATTGTTGTTTTTCACTCTCATATGATTGACATACATAATGTTTTGTTCATAACAGATAAGCCCATGAATGGACAAGGAATGGAGTGGAGATGACAAATGTGAAATCCTAATGATCGCACCAAGCAAGGATGGAAATCCTTTCAAATCATGATCAATCAAATGATCAAACTTATGGCAATCGCCTGGCAAACCAAACGTGTGGATAAGCATCTTGCCTCTCTACCATTCAATACAGGTGGTATATGTCATTTACTGTCAAGCACCATTGGTAAGATTCTTACCTTGTCATTGCTATCAATCTCACCATGGGTATTCCATATACCTCTCATTTCTAAACTTCATTCATGATATTTGAGGTTCACAATGATAACTTGGTTTGATAACTTACAAGTTCACACTTCAAATGCATTAGTTTCTCATTCCAATCATGGTAACATGCTCAAATGGTCTTGATGTTTCTAATGCATAAACCAAGTGAAATCCAACCCCCAAATGTATGAAATAAACATCTACTTAAAGTCATTATTATTTGGAGGTATTTCATTGGGCTAACACTTCAACTTTGTAGGACTAGGTCATTCCGGTCAACCAGAATCGCCAAACGCGAAAAGTCTCATACTATAGACTGGTGATCGACCGCCCCAGGTCGACCGGAAATTCCAGGGACTAAATTTCTACAGCGATTCTCAGTAGCGGTCGATCGCCAGAAGCTTCCGGTCGACCGTCAGCCCCGAGGCATCAATGTTGACTTTGTTTTCCACTTTGAGAAGAGCCTCTTTCCTTGTAATTGTTTAATCCTAAAGTCACCTAATCACCCACAAAATGTGGATCTGGTCTGGGAGGTGTCTATGGACCATTCAAAGTCTATAAAACACATACAAGAGGGTTAGAAACCCTAATGCTTCAAGAGGAATCAAAGAGAGATCAAGAGAGGCTAAAAAGGAGGTTGGAAGAAGAGGTACTGTAGCCGTGAACAATACTTCGTGAAGAAGTTCTTCATCCATTCCAAGGTGTTTCAAGCTCATATCAAAGCAAGCAATCTCCAAGGATGTGCAGAAGCAAGCAAGGCTATCAAGGTGATCCAAGGAAGCTGATTTCACAAGGTTTTCAAGGGAGATCAAATCTGCATCCTTTATCTTCTTTATCAACTCAAGGTGATCCAAGGAAGATCATTTCACAAGGAAGAAGATACCATTGAAGCATCAGATTCAAGCTCCAGCAATCTCAGACAAGATCTTTTCTCTTTGAGCATATTCTATATCTTGTTTGAGTATTTTCATATTTGTTCTCTTTCCATTTCATTCAAACATTTGAAACTGTGAATCGTCCCTACCGGTGGTTAGTAGGAAGGCAATCGGAAGTTATACGATCTGCGGTGTTGACGTCCCTACCGGTGGTTAGTAGGAAGGCAATCGGAAGTTGTCCTATCTGCAGTGTTGACGTCCCTACCGGTGGTTATTAGGAAGGTAATCGGAGGTTTTTCCGATCTGTGATTCAATGCGTTGCACTAGTGAAGCCTCACCGGGTTTGGTGAGGGGTGGACGTAGGACTGGGGATTCAGTCTGAACCACCTTAAAATCTCGTGTGTTGTGGTTTGATTGTGCGATTGCTTTGTGTTAGATGCATGCTTAGGTTTAATTTCTACATTGCTTGTTCATCTTGCTAAGCAAATCATTGTGTCCTTCATTAAGCCTGTTATATTCCGCTGCGATTCTCGTTAACTAGCTACAAAGAGGGTTGTTTGCGAAAAGAGGGGCAGATCTATTCACCCCTCCCCTCTAGATCCGCCATCCACTACTCAACAGCCCCACCCGTGGCGAACGCTAACCGGTCGACCGAACCCCATCCGTGGGGTTTCAAACCACGCCCCAATCACCCCAGGTGATGAGGAAAATAATGGGGAACCATTCCCCACCCTCTAGACCACCTAGAGGACCCATTTATACTACAAAAACGCGATCGAATCGACAAATCCGTCGCTCACCCCAAAATCATGCCTTTTAACACTGTGTGAAATAAAACCACTCTCGGCCTCACCTCCACCTACAAAACATAGGGAAATGAAGTACAAGGGCCAGGGATCCATCCCCCTACTTCCACCGAGGATTTCCCGCGCCGAGGACGCCGATTCCATGCGAAAACACACCTCAAACCCATGCCGGCATCACGAACTCACGAATGAAGTATTTTCGTGCCACCGCCCCATTCCTCACTCCATCCTCATCGGTCGTCACCCCACGCGCCTCGCCGCCTAGCCCACACCTTCCTCTGTCGGCCACATAGAGAAGGGAGGGGGAGAAGGAGAGAAACGAGAGGAGAGAGGGAGAGAATGTGAGAATGAGGGGAGAGTGGGGTGAAGGGTTATATTTATAGAAATAAATTTAGGGTTTTAAAATCTAGAAAATATAAAAATGGTAAAAAATCATTCCCACGATTCTCGAAAAATGCAAAACGCGCCTGTAATGTCTCGGAGCCCGAAAACACATCGGTTCACCCTACGCAAGGGTTCGAAGGCCCGACAACCAACAATCCAATTTAATCGTAAAACATGATCTGGGACACACGAAAGCGCTCCAAAACCCACAGATTTTGATCCAAAAAATCCTAGGCATTACAGTCCTCCCCTCCTTACCAAAATTCATCCTCCAAATTTGAAGCAACCACCATCACACAGGGGAAGAACAAATTATCCGGTTGGCAATGCTCCCAGAGCTCCAGCTAAAACCTCGATTCTCGTAAAACCACTTCTCCCGAGGGACACGACTAGACTATTACTATGAGTAGAAACATCTCGTCTCACGTCACAATACACACTGATTCCAAAGCGAGCATCGCGCACAAAAGAATATAAGTTTGGCATCACCTCAATTACAATAGAACTCTAACCATCGCATCGCTGCCACCATCTCGCACACCGAGGAGACACAACCCGCGTCATGAAAACCTACCACCGATAAAAGCCCATGCTCGACAGACCAACCAAACATCAACCTCTCTACTTGATGACTAACCTTGCGCCCTGCACAAGGGACAACCATCACTAAGACACAACCAGCTCACACAGTCATCTCAACAGACTGCCACAAATCTGTCGGCTCTGCGCCATGAACCATCTCACATCCGGCAAGCCGAACGCCAATAATAGCACTGGACCAGCTACGGTCTGAAAACAAACCTTCAACAGATCCCAGATCCAATTATGGGAAAAAGGTATATCATATAACTGGCCACTCAAGGCCTCACTTGCACACGGCTCTCGTCATTCTCGATTCACTACAATCGAAATCTTCTGTCTGTGAAAATCCATTCGTCGGTCACCAGTTATTCGTCAACGGGAAACCCCCTTCTCGCTTAACTTCCTCTTTCCATGCTCCTTCATCAGGCCCAATAAGCACATCCCAAATCTTGACAGGCCATCCGTTGACTCTTACACTGACCATTACTGCATCTCGAGTTGATCCTCACTCGGACACCACATCTGATCCTGATCCTCATGCCGACTGTACCCCCTCAGGGGAGCACGATGAAACTGTCACGCCCCGAGATAGAAGTACAACGGAAGATATTCAGGAACATGAAAAGTCGGCTAGTACGCCGCAAGCGAACAATATAATCAGAGCGCTAACACATCCACACATAAGAATGAATGCACAATAATTGAACAAAACATTTACTTTTATTGAATAATAATCAAAGGTCTACAATAGAGAACACGACTTGACTCCTCGACACACTTGACTAAAATAAAGAGAAAATTACATAATGACTCTTGACTATCAACTAATGACAATCTAAGGCTTCGCTCCTTCCTTATTCGCTCTCGGATCTATCACTTGAATAATCTTAATCCAACCCGCTAGAATGTTCTGAAAAGATTAGAAAAGTAGGGAATGAGCACACTTTCCCAGTAGGTATCTTCGTATCAACATGAAGATAATGTTTAATTAATTAACATTTTAGCTCTAGAAAATCAGATAAAAGGAATGCGGTAAATCATACGAATAAAACCAAAGTAACATTAGTAACAAGATATAGATCATAGCGATATGAATGTCTATGTAGACTGAGAATATGATCAAGCAAGAATAGAATGTGGCCTTTCATGTATCAAGAATGTACTTGCATGTAACGAGAATGTACTTTTCATAACCATAAAGCCTATGCACTAGAAAGTCATGTAACAAGAATGTATAATTTCATGTAGAGCCTCATGATTTTCACTCGTCTATAAAAAAAGTAATCCCGGCACAATGCGACGCCAGTGTTCATCATACCCCATGGTTTATAGCATATTTTCGGCAATCAGCCGAGGGGGCGAGTGTCGAGCCCTTGGACACAATCAGTACCCGATTTGCATCTTCAAGTTATAAATCAAGCTACTTTCACGAGAAATATCAATAAAGTAGGCCAATAATGTACAAGTTCAAACTATAGTTTCATGATAACAAATATCAAGGTAATAATGTACAAAATTTCCCTCCTCGGGGATCTATGTTTTGTTGGAAACTTCTGAAGCATGCAGTCCCCGTGGACAAACAAGTTCAAAAATGTGGGATTAACATTGCTTCCAACTGTGTGTGCTGTATAAACTCCCATGAAGTTGAGGACGAAAATCACTTATTCATTGATGGTGAGATAGCTAATTTCCTGTGGTCCAAATTCTCCTCATTGGTTACTTCCTCCTGCTTGGAAATTCCCACTATCTGCAGAAGGTTAAGATTCATTATTAATGAGGCTGATCTGAATAAACCCGAAGGATTTGTTTCATTGCTAGTGTCTATAATGATAGTTTGGGAAATATGGAAACTCAGATGTCAAGCCAGATATGAAGGGATCAGAACTAATCCAGAAAAGTCCTTGGAACAAATCATTGCTAATACAAAATTTATTATGAATCAGATCAAATTTAAACATTTAACTAGCAGAGAATATCGGACAGTATTGCAAGGATTTGGTATATCAACTAGCAGCCATCTTTCAACATTCATCCTTGTCCGATGGAAAGCTCCTGACAGAAATTTCATTTTAAATATAGATGGAGCCAGCAAAGGCAATCCATGTTCTGCTGGGGGAGGTGGATGTTTCAGAGATCAATATGGCCAGTTAAAGCTCGGTTTTTCTTATTTCTACGGAGTTGGATCTAATATGGTGGCAGAAGGTCGAGCCGTCTTAGATGGCCTTCGACTTGCACAACACTATAACATCATTTTATCAGCCATTTATACAGATTCTATGGCCTTAAGTATGTTGTTGAAAAACAAAAATGACCCTCCTTGGTCTCTTATTCCGTGGTGGGACTCTTTGCAACAAATCATCTCTTCTTTTCATTGCCCCATTATCCACTCATATAGAGAGGGGAACCAGCTAGCGGATGCACTTGCCAACCATGCTGTGCAGGCCGGATGCAACCAAGAATTCAATTCAATTTGGGAGCTTCCCATAAGAGCGAAAGGATATGCCATAGCAGATGCCAAAGGCATTCCTAATTTTCGTAGAAAGCTTGTATAGGATGCTATTTTGAACTTTATCATTGTACATCAAAGGCTATGCCTTCTAGCAATGTAATTCCTTTGAAAAATCAATAAAATAAAGCATCATGTGGTAATTTGGTGGAGTGGGAACATTCCCGTCCTTTGGAATGGGGGTGCACTCTCCCTTATGCCACTTGATGACTTGGCTTTAAAAAAAAAGAATGTACAAAATTGAAATCATGAGATCAAGGATGATTTAATGACAAGTTCATGCTACGGAAGGAATCCAACAGCATAACGACTTATTCCTTAAATTTCATAATTTATTAATAACTTATTGAACAAGGTGTTAGGTTCTAGATAATCAATAGACCATCTAGGAGCATAGGAAAATCAACCCTTGGGTCAAACCCCGGGTTAATCAATACTTGACATAAAACGGTAATATTGGGGCCGTTTATTTAAGAGGCGGTCATGCCAGGACCGTTTCCATGGAGACGCGGTTCAGCCAGGACCATTTCTAGATAGAGTCGACACCAGAGAGAGAGAAGGGTCGACGCAGGGATTAGTCTGGCATAACGCGGTCCTTCCAGAACCGCTACTAGATAGTAGCGGTCGCCTGGGAATCGCTATTAACTTGGCTACAAAAAACATCGGTCAGCTTGAGTGCTCTCTAGTTCATTGGGCTTTGAGGGTACAACCAGCTCGGCGTCCTAGTGAGAATCTCAGGCTCGCAGAGACTTACGGAGCCCTTGAAACAAGATCATCTAGTCCGGTGGAAGGAATATCCAATGGAGATGATCACAAGTCCAAGATAGTGTTCCTATCAAGTGCAAAGTGTAACTAATGACATTGTACCAGAATACGTGCCATGTACTTAAGAAAAGACTCCAAGGATGAGAGTGAGACCGTGATAAAACAATGATCAAACCAACAATAAGACAAGTCCATGAACCAGGTAGAATTAACTTTAATACAAACTATAAGAGTTTTGGCATGAAAATAGCATAAGTTTAAAATAGGTTTTTAAAGCATGAAAGACATGAAACCTAGCATGATTGGTGCTCAATATAACCAAGTTCATATATGTAAAGTCATAACTAGGAACATAACCTTATTAACTAGGCTTAACCCCAATTTAATAGGGCTAATCTGCAATTTGTTTAGGGTTAATAGGGTGCAGATCATAGAAACATGAAGGCGGTCTTATGCGGACCGTTTCTGATAGTAGCGGTCTTCTGGGGACCGTGTATTGACGTTAGCGGTCTCAGAGGGGCCGCCTCCGGCCTGTAACAGGCAGAAGTTTAGGGCAACGTGTAAGACTCAATCTACGGTAATAAAATAGATGAAAATCATGACAAACCAAGGGATAAGTCACGATAGGTAATAAATAATGCATGGGGATGCATGGATTGGCGTGAACTAATCAAATTATCATATTTTTTCTTAAGGGCAGGATTCATGCATGCTGAAGTAATCCTATATGCACAGTGAAAATAAACCATAAAATTCTCCACGTACAGTGCATGAAATTACGAGGAATCAAAGGGCTTTTGCTCCCAACTTGTTAATTGAGCCATCCATGAGATAACTTACCTTTGTAACAGGCTTTCGACTTCGAATTTTGGACTGGAAGGACAACCTAGTTTCTGCACGTCTTGTGCTAAACCCGCAACTTTTTATCCCTCGTTCTCCTTAATCTCTTGACTTAAATCCATGAAATTTGGAGCGTAGGTAGAAGATACAAATGTTAACAAATTGTTCTAGAGGATGAACTTCTAAATACCTCAATTAGAGCTTCCAATCCCTAGATCTTCCTTGGACCGGCACGCTGGTTCCTGAGCGCCTTACAGAGGAACAACAACTTCGGGGGTTTCTAACTTTCTAGACACTCGACCTCCTAACACGAAATTTGGAGGGATGTTAGTTAATACTAAAAGGAACATAATGTTCTAAAGCCATAGGCCGCCAGGGTCCTGGCCGTCTACGGGACAAGGTGGCCAGGGACCTGGCCGCCCAAGAGAACTAGGCGACCAACGACCTGGCCACCCTGGAAGCCAAACGGCCAGGGACCTGGCTGCCCAAGCTTCAGGGTTGGGGTTTAGGGTTTGATGGTTTTATTAATGCTTTGTGGTGTTTTGTGATGTTTTATAGGGTCGATGGAGGATCCGTGCACGAGTTTTGTGGGATTTAGTGTGGGCGTGGTACCATTCCCTCCCTCACGAGCAACGGTGGAGGGTTGACAGGTTGGGGTTTGCCCCTTTCTTCTGCATCTCGCCTCTCCCAGTAGATGCCACTTTCTTGACGACCCTCTGAGAGAGGTGGGTGGATAGCTGCCGAGCGTTCGTGATACCGTGGGGTCATATGATCCCCACCCTTGAGGACATGGCCTACTTGACGGGCCTACCTATAGCCAGGATTCTGACACTTGGTCAGGAGTTGAGGGACTACCGACGGGAGGTAGACCGGCTACTTGGTGCGAGGCTGGTTTACACGAGAGGGTCGATGACCACCATCCCACTATGTCGAATCAAATCGCTAATGGGTTTAGCGGGCGTGACCTGGGGATCACTGGAGGATCTGGGGGCATACCTACAGCGAGTGCGACAGAGGATCAAGATGAGGTAGAGGGCCGAGGACCATGAGGTCTGGCTCTTCCTTCTCTACTTCTTTGGCTGACTACTTTTTGTGACGTCATCAAACAACGTCAACTTGAAATATCTCCTGCTGATCCGAGACCTCGAGCGGGGGCCATGCTACACGTGGGGTAGAGTGATGCTGGCATACCTCTTTGCCCACATGGACCCATTTCGGCCAGGTTCGGGGAACCTGGGCGGCTTCACCCCCTTCTTATAGGTACAAAACTACCCTAGACACAAATTCTATTTATGATTATATGTTTTGACATGTTTATGACTTCTTTTACTCTTCATGTTGTCAGATTTGGGGGTATACTCGATTCCCCTTAGGTCACGGCATGATTCCCCGTGAGAGAGCCCTGGCGGTCCCACTCATGGCTAGGTGGGAGGTGCTACGGGATCGACGCTTGGTGGCCACCCAACTTTTTGACCTCCAGATAGCCTTGGACGAGTTCCCACACCACCGAGTGAGTGTTCTGTTTGAATTAGCTCTCCTATTGTTATTCATTTGTTATATGAGATTATTTAATAGAGTTCTTAATTTGCATTTTGCAGGAGGTGTGGACACCCTACACAGGTGTGAACGACATCGCCCAGTCCTGGGTGACGAGCAGGCGAGCCGGGTTCTACAGAGACATAGTGCTGGTCTAGCGGACACTCGGGTGGCACCAGCCAAATCTTTGTGAACTTCAGGGAGCCCCTCTACTTGAGGCTGGTCTAGCGGACACTCGGGTGGCACCAGCCACTCGTGGCGATCCCGACGGAGCACGGGTTAGACCGGGGATGAAGGAGGACCTCGACGAGCGACCAGGACTGGACGTCGCTCTACTAAGCAGAGGCGGAGGCACTGCAGGAGGGTGCTACCCTAGAGCGAGATCCCAATCTAAGAGATGTTAGATGCAAAGCCGGGATCTAAAGGGGGGGATGAATAGATCCCCTACAAAACTTATGCTCAATTGACAATTCACACTGAATTCTAGTCACAACGGAAGCTAATACTATATAATAACACAGTAGTCTCAACCAGCAACTCACTAATCAGGTTGTAGCACATGAGTGAACACAGATATTCTTCAGATATACTAAAACTGTAGTATGCTACCAATTCAGAACAACTTAACTTACCGAGCAGTGTGCTGAAAGGATTACTGACTCAAATACAACGCAGTAAAGCAAATACCAGTTCACACTAAAATGTAGCGACCCACACAAGATAGAATTTGAACACTTAGCCCACGATGAGAATGTAACCTAGAACCTGATTACATATCAACCTGTGAAAGGGGTAGATGAGAAGGAGCAATCACACAAAGTCAAACTACGATGCTCATAGGATTTTTAGGTGGTTCGGTCTGTAACCCACAGGCCTACATCCACCCCTCACTCAAACCGAGTGAGGTTTCCCCTTGCAAAAATAAGACACAGACTCAGTCTGCAATAACTGCGGACGGAATAGCTTGAACCCCAGGGAGACAAATCCCTCAACCTGATCTCACACCAGTGAGATCGGAACCACTACCACCAGTAGTAACCGGAGAAGCTAGTTCTCCCTTCTTCTGTAAACACAGAAGGAACCCGTGAACAACTCCCAGTTGCTCACAACCTAGAGGATCAATCCTCTCTTCCTCTGAAACCTCATAGGGAATCCGGAGAAGACACTTCTCCCTTCTTCTGAATGCTCAGAAGGAACCCGACCCCTGAACAGGGTATCGAAAAGAACAAGAAGTAGAATGTAAACAAGCAAGCGAAAACACAAAAGAAGGAAGAACCAAAATATACCTCCTCAGGAGCAGAATAGCTCTGGATTTGATCCATGAGCTAATGGACACCACAGATATTAAATAGCTTAGGCTACACACTCTCTTTCTCTTTTCTTCTTCTTCTCGGAGGATCTCTCTCTCTCAGATTTTCTTCTTTTTCTTTTCTTCAGACTTCATAGCTCTCACAGCTTCTCTTCTGCTTCTTCTACAACCTCTCTTTTTTCTTCTCTCCTCCTGCAGCTGCACGATGGGAGAGCATTAGCTCAATGGAGTTCCTCTCATTCTGATTTGGAGTTCATAAGAGCATATATATAGAGTAGTGTAAAAGACCCATATAGCCCTCACAAAAACCTTGGAAAACCCCTCCCATATGTATATTAGAACCCTAAGGGCAAGGGAGTAAAATTTGGATCCATTTAGATTGGGTTTGATGGGCTTTAGATTAGGTTCGAGATGCCCGTTCGAAAGTCTTGCCGGAATCGGTCGACCGTTCCACTTATTTCGGTCGATCGACATAAATAGCATCAGAAGTTGTTTTCAGGAGGTCGACGCAGCCTCCATATAGGCTCGACCTGTCTGCATTGGTCGACCGAAAAACCTGTAGAACATGAAAAACAAGATGAATTCAATTAGTTTTCATGTACAAGGATGCCACCTTACCTCGATCAATCTTTTCCAACACCATTTCCAACAAGATGAATTCAATTAGTTTTCATGAAAAACAAGATGAATTCAATTAGTTTTCATGTACAAGTCTTGGGAGCCTATCAAACATTGTTAAACCCATTTCCAACACCAAGAAACAAATTCATACTTCATAACAAGAGCGTTATATGATTTAATACATGAAACTCAAAAACCTCTTGTAGAAGCTACATGAAGGACATTCAAGGCATCAGGAACTTGTGAATGATATGCATGAAATACACTCATGAGATCATTAACAAGGTGGATGAAAACACTTGGAAAACTCAAATAATGAAGTGTGCTAGACTCTTTAGGCAAGCACACACAATTTGATGCTTCCACACACATCCACACTGTCACATCCCGACGCGGAATATCGGAACGCGACAATTATACATTCATGATAAACAGAACAATAATGGAATTAAAAGAACTTAATTGCAAGAGAAAGAGGGTTACACCAAAATACCAGTTTACTCATAACTGGTAGAATAAAATGTTTCCAACATCCTTATAACATCTTACATCACAACTCTAAGAATAAGAATAAAGGAAATATTACAACTCTTAATGGCAACTCTAGTTAAACAAAACAACGACTCATCAACCACTGTGTGACCAAGCCACAACTCTACTAAGATAACCGGTTCACTCCGGTCTTCACTCTTGCCCATCCCCATCCGTTTGCAGTTCATCATCGGAGCTACCTGAAAAGGGGGAAAAACTGGGTGAGCGAACGCTCTGTAGGTAATAGCAGGTGAAGTTTAAGTAATTAACCAATTTCATTAGATGTCATGCAATTAAATAGAAACGGAATTAACAACAGCCATGCAATGAAGTAAAAGAACTTGCACGGACTAAGTAGAACAAAAATAAACCATTATCAAGAATTTGGCCGATCAAGTACGTAACAAGCAAGTCATGAAGAGACAAATCCCATATAGGAATTTAGTAACTTGAAGAAATTTATAGAGCAATTGATTGAATGAATGTCATAGATAACACGCTAGTCATGCACTCGGTGCAATGCCTCAACATGTCATTACAACTCCCCGGGGCACTAGTACTTTTCGGGCACTCCTCCCAGGACCAGACCGGGCCCTTATGATGCGTTGGCATTAATTTAGTGGGTCCGCGATCCAAAGTAATATCTAGACATTCACTGGAATCGGCCACGAATTCCAAAGTCAAGCTATGTAACTTATCCTCTATGATCAAGAGAATTTTCAATAATTGAATGAGGACCACAGGATTATGGCTTGCAAGATTCAGAAATGCACGCAAGATTTGAAGGCTACCAAGGCACACAAGAAATACGTGAAAAATAGCTTCTGGATGAATTGTGGTCATAATTGGGCCGTAACAAGACAAAAATGCTCTAACATGGACCGCTCCAGGCGATACTGGGCCAGAGGAACGAACCCAGAGTCAAGGATTAAAACGGTCCTAGATGGGCCGTTCACCAAAGGAAAACGGTCCACAATGGGAAGCATAGGAAGGTTTCTGGGCCACAACAAAAAGGTAAACGGTCTCTACTGGGCCGCTTCACCACCAGACGGTCCCTAGAAGCTCGTTTAGGGGGTAAAACGGTCCAGTACCAACCGTATTTAACTGGGCCAGGATGACTCAAAGCATATGACTTCTCAACCCGCCCGAGACAAGGTGAAATCTAACCAAGGTTCAGTCCACACCCCTCAGGTCGAGTTTAGAGGCTAAAGGTCGACTCAACGTGGCTAGGTCGACTGGAATTCAGGGAAATTCTATCAGTAGGACCTGACAATTAGCTAGTTAAAGGCGGTCATAGAAAGAGCCGCTTAAAGGATCAAGCGGTCAGACCTAGGCCGCATATAGACTGAAACGGTCCCATAAGGGCCGCAAGTGAGAATAGTGGCAGTCCCGATTCTGGGCTTCAAAATCACACGATCCGATCGAGTCAATAGGTGCGGGATTTGGGGGTACAACCTGCTCGACGTCCTGGTGGGAATCCCAGGCTCGCGGGGACTGACGGAGGTCTCATAATAGAGGTCCTAGTCCGACGGAAGGAATATCCGACGGAGAGTCCCAACAATTACAAGATTTAGGGGCTAATGAAACATCAGAAAATGATAGTATAGCGGTCAGCTAGCACCACTGGAGTGGCGTGACTATCAAACAATCCTAGTAATTTTTTCCACAATCTTATTTAGGATTGGAGTAATCATTTCATAATGGAATCGCATCAAATGTGACAAGAGGAATCAGTCCAAGAGACATGATTTGGAGATGATCATAGTTAATCGAACATTACACTATTCCATATAATCTATTTATTTTAGTGCGTTTCTGCCCTACACACAAAATCTAACAAGATTAACATAATTATAACAGCATGGACTAAGTATGACTGCGCGCCAAAAATGGTCTGCCCAGAGCCGCCAGACAGGGTGAGGCGGTCCATCGTGAGGCCGCGTAGGGGCACGAGTTTTAAATTCAAACATGAATTATGCGGTCTGTCGTTCGGCCGCTAGGGTATCAAGCGGTCAGTAACTGGTCGCAACCCTAGACCTTGCGGTCTATCGCGGGGCCGCAAGGGTCCGAGGTGGTTCCTATTAGGACCGCAGCCCGATCGTCGTTTCCAGGCTCCGGCGAACACCGATAGACCTCGGTTGCAACATGGAATACGAGCGGTACAGTGCATAAGAATTAGGAAAAATGCCCTTAATAGAAAGAGGATGAAAATGCACACAATATAGCATGTTCAATTTAAGGTTTAAGCCAGCTAATCCTAGCATTCAATCGATATAAAAAGGGGTTAACAAGATCGGTGCCCTAATTAACATGCTCTGACTAAAATAGACAATACTTGCGCTATATAGAATAATAATTGGGGCTTTTTGTATCAATAGAAAGGGGACTCAGGGATGCTTCCAATGATATATTACTCGTTTGGGTTTAGTCCACTATCACCTACCTTAATCGAAGATCAAAAGAGGACGACGAACGTTCGGCACCGCACGAACTCGCTCTCCACAACCTCGATGATTCCTCCCCCGGTCGCGTTCCTCGCCGGCCGCCGTAGCAAAAATGGGGTTTCTAGGTCTGGCTAGGGTTAGTTTTATCGGGGTAATTTGATCTGGGAGCACAAGATAGGGCCGGATAGAGTCCATGAACTCCACGCGCGCGGGAATCGCGCATTGACCAAGTCGTGCCGCCTTCTCTCTCGAAATTGGACTCCTAGGGTTAGGGTTTCAGCGGGGAAAGAGAGGGGAAATGGGCTACTCGACAAGGCCAATCGAATGGGCATGTTTTGGGCTCAAATGGTCGAGATTTGGGCTCGAATTGGGCGATCTAAGGCTTAGGTAAATAAAACTCCATTTTGGCCCTAATTCTCTTAATTCGGCTCGATAAAATTTTATTTAGGGTCTGACCAAGAAGACAATTTGTCTAAACTTTTAGTCTTCTGCACGATTATGAATTTTTTAGATTTTTTTATAAATTAGTTAAAACTTCACCTAAAGAAATTTCCAATTTAATAGTAAATATTTTCTCAATTAATACCCTTTTATCTTATTTAATTAATTCTCGGGATGCTACACCCTCCCCCACTTTAAGAAATTTGGTCCTCTAAATTCACTGCACTTATCGAAATGAGGAGGAGCTAAGGTTATTGACCTTAAAATAAATCAGGGAACTGTTTCCGGATTACCTCTTCGGATTCCCACATGCTTCTTCCGTTCCACGCCTACTCCATTGAATCTTTACCACCGGAATGGACCGATTTCTGAGTTGATGCTGCTTCCGATCCAGAATCTTGATGGGTCTTTCTTCATAAGTTAAATCTTCCTTTAACTCTAGGTCAGCATGCTTAATGATATGCGTGGGGTCGTAAACATACTTTCGCAGCATAGATACATGGAAAACATTATGTACTCCAGATAACTGAGGTGGCAATGCTAATCTGTAGGCAACTTCTCCAATCCTTTCCAGAATCTCAAATGGGCCAATGTATCTAGGACTCAGCTTGCCCCGGACGTTAAACCTTCGGACTCCTTTCATAGGCGAAACTTTCAAGAACACATGCTCACCCACTTGAAACTCAAATTCTCTCCTTCTGTTATCTGCATAACTTTTCTGTCTTGACTGTGCCACTTGTAGATGATCCCCGATAATCTGGATATTCTTGGATGATTCTGAAATGAGATCTGGTCCCAACCATTGCTTCTCACCTACCTCATCCCAGCATAAAGGCGACCGGCAACTCCTTCCGTAAAGAGCCTCGAACGGTGCCATCTGGATACTGGACTGATAACTATTATTGTAGGCAAATTCTATTAAAGCCAAATGTTCATGCCAGCTACCGCCAAAGTCGATCATGCAAGCTCTTAGCATATCTTCAACAATCTGATTTGTTCTCTCGGTCTGCCCGTCCGTTTACGGATGGAAAGTAGTGCTGAAGTTCAGACGGGATCCTAAGGACTCTTGTAATCCCTTCTAAAAATGTGAAGTAAATCTGGGATCTCTATCTGACACAATGTTCACCGGCACACCGTGCAGTCTTACGACTTCCTTTATGTATAGAGTGGCCAAGACATCGACTGTCTATTTTGACTTGATGGACAAGAAATGTGCAGATTTAGTCAACCTTTCCACAATTACCCATATTGCATCGAAGCCTCCATGAGTTCTTGGCAAACCCATTATGAAATCCATGCCAATACTCTCCCATTTCCACTGTGGTATATCGAGAGGCCTTAACTTCCCGGCAGGTCTGAAATGCTCAACTTTCACTTGTTGGCATACAAGACATCTATTCACAAACTCTGCTGCTTCTTGTTTCATATTTGGCCACCTGTTGGCACTCAAAATATGATCCTTTGGCAACCAAGCTGCGAAGATGAATGATACGGCCCACTGAAACACAGAAGCCAATAAAGATCAACTTATCAAGAGAACCCCTCAAGCTGACGAAGCCCTGAGCCACCTTGAAGGGAACATCGGGGACTTTACCTCAGGAGAGTCGAAGTGAACCCGCAACCAACTGGCAGTGCGATCAAGCCTGCCCAATGATCCGGCATCGACCTCGTCATGCCGCTACCCCACATCCGTCGCCCGACCAAGGACGACGGTCTACCCAATGACTCTCCTAAGAAGGAAGAATGTCCTCGGCCATCCGCAACAAGGGGCCGAAGGTTCTGTCAGCAGAAGACCCCGATTACCCGGCACGGGTTCGGCTTCTCGCCATAGTGGGCCCGTTAGTGGCCGATTGATCACCGTTCAAGGTGGAATTGCCCAGGATGTAGCATCATCCTGCAAGGAAGCTTCGAGCACGAGTCCGTCTCAGCCAGAAGCACAAATCACAGTGCCGAAGACTGTGTCAGCAGGACACCCGTGTGCTCAGACCAGACACACACGAAGTCTTGTTTAAGGCCGTTCGTCCTATCAAGAGCTTCGTCAACACCCCATCAAGGCCCTTCGATGGCCAGGGCGAGGGGAACAGTCGACGGGAGCTTCCGGAATCATCTCCGGGCCCACCGGACTGACACGCCAAGTGAACAGGTTAAAACGGCGCCGTCAAACCAGCGCGCCGAGAACAAAAGGGGGTGTTCCCCGGCGCCGTCAATCCGGCGCGCAAAGTCATAATGGGGCCTCTCCCCGGCGCCGTCAACCCGGCGCGCCTCTTCCTGGGGCGCCGAATGAACCCCAAGGCTATATATAGCCTGTCGACAAAAGAGAAAAAAAGGAGATATCAAGAGGGAGATATCAAAGAGATCGGGGAGAAGAGGCGGAATCAAAAAGAAAGAAAAAAGAGAATTAGAAAGAAAGGGGGGGGTTCTTCGATCTGAAGAGTCTTCTGTCCGAGCTCTCGGCGGCCCACACCCTGCTCCACCCGAGTCTCCCGGAATCGGAGAAGAAGAGCATATGTTCCTTATCTCTCGAGGTGGGTTTCCCGTGTTTCATCTGGTGAATCCCTCTGTTCCGCCTTGGGTTTTCTTCCTCTGGCATAATGTAAGTGAAGGAGGGGAGGGGTGATGACATGAGCCTCACCTCCCCTCCCTCACGATGATTCTTTTCCTCTTTTCGTTGTAATGGGTTTCCCCTGTTAACGGAAACGGCGGCCGAGCAACAACGCCGGCGCCGGAATGTATATTCTCTACTTATCTGTCTATTTTTTTTTTATATGAATGAATGGAATGGAATGTGAGTCTCTGGCCGATGCCACGTTTTCTCTTTCTTCCCTGTTGGCTCCCCCTTTTTTCCTTACAGCCGGTGAAACGGTGCCGTGCGATGATGCCGGCGCCGTGGAGGATGAATGCAGAGCACCGTGGGCTTCCTGTGTGAATGACTTCCTTCTTGTTTCGTCTTCCCGACGCTTTATGCCCTTCTATGGTAAGGGCTACATTGATTCCCCTCCCCGGGGGTTTTCTCTTTCGGTCGAATGCTAGGAATCTTCACCGTGTAAGGTGTGTCAATATATGGGTTCCTCCCACCTGTCTGGGCCGCCCTCGTAATACCCTTTCTGTTCTTGACCATGAACAGAGGGAAGTAAGGGTGCCCCTACATTCCAGTTATTATTTTCTGAACATTCCTTGACGAATGTTTCTTTGATTCGTGAATATGCATATGCATGAACGTATGTATATCTACAGGCATTAGTTTTGGCCTACTGGTTATGCGAAGGATCTCACAGCTCCGTTCTACTGTTTCATTAGTGCGGATCGGTAACCCGGGGAGGGGGAACATCCCCCACTGTTCCGTTTTGATAGCACTCTGTCCACCGGGGACCGTCCAGCAGTGACGAATCTCCTATGGATTAATGAGTGAATAGTAAACGGGTTAATCCCGACATCTCAAATCCACAGTCCCTAATGGACTTTGTGGTGGCCGTGAGACGCGTGTGCCCCTCGTAGGCTGGCCCTCGGGGTTCCCTTCTCTAATCGGTCGTCCCGACTCGAGTAGTGTGGTGCTTCGGGTCGCGTGCCCCTCGTAGGCTAGCCCTCGGGGTTTTCGCTCCCATATCGAGTCGCCTCACTCACTCACTGTTACCCACGGACTCGGTGCCCCTAGCAGGCTAGCCCTCGAGGTCTTCCTATCCGTTTGGGTCTGCCGGCCGCCGTTGCGCCACCCGGCTTTTAGGGGTTTACTCCGCCACGTGAGTACTCCCTGCGTCTCCCCGACGATCCTTTGGGATGGGGAGATGCTGCTGAAATTTCGGCTCAAACGAGTCTAAACTCGGGACAATCGCCGCGCTCGAGTCCGGATCTCGCTCGAGCCCGTGATTTGACCTTTGGATGACTCGGGACCGATTCGATGAATAATCAACTCAATGAATTTTCAAAACCCTCCAAAACCTTTTAATAAATTCATGAATAAACTAACGAAGCTCCTGTTTCCTTGAAATCGGGTTAATTCGGCGCGTTCATGCGCGATAACGCCTTAAAACGGCGCGCCCTTCCCGGCGCGCCCTTTCCTGCGTGCTCTTCCCGGCGCGCCCTTTCCGGTGCGCCCTTCCCGGCGCGCCCCAGCTCCCCACGCCGTTTTAACAGGCTGCCCCTTTTACCTACGGTTCTGGCACCGTTTTAAACCTTTTACCTACGTTTCAGGGCGCCGTTTCAAGCGTTTTAGCCCCTGTCTTCGCGAGCACTGCACCGGTTTCGTTCCGAATCGTGTCGTCGCATCATTCCAACCCTTCTCCCACTTATGGGATGACTTCCTATGCTAATTACAGAGGGATGCAAGTTCCTCAACCAAATAAACTAAATAAAATTGGCATGTTCAAGCTTGAATCGATACGCCTCGAATCCTTGCCGTTATGCCCTAGTCCACACACTCATATCGCATTAACGCATGCCCGAATGTGTGCATCCTTGGTATATCAAATAACATTGCCAGAAGGTCAGGTTACGCCTGATTGGAGGCTTCGTTATGCGTGAAGGTGGCCTTCGAGCCTAAGTCCTCCGCCGTGTACCAGGGTCCACCCTAATAAATCGTGTGTAGTCAACCGTATCATCCTGCATGATCACTTGCCTGCTCCGTACCCTTTATCCCGGCTTCGACAGCCCGATATCTCGGCAATTAATCAAAGGTGTTCCCTCCTCGTGGGGGATGTAATTAACGCCATAGCCTTTATGGTATGGCGGACTGCTGGTCCCGACCGAACCTCGCATTCGCCCGACATGGGTCAGAATGAGCGCACAATAAAATCATCACTCATGTGACTGGCACGCCCGCGTCATCAATCAGTCAGTTGATTACCAGTTAGTCAAATGGTTGATCGATACGCGAACGAAAAGAAAGGAACGAAAAGGCGAACGAAAGAAAAGGTCGCAAACATAGTCTGGCACGCCCGGTGGGACCAGTGTCACCTTTCATCTCTTTGCCGAGATACTCGGGCTTCGAAGCCCTCTCAAAGACTACTGATTATCGCCTTGTTTGATATTTCAGTGCAAACAATGACGACTCACGGGATAACCGGCGTCGGCTTCAGTCCGGCGATCGTCGCCAGACACGCGCAAGGGTACCTGGCGGTGCCCATGGAATTTGGTAGCTTTCCACATGCTATGGGCTTCCCCAACTTCTTGGGGTTGGCCTTTGTCGACATGCTGGAAGTCGAAGCCACGGAACTTGTCGAGGAAACCGTGAAGGAAGTGGAGCCTCTGAAGGCTCCCTGCTGCGATGGTTCGCTCAAGAATCCGGCCCCGGCCTCTAGCTGCCTGGTGCACCACGTTGTACGTGGAACGCACTCCACTGTCATCAACAGACGCTCTAGAGGACGTCAGCGTCGCCAGGATCGCAAGAATACTGCTGTGATCACCAGAACTGTATCTCAGTCCGGGAAATTGATGCTGGTGGGAGGCATGCGCGTCTTCCTCGATGGACGCATGGCACGGGTGACCCCAGACCGAGTCATCCCCAACATCCCTGTCCACAACACCTATCAAGCCCTCGCTGGAAGGAGGGCAGAAAGAGAAGAAGCCGGCCCCTATGGCCAAGGAAGCTCGGCACTCAAGCCGAAAAAGTTCAAATAGGTGTGGGTTCCCAAGCGAACCCGACCTACCTACCATCTGACACCCATTCGCCGCCGTCCTATGAACAACGAGGCGGGAGCGAGAAGAGAAAGGGCTTGTCCCCGACGAATGAAGAAGAAGTGGTTGTGGATCCCCCGCGCCGCAGAAGTTTCCGGGCTGCTGCCCGCCAAGCCAACGTCCCAGTCACGGGACGAAGATTCCAACATCCGGCCGACAGAGCTCGGCTGGCCTATATCCCTCCTACTGGAGGTCGACAACTATCCCCCGTACTCTATCAAGAGCGGGGTCAAGAGGAGGTAGCCTGTCTGATCAGGAACTACTTTCGAGGGCTGGGCAACCCCTCGCTGGGTCAGCAGCGACTGATGCAGATAGTCGCCACTGACGAAGACTACTTCCCATCAGTGGCGGATGAAGAAGATATGGAAGATAGAATGATGGTGTCGTCGGTCGACGACAATGGATACGATGACGGCTTTGAGATCGAAGCCGATGAAGCCTTCCCCGAGCGGGAAGAAAGAAGAATAATTTCTGTGTTCGAGAGGCTGACCTTTCCGCAACAAGCAAGGCGGAGGGTCCATCGACAAAGAAGAAGGATGCAGGTTTTCACTTGCAACATGGCCGGTGTATCCAGCCAATATGGGGAGCTCCCTGAAGACCCCCAAGAACTGGCTCAATTGGCCGTACGGCCAGGGCCAACTACCCGCAAGACAGAAGCAGCAAGAGGGCTTCTGACAATGATGAAAGAGAAACAGCCCCAGGCCTACCTCCACTGGGATGATAAAGCCCCCGTCTTGACCGCTAATGTGGTGACGACAGAAGAAGAAGACGACGTACTCCTCGACATCCTGCCTGAGGGTACGTCCGGGGAGACAACAGAAGGTGTCCCCACCACTATAGATCCATCAGTCTTGATGCTGCTGCAAAAATATCAACGGGAAATAGATTCCTGAAGAAACAGCTGATGGAAAAAACTGAACACTCATCGGCCTCCAAACCACCCGAAGTCCAGGTGAATTATCCCGGGGAGCGGCTCGTCGAGACGACCCTCCAGCGCTCTATACACTACCACAGCTGTCAGAACCAACTGTGACGATAGCACAACAGCGGCCGCCACAGCCTCAGCCGCTGCTACCTCCGGTGCTTCCTCAGGTGCACCCAACACCCCCGCTGTTGCATCCTCCACAGGCGACCACCCTGGTCACCCCATACCTGCAGCCAGCACACTTCTATCCGGAGCCAGTCGACCCCACGGTCGTGAACCGGATGATGGTGGAAAGGATGATCGAGTTGAAGCTCGCAGAGAAGAGCGAAGGCGACTACGTCGCATTCGATGCCTATCGGGTGCCCTACCCGCAACACCATGCGGCTAAGCGACTTCCCCCGGGAGTCAACAAGCCACCCAAATTTGACAAATTCAACGGGAAGGGTTCCCCAAAAGAGCATATTGCATATTATATGACCGTTATGGGTGATCTGGCCACCGACGAGTCGTATCTGCTAAAATTCTTCGGGTCCTCGCTGACGGGGCTCGCTTTCGAATGGTACTCCAGTCTCTCGGCCGGGTCAATTAATGACTGGTCAGATATGCAGAGAAAGTTCAGAGAAAGATTCCATGTCACAGAGAGGGAGGTCACAGTGGCCGAGCTCTATTCAACAAAACAAAGGGCAGATGAGACAGCCCTTGACTACATCAAGAGGTGGAGGAACCTCGGAATGAGATGTAAGCGGCCCCCGCATCAGGAGGACCCTGTGCAAATATGTAAGTAAAATCTCAGGAGGGAGGTCCTGGAAAAGATGATTGGTATGGAAATACGATCGTTCGACCGGCTGAATAATGTGGTAGCTGAGGTGGAAGCTTTTCTAGCCAAGCCTGTCCCGACGTCAACTGCCAGCATAGCCCAGAAAGGCAAGGCGGCGGAACGGCGCCCCACACCTAAAGAAGTGAATGCGCTTGATATCAAGGCGTTCGAGCAACAGAAGGAGAAAGGCAAGAAAGCGGCTCCCCCTCAACCTGCGAAAGCTCCAGATGATAAAGAGGGTCCTTCGCTGAGGGACAAGATGAAGAAAGCTTATTCCTTTCCAAAAGATAAGACCCGAGTCCTGTTCGACTGGGTAACAGAATACAATATGGTCACTCTGCCTGAACCAAGGAGGCCGGAGGACCTAAAAAGAAAAGACAGTCCAAGATTCTGCCCCTACCACCAGATGTTGGGACATCCAATCGAAGACTGCTATGTTTTCAAAGACGTCATCGAAGGGATGGTGAAGAAAAATGAGATAGAGCTGGGAGAGTACAAAGTAGACCCCCCTCAGCCACATGAAGCCCCTTTTAGGAGGGCAGCAGTCAACGTGATCTCACTCTACCAGGCATTACCTATGGAGATCTCTGAAGCAAGCACACGGAGCACCTACGAAATCCATTTCCTGGAGCCCGTGAAGGAGCAGCAGGGGTGGCAGCAAATCTCTGTGAAGCACAAGAAGAAGAGGGCACCCCGCCCAAAAGAGGGGGCACATATCCGTGGCATTACACCCCGGCCTGCTCCGCCAGTGGTAGCACCCGTATGGGTCACTCCCCCTACAGCTGTCAGAATACATACACCCAACAGGAGGAGACAAACTCCGCTGCCAGTAATCAAGGAAACCAATCCTGGGGTCCTTCGACTGCAACACTTAATTGAAGGGCTAGATGAATATGTACAGCCCGAACTGAAACCTCTGCTGGTACTGGACCACGTCCCATGGCAAGAGCTGGAGCAACTCTCACTCAAGCAAAGGGAGGAAGCTGAAGCAGCACCACCTCAAGAGAGCAACCTATTCTGGGGGCAAGCACCTGCAGAAACCAAAAAGAAGAAAAAGCAAAAGAAAAAGAAAAGAAAGGCCGCTGGGGCCCATAAAACACAGGTCATCTCCTGCAATACCCTGTCAGCACTCTTCAACCTGCCCAGAGAAGAGGAAGAAGAAGAAATTTGCTTCACACCCCATGTTGGGGGAGGCAAGGCCGAGGCCGCAACTGCTGCACATGCCACTCGGTCAGGCCGGAAATGGGGGCGCCAGCCGCCACCCAATCACAACATTATGTTCAGAGGGGAGCAACCCTACAAGACACCTCCGCCGGAAGTTAAGGGAGTCCAAATCCCTCCTCCGTCAAGTCTATACAACAAGACTGGGGGCAAGACAGTCCCTTCATTCCTTGAATTCATGAAGATGTCAAAGGGGAAGCAGCCTTGTCAGGAGGCTAACCCTACACCCGGGGTCATTCACCCGCAGCCACCGCGACCCACTGAGGATGCAAATGCAGATGGGGCTTGCCCTACAGCAGCTAATAAAGAAGACCCGACGGCCGATGCCAGTCAAGAGGGTGCCGAGTCCGAGGAAGATGAAGCAGGTCCGTCTGGACCCACAAATCAAAACCTCCCCAAGCCCAGATGGGCTGAAGAGATGAAGCTCTCCAATGTCCGGGCTGGGAGCCGAATAATGAAGTTGCTCAAAAAGCTCCCCGCTCGATTTACGATCTTGGAAATTCTCTCCTTGAGTGAAGAAACTCGACAGGCGATCATCACTGCTCTGTAGACACCTGCTCATTTTGAAGCCTGCGTAGCTGAGGCTATACCAGAAGCCAGTATGACCTTCTCTCCAGAAGACATGCTACTGCCTACTGCCAGCCACAACAGACCGCTATATATGAAAGGGCATCTGAATGGAAGAGAACTGAACCGGATTCTGATCGATCCTGATGCAGCAGTCAACATCTTGCCATATAGAATATACGAGAGGTACCACTTTAATGTGCATCTCGAGAAAGTCGGGGATATGCGTATCGCTGGCTTCAACCAAAAGTGTGAAGTATCTATGGGAGTGGCAGAGTTCACACTGACCTTGGCAGATTTCACTACAACGGTGCAGTTTCACGTCATTGACTCTCGCACCTCCTACAAAGCGCTGCTCGGCCGCCCATGGCTGCATGAAAATATGGTGGTGCCCTCCACGCTCCACCAATGTATCAAATATAGCCTCCAGGGGAAGGAGGAGAGGATATTTGCTAACATCCACCCATTCGAGGTGTTTGAATGTCACTTGGCGGACGCCAACCTATATACGGGGTCTCCCCGGAAGGTTTCTGAAGATGGAGCCCCCGTAGGGGCATCGAAGAACAAATCGGGTGACGGTTGGTATCCACCACCGCCGCGCGGATATGTCAAGCCGAAGGTGGTTTCCCACATCACGGCTTCTGGAAATGTCGGCAGGGTGACACCCCCAGCATTATACCCCAAAGCTAAGGAAGTGCATGTTGATCGACAGCACGACCGCATCGGAGTCCCGGCCGGCCTCACCAAGCCAGTCTCCGGCCTCAATGATCCCACTGTCGAACCTTTCAAAGCCTGGGAGGTGACACAAGAAGATGGGCCCAGTAGCTTGTTCTATACAGCTGAGGAGCATCCCACTCAGGAGGACACAGACTGTAGCCTCCCTGAGGATCTAGCCAACCCGCGGGTTCCTGTTCAGGGCCTGGCATTTACCACTGATCGGACGTCCATGATGTTTCAAAAGCAACACATCCCTCCAGATCAATCTCAAAAACGCAAGGAAGCTTTCCAGAAGATGTGGTATCCTGCAAATCTGAATAAAGAAATGAGGCGTGTCTCTCAACATCCGGGTCTGGGCTTCACCCTGGAAGACTACTATTACAGTGGGCGGTACGAGGTGGATACCATCTCCGCCTTCTATCCAACTGAAGATAGCCCTCTGGGGGCAACCTTTGATGAATATCCGGCGGAAGCCGAACATGCTGAATTAGCTCTATCCGGGAATCAACAAATGGAGACCTTGATCTCCTGCCGATGCTGGGAGCAGGTCCGTCCTGAAGAAGCGGCATTTCAAGCCGAATTTGATACGGCTAGCAGCAGCGAAGCCGAAGATACTCAAGAAGCGGAAGTCTCTCCCTCCGCAGGGGTCATACTAATGACGACTTCAACATCCTTTCTGCCAGTCAACGAAGCCTCGGTTTACTCCAATCAAGGGGAGCCGGCTACGAGAAAAGAAAAAGCCACTTCTGCGGAAGATTCAACTGTCCCAGAAGGCGAGACTCCCTCAACTTCTGCTACAAATCCAATATGCTGTCCGAGTCCGGCGGCAAACAACTACTGGCCTGTCATGGCTGCAACCTCATCTACAAGCACTGAAGCTGTTCTCTCACCCTCGGGAGCTGCAACGACAACGGATGTGTCCATAGATCCATCAACACAGTCGCTAGCACAAGAAGCAAGAGGACCCCATGAAGCTCTGGCGGTGTCCGACGAGGAGGTCGAAGTGCTCGACCCTCGAGATGGTGTTCCAGACTTCGTCGACCTCCAGCCGGCACCTCCGGAAATAGAAGACGGAGGCCAAGCCACGGTCGATGAACTGATAGAAGTCAACCTGGGAAATGAAAAGGACCCTAGGCCTACCTTCCTCAGTGCCCAACTGTCCCCAGAAGAACGGGAGCTGTACATCCAGCTGTTGCTAGAATATCGGGATTGCTTCGCCTGGACTTATAAAGAGATGCCAGGTCTAAACCCTGCTGTCTCACAACACGAGCTAACAATCAGTCCCAAAGCCGAGCCGGTGAAGCAACCACCGCGGCGTATGAGACCAGAGCTCATCACCCGAATCTGTGCTGAAGTTGACAAGCTCATTGATGTGGGATTTGTTGAAGAAAATCAGTACACCACATGGCTGGCAAATATCATCCCTGTGAAAAAGAAGAATGGACAGATCCAGTTTTGTGTTGACTTCCGGGATCTAAATAAAGCTTGCCCTAAGGATGACTTTCCGGTGCCAATAACCGAGGTCATGATCCATGCAACAACCGGCCATGAAGCCCTGTCATTCATGGATGGGTCGTCCGGCTACAATCAGATTTGGATTGCGGAGCATGACCGGGTCCATACTGCTTTCCGAACTCGTAAAGGCATTTATCATTACAAGAGAATGCCATTCGGGCTGAAGAATGCTGGCGCAACCTATCAGCGTGCAATGACCAAAATTTTTGATGAATTGCTCTACCACAAGGTCGAGTGCTACATAGATGACCTGGTGGTCAAAATCAGAAGAAAAGAAGATCACCTGCAAGACCTCCGAATTGTTTTTCAGAGGCTGAGGCAGCATGAGCTAAAAATGAATCCTATGAAATGTGCGTTCGGAGTGTCGAGCGGAAAATTCTTGGGCTTCATCATCCGATATCGGAGAATCGAGATAGACCCCGCAAAGATCAAGGCGATTCAGGAGTTACCTCCACCTAGGAACATCTCCGAGCTGAGGTCACTACAGGGCCGCCTGGCTTACATCCGGCGGTTCATTTCCAATTTGTCAGGGCGATGCCAGCCTTTTCACAAGTTGATGATGAAAGATGTTCCCTTTTATTGGGATGAAGATTGCCAGACAGCCTTTGACAAGCTAAAAGACTATCTGAAGACTCCTCCAGTGTCACGCCCCGAACAAGGCGGAAGTATCGGGACGTATAGTTAGGGACACGCTAGCAAGAGAGGGAACTAAGTTTAAAACAATACACAAGTGCTACAAGATGGAAATGCTAAATGATCATTAATAAACCACGACTAATACAATAATCCTCAAGTTCAACTTAATACAACTGGAATAATCAACCACTAAAACTCAATAACATGACTGAGACTAAAAGCTCTCCAAAACACAACTAAAGAAGGATAACACACTACTAACACACTAGAACTGATACACTCAAGACATCACTCCTGCCCTTCTCCATCGGTAAGCGCGTCACCTGAAAAGCCTGGAAAGGGGGAAACAACGGGGTGTGAGCTAACGCTCAGTAGGAAATAACAGACATGTATAAGTGATTAACAGTTTAATTACATTTTCAAAATGTCATGCTACAAATGATAAAAACAATAAAAGATAACGATGATATCACGAAACGAACTTCAAAGATCTTGCAAGGTCAAGAAATATAATGAATAGAATAGTAAGACAAGAATTTACTACAGGAGATAACAATAAAAGTTGGCCATATCAAGTCGATTCAAGTCATGTCAAGCACGTATGTAATTTCATTTCCACGTCCAAGTAATGAGCAAGTACAGTAACCACAAGTAGAGTATAGAACAGTGACGAGTGGAAAGTGAAAAGTAGTAGAAAGTAATGTAGAGAGTAGTGGAGAGAGTAGTGGACAGTCCTAGATTTAACACATGTCAAGTACTGGTGCCAAATGCCACACCTAGTCATTCACCTCCCAGGGGTACACGTAGTGTTCGGGCGCTCTTCCCAGGACTAGACCGAGCCCTTAATTGTTTGCCAGGCATTGATTTCTTTGGATCAAAGATCCCACGAATCTAGACTTCCACAGTTTATGGCCAGAATTCCAAGGTTTAAACTAAGTAGCAATAACAACTTCAAGTAGGAAGGAGATTCATTTCCAGAATTTCAAGGTAAGTATAATCATCAAGGAGATTGAAATCAAGTCACAACAAGAGTTAATCGTGCTGCGCTACTGTAAAACAGCAGCAATCAAACAGGTTAATCAACATATTAATCCTAATCATCAAGTTAAGATATCATGATTTAACCATTATCATTTGCATTAAGACAATTGCCAAGAAGCTGATTCAAGATGATAAGGCAAAGAACAACTCCCACAGGAGTGAAATAGAATGCATTAACAGAGATTTAGTTACACCATTAACCACTAATTATGTGGGTTTCTATTTAATCTTGTATGCATTGAAAATGAAGATGATAAACGGTGTGTTTTTACACTAAGTTTACATGTATGGACCAATGTTAATTGAAACTAAAAAGGGTACATGAATAGGTCATTAGTTCCTCAAAAATGTAGTTTCCAAAGTGTTTAGGTTGAATGGATTGATTCCCCGATGATCCGGATTGATCCCCGGGTCAAATCATCAAAAAAAACGGGTTTACAATGCATGGGTCGACCCTTTGGGTCGACCCCTGGAAAAATTCCAGGGATGGGTCGACCCCTGGGTCGACCCCTGGCTACCTGGCTGCATGGGTCGACCCATGGGTCGACCCCTGCAGGTTGTGGGTCGACCCATTGGGTCGACCCCTGCAAGGCAGCAAGCTGCTGCTTGCAGGGCTGAAATGGGTCGACCCGTGGGTCGACCCCTGGGTTTCCAGACCCAAAAAGCTATGAAAAACTCCAAGAATTTGGGGTCTAAATGTATTGGGATCATAACCATAGACTCTAGGGTCATTAATATGCATCTTAGGGTCATGAAACACAATTTTAAATCACGAATTTCGATAGGAATCCAATGAAATACAACCTATTCTATGAAGAATACAAGTAAAGTCTAGCTTGCTAGCATGCTTCTAATAACACACAAAATACTCTAGACATGATCTATAAAAATTGGGGATTTTGATGTCAAAAGAAAGCTAACATGCTATTGATTACATTCATGTATGTTAATTAGAAATTGGGCTGTTATCACCTACCTCAAATTGAAGAAGGAACTCGAAACCTAGAATAAAGAACAACTTGACAGCACCTCACTAAAACTTCGATATCTCCTCGGATACCTAATGAAAATTGGAGCTTTTGCCACCAATGGAAGGAGCTCGATGAGAGGTACAATCTGCTATACTCATGATCAAGATTTGGTTGAGAATTCCTACCTCAATAGATTGATCAAAGAAGGATGAAGGGAAGCCAACGGCCTACTGACCGACCTCCACAAATCGAACTAGATCTCTCCAGATCCGAAATTTCAGCGAACCCCACAGCAACCAAATGAAAGAAGACTCATAGGGCTTCATTTTGATAGCTCATAGAGCTTCTGGAGCCTTCTGAATTGGGAGTATTTACTGTTGCAAGCTACGAGTTTAGAAACGGCGCCGAAATCCTTGACTTGACCTAACTATGTCGGCAGCATATTTTGGGGCTAAGTTTACCTCAAATTGATTGAGGGTAAAAGTTCCTTTATGTAATACCTTTCATTTGCCTCTGGAATCACCCCATTTGGTTGAGAAACAAGCTCGAATTTGATGTTCAAAGTTTGGGTGAATAGTGAATACGAATTTGAGTTAGGTGGGTTGTAAGTCAGGCTTAAACCACTGATTAGGGCTAGATAATGATTTAATTAGGCTTACTCCAAGAAGATAAAAGTGTTAGTCGAAACATCTATTATTTAATTACTATTTTTATGAATTTTTATATGTTAGATAAAATTCCATTTCTACTATTCCGTAATTAATTAAATATTAAGTTCGGAAGAATTAGTTCGCTAATTCGGCTTAATAAACGATTATATTAGGCTTAATTGTAAAAGACAAAGTTGATAAACAAAATTAATTCTACAAGATGTGATTTTTGGGGATTTTTAGAAAATAGTAGAAAAATGACTTATTCTATTAATTAATTAATTAATCTAATTAATTTGGATAATTCTCATTAATTTCGAATAACTTCAAATAAGTTCCAAATAATTACAAATAACTTTCTAAACAAATTTCTAAAGAATTTGGGGTCTTACACCCTCCCCTACTTAAAGGAATTTGGTCCTCCAAATTCACTGCACTAAAATTGAGAGTAGAAAAAGATCGCTCACCTAGAATAGATCGGGATACCGCTTTCGCATAGTCTCTTCGGACTCCCATGTAGCTTCTTCGGTCCCACGCCGACTCCATTGAATCTTGACCATCGGTATCGAACGATTCCGGAGTTGCTGATGCTTCCGGTCCAGAATCTTGACAGGTCTTTCCTCATAGGTCAAATCTTCCTTCAGTTCAAAATCCACTTGTTGAATGATATGAGTGGGATCGTACACATATTTCCGTAACATAGACACATGGAAAATATTATGTACGCCAGACAAATGCGGTGGTAAAGCCAGTCTGTATGCCACCTCTCCCACTCTATCTAGAATCTCGAATGGACCAATGTACCTCGGACTCAGCTTGCCATGAATGCCAAATCTTCAGATCCCTCTCGTCGGAGAGACCTTTAAGAACACATGCTCGCCAACCTGAAATTCCAATGCCCTTCTCCTGTTGTCGGCATAACTCTTCTGTCTTGACTGGGCTACTTGTAACCGGTCTCAGATAACACGGATGTTCTGTGATGATTCCGAAACAAGATCTGGTCCAAGCCACTGTTTCACACCTACCTCGTCCCAACACAACGGGGAATGACAACTTCTATCATATAGTGCTTCAAAAGGAGTCATCTGAATGCTAGACTGATAGCTGTTATTGTAGGCGAATTCAATTAATGCCAAATGCTCACTCCAATTACCACCGAAATCAATCATGCAAGCTCGCAACATATCTTTCACTATCTGATTGGTTCTTTCAGTCTGTCCATCTGTCTGTGGATGAAAAGCAGTACTGAAATTCAGAAGAGTACCCAAAGACTCTTGCAGTCCCTTCCAGAAATGTGAAGTAAATCTGGGGTCTCGATCAGATACTATATTCACTAGAATACCATGCAATCTCACCACTTCCTTTATATACAAAGCAGCCAATACATCAATCGTCCACTTGGACTTAATTGGTAAGAAATGAGCCGACTTCGTCAATCGATCGACAATCACCCATATCGCATCAAATCCACCACGAGTCCTAGGTAGACCCATAATGAAATCCATGCCAATACTTTCCCACTTCCATTGGGGTATGTCGAGTGGTTTCAATTTTCCTGCTGGTCTGAAATGTTCGGCCTTAACTTGCTGACATACCAAACATCTGCTCATAAAATCTGCAACTTCTCTTTTCATATTCGGCCACCAAAAGGACCTTTTCAAATCTCGGTACATCTTAGTGCCTCTAGGATGAATGGTATATCTGGATCTATGGGCTTCCTCAAGAATTTGTTCTTTATTGTAGCCTCATCCGGAACACAAGTTCTGCCTTTAAATAATAATCTACCATCATCGGCCAACATGAAGTCAGGTCTGCTACTCAAGCTTCCCTTGATCTCTACCAACTCGGGATCATTATCTTGCAAGGACTTGATCTCTGTCAATATTTCAGGTTTAAGTTGAATCTGAGCAATCAAGATCCGATCATTGTCAATATTGAGATCCAGACTAGATAATTGTTCCAACAATCTCCATTCTTGTAACATGAGACTTGACAATCTAGCTACCGGCTTCCGGCTTAATGCATCTGCCACAACATTACCTTTGCCAGGATGATACTCAATCGAGAAGTCGAAGTCTTTCAAGTACTCCAACCATCTCCGCTGCCTCATGTTGAGTTCCTTTTGAGAGAATAAATACTTCAAACTCTTATGATCCGAAAACACTGTAAAGGTTTCTCCATATAAGTAATGTCTCCATATCTTCAAAGCAAACACGACTGCAGCAAGTTCCAAATCATGAACATGATAATTATCTTCGTGCTTCCTCAACTGCCTAGAGGAATAGGCAATCACCTTCCCATGCTGCATGAGTACACAGCCTAAGCCAATACCTGAAGCATCAGTATAAACAACGAATCCTCCTTCACCAGAAGGTAAAGCCAAAACAGGTGCAGTAGTCAAACACTCCTTCAGAGTCTGAAAGCTTCGATGACAATCATCTGACCAATCAAACTTGTTCTCCTTGCGGGTTAATCTTGTCATAGGTACTGCAATCTTGGAGAAATCTTGAATAAATCTTCGGTAATAGCCTGCCAGGCCTAGGAAACTTCTAACTTCAGTTGCACTAGTAGGCTGTTCCCAATTCTTCACTGCCTCAATCTTCGAAGGATCAACAGAAATACCTTCCTTGGTGATAATATGTCCGAGAAAGGACACTTCTTGTAGCCAGAACTCACACTTACTGAACTTAGCATATAGCTGATGATCTTTCAATAGTTGCAATGCCATTCTCAGATGCTCAGCATGCTCCTCCTCATTCTTAGAATAAATCAGGATGTCATCAATAAAGACTACGACCCATTGATCAAGATAGGGCCGAAATACATCGTTCATCAACTGCATGAAAGCTGCTGGAGCATTCGTTAGACCAAAAGGCATAACGACAAATTCAAAATGACCATACCTGCTGCGGAAAGCTGTTTTATAAATATCCTCTTCCTTAATCCGCAACTGGTGATATCCAGATCGAAGATCGATCTTAGAGAAATATTGAGCTCCCGCTATCTGGTCAAATAACTCGTCAATCCTCGGCAAGGGATATTTGTTCTTGACAGTCTGCTGGTTTATTTGCCGATAATCAATGCACAACCTCATCGAACCATCTTTTTTCCTGACGAACAACACAGGGGCTCCCCACGGAGAAGTACTAGGACGAATAAAACCCTTCTCGAGTAATTCCATCAGTTGCTGCTTCAGTTCCCTCAGTTCCGCAGGAGACATACGATAAGGAGCCTTAGAAATAGGAGCTGTGCCAGGAATAAGATCAATAGAAAAGATAACTTCCCGCTCAGGCGGAAGTCCTGGTAGTTCTTCTGGAAAGACATCAGGAAATTCTTGGACAACAGGAATGTCCTTGATCTCAATCTGCTGCTCAGGGGTTGCACAAACAAAGGCTAGAAAAGCCTCACACCCATGCCTTAAAAGCTTATCAGCTCGAAGAGCCGAAATGAGTGGTACGGAGTTATGGTGCTTGACTCACGTAAAAGATAAACCAGAATGTCCAGTAAAAGTCACTGAGCTAGAACTACAGTGAACCTTGGCCTCATACTTGGCCAACCAATCTGCTCCTAGGATTACATCATAATCCTTCATATCCATGCAGACCAAATCTGCTGGAAAGTTCTGTTTACCAATCATAACCTTACTAGAAGGATAGAAATACTGGATTGTTGATCTAGTGCCAATAGGGGTTGAAATCTCTAACGGAGTATTCATCAAAACGGGTTCCACAGCTAATGACTTAGCAAATCTCCGTGAAATAAAAGAATGTGTTGCACCAGTATCAAAGAGAGCAAATGCGGGCTTATCGATTATAGTAAGGGTACCTTCGACGAGTCCGCCATCATCAGAAATCCCAGTTTCATCTTCATGTAAAGCTTGAAGCTTGCCTTGTGGTTTCTTGAAGACTAGTGGTTTTGTCGGTGTAGCTTGCTCCGATATGAGAGGACAATTGGGGATACGGTGCTCCTTGCTTCCACATCGCAAACAGGCGCCTAGCTTGCGCCAGCACTCCTCTATCTTGTGACCCGGACGATCACAATAGTTGCACACGCCCTTAAATGGAACAATAGGGCCAGGCTTCTTGTCTTCATGCCTCGGCATCTTGCCTTTCCACGATCCGGACCCGCTCCACGAACCAGGTCCACTAACAGGTCTCTTCTTGGTATACCCGGGTTTGACACTCCCGGAACCCGTAGGTAATTCTTTCTTGGTGCCTTTCCCACGGATTCTCTCCGTCATCTCAAGAGTATCCTCTAAAACTTGCGCTTTCCTTACCATCTCGGAATAAGTGAAAATCTCCATCGGTGCCAATTGGTTGATATAATGAAGCTTCAAACCATTGAGAAAGCGCTTCGCCTTCATCTTCTCGGTGGAAATGAGATGTGTAGCATATCGAGAAAGCCGTGCGAATTGAGCCTCATACTCTGCCACGGACAAACCTCGCTGTTTCAAGGCCGCGAACTCTGCCGCTTTCTTCTCTTGCACTCTATCGGAAAAATACTTGCTATTGAAGAATTCCTCGAACTCTTCCCACATAACCTGCCGATCTCCGAGAGTTGCCTTGATAGAATCCCACCAAGTACGTGCATCATGTTCCAGTTGAAATGTGGACAAAAGGACACGCTCCTGGTTGGTGCATTGAATAACTTCAAAGATTCTCCCCATCTCGTCTAGCCAGTGCTCGGCTTGGTCAGGGTCAGTCGAACCAGCGAATCTAGGCGGATTCATTCCGCGGAAGTTCCGGTATAGATCACCGGTGCCATGTTGTGCCGCTCCTGCCTGAGCTACTTGCTGAAGGGCCTGAGTAAGGCCTTGAACCGTACGTTGCAGGTTCCTCCATTCAGCACGATCAGCTGCCATCTACACGAGAAATAGGTTACTTAGGTTCAAATAAGATAGATAATTACACGATTAAGAAACGATCTTAACCCAAGTTTCTACCCATTCTCACCAGGTCAGGTCCTAGACTTTTACAAGGTTAGGGATCTAGTGCACCTAGACACGACCAAAACTCGGTACTTGGCGGAGGTAATCGGTCCGAAGACCACTCGCGCAAGTGTGCGACCTTTCCGATAGGCATAGCCTAACGTTCGGGCAACACCTTTTTATATACCGGTTATTGGGATGCAATGCAAGAAAACTTAAACTTAGGAAACCTAGGAATGTGAAACCTGGCTCTGATACCAACTAAACTGTCACGCCCCGAACAAGGCGGAAGTATCGGGACGTACAGTTAGGGACACGCTAGCAAGAGAGGGAACTAAGTTTAAAATAATACACAAGTGCTACAAGATGGAAATGCTAAATGATCATTAATAAACCACGACTAATACAATAATCCTCAAGTTCAACTTAATACAACTGGAATAATCAACCACTAAAACTCAATAACATGACTGAGACTAAAAGCTCTCCAAAACACAACTAAAGAAGGATAACACACTACTAACACACTAGAACTGATACACTCAAGACATCACTCCTGCCCTTCCCCATCGGTAAGCGCGTCACCTGAAAAGCCTGGAAAGGGGGAAACAACGGGGTGTGAGCTAACGCTCAGTAGGAAATAACAGACATGTATAAGTGATTAACAGTTTAATTACATTTTCAAAATGTCATGCTACAAATGATAAAAACAATAAAAGATAACGATGATATCACGAAACGAACTTCAAAGATCTTGCAAGGTCAAGAAATATAATGAATAGAATAGTAAGACAAGAATTTACTACAGGAGATAACAATAAAAGTTGGCCATATCAAGTCGATTCAAGTCATGTCAAGCACGTATGTAATTTCATTTCCACGTCCAAGTAATGAGCAAGTACAGTAACCATAAGTAGAGTATAGAACAGTGACGAGTGGAAAGTGAAAAGTAGTAGAAAGTAATGTAGAGAGTAGTGGAGAGAGTAGTGGACAGTCCTAGATTTAACACATGTCAAGTACTGGTGCCAAATGCCACACCTAGTCATTCACCTCCCAGGGGTACACGTAGTGTTCGGGCGCTCTTCCCAGGACTAGACCGAGCCCTTAATTGTTTGCCAGGCATTGATTTCTTTGGATCAAAGATCCCACGAATCTAGACTTCCACAGTTTATGGCCAGAATTCCAAGGTTTAAACTAAGTAGCAATAACAACTTCAAGTAGGAAGGAGATTCATTTCCAGAATTTCAAGGTAAGTATAATCATCAAGGAGATTGAAATCAAGTCACAACAAGAGTTAATCGTGCTGCGCTACTGTAAAACAGCAGCAATCAAACAGGTTAATCAACATATTAATCCTAATCATCAAGTTAAGATATCATGATTTAACCATTATCATTTGCATTAAGACAATTGCCAAGAAGCTGATTCAAGATGATAAGACAAAGAACAACTCCCACAGGAGTGAAATAGAATGCATTAACAGAGATTTAGTTACACCATTAACCACTAATTATGTGGGTTTCTATTTAATCTTGTATGCATTGAAAATGAAGATGATAAACGGTGTGTTTTTACACTAAGTTTACATGTATGGACCAATGTTAATTGAAACTAAAAAGGGTACATGAATAGGTCATTAGTTCCTCAAAAATGTAGTTTCCAAAGTGTTTAGGTTGAATGGATTGATTCCCCGATGATCCGGATTGATCCCCGGGTCAAATCATCAAAAAAAATGGGTTTACAATGCATGGGTCGACCCTTTGGGTCGACCCTGGAAAAATTCTAGGGATGGGTCGACCCCTGGGTCGACCCCTAGCTACCTGGCTGCATGGGTCGACCCATGGGTCGACCCCTGCAGGTTGTGGGTCGACCCATTGGGTCGACCCCTGCAAGGCAGCAAGCTGCTGCTTGCAGGGCTGAAATGGGTCGACCCGTGGGTCGACCCCTGGGTTTCCAGACCCAAAAAGCTATGAAAAACTCCAAGAATTTGGGGTCTAAATGTATTGGGATCATAACCATAGACTCTAGGGTCATTAATATGCATCTTAGGGTCATGAAACACAATTTTAAATCACGAATTTCGATAGGAATCCAATGAAATACAACCTATTCTGTGAAGAATACAAGTAAAGTCTAGCTTGCTAGCATGCTTCTAATAACACACAAAATACTCTAGACATGATCTATAAAAATTGGGGATTTTGATGTCAAAAGAAAGCTAACATGCTATTGATTACATTCATGTATGTTAATTAGAAATTGGGCTGTTATCACCTACCTCAAATTGAAGAAGGAACTCGAAACCTAGAATAAAGAACAACTTGACAGCACCTCACTAAAACTTCGATATCTCCTCGGATACCTAATGAAAATTGGGGCTTTTGCCACCAATGGAAGGAGCTCGATGAGAGGTACAATCTGCTATACTCATGATCAAGATTTTGTTGAGAATTCCTACCTCAATAGATTGATCAAAGAAGGATGAAGGGAAGCCAACGGCCTACTGACCGACCTCCACAAATCGAACTAGATCTCTCCAGATCCGAAATTTCAGCGAACCCCACAGTAGCCAAATGAAAGAAGACTCGTAGGGCTTCATTTTGATAGCTCATAGAGCTTCTGGAGCCTTCTGAATTGGGAGTATTTACTGCTGCAAGCTACGAGTTTAGAAACGGCGCCGAAATCCTTGACTTGACCTAACTATGTCGGCAGCACGTTTTGGGGCTAAGTTTACCTCAAATTGATTGAGGGTAAAAGTTCCTTTATGTAATACCTTTCATTTGCCTCTGGAATCACCCCATTTGGTTGAGAAACAAGCTCGAATTTGATGTTCAAAGTTTGGGTGAATAGTGAATACGAATTTGAGTTAGGTGGGTTGTAAGTCAGGCTTAAACCACTGATTAGGGCTAGATAATGATTTAATTAGGCTTACTCCAAGAAGATAAAAGTGTTAGTCGAAACATCTATTATTTAATTACTATTTTTATGAATTTTTATATGTTAGATAAAATTCCATTTCTACTATTCCGTAATTAATTAAATATTAAGTTCGGAAGAATTAGTTCGCTAATTCGGCTTAATAAACGATTATATTAGGCTTAATTGTAGAAGACAAAGTTGATAAACAAAATTAATTCTACAAGATGTGATTTTTGGGGATTTTTAGAAAATAGTAGAAAAATGACTTATTCTATTAATTAATTAATTAATCTAATTAATTTGGATAATTCTCATTAATTTCGAATAACTTCAAATAAGTTCCAAATAATTACAAATAACTTTCTAAATAAATTTCTAAAGAATTTGGGGTCTTACATCCAGTATTGGGTGCACCGGTGAAAGGATGGCCGTTGATACTGTATATAGCAGCTACACATAATTCTCTGGGGGCAATGCTGGCCCAGAATAATGAAGAAGGGAAAGAACAAGCCCTCTATTACCTCAATCGGAGACTGGTCAGAACTGAAGAAAAATATACTTATATTGAGAAGATCTGCCTGGCACTAGTCTTCGCAGTCAAAAAGCTCCGGCATTATATGTTGTCGCATGAGATCAGCTTGGTGTCCAAGGAGGATCCCCTGAAATATATTATGTCCCAACCGGCACTCAAAGGCTGCCTAGGCAAATGGGCAGTAATCCTTATGGAGTTTGATGTCTCCTACGTACCGCGCAAGGCCATCAAAGGTCAAGCTATTGCAGACTTCTTTGCTGAACATCCGATACCCGGGGAAAGCCCGTGGGATCCGGAACTTCCCGAGGATGAAACCCTAGAAGCCGCCCAAGTACAGCCTTCCTCATGGCAGCTATACTTTGATGGCGCTTCCAGAATTGACACCTCTACTACCGGGTCATCCAGGGTCAGAGCAGGGGCAGGTATAGTCCTGAAATCTCCGGAAGGAGAAGTGGTGCACACTTCCTGCTCCATAAACAAACAATGCACAAATAATGAAGCAGAATATGAAGCCCTGATAATCGGGTTGCAGATTGCTCTGTCCATGGGAATTCAGATGCTGGAAGCATTCGGAGACTCCATGCTAGTTATAAAACAGCTGGAAGGAGAGTTCGAGGTGCGAAAGCAAGAGCTCTTCCCCTACCACCAGTTGGCAACTCGCCTGATGTCAAGATTTTACTTCATCAGCATCAAGCATATCAATCGAGGCCGGAATGCTCAGGCAGATGCCCTCGCTAAGCTGGCCAGTTCATTGGCAGTCCCGCCAGACACAAGCCTGAATATAACAGTGATCAACCGTCGACAGGTCCCTAGCGTAACAGAGGTTCTGGCCGACGAAGAAGAGATGGAAGTAGCAGTCATCGAAGGGGTTCCGCAGCCCGACTGGCGAGAGCATCTCCTACGCTAGTTTCAACACCAGCAACTTCCAAAAGAAAAGGAACAGAGAATGAAGCTCCTGAGGATCAAGGATTCTTACGAGATGAGAAGCGGGACCTTGTTCCGAATTATGGCAGATGCCCGAAGGAAAGTCCTACTCCGTTGCTTGTCTTCAGCAGAAGCGGGACAGGTGATGCAAGAAGTTCATGCAGGATCAGCTGGGGCACACCAGGCTGGTCTGAAAATGAAGATAGAGATAAAGAAATTGGGTTATTATTGGCCCGCTATATTTAATGATTGTTGCAAGTTTGCCAAAGCTTGTCAGAAATGTCAAGAGCATGCGAATGTGGCGAGGAGACCTCCAGTGCCACTGCATCCCACTCTACCAAGTTGGCCGTTTGCTCAATGGGGCACAGACGTGGTAGGACCGTTACCAGCATCTTCATCAGGATGCAAATACATCTTAGCAGCTACAGATTACTTCTCCAGATGGGCAGAAGCAATAGCACTAAGAGATGTGACGGGAGAACTAGTTGCAAGATTCTTCCGGTAGAATGTAATATTCCGGTTCGGAATCCCCAGCCGAATCATCTCTGACAATGGCAGCCATTTCAGAAACCAGAAGGTTTATCGGCTAGCCGACAAATACAAAATTGACTGGAGGACATCGTCCCCCTACAACCCTCAGGGCAACGGACTCGCAGAAGCCTTTAACAAGACACTGTGCACGTTACTGGCAAAGACTGTCAAGTCTAACAAAAAGGATTGGGAAGAAAGGATGTACGAAGCACTTTGGGCTTATCGTACTGTCTACAAGACCCCAACCGGCTGTTCACCCTTCTCTCTTGTCTATGGGTCGGAAGCTGTAGTGTCGATTGAACTTGAAGTTCCTTCATTGCGAGTTGCCATCCAGCACGGATTAGTCAGTGGTGAGCAGACCAATGCAGAAAGAAGATTGGAAGAGCTCGCTGAGCTCGAAGGAAAACGCCTCCAGGCGCAACAAAACATCCAACTCTACCAAGCTCGCATGGCCCGTGCTTTTGACAAGTTAGTCAAGGGTCGAGAGTTCAAGAAAGGAGACCTGGTGATGGTCAAAAGAAGAGAAGTGATGGCCTCTAATCCCAAAGGGAAGCTTGTCGAAAACTGGGTCGGACCGTATGTCATCCGCCGAGTATATGAAGGGGGTGCCTACGTCCTTGTAGACCACAAAGGAGTCATCCAGTTCTCTCCCCTCAACGGAAAACACGTTAAGCTGTATCATGCGGCGTAGCCGACACACCCCAAGTGATCGGTCGGAACACCTTTTCCTTGGCTAGTGGCACTCCGCCCTAACCGAGCTACCCTTCTCCTTGGTTAGCGGCACTCCGCCTTAACCGAGCTACTTTTTCCTTGGTCTAGTGGCACTCCGCCCTAACCGAGCTACCCTTTCCTTGGTCTAGTGGCATTCCGCCCTAACCGAGCTACCCTTTCTTGGTCTAGCGGCACTTCGCCCTAACCAAACTACCCTTTCCTTGGTCTGGTGGCACTCCGCCCTAACCGAGCTACTTTTTCCTTGGTCTAGTGGCACTCCGCCCTAACCGAGCTACCCTTTCCTTGGTCTAGTGGCACTCCGCCCTAACCGAGCTGCCTTCCCCTTGGTTAGCGGTATTCCACCCTAACCGAGCTACCCTTTCCTTGGTCTAGCGGCACTCCGCCCTAACCAAGCTACCCTTTCCTTGGTCTAGTGGCACTCCGTCCTAACCGAGCTACTTTTTCCTTGGTCTAGTGGCACTCCGCCCTAACCGAGCTACCTTTTCCTTGGTCTAGTGGCACTCCGCCCTAACCGAGCTACCTTCCCCTTAGTTAGCGGCATTCCGCCCTAATCGAGCTACTCTTTCCTTGGTCTAGTGGCACTCCGCCCTAACCGAGCTACCTTTTCCTTGGCTAGTGGCACTCCGCCCTAACCGAGCTACCTTTTCCTTGGTCTAGTGGCACTCCGCCCTAACCAAGCTACCCTTTCCTTGGCTAGTGGCATTCCGCCCTAACCGAGCTACTTTCCTTGATTAGCGACATTCCCAACTAATCAAGCTACCTTCTCCCTTGGTTCAGTGGCACTCTGCCCTAACCGAGCTACCCTTTCCTTGGTCTAGCGGCATTCCGCCCTAGTCGAGCTACCCTTTCCTTGGTCTAGTGGCACTCTGCCCTAACCAAACTACCCTTTCCTTGGTTAGCGGCCTTCCGCCCTAATCAAGCTACCCTTTCCTTGGTATAGTGGCATTCCGCCCTAATCGAGCTACTTTTCATTGGTTAGCGGCATTCCGCCCTAATCAAGCTACTTTTCCTTGGTTAGCGGCATCCCGCCCTAATCGAGCTACTTCTCCTTGATCAGGCGGCTTTCCACCCTAATCAAGCTACCTCTCCTTGGTTAGCGGCATTTCGCCCTGATCAAGCTACCCTCTCTCGGCTCGCATTCCGAATAAAAGAAAAAAAAAGAAAGAAAAGAAAATGGGGTTAAAAATAGAGATACCCCGCCAGACTTGCTCCTATATCAGGTCAAGTGCAAAAATGGCTATAACCCAGCTGTGGCGAAAACCCGAAAGGGCGTCGCAGGCAAAATCGGGTACCCCGCCGCGTGAAAACCCGAAAGGGCGCGTGGGCAAAAGCAAGAGGGGGCTGGCTTCGGCAAAAATTCGAAAGGGCGCATAGGTCAGTAATGTGAATAAAAATGAATGCTGAATAGTGATGATTCATTCTCTGTCCGGAAGACCCCTTTCGAGGTCGTGGCGGAGTCTTCATCCGATATCCCGGCAATATACATCTATTGTCATACCTTTTCGACCCTTGTCACCATCGGCAAGATCGGTCGCTACCCTATCCGGTTTTTGTCACCATCGGCAAGACCGTCTACCCTTTTCGACCCTTGTCACCATCGGCAAGACCGGTCGCTACCTATCCGGTTTTTGTCATCATCGGCAACACCTTCTACCCTTTTTTGACCCTTGTCACCATCGGCAAGATCGGTCACTACCTATCCGATTCTTGTCACCATCGACAAGACCGTCTACCCCTTTTCGACCCTTGTCACCATCGGCAAGATCGGTTGCTACCTATCCGATTCTTGTCACCATCGGCAAGACCGTCTACCCCTTTCGACCCTTGTCACCATCGGCACGATCGGTCGCTACCTATCTGGTTCTTGTCACCATCGGCAAGACCGTCTACCCCTTTTCGACCCTTGTCACCATCGGCAAGATCGATCGCTACCTATCCGGTTCTTGTCACCATCGGCAAGACTGTCTACCCCTTTCGACCCTTGTCACCATCGGCAAGATCGGTCGCTACCTATCCGATTCTTGTCACCATCGGCAAGACCGTCTACCCCTTTCGACCCTTGTCACCATCGACAAGATCGGTCGCTACCCATCCGGTTTTTGTCATCATCGACAAGACCGTCTACCCCTTTCGACCCTTGTCACCATCGGCAAGATCGGTCACTACCTATCCGGTTCTTGTCACCATCGGCAAGACCGTCTAACCCTTTCGACCCTTGTCACCATCGACAAGATCGGTCGCTACCCATCCGGTTTTTGTCATCATCGGCAATACCGTCTACCTTTTCGACCCTTGTCACCATCGGCAAGATCGGTCGCTACCTATCCGGTTCTTGTCACCATCGGCAAGACTTTCTACCCCTTTTCGACCCTTGTCACCATCGACAAGATCGGTTGACTACTCTCTAACCTGGGCCCTCCGCCCTCGCTGACCAACAAAACATCATGGCATCAACATTTGACCCGTGTCAAGGGTCATAACACACCTCTCATCACCAGCGGCAAGGTTCGCTAGGTGCATCTGCCTACGCTACCTATGTCCCACATTGGCAAAGGCCCCGTTCCGGGAACGGCTATATCGCGGTGGAGCGAACACCTCACCCCTTCCTTGAAGGCGTGAGCGCTCTCCTGCGCCATCAGCAAGTATCCCTAGGTTCGGGTGAGCATCCAGAATAAAGAAAAGAAAGAAGGAAAAGAAGTCGCGATTGATGGCGACGAAAAGAAATATTTCCATTTAATGAGAATGGGTGGAACACATTTTTTTGCCCGGGGCATCCCCCGGGGGTACATGAGCTCCGAAGACAAAAAGGAGCATTACAAAAAAAAAGAAAGAAAGAAAAAAAGCAAGGTCACGGCAGAGGGTGCCGGAAGATATCTGCCAAGTCTAAAAGGCCCAGCGAAGGGTATCGTGTCAACTCTTGCAAACGGGTCTCGGTGGCTGTCAGCTGAGATAACCTCTCGTCTAGCGAGGCAAGTTGTCCTTCAGCCAGGTCAGCCTCTTCCGTTGTCTGGACCTCTAGGCGCTCACCTTCCTGCAGCTCGGCTTCGACCTTAGCAAGTTCCGAGCGCAACTCGTCCATCCGCGCCGTGAGGAGCATCCGACGTTCCGAGATATTGCTGGCAACATTTCTCAGCTGTCCCACGGTCATCCTCAATGAAATGACGGCGGTGCGGCAATCTACCTTCTCCAGCTTCGCAGCAGTCAGCTGATCAGAAACCTCTCGACTGAGGAACTCCCGCCTGTTGGCGTGTTTTAACAACATCACAACCCGCGGGGTCCAATCATCCATTGGGCAGCCGAATGCTAAAAGTGATCGGGAGAGATGATCTATCAAGCTTCTCAGCTGCAGATAAGTCAGGTCTGGAGAAGCTAACATGGCCCGCTGGAGGTTATCCAGAGACTGCCACACCATGTCTCCAGAAAATTGTAGGCCCAGTGGCGAAGTCTCGGGGAGCTGAAAGTCTACCCTGCTATCTACCTCGGTCCAGATGTCGTCGGCCACCCCGAGGGACGTCGATGGCATAGTCTGTACGACGCCCACACCCAGTCCGACTATTGCGGCTACATCAACTGAAGGAACCTCCATGATGGCAACTTCCTTGCCCGCCCGTTGCGGTGAGGCTACAACAACCGTGTCGGCAACGGAAGGCGCTTGCTCTTCCTGAGCAGTCTCACCGGTCGCTGAGGTAGGAGAGCCCTCTATGATCGACAGAGCTTTAATGATATCGGCCTCGCCTGCAATAATTTCCCCTGCCTCTATTTCCGGGGGGTCACTCGGCTTCAGCAATGACTCGTCACCAGCAACCAGGGCTTGAGCCCCTGTAACCTCGGGTGGGCCGCCGACCTCGGCAGTCACACCGGGTTCCTCTGAGTCCGCTGCAGCAGCATAGGTCCGTGGAAGCCGCAGGGCAATGGGCCGCACAACTGGTGGGAAGGTCGACTGACCCATGTCCACGTCTGGAAGGGGTATGCGGATCATTATAGCCGGCGGTACCACCTCAGCCTGCATTCCATATATGTACGTCAGCCAGCTGGCTTGAAAATTAAAAGAAGTGTTGCAAGTGGGAATCAGAATACTTCCTACCTCAACCGGCACTATATTTAGGCCTCCCAAAGTGGCCTCTGAAGATTCTGGCCCTTCTCCTGTAGCCGGGTATGATGGCCCGTGCTCGGCTCCCAATAGCCTCGGAGGGCTAAACGTTGGCAGGTCGCTCTCATAAGCTAAAGAAGCCCCGGCGTCCTCTGCCTCGGTGTCGACCATGGGGAACCCCTCATCATCGTCGGAGCCGCCGCCGTAATCAACCTGTTTAGAAGAGGATGACTCTTCTGCTTGTTCTTGAACCTCAAGTACCTGAGCGGGAACTAGGCTGCCAGGGGGGGCCCTCTATCCAGAGCCTCCTCAACGATCTCTGTCTCGGGAGCATCCGTTGGCGGAATATCTAGGGGCTGGTCCCTTGGAAGTCCTTGCCCTCCGATGACAACCTCTGCCGAGGCACCAACCTCAGGGAGCAGTGTGGGTCGAACGTCGACTGGAGTCAAAGGACAATAAACAGTCAGGACTTGACTGAAAATACAACATGCCACGGAGCTCCACGGGCGGGTTGCGAATTACCTTCTATTTCTCGATGAGGTGTCGGTGAAGGCAAGTCGCCCTCAACAGAGGTCAAGGGGACTTCCCCCTCTCTCTCTCCAGCGGCAGCTCCGGATGCCGCCTCCAACCCAACAACGGCGAAGGTAGTGCCGGCAGCTACTGAAAAGAAAGATGGTCAGCCCAGGCGACCGAAACAAGCAAATAAGACAATACAAGAATAAGGAGTCACCTTCACCCTCAGGCCTTCCCGTCCAGGCGGCCTCGAATTCGGAGAATGATGGAACCCGAGGAAGTGGAGCAGCGGACTCCTCTTCAACAGCCTTCCTTCGACGTGCTCTAGTAGCGCGGGACTCTGCCCTCTTGGCTTTCTTGGCCCTGCCGATAGCCTCCCTGACCTGGGACCTAGTTCACTTTTGCGAATCCCCAGGGGGTAATGGCGTCGTGGTCGGAGCCGGCTCTGGAGTATTGAAATATGAAGGCTTCTCCGCCTTAGATATCAACTCCCTACAGTATCGAGTCGCTCCCGCAGAAAGGCGAGCTGCAAAAACACATAAGTAAGAAGAGGCACACTGACTACAGAAGAAGCAGCTTCGGGGCTGAAGAAGAAAACAAGCATTACCTGGCAGCCCCGTATATCGAGGACTGAGTGGCCAGTAAAGCAATACTGGCGCCTTGTCCCGGGAAGCCACCTCACGGATCACCCAGCATACATCACCAATTGTTTCACTTTTCTCCGTCAGTTGGGCCAAATCTTCATGGCCGCGGGAGGACAAGTGATGATATAAGCTCAAGTGGTCGAATCCCCAGCCGTCGACATACTTGAAGGATATTAGAAGCTGATGGCTCCGAATGGCTTCCAACGGACTGGCAACTGAAAGCCCATGAGAATGAAGCAAGGCGAATATCCAGGGGGTGTTGGCATACAAGTCAGCCCGCCTGTCTTCCCTCCCAATGAAGGTCTGATAAGGATGAAAATGGTCGACTTCTGGGCGCCAGCTCGCCAAACTAGGAAGAGGTTCTTCCACCGGAAGGGGGATTATCTGAAGAGCAATCCGGTCACCGCTAACCCGGCACAACCCCCAGAGAGTCTTGATATAGTCATCCCTCTAGATTTCTGGCATCTTCGGGTCGGCTCGGGACGACTTGCCCTTCGCAGCTTTCCTGGCTTCTACATATGCCATCGCCTCAGTGTTGGACCAAGATTTCAGCCTCTTCAAGTAGGCTGGATCAACATCCAGAATGGGCTCCCGCTGGGAGTCTAAAAAATGGCGTTCGGCAGCATGCCAGCAATCCTTCCGGAAGTTCTGATAAAAGCCCGTTCGTGCATTCCACCACTTGATGAAGTCTGGAGTCACTCGGGGCAGACGAGCCAGGGTTGGCACCCTGAATGATACATCCTCTCGGCGATGGAAGTAGTCCCACCATCCACGGGCTTCATCAGTAGCCGTCTGACCAGCCCGGTGTCTATTCGACAGATTGAATCGGGCTGAAGAAGAAGGAATTTGCTGGTCATACCCAAAATTCCGGCTGAAACGGAAAGGATAATACGGCTCCAGCCATAGCAAGCCGCTTTTCCTGAAGACTATAACACTGGGGCGAATAGACAACGCCCACTCAACCAGTTCCGGCTCCAAGATGGGCCTTGTGCTCTTCGACCAGGTCAGCTGATGAATAAATTCCTCTGTCTCAAATAATCGGCATTGTCGCATCCTGTTGACAAGAGGGCTGGAGCTGGCAGCCAAGCTCCAGAAATGCAGAACGCCAGGGGAATCTGTTGGAACTGTAGTCAACTTCCCCCGAATGGCGAAAAGCTGATCCGTCAGTGAGGACGGTTCGGCACTGGCAAATTTGATCATCCGCGGCAAAGGACGATCTGACTGCATTGACCGGGGAGCTGCTTCAGGAAATAGGGTGCAGACCCAGGCATTAAAAAAGTGGAGGGGACCAATTGTCCGTGAATTCCTAGGGATGCGTGACTTGTGCAAATCCCCCAACATTTTGTATATGAGGCATAAAGCCACAGGGCACAGGGACAGCTTCGTCCCCCAAGCCATCAAACAGGCAGGGTAAATCACCTCCGGCCTGATCACCATCTCGTCTCCTTAAGGAAGGGCGAATGAACAAAGCCAATATGTCAAGTACGCAGCACAGTGTGTAACTGCGTCAACTCCCGTGGGATTCGGGCCGGCCTGCCGCCCTCTCCCTGAGACAACAGGATATGTTGCTTGGCGCCAAGCCCTCTTCTTCCGCGCCACCGCTGTCGGAACCACTGTGGGGAAGTCCTCATAGTGCTGCTCCCCACCAAAGAAATATTGAAGCCACGTGCCCATCCGCACGCGCCTCTTCTCACCAGGCTTTCGCGCTTCCCGTGAGTCAAGTGTCAGGTGCAGCAGGGTGCGATACGCCTTCATCAAATAACGATAGGCGAAGCCCGTGAAGTAGTTACCTTCACCATCCGTCAGGTCCTTCAGCCAGTCTGCGAAGCAAACTTCTTCATACGGCTCTCCATCTATCGGCAGGCCACTCAGCTGAGAAAGGCTCCATAAATCCAATGAAGTTTCACCTTCTGCAGTGTAGAAAGTATTGTACTCTGGGCAGAAGACTTCAATCATCCCGCAACATAGACCTCGGGAGATCGGTATCTATACCGGGAAGCATACACGCTCTGATAAACTCCGGCGTGCACCAAGATGGGGGCGTATTGCCGCAACACGAAGTCTGTAAATTCAACCGCTCCCGGTCTGAAGGCGTGAGCATCGGTGGCTTTGAGCTCTCCAAACCACCCCACTGAAATCTGATGTTTGAACCGGACCGCCAAGCAGTCCAAAAGAAAAGGCTCGTCCCGATATCCCCAATGGAGCGGTGCGAGGAATAGACCATATATGGGTTTCTCCCTGTCAACGCGGCCGGCGGTTTCATTCCAGCGAGCTGGTGTGTACTGCGGTGCTCTCGTCAGCATCCCGGCCTCGGGGGATAATTCTTGCACTCCGAGAACAGCCCCCCATTTCCTGGGTTCCCGGGGATGTACATGGGCATACCATAGGTGACTGACTCAGTCAGGCTGTCCCGCTCCGCCAGTAGCGCTCCTTCAGCTCTGCGGACCAGAATTAAATCACGCTTCCCGCCAAGGTTGAAGCGCTCGAGGAACGCCATCAGGTGCTTATCCTTGGGGTAGTCCCGTCTGATGTCATCCCCTCGGTCATACCTGAAGTGGTTGCTGTCAAGAATCAATAAACGGCCGGTGTCGACGGTGTCGATTTCTGAATCCGAAGACTCAGCCACCACGGCTACCTGTCGAAGCCCCCGATCAAGGGAATGAACATTCCCCCATGTCACGGTGACCCGGGATACGTAGGAAGAAGAGTCGGAGGCCATGTTATCTGTAAAACAGCACTCGGAAAAGAACAAACAAAAGTCAGAAATTAGTGGATCGAAATAATATTTCTGACAAAATTTCGACAGCATCTCCCCAGCTCGGGGGTTTGCCAAAAGAAAAGTGGAAGCCGTCCACCAAGGGAGCGGCCCCTAAAAGCAGCCATAGGCGCTAAGCCAAGGCCAAATGGGACACCCGAGGGATCCAGCTCCGAGGACAAGTCCTACAAAGAGCCTCATGGGGCCAAAGAACGGGTTTCAAAACCCAAAGAACAGCACTGCTCAACTCACCCGCTCACTCACACGGCGAGATCGCCCGAACCCACTAACCACTCGGCGCCGCGGGAAGAAGAAAAAGGGAGGAGAGAGGAAAATTTCTTGCAAATGAGAGCTTGTGAAGAAAAAAATGAAAGGAGGCTAATATATAGGGGGGGCCTCCACCCCTGTTAAAACGGCGCGCCCCGGGGCGCGCCGTTTTAAGCAATTGGCGTGCCGGGGAGGGCGCGCCGTTTTAACCTCTAAAAGGCCCAGGGCGCGCCGTAAAGGCGGCGCCGTTTTAACCCTCGAAGCAAAGGCTGCGCTGTTTTATGTGACGCCGTCAGGCTTCCTGCCTCGCCGGATCAACATCCGACGCCAGAATTAAGTGCCGGTCGAGCCTCCGTCAGCCAAACGAAGCTCATCCGTAGGCCTTGCCGCATTCCTGCCTCACTTGCACCGCCTACGTCTGGGGGGCATTTGTTGGCACTCAAAATATGATCCTTTGGCAACGAAGCCGCGAAGATGAATGATACGGCCCACTGAAACACAGAAGCCGATAAAGATCAACTTATCAAGAGAACCCCTCAAGCTGACGAAGCCCTGAGCCACCTTGAAGGGAACGTCGGGGACTTTACCTCAGGAGAGTCGAAGTGAACCCGCAACCAACCGGCAGCGCGATCAAGCCTGCCCAATGATCCGGCATCGACCTCGTCATGCCGCTACCCCACATCCGTCGCCCGACCAAGGACGACGGTCTACCCAATGACTCTCCTAAGGAGGAAGAATGTCCTCGGCCATCCGCAACAAGGGGCCGAAGGTTCTGTCAGCAGAAGACCCCGATTACCCGGCACGGGTTTGGCTTCTCGCCATAGTGGGCCCGTTAATGGCCGATTGATCACCGTTCAAGGTGGAATTGCCCAGGATGTAGCATCATCCTGCAAGGAAGCTTCGAGCACGAGTCCGTCTCAGCCAGAAGCACAAATCACAGTGCCGAAGACTGTGTCAGCAGGACACCCGTGTGCTCAGGACAGACACACACGAAGTCTTGTTTAAGGCCGTTCGTCCTATCAAGAGCTTCGTCAACACCCCATCAAGGCCCTTCGATGGCCAGGGCGAGGGGAACAGTCGACGGGAGCTTCCGGAATCATCTCCGGGCCCACCGGACTGACACGCCAAGTGAAAAGGTTAAAACGGCGCCGTCAAACCGGTGCGCCGAGAACAAAAGGGGGTGTTCCCCGGCGCCGTCAATCCGACGTGCAAAGGCATAATGGGACCTCTCCCCGGCGCCGTCAACCCGGCGCGCCTCTTCCTGGGGCGCCGAATTAACCCCAAGGCTATATATAGCCTGTCGACAAAAGAGAAAAAAAAGAGATATCAAGAGGGAGATATCAAAGAGATCGGGGAGAAGAGGCGGAATCAAAAAGAAAGAAAAAAGAGAATTAGAAAGAAAGGGGGGAGGTCCAGGGAAGAGTCGGAGGGGGTTCTTCGATCTGAAGAGTCTTCTATCCGAGCTCTCGGCAGCCCACACCCTGCTCCACCCGAGTCTCCCGGAATCGGAGAAGAAGAGCATCTGTTCCTTATCTCTCGAGGTGGGTTTCCCGTGTTTCATCCGGTGAATCCCTCTGTTCCGCCTTGGGTTTTCTTCCTCTGGCATAATGTAAGTGAAGGAGGGGAGGGGCGATGACATGAGCCTCACCTCCCCTCCCTCACGATGATTCTTTTCCTCTTTTCGTTGTAATGGGTTTCCCCTGTTAACGGAAATGGCGGCCGAGCAACAACGCCGGCGCCGGAATGTATATTCTCTACTTATCTGTCTATTTTTTTTTATATGAATGAATGGAATGGAATGTGAGTCTCTGGCCGATGCCACATTTTCTCTTTCTTCCCTGTTGGCTCCCCCTTTTTTCCTTACAGCCGGTGAAACGGTGCCGTGCGATGATGCCGGCGCCGTGGAGGATGAATGCAGAGCACCGTGGGCTTCCTGTGTGAATGACTTCCTTCTTGTTTCATCTTCCCGACGCTTTATGCCCTTCTATGGTAAGGGCTACATTGATTCCCCTCCCCCGGGGTTTTCTCTTTCGGTCGAATGCTAGGAATCTTCACCGTGTAAGGTGTGTCAATATATGGGTTCCTCCCACCTGTCTGGGCCGCCCTCGTAATACCCTTTCTGTTCTTGACCATGAACAGAGGGAAGTAAGGGCGCCCCTACATTCCAGTTATTATTTTCTGAACATTCCTTGATGAATGTTTCTTTGATTCGTGAATATGCATATGCATGAACGTATGTATATCTACAGGCATTAGTTTTGGCCTGCTGGTTATGCGAAGGATCTCACAGCTCCGTTCTACTATTTCATTAGTGCGGATCGGTAACCCGGGGAGGGGGAACATCCCCCACTGTTCCGTTTTGATAGCACTCTATCCACCGGGGACCGTCCAGCAGTGACGAATCTCCTATGGATTAATGAGTGAATAGTAAACGGGTTAATCCCGACATCTCAAATCCACAGTCCCTAATGGACTTTGTGGTGGCCGTGAGACGCGTGTGCCCCTCGTAGGCTGGCCCTCGGGGTTCCCTTCTCTAATCGGTTGTCCCCACTCGAGTAGTGTGGTGCTTCGGGTCACGTGCCCCTCGTAGGCTAGCCCTCGGGGTTTTCGCTCCCATATCGAGTCGCCTCACTCACTCACCGTTACCCACGGACTCGGTGCCCCTAGCAGGCTAGCCCTCGGGGTCTTCCTATCCGTTTGGGTCTGTCGGCTGCCGTTGCGCCACCCGACTTTTAGGGGTTTACTCCGCCACGTGAGTACTCCCTGCGTCTCCCTGACGATCCTTTGGGATGGGGAGATGCTGCCGAAATTTCGGCTCGAACGAGTCTAAACTCGGAACAATCGCCGCGCTCGAGTCCGGATCTCGTGCGAGCCCGTGATTTGACCTTTGGATGACTCAGGACCGATTCGATGAATAATCAACTCAATAAATTTTCAAAACCCTCCAAAACCTTTTAATAAATTCATGAATAAACTAACGAAGCTCCTGTTTCCTTGAAATCGGGTTAATTCGACACGTTCATGCGCGATAACGCCTTAAAACGGCGCGCCCTTCCCGGCGCGCCCTTTCCGGCGCGCTCTTCCCGGCGCGCCCTTTCCGGCGCGCCCCAGCTCCCCACGCCGTTTTAACAGGCTGCCCCTTTTACCTACGGTTCTGGCACCGTTTTAAACCTTTTACCTACGTTTTAGGGCGCCGTTTCAAGCGTTTTAGCCCCTGTCTTCGCGAGCACTGCACCGGTTTCGTTCCGAATCGTGTCGTCGCATCATTCCTACCCTTCTCCCACTTATGGGATGACTTCCTATGCTAATTACAGAGGGATGCAAGTTCCTCAACCAAATAAACTAAATAAAATTGGCATGTTCAAGCTTGAATCGATATGCCTCGAATCCTTGCCGTTATGCCCTAGTCCACACACTCATATCGCATTAACGCATGCCCGAATGTGTGCATCCTTGGTATATCAAATAACATTGCCAGAAGGTCAGGTTACGCCTGATTGGAGGCTTCGTTACGCGTGAAGGTGGCCTTCGAGCCTAAGTCCTCCGCCGTGTACCAGGGTCCACCCTAATAAATCGTGTGTAGTCAACCGTATCATCCTGCATGATCACTTGCCTGCTCCGTACCCTTTATCCCGGCTTCGACAGCCCGATATCTCGGTAATTAATCAAAGGTGTTCCCTCCTCGTGGGGGATGTAATTAACACCATAGCCTTTATGGTATGGCGGACTGCTGGTCCCGACCGAACCTCACATTCGCCCGACATGGGTCAGAATGAGCGCACAATAAAATCGTCACTCATGTGACTGGCACGTCCACGTCATCAATCAGTCAGTTGATTACCAGTTAGTCAAATGGTTGATCGATACGCGAACGAAAAGAAAGGAACGAAAAGGCGAACGAAAGAAAAGGTCGCAAACACCACCAAAAGGTCCTCTTTAAATATAGGTATATCTTAGTGGCTCTAGGATGAATAGTATACTTGGATCTGTGGGCTTCCTCAAGGATCTTGCTCTTCACTTCAGCTAAATTAGGAACGCAGGTTCTTCCCCAGAATAACAACCTGTCATCGTCGTCCAACACAAAATCTGGTCTATTACTTAGACTTCCCTTGATCTCTACTAGCACTGGATCGTTGTCTTATAGGGTCTTAATTTCAATCAACAGCTCGGGATGAAGCTGAAACGTTGCGATCATGACCCGATCCTTACTAACATTAAGGTCTAGACTAGCCAATTGCTCCAGCAGTCTCCACTCTTGCAACATGAGACTAGACAACTTTACTATCGGCTTGCGGCTCAAAGCATCAGCCATTACATTACCCTTCCCAGGGTGATTCTCTATGGAAAAGTCAAAATCCTTCAAATATTCGAGCCACCTTCTCTGCCTCATATTAAGCTCCTTCTGAGAAAACAGATACTTCAAGCTCTTATGATCAGAAAATACTGTAAATGTCTCTCCATACAAGTAGTGCCTCCAAATTTTCAAGGCAAACACCACTGTAGCGAGTTCCAGATCATGGACAAGATAATTCTCTTCATACTTTTTCAGTTGTCTAGAAGAATAGGCTATCACTTTGCCATGCTGCATAAGCACACAACCTAGACCAATGCCCGAGGCATCAGTATAAACTTCGAAACCTCCTTCTCCCAAAGGCAAGGCCAAAACAGGGGCAGCGGTCAAACATTTTTTAAATGTCTGAAAACTTTGCTCACAGTCTTCCGACCACTCAAATTGGTTCTCCTTGCGGGTTAACCTAGTCAAAGGTATCGTAATTTTGGAGAAATCCTTAATGAATCTTCGATAATAGCCTGCTAGGCCTAGAAAACTTCTTACTTCAGTTACATTCACAGGCCTATCCCACTTTCTCACCGTCTCTACCTTAGAGGGATCTACAGAGATTCCATCTTTAGAAATAATGTGCCCCAGAAAAGACACTTCTTACAACCAGAATTCACACTTACTAAACTTGGCGTACAACTGATGTTCTCTTAGTATCTGCAACGCCATCTTCAAGTGCTCTGCATGCTCCTCCTTGCTCTTAGAGTATATCAAAATATCATCGATGAAAACCACGACCCATTGATCTAAGTAGGGCCGGAATACACTATTCATTAGCTGCATGAAAGCTGCAGGAGCATTCGTTAGACCAAAAGGCATTACAACAAACTCAAAATGCCCATACCTGCTTCGGAATGCTGTTTTAAAGATGTCTTCATCCTTGATCCACAACTGATGATACCCCGATTGCAGATCAATCTTGGAAAAATATTATGCTCCTGCTATCTGATCGAACAATTCATCTATTCTTGGCAACGGGTACTTATTCTTGACAGTAAGCTGGTTAAGCTTGCGGTAATCAATACACAGTCTCAGAGAGCCATCCTTCTTTCTTACAAACAATACTGGGGCTCCCCACGGAGATGTACTCGGACGAATAAACCCCTTCTCAAGCAACTCCATTAATTATTCTTTCAATTCTCTTAACTCTGCAAGAGACATACGATACGGAGCTTTAGAAACTGGAGTCGCGCCAGGAACTAGATCAATGGAGAAGACTACCACTCTCTCTGGTGGAAGTCCTGGAAAATCTTCAGGAAACACATCTGGAAAATATTGGGAAATAGGAATATCCTTAATTTCCAACTCCTTCTTGTCGGTCAAAGAAACCAATGCCAAAAATGTCTGACATCCTTTTCTCAACAACTTCTCATCCCAAAGCGCTGAAATAAGTGGCACAGACTTAGAATGCCTAACCCCGACAAAAGAAAGCTCGGGGTGCCCAAAAAAAAGACACGGTGCTAGATTTACAGTGAACGCTAGCCTCATACTTAGCTAACCAATCAGCTCCTAGGATTACATCATAATCCTTCATCTTCATATAGACCAAATCAACTGGCATTCTCAGCCCATTAATCAAAATCTTACTAGAGGGATAATAGTACGTAATTGCTGAACTAGAACCAATAGGGGTTGATATTTCCAGTTGAGAGTTCATCAATACGGGTTTTGTAGATAAAGACTTAGCAAAGCTTTGAGAAATAAAAGAATGTGTTGCTCCGGTATCAAAGAGAACAAATGCCGGCTTATCAAAAACAACAAGTGTACCTTCAACCAATCCACCCTCCTCGATGGCTTCTGTCTCAGTCTCCTATAGGGCTTGGATCTTGCCCTACCGCTTTTGGCCTCCTTGCGGCTTGTTCGGTGTAGCTTGATCTGACAGGAGAGGACACTTAGGGATATGGTGGTCCCTGCTGCCATAATGTAAACAAGCGCCTAGCTTTCACCAACATTCTTCCATCTTGTGACCCAGACGGTCACAGTATTTGCAAAGAGCTTTGGACGATGCAGTCGATCCCACCTTCTTATCGTCGCTTCTCGGGTTCTTATCCTTCCATGAACTAGACCCGCCAGTGGGCCTCTTCTTGCCATTATTGGGTTTGAAACTCCTAGAACTAGTGGTCTACTCTTTCTTGGTGTTCCTCCCTCGGATCCTCTCAGTCATCTCCATGGTATCTTCGAGAACTTGTGCCTTCCTTACAATTTCAGCATAAGTGTGGATCTCCAGAGGTGCTAATTGGTTAATATACTGAAGCTTCAATCCATTGAGAAACCTCTTGGCCTTCATCTTTTTCGTAGACACCAAATGCGATGCATAACGAGATAGCCTGGAGAACTGAGCTTCGTATTCAGCAACCGATAAGTTCCTTTGTTTTAAAGCAGCAAACTCCGTCACCATATTTTCCTATACTCTATTTGAGAAATATTTACTGTTAAAAAGCTCCTCGAACTCTTTCCATGATACATGCCTATCTCCTAGTGTGGCTTTTACTGATTCCCACCATGCACGAGCGTCACGTTCCAACTGAAAGGTAGTCAAGAGAACACGTTCTTGGTCACTGCATTGCATAACTTTGAAAATCCACTCCATCTCTTTTAGCCAATGCTCGGCTTCATCAGGGTCCGTTGATCCGTCAAATCATGGGGGATTCAATCCTCAAAAATTTCGGTGGAGATCACCGGCTCCGTGGTGCGCTCCTCCTCCTTGGGCCACTTGTTGAAGGGCCCGAGTAAAACCTTGCACTGTACACTGCATGTCCCTCCACTGTGCACGCTCAGCCACCATCGAAACAGACTCCTATGCGTAGAAAAATTAATTAGAACCAGCCTAGTAGAATCTTTTAGAGTTTATTAATTAACTCAACCCAAGTCTCTACCCAATCTCACCGGGTTGGATCCTTAGACTTTAACAACGTCACGGGTTCTATAACACCACTTAGAAACCTAGGGACTTTAAAAACCTAGGCTCTAATACCACAAAACTGTCAGGCCCTGACGCGGAATATCTGAACGCGGCAGTTATACATTCATGATAAACAGAGCAATAATGGAATTAAAAGAACTTAATTGCAAGAGAAAGAGAGTTACACCAAAATACCAGTTTACTCATAACTGGTAGAATAAAATGTTTCCAACATCCTTATAACATCTTACATCACAACTCTAAGAACAAGAATAAAGGAAATATTACAACTGTTAATGGCAACTCTAGTTAAACAAAACAACGACTCATCAACCACTGCGTGACCAAGCCACAACTCTACTAAGACAACTGGTTCACTCCGGTCTTCACTCTTGCCCATCCCCATCCGTTTGCGTTTCATCAACGGAGCTACCTGAAAAGGGGGAAAAACTGGGTGAGCGAACGCTCAGTAGGTAATAGCAGGAGAAGTTTAAGTAATTAACCAATTTCATTAGATGTCATGCAATTAAATAGAAACAGAATTAACAAACAGCCATGCAATGAAATAAAAGAACTTGCACGGACTAAGTAGAATAGAAATAAACCATTATCAGGAATTTGGCCGATCAAGTACGTAACAAGCAAGTCATGTAGAGACAAATCCCATATAGGAATTTAGTAACTTGAAGAAATTTATAGAGCAATTGATTGAATGAATGTCATAGATAACACGCTAGTCATGCACTCGGTGCAATGCCTCACCATGTCATTACAACTCCCCGGGGCACTAGTACTTTTCGGGCACTCCTCCCAGAATCAGATCGGGCCCTTATGATGCGTTGGCATTGATTTAGTGGATCCGAGATCCAAAGTAATATCTAGGCATTCACTGGAATCAGCCACGAATTTCAAAGTCAAGCTATGTAACTTATCCTCTAAGATCAAGAGAATTTTCAATAATTGAATGAGGACCACAGGATTATGGCTTGCAAGAGTCAGAAATGCACACAAGATTTGAAGGCTACCAAGGCACACAAGAAATACATGAAAAATAGCTTCCGGATGAATTGCGGTCATAATTGGGCAGCAACAAGACAAAAACGGTCTAAAATGGATCGCTCCAGGCGATACTGGGCCAGAGGAACGAACCCAGAGTCAAGGATTAAAATGGTCCTAGATGGGCCGTTCACCAAAGGAAAATGGTCTATAGTGGGAAGCACAGGAAGGTTCCTGGGCCACAACAAAAAGGTAAACGGTCTCTACTGGGCCGCTTCACCACCAGACGGTCCCCAGAAGCCCGTTTAGGGGGTAAAAATGGTCCACTACCAACCGTATTTAACTGGGCCAGGATGACTCAAAGCACATGACTTCTCAACCCACCCGAGACAAGGTGAAATCGAACCAAGGTTCAATCCACACCCCTCAGGTCGAGTTTAGAGGCTAAAGGTCGACTCAACATGGCTTGGTCGACTGGAATTCAGGGAAATTCGATCAGTAGGACCTGGCACTTAGCTAGTTAAAGGCGGTCATAGAAAGAGCCGCTTAAAGGATCAAGTAGTCAGACCTAGGCCGCATATAGACTGAAACGGTCCCATAAGGGTCGTAAGTGATAACAGTGGCAGTCCCGATTCCGGGCTATAAAATCACGCGATCCGATCGAGTCAATAGGTGTGGGATTTGGGGGTACAACCTGCCTGGCGTCCTGGTGGGAATCCCAGGCTCGCGGGCACTGACGGAGGTCTCATAATAGAGGTCCTAATCCGACGGAAGGAATATCCGGCGTAGTGTCCGTACTATTACAAGATTTAGGGGCTAATGAAACATCAGAAAACGATAGTATAGCGGTCAGCCAGCACCACTGGAGTGGCGTGACTATCAAACAATCCTAGTAATTTTTCCACAATCTTATTTAGCAATGGAGTAATCATTTCATAATGGAATCGCATCAAATATGACAAGAGGAATCAGTCTAAGAGACATGATTTGGAGATGATCATAGTTAATCAGACATTACACTATTCCATATAATCTATTTATTTTATTGTGTTTCTACCCTACACACAAAATCTAACAAGATTAACATAATTATAACATCATGGACTAAGTATGACGGCGCGCCAAAAATGGTCTGCCCAGAGTCGCTAGATAGGGTTAGACGGTCCATCGTGAGGCCGCGTCGGGGCACGAGTTTTCAAATTCAAACATGAATCGGGTGGTCTATCGTTCGGCCGCTAGGGTATCAAGCGGTCAGTAACTGGCCGCAACCCTGGACCTTGCGGTCTATCACGGGGCCGCCAGGGTCCGAGGCGGTTCCTATTAGGACTGCAGCCCGATCGTCATTTCCAGTCTCCGGTGAACACCAATAGACCTTGGTTGCAACAAGGATTACGAGCGGTACAATGCATAAGAATTGGGAAAAATTCCCCTAATAGAAAGAGGACAAAAAGGCATACAATATAGCATGATCAATTTAAGGTCTAAGCCTGCTAATCCTTGCATTCAATCGATATAAAAAGGGGTTAACAAGATCGGTGCCCTAATTAACATGCTCCGACTAAAATAGATAATACTTGTGCTCTACAGAATAATAATTGGGGATTTTAGTATCAATAGAAAGGGGACTCTGGGATGCTTCCAATGATATATTACTCCTAGGGGTTTAGTCCACTATCACCTACCTTAGTCGAAGATCAAAAGAGGACAACGAACGCTCAGCACCGCACGAACTCGCTCTCCACAACCTCGATGATTCCTCCCCCGATCGCATTCCTCGCCGACCGCCGTAGTAAAAATGGGGTTTCTAGGTCGGGCTAGGGTTAGTTTTATAAGGGTAATTCGATCTGGGAGCACAGGATTGGGCTAGATATAGTCCATGAACTCCACGCGCGCGGGAATCGCGCATTGACCAAGTCACGCCACCCTCTCACCTGAAATTGGACTCCTAGGGTTAGGGTTTCAGCGGGGAAAGAGAGGGGAAATGGGCTACTCAACAAGGCCGATCGAATGGGCCTAGTTTGGGCTCAAATGGTCGAGATTTGGGCTCAAATTGGGCGATCTAAGGCTTAGTTAAACAAAACTCCATTTTGGCCATAATTCTCTTAATTCGGCTCGATAAAATTTTATTTAGGGTCTGACCAAGAAGACAATTTGTCTAAACTTTTAGTCTTCTACATGATTATGAATTTTCTAGATTTTTTTATAAATTAGTTAAAACTTCACCTAAAGAAATTTCTAATTTAATAGTAAATATTTTCTCAATTAATACCATTTTATCTTATTTAATGAATTCTCGAGGTGCTACACACACAATCACACTACGCACAATATGTGTTATCATCAAAGACATTACCAAAATTAGTGAGAGAGCACAACGAACCCATCAATTATGAAAGCTCATGTAATAAGACTCTAATTTATCATCATCAAAGAAGAAAGCACATGATGACTCTTATTTGGATCGTGTCCACTACTGCATCGAGGCAGGGGGTTCACCAGGTCGATGCAACTGAGAGCAGATGATACCACCTGATGCGTCAGATCACAAATTGCTGCTTCGACCTATCCTTGCAGCAGATCTACTCGATAGCACCGACACAAGGCTTGGTGCTTCGACCTGTCCTATGACAGTCGTTTCATGTTGTTCTGCTGCACCGACGTACCCACCTGCTGCTTCGACCTGATAGCTTAAGACAGTGTTCAAGTTTGTTCAGCTGCATCGACGCAACACCTGAGATGCCTCGACCTTGAGCTCTTCTAAACTTGATTTCACATTCACGTCAATAGGCTTTGAAGGACTTCATGACACTTTCATCAATATAGATCTCTAAGTTGACTTCTGTCCTTCTTTAATCTTCTTCTTGGACTAGTTTCAGAGATCTTGGAGCTTTTGCCTTGGTCACCTGAACTGTAACTTCTCAACTTGTTCTTTTCAGCATTTAAAGATTTATCTCTACACATATGTATTTTGATAACAACAAAATCAGGTTGTGGCATCATCAAAATGATAAGGACTCATAGATGACTCATAGTTTTGTCATCATCAAAAGCACAGGGACACAACATTCTCCCCCTTTTTGATGATGGCAACTGTGAGTCATTATGAACAATATTAAACAGGCCAAGAGATCAAATGACTTTAGAGTTCAAATGACTTTAAATGAATACACATGCAACTCACATACTCTCCCCCTTTGACATCAGCAAAAAAAATGAAATAGTTTGATATGCTCAGTAAAAACGTTCTCCGCCTTTGACAGGAAATTAAATGCAAAGCCATTCTCCCCCAACAATCTTCCCTGTTGATGGAATGTACACACGCATCCAAAAAGGAATTCAGTAAACTATCTCCCTCTTCAAAGAAAAGGTTTGGATAGACATGTAGAAGCGTGAGATGGTGGGATAGCAACAAAGAATTAAAAGGTGAAGACTTCAATCAGCAAAGAAGTTTAGAACTTAAGGTGTAGGCAATGAAGATATCATCAAAAACATAGGTATCAAATGATTTCAACCAGATGCAATTCAAGAATTATTTCCAACAGAAGTTTCAAGAAATAATGAATCGTTCAAGAAGGTTTTCAATAAGATACCAATTTCATAAATCAGAAAGTGATGAATTTTCAAATTCTTCCATTATAATGTTTTATGAAATGATCCTTATTGGACAACATGGTTTAAATCTAATGTGTTCAGAGTTTGTTAACAAGGTTTCTATACTCATATCTGAGTTCAGTTTTTAATAGAAATGAACCAAACCCTCAAATTGAATTCATGTTTAACCTCCCTTCATCTTACTCGTTCCAATTTCAGTGACTTCTTTAGGAGTTACAGAGAGTAATATTGAGGTTAAACAAACTTGATCCATTCTGATTTTAGTCTTGGGTTTTGAAACTTTTCCTTGACCTTTGGTCACATTTTCAGAATTTTATTTTAGGGTCATAGATTTTTAAGAGCAATCAAGTATAGTCCACACTTTTTGACTTAAGGGTACACGTTGATTAGACGCCAGTACCCCTAGTTACTCAGTGAGACTAACTATCCTGCTTCACTTTGAACAGAGATAGCAAGGACACCTCATGACTAAGTCCACTTCATTTCCTTGATGAAGGCCTTAGTTTCTCAGTGTAACCTTAGCCATTGCTCTGTCTTGAGCAATGAAACACAATTTTTAACCCGAGAAAATTTCAGATTATCTGATGTTTAAAAATAATACTCAATTCATGTATCTCAACCAAAGTTGCCATGATTTTAGAATTTTAGAATTCAGCAGGTTTTTCAAGACACAACATGAATAAGCTGGTTAAGGTCTATTAAACTTGACACATATATTTTCAAGAAATTTATATCCAAACTCAAGGAATACATTAAGCTTAAACCAACTATTTATTTTGGACATTCATAATTCTGTATAATAGAAGATTCCTTATTTCAAGTTGTTTCCAGATTTATGATTTTGGTACACAAATTGAAATCTTCCTAAATTTCAAGGAATATTTTAAGAAGCAGCCAAGAACAGTACAACAAGTATGAGGATGACTTTCAAGGATTTGCAATCATGTGGACAGACATCAATAAGAATGGCAAAAGTGACAATGTCTGAGTAACCACTTTTTGGAATTTTAAGGTGCAGCCAAAGACATTGGCCAGATCATGAAGGTGACTTCAAGATGATACCAATGGAAGTGAAGGAATTAAGAGGTGACTAAAGAATGACAATCATGAATTACAAAGCTCCCCCTGAATGAATGCAAGAGCTAGAGAGCAAGAAATTTCAGAAATGTGACAATTAGCTCGATTGATTTCAACAAAGCCAAATCATGATGAGAGTAAAGAAGAATTTATTAGGCATTACATATTGACTCAGAATTGAAGAGATTTTGGCTCATGAGTATGGCAGAGATAGCCATAAAATGCAATAGGCAGACAACAGACATGCACATTTTCTTCAAGAGGATCACTTTAAAAAAAATGAGAACCTGGAAGGTAGTCTAGAGAATTATTTAGTTTGACTCCCCCTAAGAATATGCATGTATGTCTAGCAGACTTTGGGGGCTTTTAGCACAAATGATTTGCAGTCTATTTTGAAATCAATATATGCAAGAGCAACCTAATGCACTTGTGCAACCTGTAAACTGCATAGACTCCCCCTAAAATGAATGCACTTTTGATCCATATGCAACTTGACTAATGGTACCTGGCAGAGGTATGTCCTCACGCATAGTTAAGATTTTCAGATAGACATAATCTACCCTTCCATCAACACCATTTTATATACCATTTAGTCAACAAATGATGTGCAATGTAGGATAGTGAGTGTGCAACATCTCCTATTTATGCGCATGCATGTATCTAAAATGAGCTTTTTGAATTTTTAACATGAATGCTATGCAATCACATGCATGATCAAATAAAAATATGCATTGACTCCCTTTATCTAAATGCACTAAGACATCAGATATGACATGAAGACTATCCAAGGAGTTTAATGAATTATGCTCATGAACATCTAGACTGCTCTATATGCAAATGTGTCCCATGGTACTAGGCGGAGAACTTATCTCATAGGACAACTTCTCGTATAGTGTGGGTTTCTAAACAGACATAATCTGCCCTTCTCCCAGCACCATTTGATATACCATTAGACATGCATGAAGGTGCATAACAAATACAGTGCAGTCCTATATGCAATGCAGGTTTCTCAAACTGTATATGAGAGTGCAAGAGAATTTTTCATGTCTATGCATGTTGCATGTGCACAAAGAAAAATTATGCATTGAATTTTCAATGAAAGTGCGGGATGACATATGCATTGAGAGACTCATTGAGAATAATGCTAATCACATATGCAGACATGAGAACCATGCAATCAAATTTATTTCAACTACCCCTTAAGCATACAACTAAAAGGGGTAATATCAGAAATGAATCATGAGATTCTTAACATATTCTAAACATGGTATGCAACTCATCAAAGAAGGGTATTAAAAGAATTAACACTATAGCTGTAAGAGCAGAAATGGGGCTTTACCAATCACGGGTGCCTTGTTTTATTGAACCCCTATTTATTTCTTTTTTCAAGGCACACCTGCAAAACAGATCTTATATTGTATGCAAAGGTACCCAAGACTTCTTGGGTCCTTGTTGATTAGTAATTCCTCTAAAAGGTGTTTTCCATATTTTCTGAGCATTGAAATCATCACATTTCATCAGATAGCACTCATGCATGGTATGCCCAGACATGCCACAGTAATGACAGTAAACAGAAGACCTTATGTTTTTCTTGTGCATGGCAAAATTTAACTTCTGTTTATTGACACTAAAATTCTTATTTCCTTTAACATGCCAACCTTCATTCATGACATGTCCAGCCTTGCCACAGTAATGGTAATTCACAACCGATTTCAGATTCTTGTTATAGAATTGAACATGGAATTTCTTATCTACAACTTTAGCATTTTTCCTACCAATGGCCAGCCAACATTCTTAAGCTTTGTGGCCTGACTTCCCACAATTGAAGCATACAAGTGGTTTGATTTTTGAAACAAATGTGTTTTTATCAAAAACATGCTGGTTTATATGGAATTTAGCATGGTTAGAATAAGACTTCTTTATTCCCTTGACAGACCAACAGTGTGCAGCTATATGTCCAGATTTACCATAATGAAAGCATCCATTCCTCTTTTTCTGAACATTGGGGAATTTCCTAGCATGCAAATTTCTAACATACATCCTACCAACATTTTGATCATCTTGTCTGATCACCCTACAGTCATGCATCAAATGACCACTTTTTTTTGGAAAAACCCTACCTAGCTGCAATAGGAGAGTGCACCCTCTACCAGGGGTAGAGAGAAAGCCACTCCACCATTACTCACTAGGGGGAGAATTTTATTGATATATCAAAAGGAGCAAAACATATTACATTAGTCGGATGTTGGGCATACCCAACTTATCCATGCGAGCAACCCCTTTTATATACATGGGATGTTGTTGCTGCGAAAGAAAGAAAGAATTACATTGCATGGAACATGCTAGGTTAGCCAAAGAATCAGCCACCTGGTTAGCTTCACGAAAAATGTGTGAAATAGAGTCCGTGTTGGATAGTAAATTCCAAATTTCCCTAATATAGACAACAATCCTCCACGGGCAAGGTGACTTTCGGGTTACTATATGCACAACAGTTAGGGAATCACATTCAATATGAGCTGGTTGAGAAGTCAAGGCCTTCAGGTACCTTAAGCCCTCCATAAGAGCTCTGGTTTCAGCAATTAAACTGCTGCCCTGTGCATAATAGTGAGAGAAAGCTAATAAAGAAGAACCATGGCCACTTTTACCACAATAGTGACATGAAGTTTTCTTTGCATGTGCATGTGTATATACATGAGATTTATGGTCAACATGTACTGAGGTAGCACCATGGTGATGCAAACTGTTTTCCTTTTTCAAATCCTTTTTATGGTTGGAGGCTTTATTATTCACAGTTTGTTTTTGACTTCCTTGGGCAGTGAATTGGAAGAATGGAGAATTTGAAGTGCTGGCTGTTTCTGAGCTTTTCATAAAAGAGGTGTAGAGTTTATTTTCAAAAGATTTCTTATTAACATTGTTGTAGCCCAGCCCTTCTTTTTGTTGATTCACTTTAGTCCCTAGCAACCTATCCAGATTTTCTTTCCCATCTAGCATTTCAAGTCTTGTATTTCATCTTCTAAGGAAGTAATTAACAATTCAGAATTTGCATTTTCTTCTTCACATTTAGCCAGTCTTTCATTCAACATAACATTGATAGATTTATGGTTCTCAATTTTTGTTTCAAGACTAGCCAGTTTTTCAGAATTGTCTGAACTCACACATTTCCCTTTTTCAAGAGTGATGACTCTTTCAGATAGAACAATATTAAGTTGTTTCAATTTTTCAATCTCCTCTTTTAGTTTGTCACTTTCTTCATTGAATTTATCATTCTGTATCAGCACACTGATTAGGAGTTGATCTTCAGTTGTCGTTTCTTGTTTATGTTTAGCTTTAGACCTTTCCAGATTTTTCTGAAGTTCCAAATTAACTGTTCTAACAGCCTCAAGTTTTTCAGAAATCAAAGTATTGTCACTTTCAAGAATTTTGAATTTTCATTCAGATTCCTTAATTTGTTTTCTGAATCTCTCATTTTCAAATTTCATGTAGTCTAGTTCTGAACTGACAATATCAAGATTTTTCAGTTGTTTTCTAAAAATATCATTTTCATTTTTCAATGTTTCAACATCTTCATTTTCAGAACTAGTACTCATGACATCATTCAATTTCTTTTTCAAGACTTTATTTCATTTTCTCAATTTTTCATGAACCTTAATCAGACACTACATAAAAAATCTGAAATACTAACGATATTTTTCTACGGAAAACATTTTGTCAGACATACGTCGGAACTTATTTTACTTTCTGACGAAAAAAATTATGTAAGGAAAACGTCTGTAATTACGGACCTATTTCTGACATATTAATTTAGTCAGAAATACGTAAGAACTTTTTGACGGAATAAAATTTAGTCGAAAATATGTCACAAAGTTCTGACGTATTTCCGACCGTATTAAATTTTGTCAGAAAACCCTAAAGAAGGACACGAAATTTATCAATAGTTTTCGACAGAAAAGAACATGGTCGGAAATATGTCGTGTTGAACCCCCTCCTTGTGGGTATTACTAAATAGATTTTGATGATGACCAAACACTATATTTATGTGTGAATTGAAATTGAGTTGTTCCAACATGAAAAGCTTTGGAAATGCACATCCTTGATGTAGACTTGGAGCTTTTGGAGGTACAAGAGTAACTTCATCTGGTAAGGCTTTTGAACGTAAATTACAATGCTAAATCTAATTCAGAATGTATGTCTTTACAGGGCAAGGAACGTGCTTAAGGAACTCGAGGACGGTTGGTGAGATCGACTTCAACATATTGACTTTTGACTGTGTGGTTTGAAGTTCATTATTTTGATCTCAAGGATTAAATTGGTTTAGAACTTATCTAAGTTTAAATGGTTTGAGTTTCATTCCCTCTCATGCTTTAAAAACTATCTTGAAACCCCTAGACTTGTTCTTGGACTTAGTGGGTCTTTCAAGCAACCTTTTGGATGTTCTGGAACAAGGGTCGACCCATTGGGTCGACCCCTAGGTCCTCTGGTTCTGTTAACGTGGGTTTTTGATCTCCCGCTGAAAGGGTCGACCCATTGGGTCGACCCCCAGCCGCAAGGGTCGACCCCTGGTGATTGTTTTTTAGAACCCGGCGGGCTCCTTCACCATACCTGCAAGGGTCGATCCCAAGGGTCGACCCATTCACTCGAGGGTCGACCCCAAGGGTCGACCCCTGAAAACTCTTTTCCAAACCCGCACGGACAACCCCCGAGGGTCGACCCCAAGGGTCGACCCATTGGCCCAGAAACCTTAAAACCCTCACGAGGGTCGACCCCAAGGGTCGACCCTTTCAGTCTCGAACCCGAGCGGTGATTTTTGACTTGCGTGCACATGCACCAAAAGTCATACCAATCGAACCTAACCTCCCTCAATCGTTCCAGGTTTTGTGGATATGGTCTCTAGGGTGTCTTTGAACGTTCCAAACTTTATATATATACATCCTATTGGGGTATGAAACCCTAGTAAGCAAGAGGCATCTAGAGTGTGTTATTTTTCTAACCCTTGTGAGTGCAGGTTCGCAGCAGTAGCTCCAGGGGCTTCTTCCACCTTGTTCTGACCCTGAAAGTGAAGGGAGGAAGCTTGAATCAAGCCTCTACATCATCCACAACAGCAAGCTGCATGGGATATCAAAGTTGCAACCTTGCTTGTGCGAGATAGCTTCATTCTTCCTCAAGGATCGATCTTCCTCCTGCAGAAGCATTCAATTACCTTCAAAGAAGTGAAAGGGGGAGCCTCAACCACGATAAACAATTATTCACTTTCCATTTTCTGAATCCTTTGCTTAAGCTTGTGCATTTGATGTATATCTTAAATCAGATTCTTGTGTGTGGTGTTCATGATCGGAAACACGAACGTGTGTGTGTGTATGTATGTTTGGTAGCCCAGATCGGGTGCCACGTGTGTGTATGTTTGCTGTTCTACACAGCGTGTGTGTGTGGCTCACTTCATAGTGGAGTCTTAATCCTCACGTGTGAGGGGTGGACGTAGGGGACACGGCAGTGTACCCGAACCACCTAAAAAACTCCGTGTGTTACTTGTGGTTTATTTTTCCAGATTCATTATCGAGTGGGCTTCACGGTGAGTTGAGCGTACACCATTTCATTTATCAAACACCCACCTTTATCTACAAGCATTCAAGTGAGATCATGATCGAGTAAGGTCTAGTGCTTATATGTTTAACTTATCATTGTTTTCTTTGGAAGAAATTTTAATTGGCCAATCAATTCACCCCTCCCCTCTTGATTGTCGCCATTTGGGACTCAACAATTGGTATCAGAGCTTTGGTCTCTGTTTCACTCGACCACACGGTTGTAGAGTAGATCCCTCCTTATGGCAAACAAGGGGATGATGCCCGAAGGGCATTCGATCCAAAGACCCCCGTTCTTTAATGGATCAAACTACCCTTATTGGAAGAACAGAATGTATGTTTTTCTACGAGCCCAAGACTATGACGTGTGGCACGTCATAAGCAAGGGTCCGTATACTCTGTCTCAAAATGAGGATGAGTGGGATGATCAGGATATAAAGAAGTGTTCAGCAAATTTTAAAGCCTTGAATATAATACAATGTGCCATTCATCCTAATGAATACTCACGTATTTCCATGTGTTCTTCTACGCAGGAGATGTGGAACAAGCTGCGGTTGATCTATGAAGGAACATCGAAAGTAAAGGAAACCAAGGCGAATCTGCTAGTCCGGGATTATGAGTTATTTATGATGAAACCATAAGAGTCCATTTCTGATATGTTTGCAAGATTGACAGAAATCACGAATGGATTAAAGGGTCTTGGTAAAGAGTATTCCGATAAGGAACTCGTCAGAAAGGTACTGAGATCCTTGTCATCACAATGGCACACAAAGGTCACTGTAATCGAGGACTCAAAGGATCTCAGTACTTTGAAATTGGACGAGCTAATTGGCTCCTTGATGACTTACGAAATCAACATCAAGAGGAGCGAGGAGGACCATAAAAAGAAGAAGGTAGTCACACCTTTGGCTCTAAATGTGAATCCACAAGAATCAGAGGGCAGTGATAATGATTCCACCGGCAACACCGAAGATGAGGAGCTGGTTGCCATGATCATAAGAAGAGCAAGAAGATTCGTCAAAGGAACAAGAAAGTTTGGCAGCCAATTCAGAAAAGGACCAAGGAAGCAAGGTCCTAATAGAGGTGAAAGTAGCAAGAAGGAAGAAGTTATTTGCTACGAATGCAAGAAACCCAGTCATATGCGGGGTGAGTGCCCCGATATGATGAAAAAGTTCAAGAAAGGAAGGTTCAAGAAGCCAAAGGCCATGGTGGCCACATGGAGTGATGAAGATGAGAAAGAGTCGGCTAATGAAGATGAACTGGATGAGCTGGTTCAGAATTTATGTTTCATGGAAAATGAAGATGACGCCAATGAGGTAAATTCTGAAACCGAATCTCTTACATGTGAACAATGGCAGATTGCTTATGAGTCTGTGTATGAAAAATGCAAAAAATTCAGATCTGAAAATAGAAATCTGAAAAATAAAATTGATCATTTTGTGCATGCTGCAAAGTCTTGTGAAAATTGTCATGTGTTGAAATCTGAAACTGAGAAGTTGATAAATGAGAAAGAAATTCTTGTGTCCAAAAATGAATTGCTTGAAGAAGAGATTTCATGCATGAGAGAGGAGCAATTCACTCTGAGTAAAATGCATGATGATTTGAAAAATAATCTGGAACAAGAAAAGCTTGAAAGCATGGCATGCAATCAAGCAAAAGAAAAGGTCGAAAATCAAGTCCATTCTTTAATACATGAAAATCATGAGTTGAAGGATGCTATTGCCATTTTTGAAAAAGGAAAAACTTTACAATCTGAAAAACATTCAACTCATATGCCTCCCAGAAGTTCATCTCCATCCACGTCAAAAACTCATGTGCATAATTCATTCCTGAATAAAGGAAGGAAAAGAAACAGGGATAGAGCCATTACATGCTTTTATTGTGGAAGATTAGGCCATGACATGTATGATTGCAGAATTCTGAAATTTGATGATGAAAGTTTTGCTAGAATGAGAAATAGATCATACACATTTCATGTTTTTAACCATCATGGACCCAAGCTTGCTTGGGTACCAAAATCTGCATAAGTACATTTGTTGTGATCGCGGGTCTGCTTGAGAGCTCAAAAGAATAGGTGGTATTTGGACAGTGGATGCTCTCGGCACATGACGAGAAACAAAGAATTGTTTGCGGACCTGCATGAAAAGGATGGTGGAATAGTGGCATTTGGTGGTAAGGACAAAGGCAAAATTATCGGAGAAGGTAAGATAGGTAAGAATCAAAATCATGCCATTGAGAATGTCTTGCTTGTGAAAGGGTTGCATCATAATCTTTTGAGTATAAGTCAACTTTGTGATAAAGGATGCAACGTGATTTTTGATTCTAACTACTGCACTGTTGTGAATAAAAATACTCATGAGATAAAGTTCATTGGTCTTAGACATAACAATGTATATATGATTGATTTGGATGAACCCTCTCATAAAAATATGTGTTTGGTTGCAAGAAACAATGATGATATTTGGCTTTGGCATCGCCGACTTGGGCATGCTAGTTTTAATGTTTTGCTAAAACTGTCTCGAAATGATTTGGTTGTTGGATTGCCTAAGCTGAAGGTTACTGATGAAGGAGTCTGTGGGGCGTACAGCATGGGTAAGCAAACAAGGACATCATTCAAGTGCAAGAATGATGTAACTACATCAAGGCCCCTTGAGTTAATCCACATTGACCTATTTGGACCAAGCAGAACACATAGCTTGGGTGATAAATTGTATGGCTTTGTCATTGTGGATGATTACTCAAGATTTTGTTGGGTTTACTTCCTTTCACATAAAAATGATGCCCTGACAGAATTTGAAGCATTTTACAGGATAGTCAAAAATGAAAAGGGGTGTTGCATCAAGGCCGTGCGGAGCGATCACTGTAAGGAATTTGATAACCATGAGTTCAGCAACTTTTACAGGGCTCAAGGCTATACGCATGACTTCTCCGCACCAAGAACCCCCGAACAGAATGGTGTTGTTGAAAGGAAGAACATGACGTTAATTGAGATGGCAAGAACCATGCTAAATGCGAACAATTTGCCGAGGTACTTTTGGGCTGAAGCAGTGAACACTAATTGCTACATTGTCAATCGCGCCATGGTAAGACCACTGTTAATGAAAACCCCTTATGAGCTGTACAGAGGTAAGAAGCCAAACATTTCCTATCTTAGACCGTTCGGCTCAGTTTGTTACATTCACAATAATGGTAAGGTGGACCTGGCTAAATTTGACCCCAAAAGTGACAGATGTATATTTCTTGGATACTCTCTTAGCTCAAGAGCTTATCGAGTGTATAACTTGAGAACTCTTGTAGTTGAGGAAAGCCCCCATGTCATCATTAATGAATCATCTTTTAAAAGCACTAATGAAAAATCTATTTTGCAGGACGATGAATTGAATGACGGTAATATCAAGATGATGGAAGGAAAAACTAAAAAACAAGAAGAAAAAGAACCACAAGAAAATGATGCAAATCCAAAAGATCAGTTGGAACAATAGCTTCCAAGGCAATGGACTTTCGAAAAGGACCATCCGCCGGAGAATGTGATCGGCAATGTTGAAGATGGAACAAGAACATGAGCCTCTTTCAGGGAAGTTGAAAATCAGGACTATATTGCCTTACTTTCCCAGTTTGAACCTCACTCTATTGAAGAGGCCTTGAAGGATGAGTCTTGGATCATGGCTATGCAAGAAGAACTACACCAGTTCCAAAGGAACAAAGTATGGTTCCTCGTGCCATGTCCTAGAAACCACTCAGTGATCGGAACAAAGTGGGTTTTTCGAAACAAAACAAACGATCAAGGAGTGGTAACTAGGAATAAGGCCAGGCTAGTAGCTAAAGGCTATAGCCAAGAGCTTGGGATTGACTTTGATGAGTCTTTTGCTCCCGTAGCAAGACTCGAGGCAATGAGAGTGTTATTAGCATTTGCATGTTGCAACAACATTAAACTATTTCAAATGGATGTTAAGAGTGCATTTTTGAATGGCTATATCCAGGAGGACGTGTATGTGGAGCAACCACCAGGGTTTGAGGACACGAAGCATCCAGACCATGTGTACAAGCTGGATAAGGCACTCTACGGTCTGAAACAAGCACCCCGGGCATGGTATGAACGGTTAAGTGATTTCCTCATTCAAAATGGATTCAAACGAGGTAATGTTAATCAAACTCTTTTCACAAAGTTGAACGGTAAGGAAATCTTAATTGTTCAAGTTTACGTGGATGATATTATTTTTGGCTCCACCAAAGATGCTCTCAGCAAAGACTTTGCCAAATTGATGCAAAGTGAGTTTGAAATGAGTCTTATGGGAGAGCTGACATTCTTCTTGGGATTGCAGGTCATACAGACGGCTGATGGTATGTTCATACATCAGAAGAAGTATGCATTGGAGCTGCTGAAAAAGTTCAACTTGACCTCTACCAAACCACAACCAACTCCCATGTCCACCTCAATAAAAATTGATCAAGATGAATCAGGTAAATCCGTAGATCAAAAACTCTTCAGAAGCATGATCGGTTCCCTGTTGTATTTAACTGCCAGTAGGCCCGACATTCAATTTGCTGTGTGTTTGTGTGCACGATTTCAGTCCAATCCAAAAGAATCACACATGTCGGCTGTTAAATGAATTTTCAGATATATTGCTGGTTCAAGTAATTTAGGATTGTGGTTTCCGCGTAATTCGAGCTTTGATTTAATTGCTTATTCCGATGCCGATTATGCGGGTTGTAAAGTGGATCGAAAAAGCACTAGCGGGTATTGCCAATTTCTTGGAGGATGCGTGGTCTCATGGGCCTCCAAGAAACAAAACTCAGTGGCTCTATCAACCGCCGAAGCCGAATATGTGGCTGTCGGGAGTTGCGTTGCCCAGGTGCTATGGATCCAACAACAGATGATTGATTATGGCATTTCTTTCAAAAACACTTCCATCTTGTGTGACAACACTTCAGCCATAAGCTTGTCAAAGAACCCAGTCCATCACTCTCGCACAAAGCATATTGAGATTAGACATCATTTTCTCAGGGATCATGTGAGCAAGGGTGATGTGGAAATCAGGTTCATTGAAACAGACCAATAAATTGCCGACATTTTCACCAAACCTCTAAGTGAAGATAAATTCACAACATTTAGGAGAGAATTAGGGGTTTGTAGGATAGACGTGTCTGAGTCTTGATCAGTTGCATATCTATGTATATACGTCAGCATAGCATGCATTTGCATTAGTATGGTGTATAGTTGAATTTCCCCTTGTCATGCATGTGCATTATGATTGCTTGAAAAACAAAAAAAAATGTATGAAAAATTATGATTGCATGTCTTGCATGTCTTTTATTTATAGAATACAACCATGTCTTTGCAACTTCTATGGCCGATATTTCCTTGAGTTCTTTAAATGCCAGCAAGAGAGCATAATCCCTCAAAATCTGAAATTTGGAGACGTTAGAATATGAACGTCTACTATGATCCTAGATCTTCTTGAAACAAGTTCCCCAATGCATTCACCCATAAAACAACTCCAATTCTTTGATTCCAACATGATATTATCATTGGGTATTCGAGCCACATCATTTTTTTTACCTTCCCTCTCCCTTAAATATTTTTTGGCGAAAAATAGTGGAAGGGTCGACCCCAAGGGTCGACCCACGCAGAAGGGACGACCCCAAGGGTCGACCCTCGCGATAGCGGATCCTGTCTGGGGCTGGGGTGAAAGGGGTCGACCCATTGGGTCGACCCGTTACGGTCGGGCGGCGTCCGCCGCATCGGAACCGCCCTAAAAGGGGTGGAAACCCTATGTTTTCCCCTTCCCATCTCCTAAAACCCCCAAAGCCCCCTTCTAGCCCTATCCACCACTCCTTTCATGCCCTCAAATCCCCTCTTGGCACCCACATGCTCAAGCCCTAGCCGTGACTCTCTCAGTGGCGTCCCGCGCACAAATCCTTCCGAGCGATTCCAACGCATCTTCCTTGAGCTTCACTCCCACTGAGGTATGTTCTTGATGTGTGGAGGATCATAAATCTTTGTGGATAGCCTTCCTCTCTCGTTGAACCATCTAGATCTACACCATCATCAACCGGTTCCTTCGGTCTATGTTTAGATGGCCCCAAAGAGGCGTTCTTCTCGCAGCAGAGGGGAGTCTAGTGCGGCCATGGCACGTCGTGGTAGGGAGGCCGCATATGGCAGTGAATCTGCGCCTTCGAGCAAGGTCTTGGATAGAAAGGTACTCCGACCTCGAGCGGTATCATTTGCCAATCTTAACCGCCATCTTTCGAGTTTAGTGGATGTTCTTTGCAGTCAGCCAAATTTGGACTTCTTCATGTCTGAACATCGATGCATTTATCCGAATTTGGTGCATCAATTTTATAGCAACTTCACCATGTCTGGGGAACATCCGATTACTGTGGTTAATGGCCAACGGGTTATACTCTCCACAGAATTTTTGGAAGTGGCATTTAATCTCTCTCATGAAGGCTTTACATTTGGAGATATTGTGGTTCCTGAAGAAACTGTTTATCAAATGATGACATCTGAAGAAAAAGGTGAACATTCTCTTGCTGGGTTAAACGCCAATCATTTTCCTCCCCTGCAGCATATTTTACACAGGATGATCACTACTATCCTGCTCCTAAGAGGAGGAGGCCATGACAAAGTGACAGAGATCCATATGTTCTTATTTGACTGTCTCTTGGGTGGTATTCCAGTTAATTTCCCAGCTATGTTTTTAGCTCATATGTGTAACAACATGAAGCACAAGAATAGAACTCTTCCATATGCCGCCGCACTTTCTGCTACATTTGCACACATGGATATCAACCTCTCCAAAGAATCTTCTCAAACCATTATAGAGACTGATATATTTACTGTTCATTCTATTTGTCATAATATGGGCTATGAACTGCGAGATGGTAACTTGGTCCGGACATTGAAAAGTGCTGCACATGAAATCAGTTCTGAGGAGGAGGATGACGATGATGCACAGGCCGGTGTGCAATAGCCACATATTCCTATTGAGGACATGCCTTCCGAGGCGGTTCAGCTGCTCATGGACCGTTTGGATACTATTGATGATCGTTTAGACAATTATGGGGAGACTATGGAGGCTATGCAACATGCTCTCGCTGATCTGAAGCTATCTCATCAAGAGCACTCTCAGTATGTTACTGATACTTTGGCTAATCAATCCCACTTGCTTGAAGAAGTCTTGGAGTATATTAGGCGTCTGCCAAGCTCACCGACTCCGGATGATGATTAGACGGCTATGCTCTTGCAGAATGGCACACTTCCTCTCCTTTGTCACCCCCTCCTTTTTGATGATGCCAAAGGGGGAGAAATCTTGTACTATATGTGTGCCCAGGCAATCGGCTATTAGCTACTTATATTCTATGTGTGTGTTGTGTGCTTGCATGCCTGTGTGATTTCATCATATTTCTGTTCATTAGCAATGTTGCATTTAAGTCTTGTTGCATTTCAGTTTGCATTTAAGTTGTGTTCAGTTGCATCTCATGCATTGCATCTTGTAATTCACCCTTGAACTCAGACCTTGTTTACATTTAACCTGTGTTGTTGGCAAAGTACTTTGGAACGTGTTTATGTTATTCAATCTCACATCGTTGGCTGGTCTTGCATTTCACTATTATAATGCTTCTTGAGCAATTCATGTGATGCATGAAGAGTTGAACAATGCTTCTTGTGTTTTACTCTTAATATGAAGGTTTAAGGTGGAATTCAATGTAAATGGCTAAATCTTTTTGAAGTCATATGTTTATGTAAGGCATGTAGTATTTTGTCATCATCAAAAAGGGGGAGATTGTTGAACCCCCTCCTTGTGGGTATTACTAAATAGATTTTGATGATGACCAAACACTATATTTATGTGTGAATTGAAATTGAGTTGTTCCAACATGAAAAGCTTTGGAAATGCACATCCTTGATGTAGACTTGGAGCTTTTGGAGGTACAAGAGTAACTTCGTCTGGTAAGGCTTTTGAACGTAAATTACAATGCTAAATCTAATTCAGAATGTATGTCTTTACAGGGCAAGGAACGTGCTTAAGGAACTCGAGGACGGTTGGTGAGATCGACTTCAACATATTGACTTTTGACTGTGTGGTTTGAAGTTCATTATTTTGATCTCAAGGATTAAATTGGTTTAGAACTTATCTAAGTTTAAATGGTTTGAGTTTCATTCCCTCTCATGCTTTAAAAACCATCTTGAAACCCCTAGACTTGTTCTTGGACTTAGTGGGTCTTTAAATCAACCTTTTGGATGTTCTTGAACAAGGGTCGACCCATTGGGTCGACCCCTAGGTCCCCTGGTTCTGTTAACATGGGTTTTTGATCTCCAGCTGAAAGGGTCGACCCATTGGGTCGACCCTTGCCCCAGCCGCAAGGGTCGACCCCAAGGGTCGACCCCTGGTGATTTTTTTTTAGAACCCAGCGGGCTCCTTCACCATACCTGCAAGGGTCGATCCCAAGGGTCGACCCATTCACTCGAGGGTCGACCCCAAGGGTCGACCCCTGAAAACTCTTTTCCAAACCCACACGGACAACCCCCGAGGGTCGACCCCAAGGGTCGACCCATTGGCCCAGAAACCTTAAAACCCTCACGAGGGTCGACCCCAAGGGTCGACCCTTTCAGTCTCGAACCCGAGCCGTGATTTTTGACTTGTGTGCACATGCACCAAAAGTCATACCAATCGAACCTAACCTCCCTCAATCGTTCCAGGTTTTGTGGATATGGTCTCTAGGGTGTCTTTGAACGTTCCAAACTTTCTATATATACATCCTATTGGGGTATGAAACCCTAGGAAGCAAGAGGCATCTAGAGTGTGTTATTTTTCTAACCCTTATGAGTGCAGGTTCGCAGCAGCAGCTCCAGGGGCTTCTTCCACCTTGTTCTGACCCTGAAAGTGAAGGGAGGAAGCTTGAATCAAGCCTCTACATCATCCCCAACAGCAAGCTGCGTGGGATATCAAAGCTGCAACCTTGCTTGTGCGAGATAGCTTCATTCTTCCTCAAGGATCGATCTTCCTCCTGCAGAAGCATTCAATTACCTTCAAAGAAGTGAAAGGGGGAGCCTCAACCATGATAAACAATTCTTCACTTTCCATTTTCTGAATCCTTTGCTTGAGCTTGTGCATTTGTTGTATATCTTAAATCAGATTCTTGTGTGTGGTGTTCGTGATCGAAAACACGAACGTGTGTGTGTGTATGTATGTTTGGTAGCCCAGATCGGGTGCCGCGTGTGTGTATGTTTGCTGTTCTACACAGCGTGTGTGTGTGGCTCACTTCATAGTGGAGTCTTAATCCTCACGTGTGAGGGGTGGACGTAGGGGACATGGAAGTGTACCCGAACCACCTAAAAAACTCCGTGTGTTACTTGTGGTTTGTTTTTCCAGATTCATTATCGAGTGGGCTTCACGGGGAGTTGAGCGTACACCATTTCATTTATCAAACAGCCACCTTTATCTACAAGCATTCAAGTGAGATCATGATCGAGTAAGGTCTAGTGCTTATATGTTTAACTTATCATTGTTTTCCTTGGAAGAAATTTTAATTGGCCAATCAATTCACCCCTCCCCTCTTGATTGTCACCGTTTGGGACTCAACATGTCGAAAAGTTGCGATGTATTTCTGACGTAGTTTTATTATGTCACAAATTTTCAACATATTTCTGACTAATCATTTTTTCGTCGAAAACTCTTGATTATTTAATTATAGGAAGCATGGAAAATTATGTCATTGGGTTCCGACGGAATAATTGTTAGTCGAAAATATGTCACACATTTTTGACATAACTGTTCAGTCGGAAATATGTTGGGACAGTCCGACGTATTTCTAACCAAATTAATTTTCGTCGGGCATTTTTGACGTATTTGCGACTGATGGTTTTCCGTCGAAAATCTCTAAATAACAGTAATAGATAGAAATTTATCAATAGTTTCTGACGAAATATTATTCTGTCGTAAATACAACGGAACTGTTCGACCAAAATAGGATGTCTAATGAGGAAATCAAGTGTCATATGAAGATTACAGGTGACAAAGAGATCATAATGTTGAAGAACGGATCGCATTGCACCTAACACGGTCAACGCAGCAAAGCACTCAAGCTTCTGAGTCAACGCTGTGAAGGCAGCCATGCCTAAGAGTCAATATAAGTAAGTCAACAGTCAAACAACTATTTCAACACCATCTCATTAGAAGGAGTCAATACGAGCTCAATCAGAGTCAAAGCAGTCAACCCACTCAGCAAGTCTAAAGAATAGTTCACAAGGGTGAAAAATACTTCATATGCTTGACAAAAGGTCATTAAGGCTGACAAATGGGTGTTAACGTGAAGAATATTTCTCAAAGGTGAAGAATGGTGAATAAGAGTGACAAATGAGTCACAAGGCTGACAAATAGACACCAGGAGTAACAAATGGCTAGCTAACAGTGACAAATAGCACTCAAGGGAAACAAATGAGTGCTAGCGGTGACAAATGGCTATTGGCGACGGCTCAACACATGAGGAAAAAGCTCAAAGGCGACGACTCTTTCAGCCTAAGGCCGACAAATGGGTAGTAAGGCAGACAAATGGGAAATAAGGGTGACAAATAGGTCCTTAAGGCAGAAAAATGGGCAGTATGGCTGTAAAATAGCTTGCAAGGCTGAAAAATAGCTTGGAAAGCTGAATTATAGAAAAACTTGTTTCTGTCACACGCTCAATCTCGAAGACCCATTAGTGGGCACGTGATTCAAGGTTCTCTGTGAATAGGAACATTCACTCTCCTGTGCAGTGTGGTTTGTGTGTGAGCTTGATCATTATCCTCTAACCCCCCTTCGTAGGATGGTGCGTGAACAGATTCTATAGTTTGATTTCAGCACATGCTAAGTTTCCCTTCCCTTCCTCGAAGGGGTGAACGATCTCCCTCATCACGCCCTACAGGCTTTTGCCTGATTAAAAAAAATACTTTCTATTCAGACTAGCTCTCTCTGACGAACCCTCTTTTTCTCTTCTTCTTCTTCTTCTTCTCACGAACTCTCCTTCTCAGAGCTGCTTCTCACTCTTCTCCCTTTTTTCTTATAGTGCTTCGCAGTAGCCCTCTCTTTTCTTTTCTCTTGTGCAGCACCCTTCACGGAGAAGAACACCCCATATATATAGAACATGGGCTCCGTAGACTTTTGGATAAAAATGAATTGATTTCTTCTTTTAACCATTGGTCCACATGTCAGGAGAGATGATATTCTCTGTTAGATAGCATTGGGCCACATGCCAAGCCATTGGCTTTCGAGCTCGGGCATGTAGCAAACACAAGTTTTCCTCATTTCATCCTACCGAGCTATTTTTCAGACTTAATAGGCATTTTACACCCCTATCGGACATTTGTCAGCCTTAGACACCTATTTGTCACCCTTACATTCAAACGCTGTCGCTGTTGTTCTTTTCCTCTTTTGTCTGGTCATCGCCTTTAGTTATTTGTCACCGTTACTGCCCCATTTGTCACTGCTATCTTTTATTTATCACTGTTACTGACCTATTTGTTATCCTTGTTCTAGGCGCACTTGAATCTTGTTGAACCTTGATAAGTTACTGATCAACACGGCCTGCACTTCAGAGAAATAGATGTTGCCGCTTCTACTCAAACCCATCACAATGAAGAACCCTTAGAACCGGAGAGTACTTTCTTCCTTTGATCTTGAAAGGGGTTAATCATAGTCATCCAAGGCTTAAAAGAACTCCATATTCAAGATGACAGGGTTAGGAAACCCATACAAGGTTGATTCCTTTGTGCAATCTTGACAGCTATTCACTTTCCACAGGTAGGAGCTATTTTTTAGTGTTAAGGAGCTATTTGTCACTCCTATCGGGCATTTGTCAGCTCTAACAAGCTATTTGTCACCACTATTCCGTCGCTAAAGTCCTGCCTTGAATAGTTCACATTCCTTCATTTTGGTAGCTCAATAGAGAACGTCAACGCAGCGCTCAAGCTACGTCAACGTAGCTCAATGGAGAACACCAAAAAGGCAGAAAGATGAATCAACAAGATGGAGATCTTCCTGGAGGAAAAAGCCACTGTGTGAGCAAGAGAAAGGGCGAGAGAAAAAAGTAGAAAAGAGAGAATATGCACTTTGCCAGATCGAGAGAAGACCCATTTCTGTGAAAGCTCTTGAAACAATTTCAGAGCTACATTTGTGTCTCGTTCTTCTACATTTCGTTTGTTTCATTTTGAGTTTCTTGGTTTACCCTTTTGATCCAGTTGAGTCATTATTCTCTGATAGTGCATTGCTGCAGTAATCAGTGGTGTGATTAATCTTCAGATTGATCACGATCTGGTCTGCGGGCCAGGGTGGCAAGAAGGGTCCTCGTGTGCTGCCTTAGTGCAGTGGGTCTGGTTCTACTGGGGTAGAATCAGGGGTGTGCTCACCAGGTCATGTAAGGTTTCCTATAGCACTGTTCGGGCAACACAGCGGATAACAAAAATTTATTTACCTGAACCCGACTTGATGGAATCCTAGATCTGTGCTCTAATCGATGCATTAAATAGCCCAACCCATTAACTACGGGTTGTTGATTTATACCTTGCGCGGAACGACGCTGTCTGCAGTGCCTGATGCAGAATCTCGCGAACACCAAGTCGCACAGAAGTACGGCCTCTAGAACAGATCCACACGGATCCTCGCGCAGCGACGGTATCCTCCCGACACGATCTTCCCCAAGCTTTCCCCTTCTAGAGGGAGAAAGAGCTTCTAGAGAGAGGGAGAGCAAGAGGGAGGAAGGGGGGAGAGAAAACCTCTCTTCCCTTGCTGTTAATGCTTGATTAAGCCAAGGGAGGAGGGGAGTTCACGTAGGATGCATAATTATCGGATTTAGCCTTTTCTAAAAGAGTCCCTATTAACCGATATTGTATATGTATCCCTTTCATTATTGTACATATGTATTAAGCCCCTCTTATATGCCTTTCCAAAAGGATTTCAAGGGAATTAATATATACATTTGTACAATAATAATCCGTCACCCAAGAATCCATTGTGTGTGATCCTCTAGGCCCATAGTCACTCTAGTTTAAGGCCCATTAATTTCTAATTCCCAATTAGAAGTAAATTAAACTTATTCTTCGCTTCTACTAGAGCCGAATAATAGTTTAATTTATTCCGAACCTTCGATCACGTTGGGTCAAGCAAATCCGCGTGATCCTAGAGGACGCCGGGTTTAAACCACCCTGTCTGGTACCTGTAAGTCTACAGTTGCCGCATCGCTATAATCCCTCGCTCCTTCTATGAGTCTGGTTCGATCGAAGGTATGGTTTCTGTCAAACCCCATGATCGTGCCATTTGACCATGACCTCCTTAAAGTGTATGACGTCCATACTAAACGAACTTACATGACCCTGGCCAGGGATTTAATGGAGCGTCAATGTCATGACCCATTAACTGTCTGATATATACCCGACAGTGAGCGATCCCCTCTTGACCATTGATGATCATCACACGTATCCTGAAATGGTTAATGACTCGGCAATTCATGACTTATTGTTAAAGTCACTTAGCCAAGTAATTAAACCATTCGAGTCCTCGTGTAAGATCCGATCAATGTCTCAGGTCAAAGGACCAACGATGCTACTGAGATAGTTGGATCTTCAGTTGACATTAGGTATAATCAACCATATGAAGATCTAATAGAGGATCAGTTCAGTGTACATCCTCCCAGAACGTACACCTACACATATGTGTTGGTGCCCCGCACCAGTGACCATGAGACTGGTCACTCACACATCATGTGTACTGGTTTAATAGGTAATCAATGTCCCCGAGTGATTACCCTCCAACCAGGAACAATTTAAGGTATGTGTCCATGTAAAGTCAGTCTCATTATCGAGATCCCATCTCGAGTTGACTTTACAACCACATATCCTAGGGACATCATAAAGTAATATACAATCACATATTCACGCTCAAATACCACTTTATTAACAAAGAACAAGATCATACAACTATTGGGCCTACCCGACCCTAAATTGGCCTGTAGCACACCAACACTAACAGGTCAGGTGTGCACGATTCCCTCTATGTAATCAGAGGAAGGGAGGATGCTATTCCTCCGTTGGGCAACCTGTGTGATCAGCTGCTGTCACCATCAAAACCAGGGGCACAACATTCTCCCCCTTTTTGATGATGGCAACTATGAGTCACTGTGCTTCAAGTAGCACATACAAGTCTTTTCATCAACCATATGTTTTGACAAATAGAATCATTCAACAATAAGCTTCATTTCATTTCAAAAAATTTGAATTTACAATGTGGAGCGTGCAGCTTACACATCATACCATGACCTTTAAAATGCAGATGCAGATTGACATAGTGAATATGTAGCAACCCTATGCAGCAACCCCTAATTGACTTAAGACAATGCAACACATGACTCTCTCTCCCCTTTGACATCATCAAAACACTACATGGGTGTAGATATTTTATCTACCCCGCCCCCAAACTAATAAATTACTGTATTTATTGATTATCATTTTTATAATTTTTTATTATTATTATCATTTTTTCTCTTTGGGGTTCACCTTCCGTATGTGAGAGCAGCAGGGTGAAATGAATGATAAGGGTGATGAATGCATATTAGTGGTGACAAATAAGTTGATAGAGACTAAAAATGCACATTAGTGGTGACAAATAGGTTGACAGGGGCGACAAATGTGCATGAGGGGTGACAAAAGGCTCTTAACGGTGCAAAATGCACAAAGGCGACGGCTCCCACGGGCAAAGGCGACAGCTCCTGCATGCGAAGAGTGAAAAATGCCTATTAGTGGTGACAAATAGATCAACAGTGGCGACAAGTGGATCCTAACGATGAACTATGAGCATGAAGATAAGCCCGACTAATATTAGAACCATCGACAAACCCTGCTACTTATAGGGGAAGAACTCCCATTTGTAAAGGCAACCCCTACCTGCGATGAATGGTATCCTTCATTTGACTCAAACATCAAGGGAGGGTATGGATCCATTAATGGCAACCACATCATACAAAGATCAAGCATCCATCATGCAAAGAAAGGTTGCAGAAAAAGAAATTATATTGATAGGGGAAGAGGGTACAAGAAGTTACTCATCATCTTTAGGATGGAACCTGTCAGATTGGAGGCTCAACACCCCCTTGTTACAAAACAGGTGGTCCACCTTCACCAAGACGTCCTGTCACCCTTGCCGGTACCCCTGCTTGTATTCCTCTGAAACGTCACCGCCGCTGCTTTCCCCTGATGGCTGGTCCGACACCGAAATGGCTTCCTTTCGGAAGCACAGCCGTTTGTGGGAAACCTCCTCTGACGAAGAATCTGACTTCTCATATGACATCTTCACGAGTGTGTCTTTGACTGCCAAAGGAACTCAGGATGTCCTTAGGGTTCCCCACAGAGTCTCTATTTATAGGAAGGAGACGAAACCCCCAGAAGGGGCAAAAGAGTCTTCGTGCCTCCCCAACTTTGTGGAAATCAAAGCGATGGGACCGCGAAGATCGTGCCATCTCACACCAACTTTAAATCTGACTCTCGATCCTTCCTTTTTGTCGCCTTTGTTGATTCCGACTGATAAGATCCACTGGCAGATGCATCTCGGTCATGAGATTGCATGGACCGAGGTTCCTTTCGTCCGGATACATCAACCACAGGCTGTTTCTCTGAGACTGTCTGCTTTCCTCTGCTTCATGTAGTTGGCGAAGACATTGAAGTAGACGAGAGGCCGGAGAGAGATACTGCAATGGCTAACACCGCATAGTGGTGATAAATAGTCATCAGTGGTGACAAATAGGCTTCAAGGCTGACAAATATCTCGTAAGGGTGATAAATGGATAACAGAAGTCACAATATGTTATGAAGCGAAACAAAGGCGACGGCTAGCGAGCGATAAGGGTGACAAATAGCTCATTGTAAGTGACAAATAGCCGTTAGCAGTGACCAAGAGCTCTATAACGGTGACAAATAGCTCATGGCAGTGAAACTTGAAGAAACTCAAGTTCGTTTGAAGGATTTAACCGTGTATAAGATTCCTAACTCTAACAACACAGATCTGAAGCTTTCCTAATCATCAAACGACACTGATTAACCTCGACCTGTCTTTCTAACTCGATCTTCACTTCTTCTACAACACATCGACATCAAAGGGCTCAGTGTCAAAGCTGTGAAGCCTCAACAGCTCTCTAAACTCAAAGTTGGGAAAGGGTGCATCGACCTATCCTTCAATGCATCGATGCACCACTATATTCAAGACTTGCAACAACTGAGCTGCCTCGACCTGTCCTCCCAGCACGTCAAAGCATCAAGCATTTTCTATGAGGCACGTGATGAACTTACCGAATCATGTCACCTCGAACTCTATTGGCTAGAACTTGTCTCTCATACAACCCTTGGACCAATGGGAATTCAGAAAAAATTAAATATTTTATCCACTTGAATTTCCTTTGACGTTGCTTGAGTGTGGCTCTGCCTTCTTCTCGTAGACACACGAAAGTCACCCTAGTTTTTCTAGTTGCACGCCCTTTCTTCTCATTTTTTGTCTATGGTTTTCTCTTCGTTATATAAAACACTCTCTCTTTACAGGGTATGGAGACCCACAAAGGTTGTTATGACAAAGAAGGACTCTTGACAGAATCCTGATAAAAAACTCTTTCATCTATAAACATAGCAGTTTATCTATTCAGATGCTTATCTGGCTTGATCCCACCATAAATTAGTAGTACTGGAGATAAATCTCGTTCCTTGATCTTAGATGAGCTTAATCAGTGTCGTTTGATGACTAGGAAAGCTTTAGATCCGTGTTGGTAGAGTTAAGAAACCCATACACAGTTAAACCCTTCAAACAAACTTGAGTTTCTTTAAGTTTCACTGCCATGAGCTATTTATCACTGTTAGAGAGCTATTTGTCACTTCTAACGGCTATTTGTCACTCATAAGGAGCTATTTGTCACCCTTATCTCTCGCTAGTCGTCTCCTTTCTTTCGCTTCATAACATATTGTGACTTTTGTTATCCATTTATCACCCTTACGAGACATTTGTCAGCCTTGAAGCCTATTTGTCACCACTATACGGTGTTAGTCGTCATGCTTGATTTTGGTTTATATGACTTATTGGCTCCAAAACTTTAAAACTTGTTCTTATTTCTATCTAACAGTGGTAATTAAGAAATATAATTGTACAATTATAATAAAATAATCATAAAAATGATAAAAAAACATAAAAACTGAAAACCAAGGGTTGCGATGTTGCCAAGGAATTACGGTAACAAATGGCTAAGGCGACGGCTATTGAACCTAAGGGTGACAAATAGCTCGTATGACTGACAAATGGATGATAAGCGTGTAAAATAGCTAGTAAGGCGGACAAATAGGCTGAAAGGGTGAATTACAGCTTTGGTGTGTCTGCAACACGCTCAACTCCAAGATCAGGCTTTGCACGTGATCCGACGCTACCCTGTCAGAGGTATATTCTCTGTCATGGGACATGGATATTTCCATATTTCAGCCTGATCATCTATTATTCACCCTTTGTCACCTCTTTTACACCAGTAAGGCCTATTTTTCACCATTGGCCACCTATTTGTCACCCTTAAAGCGTAGTCAAAGCCATTTTCATCCAGCGGGTTACTTGGGTTTTTCTCTTCAGCAGTCTGAACTGGAGTCGGCTCCAAGGTCGACTCTAGTCGACACTTGTACAAGTAAAGCCTTCATCTTTTCACACTTCAGCCCAGTTCCTTAACCAAACTTGAATCTGTCTTCAGAAAATACATTGATATTCATGAATTAACATTATCAAGCACACATTAACAACATTAAAACATATGAAACTTTCAAGATCAAAATGTATGACAAAAGAAATATCAATCAAGACAGGTATGCCACATTCTGAGGTTTAAGACGTGAAATTGTTTAAGATCTTATATTTCCAAAGGTAATAAGGTCGGCCCCAAACCGGGCTCTAATCATATTACAATCAGCCTCAGTAAATGTCCATGATATCTGCCTCTTCCTTGACAATTCATCAACATATTATAGTACATAAATGACACAGTTAAGGCTTCCAGCTGCCTGTTGGGGACATTCGTTGTTGAACACAAGTTCTCATTCATCAACTCCCTCGAATGTCCCATATTCCTTCAGTAACCCCCGTACAACTGGGTCCTGCAAATGAAATGTTTGACATTATTAAGGAATAACAAATAGACACATTATAAATATCTTTAATACAGGTACATGGGTAAGAAAAAGTATAAATTTTCTTATAGTGGCTTCATGGATGGCCATGCCTCTCATGGAATTATATGAGACAAAGCGGCGATTCTCCGTGTTAACAGCAAATAGAAGCCAGTGATTACTTGAGTGTAACATGAAGAATAAATATTTGTTCTATTGCAGTTCTGATAATTCATCATTCTCGAATACGCACTGCAACAACTCCATCTTTTTTGCATCGTTGGCCACTGTGTTGTCGTTGATGTGATTCACTACAATGGTGGAAAAATAAACCCACTGATGAAAGATGCCAGATTCATTGCATCTTGAGTGGAGGAGGAACATCATGGCGTCGATCACCTGCAAACAATCACGATTCTATTAGCAGTAGAAACACAAGTTCAGGGTTGGGCGAGTGTTGACACCTTGAAAATGAGCAAGGGCAGAAACAGAATTGAAAGGAAGATTAGACCAATAGTGAAAGATCAATGACGAAGTTCGTCAACCATCTATCCGGCTGAAGTCCTTCACGGGCCAAGCTGATGTCCGATGCCATTGTCAGTCAGACGACGGCACTGATGAAATAGCAGTCACCCGGCTGAAGTCTTTCCAGGCTAAAGCTGATGTCCGGTCTTGTCAACATTTCCGGTGACGATGCCAATGAAATGATGTCCGGTTTTGTCATCATTCAGATGGCAACGCCGATGAAACCCCAGTCTACCGACTGATGAAAAACCTATGAATGATCTCAATAGAAACTATGTCACCAATGGAGGGCCATTTTGGGTGCTGATGAACTTGAAGGACCAATAAGAGGCCTAGTCTGAAAGGCCTAAGTGGGCCTATAAAGTGGCGCCGGAGTCCTCTTATCGAAGCCCAAAAGCCGCGCCGAGAAGCGGAAGTCCTGCGCGCCGGGAAGCCCCTCAGTTGAGGCGCGCCGTGACAGGCCTGCCGAGAAGATACAAAATCCAGTTATAAAACCCCCTTCCCCTCGAGCAAGAAAGAAGGCCGGCCATCACCACCGCCAGAGAGAAAATAGAAGAGAGAAAAACGATAGAGAAAAGAGAGAAGATACCAACAGAGCAAGAGAAAAAAAAAGAAGAAGAGGAAGAAGGAGAAGAAGCTCCAGGTGGGCAGCAGGCGAGGGAGAGGAGTCAATGCTCCCCCCCCCCCATGTTTTCTTTTCTTCTCCATGTAGTCGTACGAGTTTTACCTCGATTTATCAAATGTAACGGAGATATCCCGGCCTTCGTTCTATTTCCCTTTCCCTCATTCCCCCTTTTTTGATTGGTGTGAGTTTGGGATGATGCAATGGAATGAAATGCTTTGATGGCCCGTTTGGGGCGTTTCCCCATTTTCTTTCTTCTTCCTTACATGTATCTATGTTTCTGGTTCAACTGGACGTGGAATGATGAAGCCTTCCCATCTCTGGTTTCTCTCGAATGAGTGCTGCTCAATGTCTTGAATGATCATTCTGATGCTTCAGGTTTTTCTGCTCCGATTGTTCTTCCTAGAGGAACGTCGAAGGAAGAGTCCCAATCTTCACACCCATGGATTATTGGACTCTATCCTCTCACCCCTTCAGTGATGCCTACACTGGGTTGTCTCCCCATCTTTCATTCCGATTGTTTCCTTTTCTTAAGCCATTAAGGTCGCCCCAGGAATCAAGGACAGTTATCCCTTGGTTTCCCTGGACGGCCGGCGACAGAAAAACACATCCCCATGGGTTTTAAATGGATGATGATCTCGAGCCCTCCATAAACCTCACCTTCCAGTGATCCCCTGGCACTGCCCAGCAAAGCCCTTGGCTTCCCCCCTCATTTGCATCCTAAATTCCCAGCCATTACCTGAATCCCAGAAAGAAATCTCAAAAACAGGGTGCCGTAAAACCCAGAAACCCTCTCGGCACCATCTCCCTTCTCGGTCCCGTGCACAGTAAAAGGGCTGAACAGTTCTCGACGCGGTCTTTCTGGCGCCGAGAACCCTAACCCCTTTGCCTCCTCGTCCACGCCGGGAACCTAGCCCTCACCGAGAGCCCGTCTCCTGGCTTTCTTGCCTGCGCCGAAAGCCTCTTCTCCGTCGCGCCGGAAACCCCTCACATTGAGCTGTGCCGATAAGCTCCCCGGCCCTTTTGTCTTCGCGCAGAGAAGCTCGCGCCGGGGCTCCTCTTTGGCTTCTCTTCATCGCGTCGGGAACCCAGGCCCTCTCACCTTGGCGCCGGGAACCCCCTGCCTTCTTGCCATTGGCACCGGGAGCCCCCTGTCCTCCTCTTCATCACGCCGGGAACCCAGGCCCTCTCACCTTGGCGCCAAGAACCCCTGGCCTTCTTGCCATTGGCGCCGGGAGCCCCCTGTCCTCCTCTTTATCGCGCCGGGAACCCCGGCCCTCTCACCTTGGCGCCGGGAACCCCTGGCCTTCTTGCCATTGGCGCCGGGAGCCCTGGCCATCCCATTTTTAGGTCATGCCGAGAGCCCATGCCCATTCAGAGTGCGCCGAGAGCCTAATCTGCCACCCAACGAACCACAACACCCAGAGCAAACCCACACAGGGATATCCGTGGATCACCAGATATGTCCCGGGGATAAAATTACAGGGAGTCAAACTCCCTTATGTTCCATCAGTTCGTGTCGGGATTACGACAACCTACCCCCTTTTTAGCTCCGGTGAGCTCTGCCAATGCATGAGTGCCACCAGCTCTTATAAGGGAAGAGTCAAATATCGCCCCAAGGCATACATGTGTAATGCGAGAGGTTCGGCCTCTCTATCTCTCGGCTTTCATCCCGGCACTCCGTGGGTGATAGCCTATTCTCCCCTAGGCATAACCCAGATTATGGGGAGATGCTGTCGAAATGTTGATCGATGCTTTAAAACCCCATCGTGGTTACAGCTTAGTCTGCCTGTGATTTAAATCTGCTTTCTCCCCTTTCCCCTACACCCAGTTTTTGAACCACTGATCGTCTGTTTCTGTGGTTGATGTTATTATCTTACCCGCCTTCCTGGCCCTGGTATGAAGTTTAAAATGGTGCACATGAATATCTGTTTGCCTTATGAGGCCTCCTATTTTGGCGTTTAATCAAGGGTTGTCCTTCTTAGGAAGGGCGTAATTAACGTCATAGCCTTTATGGTATGGCGGACTTTTGGTCCCGACTCGGACTTCACAATCGACTGACCAAGTCAAGTCGAGCGCACAATGAAATCATCACACATGTGACTGGCACGCCAATTAACCAAACCAATAAATATAAATAAAACACATAAAAATCGAACAAGATAGATGGAAGAAAAATCCCGGCGTCCACAAGTCTGGCACGCCCGGTGGGACCTAGTCTCCCTTCATCTCTACGCCGAAATAGGAGGCCCAGTGGGCCCCCCCTCAAATTTCTGATTCCGTGCTTTCTTACTTTCAGGAAACTACAATGACGGCTGGAATCATCTCTGTACACTTTGATCAACAAGTGGTCGATGTACATGTTCGAGAGGGCTACCTGGCGGTACCTCTTGCGTTCGGATCGATGCCGCCTGCTGTCGGGATGCCCAACTGCTTGGGCCTCATCTTCACTGACTTGCTCGAGATCGACAACCAGGAACAAAGGACTGTTGTCGAGACATTGCCACAAGCTACCATCCCCAAAATGAGCCGGGGGATGCAAGATACTCCTGAGGTCGTGGCCTGCTTCGTCCATCACAAGGCGAAAAGGGGCGCACCCTCTGCTGCTGGAAGAAGGAGGAGATCCGACAGGGGAGCCCGATCTACTGCTGCGGGTCATCGGATATCCAACTCAGGAAAGACAATGCTGATCGGAGGAATCCGGACGAACCTCAACGGCTGCCCGAGGGAGGTCAACCCAGATGTGGTCGTCCCGAGAGTACCCACCACCAACAGATTCCAAACTCTGGCTACTAGGAGGGCCGACGTCGAGAAAGAGCACCGAAGGCCGTTGGCACCAAAGCCGCCCAAGTTCAGGCAGATCTGGCGACAGAAGAAGACCCAGAGCTGGGCCCCAGCTCAAGATGAAGAAAACATTGCTGACACCACTGTTGCCCGCTTCAGGGCAGGAAGCAGAAGAGGAAAGGGAAGAGACATAAGAAATGCTGCTGCTGTTCACCCCGGGGCTCGGGGTAGGAGATATGAGGAAGAGAATGAAGGAAGAAATCTGACTACTATTCGCCCCAGGATGAGGGGCAGAAGATATGAGCAGAAGGAAGACCTAACGGTCACCCACCCCATGGCTGGGGGCAAAAGATGGGAAAGAAAGAATTATGCTGCTGCTGCCGACTGCTGCCAGGATGGGAGTAGAAGGTTCAGGGAGGAAGAGGAAATGAGAATAAGCGAACCAGTCGATGCTGTCACTCTAAGAAGACCAAGAGCCTGCGCCAGACAGGCCGATATACTCAAATACTGCAAAGCCGAGCACCTGACTGCTCAGGTGGGGAGACTGGCTTATCAGCAGAAGAGCCAAGAAAGATTGATGCTCCAACCAAAGCCATGAAGGCACAATCAAGAGGAAATGAAACAAGTGGCTCAAGACTACTTTCACTACCTGGGGAACTCCGCCCTCGGGCAGCAAAGATTATCCCGTGCCTTGGGCACCATGGATGAATAAGAAGAAGAAACCCTTCAGGAAGTGATGCTCGGAGTCTCCTCCTCCGATTCCAATGATCATGAAGAAGGCCACAGAGCCGGGTATGGAAAAGAAGACCTGCATAGAGAAGAAGCTAGAGAAAGAATATCAGTCTTTGACCGGCTCAAATACCCCGATCAGATGAGAAGGAAAGTCTACAGGCAGAGGGAAAAGATGCAGATCTTTGCCTGCAATATGGCCGGGCTTGTCAAAGGGCAGGATATGTTACCGACACAGCCAGATGAACTGCTCAGACTAGCAACCAGACCAGGCCCCGTCACAAGAAGAGGCCAGGCGGCAAAAGATAAGATGACGACTAATGATGAAGCCTGCAAGATCACCACTATGACAGTTAATGTGGTGACAGCGGAAGAGGAAGACAATCCCTTCGTTGATGATGCTGAAGGGACTTCAGAAGATCTACAGATCCCGTCAACCCTGGATCCCATGATCCAGATGATGTTTAGAAGATATCAACAAGAGATCAATGCTCTCAGAAGACAGCTAAATGAGAGGCACGAAGTTACACCGGTCTCCAAGCGAGCCGAGCCCGTGGGGCAGACTGCCAGCTCAACATAAATGGCTATCCCAGCTAATCCTCTTCCGGCTGATAAGGGCAAAGTACCGAGCCAACCCGTTCTGTAGCAGACGATAGCTCAGCCCTCTGTATCTCAGACGCAGCCTGCCGCGCCGGCCTTGCGCGCAACTATGATGACAACTCCTTACGGTCAGCAACAAGCTCACTTCTTCCCGGAAAACATAGATCCAGCCATAGCCCAAAAGCTGATGATTGAAAAGATTGTGGAGATGAAGCTGTCTGAAAAGACTGGTGATGATGCTAGTACCTACGATGTGTACAAGGTACCATATCCTCCCCAGTATGCTGCTAAGAGACTACCTCCAGGCGTCAGTAAGCCGCCGAAGTTTGAAAAGTTTAATGGCCAGGGCTCTCCCAGGGAGCACATAGCTTACTACAGCACAATCATGGGTGACTTGGCAGCTGATGAAGCTTATATGCTTAAGTTCTTTAGCTCATCCCTCACCGGGATAGCCTTTGAATGGTATTCAAGCCTGCCGGCTGGGTCAGTGACCGATTGGCCTGACATGCAAAGAAAGTTTCGCGACAGATTTCACGTCACGGAAAGAGAAATTACAATAGCAGAACTATATGTGACCAGGCAAAAGCAAGATGAAACAGCACTAGACTACATCAAAAGGTGGAGGAACTTAGCTATGAGATGCAGAAGACCTCCTCATCAAGAAGATGCAGTGCAAATATGTAAGCAGAGCCTCAGGAGAGAGGTACTGGAAAAGATGATTGGTGCAGATGTCAGAACATTTGACCGATTGAACAATATAGTGGTGGAGGTCGAGACGTTCCTGTCTAAGCGTCCGACCGCCAATGCTCCAACTGTGCCTAACACCGTCGATTTCAGAACCTTCGAGCAACAGAAAGGGAAGAAGGGGGCAGACGAAGCTCCCCCACCAGCAGACACAGCAGAAAGAAAAGATAAGGTCTCTCTGAGAAACAAAATGAGAAAGCCGTACTCTTTCCCGAAAGATAAGACAGCCGCACTATTCAACTGGGCATACAAGTTCAACAAGGTAACATTGCCTGAACCAAAGAGACCCGATGACGCGGCGAAGAAAGGTGATCCACTGTTCTGTCCATATCACCGTGCGCTGGGGCACGCAATTGAAGATTGCTACGTCTTCAAAGATATTATGGAAGGCATGGTCAAAAAGGGCGAGCTACAGCTGGGAGATTACCAGGTAGAGCCACCTCGTCCACATGAGCCTCCGGCATTAAAAATGGCCGCCAATATGATTTCAATCTACCAACAGCTACCTAAGGAGGCCGTTGAAGAATGTACCAGGCATACTTATGAAGCTTGCTTCCTCACCCCACTGAAGGATTAGGAAGGATGGCAGATGAAACCCATAAAGAACAGAAAGAAGACTCCCGCAGCCAAAACCAGTGGAGTAATTATCCGCGGTGTCACACCAAGGCCTGAACCGCCTCCAGTAAAGCCAGTATGGTGCACAGCTGAGACAGGGCTAGTCATCCGGATCCCCACTCATAACCGAAGAAGACAAGTCCCCCTACCTGCACATAAGGAAGTAAGTCCTGCAACCAGGCGTTTACAGCAGTATATTAATGGGCTCGATGAATATGAACAGAAAAAGCCCGGGCACCTGCTGGTGAAAGACTGTATACTGTGGGAACAGCTCGAAGAATTGAAAATTAAAGAGCAGTCAGAGGCAGAACAAGAAAAGGCTGAGACTGAACCCTTCTTGGGGCAGGGGCCAATAGAGCCTAATTCCCAGAAAAAGAAGAGGCGGCCCAAGTCCAAGAAGGGAAAGAGGGTCGTGACAGTACAATGTAACACCCTGTCAGCACTCTTTACCTCGCCCGGGGAGGACGATGAGGATGAAACATCAAATGCCCCGCTAGAAGCCAACCATGCCGAGGCCTCAACCTCGGCACATGCAACACGCTCCGGAAGAAGGTGGGGTCGCCCACCACCAGCTAATCATAACATTATGTTCAGAGGGGAACAGCCCTACCAGATTCTCGAACCGGAGGTACGAGGTGTCCAGGTTCCTCCCCCTACCGGCTTGTACCAAGAAAAGAAGAAAGGAGGTCAAACTCCAACATTTCTGGAATTTCTATCTAGTCTAGAAAATGGGCAGTCGATACAGGCTGGGCCAGATAAAGGCAAGGGACCTCAGCAATCGGCGTCTGTAGCCTACGAGCAGAATGAGAAAGAAGGGGATAACCCTTTGACGGCACCAAGGGCCGTTGCTATAGAAGAAGCCCCCCAAGAAATCAGTCCCGGGGATGAAACCAGCACTGGGCAGCAGAGGCCACGGGCACCACATGAACCTCCAAAACCCTGATGGGCGGAAGAAATGAGACTGTCTAATGTCAGGGTGGGCAGCCGGATCATGAAAATGCTAAAAAAGCTCCCTACCAGATTCTCCATCTGGGAGATTCTCTCTCTGAGTGAAGAGGCTCGCCAGGCAATTGTTGATGCCTTGCAGTCGCCGGCACAATATGAAGCACTCTTGACAGAAGTGAATTCTGGGCCGTCAGTTACATTCTCAGAGGATGACATGCTGATTCCGAATACCGGCCATAACAGACCGCTGTATATGAGGGGCTCCCTGAACTGTCAGCCACTGAACAGGATACTGATAGATCCCGGGGCTGCCGTGAACATTCTCCCATACCACATCTACCAAAAATATTACTTTGATCTGCAGCTTACCAAGGTCAGAGACATGAAAATTGCAGGATTCAACCAGAAATGTGAGACGCCCCTTGGGGTGGCTGATTTTAACCTCACATTGGGGGATCTCACTACCGTGGTACGATTCTATGTAATCGACTCCAACACCACATATAAGGCCCTGCTGGGGAGATCGTGGCTGCATGAATATCATATAGTGCCGTCCACGCTGCATCAGTGCATTAAATACTGCCATGAAGGAAAAGAAGAGAGGGTGTTTGCGGATCTGCATCCCTTCGAAGTATTCGAGTGCCATATGCTCGATGCATCCTACTACACGGAGGTGTCGCGAAAGGGTGAAGAGAAAGGGGCTGTGGTCAGCCAGAAAAAGCCGGCGACGAAGGCAAGAGACTGGTCTCCCCCGCCACCAAAGGGCTATATTAAAAAGCATGAGGTATCTCACATCTCTTATGCTGGTGACTTTGCTTGGATCACCCCTCCTAGCATTCACCCAGATGATATCAATGAAGAGATGAAAGAAAAATACACACAGGTGGAGGTCCCGCAGGGTTTAGTTAAACCCATCGCCAGCCTAGAGTACAAGACGGTGCTACCACTGAAGACTATGGAAGTCCCTCACTTCTGCGAGCCTCCTATCATATTCTACACCAGGGAGTCAGTCGAGGAAGATGATCAAGACTGCATGGTCCCTGAAGAGGCTACAAACCAGATGGTGCCAATCACGGGCTTGGACTATACTACCCAACGGGTTTCGCAGATGTTCTCTAAGATGCAGATGCCATCACTACAACCTGTTGCCCAAAAGAAGGCGTTCCAGGAGCTATGGGATCCGCCCCGGGATAATAAAGAACTGAGGAAGATCACTCAGCACCCGGGATTGGGTTATACCCTTCAAGAATACTATGAAGCTGAGGTGGACGTCATATCTGTCTCCTACCAGCATGAAGACCCTCCCGAGGTAGGATATGACAAATACCCCTCGGAAGATGAAGAAATCATTTATTAATCCATAATGAACAATGAAGCCCCAGACAGTCAGCCGGAGACGGGGACGTCTGATGAAGCAAAGAAAGATTGGTGCTGGGAAGACCTACCTTGCAAAGAGGATCTGTTCCATGCTGAAGCAAAGTTTGACACGGGAACCCCGGATGAAGACCAAGTAGCCAAAGAGCTGAGGGAATGCCTGGAGTTTGAGCGCATCCTGGAAGAAGTCCGGGCTCTACAGAATGATGATCTCTCAAAGGAGTCTGCATCAGAAGAGCCTCTAAGGGCGGAAGACTCCATCTTTGAGTTTCCTGCTGATCCAGTCACGTCCTCGGGGCAGACTAAACAGAATCCAACAATATTGGCCGTATATGATGAGCCAGCACCCGCTGATGACCAGTATGATGAAACAGAGGGTCATGAAACTGAAGAAGATTATATCCCGGGAGGCTTCATTGACCTGCAAGAAGCCCCGCCTGAGGTCAAAGATGGAGGTCAGGCCACCGTCGATGAGCTTGTGGAAATAAATCTGGGGACCGCAGATAAGCCAAGGCCGACATTCCTCAGTGCACTGCTGGAGCCAGCTACCAGGGAACAGTATATACAGTTTTTGAAGGAATTCTGAGACTGCTTTGCATGGACATATGATGAAATGCCGGGACTGAGTTCTGATGTGGCACAGCACCGATTGGCAATAAACCCATAGGCTAGCCCTGTAAAGTAGCCTTCCAGGAGAATGCGCCCTGAATTGATAAATCAGATTAACAAAGAGGTTGACAAGCTGATTGATGTAGGCTTTGTCGAAGAGAACCAATATATTACATGGCTAGCCAATATAGTGCCCGTAAAGAAGAAGAATGGGCAGATCAGAATATGTGTTGATTTCCGGGACCTTAATAAGGCTTGCCCGAAAGATGACTTCCCAGTACCAATCACTGAAGTGATGATCGATGCGACTACTAGTCATGAGGCCCTATCATTTATGGATGGGTCATCCGGATACAACCAAATCTGGATTGCTGAGGAAGACAGAGTGCACACTGCATTCCGTACCCCGAAGGGGATATTCCACTACAAAAGGATGCCGTTTGGCCTCAAGAATGCCGGCGCTACCTACCAAAGAGCCATGACCAAGATCTTTGATGATTTGCTCTTCAAGAAAGTAGAGTGCTACATTGATGATTTGGTAGTAAAAACTAAAAGAAGAGAAGACCATTTGCAAGACCTGAGGGTAGTATTCCAGAGGCTGCACAAATATGAACTCAAGATGAATCCCATGAAATGCGCCTTCGGCGTGTCCAGTGGAAAATTTCTCGGGTTTATTGTCCGTCATAGGGGCATTGAAATTGACCCATCCAAGATTAAGGCTATCCAGGAGCTCCCTCCACCAAGGAATCTGTCCGAGCTGAGATCTCTGCAAGGGCGTCTAGCCTATATCCGACGATTTATATCAAATCTGTCGGGAAGATGCCACCCCTTTCACAAGCTCATGATGAAAGATGTGCCATTCCTCTGGGACGATGGCTGTCAGGAAGCCTTTGAGAAGCTGAAAGAATACCTCAAGACCCCTCCGGTGCTGGGGGCACCAATTAAGGGCAGGCCCTTGATACTGTATATCGCAGCCACATACTGTTCCCTGGGGGCAATGCTGGCACAGATAAATGAAGAAGGCAAAGAACAAGCCTTGTACTACCTAAGTAGGAGGCTGATTAGAACTGAAGAAAGCTACAGCTACATAGAAAAGACCTGCTTGGCACTAGTCTTTGCTGTCAAAAAGCTCCGACACTATATGTTGTCACATGAAGTCAGATTGATATCTGCAGCAGATCCGCTTAAATACATATTGACTCAGCCAGTACTGAAGGGCCGATTGGGCAAATGGGTAGTGATCCTGATGGAATTTGATATTACCTATATACCCCAGCGGGCGATAAAAGGACAGGCCGTGGTTGATTTCTTCGCAGAGCATCCTGTGCCGGAAAATGATATGCTAGGGACTGAGTTACCCGATGATGAGACACTCGAGGCCTGCCAAACCCAGTCAGTTATGTGGCAACTATTCTTCGATGGAGCATCCAGAACAGAGACAGACTCCGATGGAAAGACCAGAATACGGGCTGGAGCCGGTATTGTGCTGAAATCACCAGAAGGGGAAGTCGTGCATACTTCCTGCACCAATAATGAGGCCGAGTATGAAGCTCTGATAATCGGGCTATATATAAGCCTCAACATGGGTATCCAAATGCTTCAAGTGTTCGGGGATTCGATGTTGATAATAAAACAGATCCAAGGGGAGTTCGAAGTGCGGAAGCCAGAACTGAATCCCTACCACCAAAAAGCTGTGCGCCTCATGGCGAAATTCTACCATATTGAGCTCAAGCATGTGGGCCGTGAACACAATGCCCAGGCTGATGCACTGGCAAAGCTGGCCAGCTCACTAGCAATTCCGCCAAATAAGACACTGAACATTGTCGTCATGAACCGGCGGCAAGTCCCCAATATGCTAGAAGGGTGCCCCGAAGAAGATGAAGTTGCCACCATCAGCACAGAACAAGCGTCTGATTGGAGACAGCACCTGCTGCAGTGGTTTCTACACCAACAACTGCCGCAGATAAGAGAAGAAAAATTGAAACTCCTAAGAATCAAAGATTCTTATGAACTCAGGAATGGAATTTTGTTCCGAATAATGGCAGATGCACGCAAGAAGATTCTACTCCGCTGTCTGTCCACTGAGGAAGCCTGGCAAGCGATGAAAGAAACACATGCTGGGACAGCAGGTGCCCACCAGGCTGGTCCCAAGATGAAGATAGAAATCAAGAAGCTGGGTTACTATTGGCCCACCATGTTTGAAGACTGCTGTAAATTTGCAAAATCATGCCAAAAATGCCAGGAGCATGCTACTGTGCCTAGAAGGCCTCCTACGACTCTGCACCCTACAGTTCCCAGTTGGCCGTTTGCACAATGGGGAACTGATGTAGTCGGGCCACTGCCGACTTCCTCGGTCGGACATAAGTACATACTGGCCATAACAGATTACTTCTCCAGATGGGCGGAGGCTATAGCATTAAGGGAAGTGACTGGTGAACTGGTCACCAGATTCATCAAGCAGAACATTATCTTCCAATTCGGGATCCCCAGCCGAATAATATCTGACAATGGAAATCATTTCAGAAATCAGAAGGTCTATCGGCTTGCTGAGAAGTATAAGATCGAATGGAGGACCTCCACTCCTTACAATCCACAGGCAAACGGATTGGCGGAAGCTTTTAACAAGACTCTCTGCACCTTGCTGGCCAAGGTCGTCGGTTCCAATAAGAAGGACTGGGAAGAGAAAATGTATGAAGCTCTGTGGGCATACCGCACCGTCTTCAAGACACCTACAGGGTGCTCACCATACTCGCTAGTATACGGCTCGGAGGCAGTGGTTCCGCTAGAGCTGGAAGTCCCGTCACTCAGAGTGGCAGTCCAATATGGCCTGGCCCGTGGCGAACAGACCAATGCAGAAAGAAGACTAGAAGAACTGGCTGAATTGGAAGGGAAGCGCCTCCGAGCCCAGAAGAGTATCCAAATGTATCAGGCCCGCATGGCCACTGCATTCAACAAACTCGTAAGAGGGCGAGAATTCAAGAAAGGTGACCTTGTCATGGTCAAGAAAAAAGAAGTCATGGCATCCAACCCAAAAGGAAAGCTGAATGCTAACTGGGAAGGTCCTTATGTGATACAGAGGGTCTACGAAGGAGGGGCCTATGTGGTTGTTAACCATCGAGGGGAAATCCAATTCTCCTCACTCAACGGAAGACATCTAAAGCTGTATCATGCGGCACAACCGGCATTCCCTGAGTGATCAGGCAAAGCTACCATTTTCCCGGTCTGGCGGCACTCCGCCCTAACCGAGCTACCCATTCCTTGGTCTGGCAGCACTCCGCCCTAACCGAGCTACCCATTTCTTGGTATAACGGCACTCCGCCCTAGCCGAGCTACACCCTTTTTCTGGTCTAGCGGCACTCCGCCCTAACCGAGCTACCCATTTCTTGGTATAACGGCACTCCGCCCTAGCCGAGCTACACCCTTTTTCTGGTCTAGCGGCACTCCGCCCTAGCCGAGCTACCATTTTCTCGGTCTAGCGGCGCTCCGCCCTAGCCGAGCTACCCATTTCTTGGTATAGCGGCACTCCGCCCTAGTCAAGCTACCCTTTCTTCGTCTAGCGGCACTCCGCCCTAACCGAGCTACCCATTTCTTGGTATAGCGGCACTCCGCCCTAGTCAAGCTACCCTTTCTTCGTCTAGCGGCACTCCGCCCTAGCCGAGCTACCCATTTCTTGGTATAGCGGCACTCCGCCCTAGCCGAGCTACCCTTTCTTCGTCTAGCGGCACTCCGCCCTAGCCGAGCTACCCCTTTCCTTGGTCTAGCGGCACTCCTCCCTAGCCAAGCTACCCTTTCTTCATCTAGCGGCACTCCGCCCTAGCCGAGCTACCCCTTTCCTTGGTCTAGCGGCACTCCGCCCTAGCCAAGCTACCCTTTCTTCGTCTACCGGCACTCCGCCCTAGCCGAGCTACCCATTTCTTGGTATACCGGCACTCCGCCCTAGCCAAGCTACCCTTTCTTCGTCTAGCGGCACTCCGCCCTAGCCAATCTACACCCATTTCCTGGTCTAGTGGCACTCCGCCCTAGCCGAGCTACCCTTCCTTGGTCTAGCGGCACTCCGCCCTAGCCAAGCTACACCCTTTCATTGGCCTAGCGGCACTCCGCCCTAGCCAAGCTACACCCATTTCCCGGTCTAGCGGCACTCCGCCCTAGCCAAGCTACCCTTTCTTCGTCTAGCGGCATTCCGCCCTAGCCAAGCTACACCCATTTCTTCGTCTAGCGGCACTCCGCCCTAGCCGAGCTACCCCTTTCCTTCGTCTAGCGGCACTCCGCCCTAGCCGAGCTACCCCTTTCCTTGGTCTAGCGGCACTCCGCCCTAGCCGAGCTACCCCTTTCCTTGGTCTAGTGGCACTCCGCCCTAGCCAAGCTACCCTCATCTTGAGCTGGTGGTATTCCGACCTGTCACCCTCTAAAAAAAAGAGGAAGGAAGAAGAAAAGAACAAAAAGAAAGTAAAAAAAAATGGGGTTAAAAATAGAGATACCCCGTCAGACTTATTCAGGCATTCTGGACAAGGGCAAAAATGGCTAAAACCCAGCTGTGGTGAAAACCCGAAAGGGCACTGCAGGCAAAATCGGGTACCCCGCCACGTGAAAACTCGAAAGGGCGCGTGGGCAAAAGCAAGAGGGGGCTGGCTCCGGTGAAAACCCGAAAGGGCGCTTGGGTCGGTAATGTGGTGATTCCAAAGAAAGCCTCACCTCCCACCATAAAGCTCCTCGTCGATCGACCGGCGCCTTGCCCGATCAACGATTAAACCCATCCGGAATGGACCTTACGTCTATTCTGTTGAAGCCGTCATGCATTGCTTAAGAAAAATTCCCTCGATAATAAGCCCACCTCGGGATAGACCTGCCGTCTGTTCTGATAAAACACTTCCACTTGTTTCTATCTAAGACCCACAACAATGAAACCCTATCCGGTTTAGACCTTACGTCTATCCCGATGAAACCTATGAAATCCTTGCATTGGCATAAACCCAGTACTGAAACCTGATACTGATCGACCGGCACTTTGCCCGATCAGCGATGAAACCTTGTCCGGTTTAGACCTTACGTCTATTCCGACTAAATCTATAGGCTCTTTACGTCCCGCCGTGATGAAACCTGCTGTTGATCGATTGGCACACTGCCCGATCTATGATGAAACCTATCCAGTTTAGACCTTCCGTCTATCCTGATGAAATCCGTGAACTCCTTGCATTGGTATAGATCCAATACGGATGATGAAACCCGCCATTGATCGATTGGCACCTCGCCTAATATCAATGATGAAAACCCTATCCAGTTTGGACCCTACGTCTATCCTGATGAAACATATGAAATCTTTGCATTGGTATGAGCCAATACCAATGATGAAACCTGCTATCGATCGGTTGGCACACCGCCTGATCGACGCTAAAACCCATCCAGGGTAGACCTTCTGTCCGCTCTGACATAGCATAACACTGCTCTTTGAATATATTAAGACCATCCGTCTGGATAGATCATGAAACTCTATCCCTTTGCGTTAATGTTAAACCCCACATTAACGATGAAACTCATATTCTCAGCAAACGGCCTCGTGCCCGAGCTGCTATTTATATCCTCTAAATCAATTCGGACCTTTCGTCTGGATAGATCATGAAGCCCTACTTCCCTTTGCATTGATGTTGACACCCACATCAATGATCGTGTGTCCACAATAAACATATGGTGCCATGGTCCATAGGATGAAAGTTCTGGTCGCATAAAAGACAATGAAAAAGAAAAGAGAAAGAAAACGACAAAAAGTATATATATAAAAAAAATGGGGTTAAAAATAGAGATACCCCGCCAGACTTGTTCAGGCATTCTGGACAAGTGCAAAAATGGCCCTAAACCCAGCTGTGGTGAAAACCCGAAAGGGCACTACAGGCAAAATCGGGTACCCCGCCACGTGAAAATCTGCAAGGACGCGTGGGCAAAAGCAAGAGGGGGCTGGCTCCGGCGAAAACCCGAAAGGGCGCTTGGGTCGGTAATGTGGTAAGTCAGAAGTTCCATGCCAACCGGTACGTTGCCTTCACCTACCCTTCATTGACGAGGCCTTCCGTCGGTCATCTGGCTCTATGCCCCACCGATGATAAAGCCTTTCCGGGGTAGATCTTACGTCTACCCTGATGAAATCTACATACCCTCTTTTCACATGTCCCACCAATAATAAAACCGATCACCAGTCTGATAAAGCCTGGCCAGTTCAGACCTTACGTCTGTCCTGATCAAACTCCTAAACCATCCCTTGACCGATCGGCTCCTTGCCCGATCAACGATGAAACCCTACCAGGATAGACCCTACGCCTAGCCTGATGAAACCTACGTATTTCTTGGCAAAGTCCCACCCGCCATAAAACCTGCTGGAATAGACCTTACGTCTGTCCTGACGAGACCAACACCTTTACATACGCCCCACCGTTGATCGACCGGCACCTCGCCCGATCAATGATGAAATCCTCTGTCCGGTTTAGACCTTACGTCTATACTGATGAAACCTATGAGACTCTTTGCGTCGATATAAACCCAATATCGACGATGAAACCAACCACTGATCGACTGGCATCTCGCCCGATCAATGATGAAACCATGACCAATTGAAACGCTGCCAGTGTAGACCTTTCGTCTATTCTGATGAAACTTATAACTCTTTCTTTACATCGATATAAACCCAATATCGATGATGAAACCAACTGTTGATCGACCGGCACCTTGCCCGATCAACGATGAAACCCTATCAGTGTAGACCTTTCGTCTATTCTGATGAAACTTATATCACTTTCTTTGCATCGATATAAACCCGATATCGATGATGAAACCAACTGTTGCTCGACCGACATCTCGCCCGATCAGTGATGCAACACTGCCAGTGTAGACCTTTCGTCTATTCTGATGAAACTTATAGCTCTTTCTTTACATCGATATAAACCCAATATCGATGATGAAACTAGCTATTGATCGATCGGCACCTCGCCCGATCAATGATGAAATCCTATCCAGTTCGGACCCTACGTCTGTCCTGATGAAAACCACGCACCCTTCAATGTCCCACCTGCGATAACCTCTACCCAGTCTGGACCTTACGTCTACTCTGATGAAACTTGTAAAACTCCTTTGCATCGATATAAACCCAATGTCGATGATGAAATCATGTACTGGTCGATTGGCACATCACCCCGACTAGCTTTGAAACCTGCCCGGGACAGACCATTCGCCCGTTTCGGATTGTGCTCTGAGCCTCTTCGCTCACATTCCTGCAAGCCATCTCCCTTGCGGCACGTATGGCCAAGAAGGACGTGTGCTACCACCAAAAAAATTCGGTTTAAAGCGCCCCCCGGAGGCCGTCACGTGGTGGAGCGAGTTCCTCATCCTTTCTCTGAAGGGGTGGACGCTCTCCTGCTAGGTACGGGCTACTCCCATAGGGACCGCTGAAACCGCTGCCAAATCACCGTGAAATATTGACGGTGCGATAAGTCAAGAACAAACCACATATGAGACTGGTTTAAAGAGTCCTTTCCATTGAATAAAAAGGGAATACAAGAAGGGCCCCTGAGGGGAAATTGTATTACAAAAAAAAGGGAAACATATATTCACGGGCGCCGGAATATGTCTTCAAAGGCCAGAAGCCCTACATGCGGGGTAGCCCCCAGCTCATGAAGTCGAGCCTCCTCCTCCTGTAGCCGAGCAGACTCGTCCCGAAAGGATGCCATCTGCCCCTCCAACAGAGCTACTTCCTCCGCAAGCTGTGGTCGAGAAGTTGTTATCTGCGGCAGTTCATCCCGGAGGTCAAATAGTTCAGCCTCCAGGATGGTTATCCGACTGCGCACGAACTGCTCCCGCTGCACCAGAGACTGCAGTTGGCATTGGCGCTCCTGAAGAATAGAGTCCGTCTTCTCCAGCTCAGATTTGCACTCCTTCCTTTGCAACTTCAAAGTTGTCAATCTGTCAGACATAATATGCGCCAAGAAGTCCCGGCGATGTATAAACTTTAACAACAATAAAACCCACTGGGCCCATATTTCCATGGGACATCCCATCGCCTGCAGACCAGTGGTGAAACGCTCGGCTATCTCCTTCAGCCGCAGATAAGTCAGTCCGGGCTGGGACTCCACCAACTGGCGCAGCATGTCCAGATTTTGCCAGACGAAACTCTCGGATGAAGCGAAGCCAGGAGAAGGGGCTGGAGCTACTTCGAAAGTCACCTCGCCATCAATGTGTGCCCACAGTGCAACATCCGGCTGAGAGGACGAAGATGGAAAATCCGCTAGAAGAATTGGCCGGTCCCTCTCTGTGCTCTCTGGCTGAGCTGAAGATTCCTCCTCCACCGCTACCTTGGGTGCTATGGCTTGAACATCCGCGGAGGGAGGACCAACGAATGATGGAGCTATCTCTTCATGAGTCTCCTGAATAAGGGCTTCATCTTCAGCTACTCTTTCTGATAATGGGGGCGAAAGGTTCCTAGTCTGTAGAGGCAGAGATCCAGTCTCTATAGCCACTGTGGCAGGGACTGCTGATTCGGGCGCAATCGACATTACGGCGGCCGGTATAAAGGTGGAGCTTCTGGCTGGGTCTACTTCGGCTCTGAACTCTGAGGCCCTGACAGGGATGGAAATCTCTCCTAATGATCCCAAGTCCAGTGATGTTAAGTCAGTTGAAGATTGTATTCTCACTGGCACGGGGCGAATAACCTCAGACATTTCCATGCAAGTTGAAGGTAAAGCAGGGATGATGATCAAATCTGCAGATGAGACATCCATGGAGACTGCGGCCGCATCGGAGCTGGTAGTGACAGGGTCCTGAGGACAAAGCAGAATGATCCTCATCAATGGATGGAAGAAAATAAATAGAACAGCAAACAAAAAAAGGAAGCTTACCTTTAAAGTGGGGTCTATATCCTCAAGATGAGACAAAAGAGGAGAAAGCTCCGTAGTTGAAGCAACAAATGGAGGGGTTATGTCGACCTCAGTGTCGAGCCCGGCAAACTCCTCTTGCAATTCCTCCTCAGAAGATAGCATCAACAGTTTAGGAGGCTGAAAGGGCTGGAGGCCTTTTGCAAATACAGGCAGGGCTTCTGATTTTTGGATTTCCTTCTCGCTGCCGCTGAAGGTCACTTCCTCCTCATTATCAGGGACCGTCTCGGAGCTGCCCGAGGATATCTCCACTCTAGCTATGTGCTGCGAGGTCACCTCTAGAGCATGCCGGGATGCAGACCGGGTGATTATGCGTCTGGCCAGAATAGGGCTCTGTTTTGTTTGAGTCCTTTCACTTTCCTGCGGCTGAGACGACTCTCCCGCTGCTATCGTAGCCCCAGTCGGCTCCCTGACTGTCACCTCAACAAAAGGGGAACTCTGAGGGATATAATGAAAAAGAACAACAACAAAAGTATAAAGAGAAAAGATGAGAGAGCACATTTACCCTCCTCCTCGCCAACCGGGGTAGAAGAAGGCAGCCTCGTGTCCCTTTCCGCAGGCACTGCAACCTGCTCCGGGGCTGTATCAGATAAAGAGAAGCTCAGTCTCGAAGGACGCCTTAAAAGAACAGTCAAGAAAACAATGAAGATTGCATCTGTAAGATATTTACTGCTACTCTCGGCAGGTTCCTGAGTAGCCTCCCTCTGAGACCTGAACTCGTCAAAAGAGGGGATGCCTGGAAGAGGGGTCCCGGCGTCCGTCGCAACTGGAGCTGACTGCTGGACCCGAACAACTTTGGCCCTCTTGGCCTTGACAACTGCAGCTTTCACCACAGAAGGCTTCCTCTTCTTGCCCGGAGGCAGGGGAGTGGTCGTAGGTGCCGCTGCAGGGATTTCAAAGTAAGCAGGCTTCTCAGCTTGAGCGATAATCTTCCTATAAAGTCCCTGCCATTTTATGTCCGATCTATCTGTGCAAAACATAAGAAGGACAGTCATAGTCGACAGATGCAGAACACAACAATAAAAGAAAGACGCCATGAGCACATAGGAAGGGTCATACCTGCTGGGCCGTCATAGAAGGTGGAAAGCGGCCAATACAGATAAGCCACCTCCTTCGAGCGGGAAGCAGCCTCCTTCACGAGCCAGCATACGTCACCTATGGTCTGGCATTTCTCCGTCAAGGCAGCTAAATCTTTGTGTCCGTGGAAGTCAAGGCAATGAAACAGGCCGAGGTAATCCATGCACCAGCCGTCGACATAATGAAAAGAAATAAAAAGTGGCTTATTCAGAATGCCAACTATCGGGTTCTCTACTGACAACCCGTGAACATTCAGCAGCATGAAAAGCCAAGAAGTGTGCTGATAATATGTGTTGGTGCGGTCTTCCCTCTGCACAAATGTCCGATAAGGGTGAAATCTGTCTACCGGGCCCCTCCAGGGGGCTGCTGTCGGGAGAGGCTCCTCCGGGAGAAATGGATACTGCACCTCCACATGAATACTCCCTATGTGGCCCAGCTACCTCAGGTCCTTTGTAAAAGCATCTTCATTGATCTCAGAAAATACAGGAGTGGGTATTTCAGAGCCTTCCTCTTTTAAGGACCGACGCCTGGCGATATATGTGTCCGCCTCCCACGGATGCTGTGAATAGAGCCTTTTCAGATGAACCTCATCAATTTCAAATACAGGCCCTGATTGCCGCTTTAAGAAAGAGCGCTCGGACACATCCCAGAAGGCGCCTCTGCCATCCTTATAAAAATTGGTGCGGGTATTCCACCACTTGATGTATTCTGATGTGACCCGGGGAATATGATTAGAAACGGTCGGGACCCTGAAAGTTACGCCCTCTCGGCGATGAAAGAAATCCCACCATATCCGACCGTCACTGGCAATGGAGGACCCATGCTTGGCACGGCTGTCCAAAGGGAACTGAGCAGCTGATGAACGAATATGCTGATCGTAGCCGAAGTTTCTATTGAAACGGAATGGGTAATAAGGCTCCAAGATGAGCAAGCCTCCCTTCCTGAAGACCAATACACTGGGTCGGATAGCCATAGCCCACCTTACCAGTTCTGGTTCTAATATGGGCCGGGTGGCATTGGCCCTCGAAACAGGATGGACATAAACTTCTACCTCCTCCATTCTGCATTCCCTCTGAGGGTCTACTAAAGGAGCCGAACCTGCTGCCAAGCTCCAGAAATGAATGCTACCAGGAGCATCTACAGGCACTTTTGTCAACCGGCCCCTGATCTTAAACAGCTGCTCTGGGAAAAGACCAGGTTCGGCGCTAGCAAACTCAATCATCCGAGGGAGCAGTGTGTCTGACTGCAAAGTTCTCGGGGCCAGCTCGGGGAAAATGCTGCAAACCCAAGCATTGAAGAAATGAAATGGACCTACAGTCCGTAAGGAACGGGGAACCCGATGTCTATGTAAATCTCCTAGCGATTTGTAAATTAAACACAAAGCCGCCAGGCACAGAGACAGTCTCATCCCCCAGGCCATCTGACAGGCCGGATATATAGCCTCCTATCTGATAGTCGTCTCGTCCCCTTGGGGGAGAGCGAAAGTGCACAGCCAGAAGGTCAGATAAGCTGCACAATGAGTAATGGGGTCAACCCCTGCTGGGTTTGGGCCATCTACACCTGCTCGGCGCAGTGAAGCCGGCAATGCTGATTTATAACGAGGGGCCCTGATCTGCTTACTGGGAGTCGGCCCCACGGAAGGGAAGTCTGTATACTTCAAGGGACCCCTGAAGAAGTACTGTATCCACTGTCCTACACGGACTCTCAACCTGCTGCTCTTTTCCCGGGGTTGATATCCTTTGGAAGATCCCCTGCTATAGGCCAGACAAATGGTCCGTTAAGCGTTCATCAAGTATCGGTATGCGTAGCCAAAAGAATATCTGCCCTCTCCATCAGAGGCGTCCTTTACAGAGTCGTCTAGACAGACCTCTTCATATGGCTCCCCATCTATAGGCAGGCCTGAAAGCTGCGCAAGACTCCAAAGATCGAGAGAAGTCTCGCCTTCTGCTGTATAGAACGTATTAAACTGTGGGCAGAACACTTCAAGCATGCCGCAACATAATCCCCGAGAGATGGGATAGCAGAACCTGGAGGCAAATACACTATGATATACCCCAGCTCTAATCAGTAAAGGGGCGTATTCCTTCAAGACAAATTCTGTAAACTCCACTGCTCCTACCCTGAAGAGATGGGCGTCTATCACTTTAGCATCTCCAAACCAGTCGACAGCTAGCTGATATTTAAATTGAACGGCCAGACAGTTCAGAATGAATGGCTCGTCCCTGTAACCCCACTTCACAGGAGCTAGAAAAAGTCCAAAGTTGGGCTTCTCCCGATGGACACGACCGGCTGCATGGTCCCACCTTACCGGGGTAAACTCTGGAGCCCGGGTCAGCATCTTCTTCTTCGGCTCTAATTCGGAGATGCCCAGCACGGCATTCCAGTCCCTCTGCTCGCCTGGGAGATATATAGCTCGGGCTTGATAAACAGAACCCTTCAGGCTATCTCTGTCAGCCAGTATTTCCGCCTCCACAGACCGAGCAAGCAGGAAATCCCTCATTCCGCCTATGGTGAAGGTCTGGATAAATGGCAGCAGATGGCGATCCTTCGGCAGGTCCGGACGGTAGTCGGCAGCCCTTCTGAAATCAATCCCTTCTGTGGAAGAATAGACTCCGGAAGACGGCACTGTGTCAGTCTCGGAATCAGAGGACTCATCAACAATGGCAATCTGGTTATAGCCGAAGCTCAGACTATTCACATTCAGCCAGTTGACTGAAGCCCGAGATATGTCCAGCTGAGCCGATGAACTCGCTCCCACAGTCATGGAAGTCGCAGCAGAAGAGTCGGAAGCCATGTCAGTGACTGCAATCAAGAAAAGATGAAAATAAGCATCGGAAAGATGAAGGAGCATGTGAGGATTAAATAAATAGTTCCAATTAAAAATTTCGGCAGCATCTCCTCTTGTCCGGGGTCTGCCCAAGGAAAATAGGGAGTCACCCACCAAGAGGGAGTGATCCCGAGCATAAAATGGGACTCAATCCCACATAATGAACTTACCCGAGAATGAACGGGTCAAAAAGGGGGAAGGCGACAAGGCTCTCGGAGGGGGGAGCTCACCACCGCCGCCGAGATGAAGAGAGAGAAGGGATAGGTAAGAAATGAGGTAAAAACCCCTCTCGGGGGGTTAAAAAGAAGAGGAAGAAGAGGCTTCTCGGCGCGAAGGAAAGCGCGCCGAGAACCCCCCGTCGGTCGGAAGAAGGGAGGCGCGCCGAGATGCCCGCGCCGAGAAGCCCGCTGAAGACCCCCCGCGCCGAGAAGGCAGCGCTGAGACGCCCGCACCGACAACAGGTCGTGCCGAGAAGCCCCGCGCCGAGAAGGGTCATACCTCGCACCGAGAAGCCCAAGGCAAGGCCAAGAAGGCTCCAAAGTGCTGATAATAAAATCAGAAGATATGGAGATGAAAAACATAAAAATGAAAGATACATGTGCATAATATTGCTGCAGCAACATGATTAAGCCAAAGAATAATGTCAAAGAGAAATGGAGGAAGATGCCCTCGAATGATGAAAGGCACCTGCAGACCCCGTGCCGCTTATCCTGCGCTTACGCCGCCCGCAGGTGGGTGGCATTTGTTGACACCTTGAAAATGAGCAAGGGCAGAAACAGAATTGAAAGGAAGATCAGACCAATAGTGAAAGATCAATGACGAAGTTCGTCAACCATCTACCCGGCTGAAGTCCTTCCCGGGCCAAGCTGATGTCCGATGCCATTGTCAGTCAGACGACGGCACTGATGAAATAGCAGTCACCCGGCTGAAGTCTTTCCAGGCTAAAGCTGATGTCCGGTCTTGTCACCATTCCGGTGACGATGCCAATGAAATGATGTCCGGTTTTGTCATCATTCAGATGGCAACGCCGATGAAACCCCGGTCTACCGACTGATGAAAAACCTATGAATGATCTCAATAGAAACCATGTCACCAATGGAGGGCCATTTTGGGTGCTGATGCACTTGAAGGACCAATAAGAGGCCTAGTCTGAAAGGCCTAATTGGGCCTATAAAGTGGCGCCGGAGTCCTCTTGTCGAAGCCCAAAAGCCGCGCCGAGAAGCGGAAGTCCTACGCGCTGGGAAGCCCCTCAGTTGAGGCGCGCCGTGACAGGCCTGCCAAGAAGATACAAAATCTAGTTATAAAACCCCCTTCCCCTCGAGCAAGAAAGAAGGCCGGCCATCACCACCGCCAGAGAGAAAATAGAAGAGAGAAAAATGATAGAGAAAAGAGAGAAGAGACCAACAGAGCAAGAGAGAAAAAAAAAGAAGAAGAGGAAGAAGGAGAAGAAGCTCCAGGTGGGTAGCAGGGGAGGGAGAGGAGTCAATGCTCCGCCCTCCCCCCCATGTTTTCTTTTCTTCTCCATGTAGTCGTACGAGTTTTACCTCGATTTATCAAATGTAACCGGGATATCCCGACCTTCGTTCCATTTCCCTTTCCCTCATTCCCCCTTTTTTGATTGGTGTGAGTTTGGGATGATGCAATGGAATGAAATGCTTTGATGGCCCGTTTGGGGCGTTTCCCCGTTTTCTTTCTTCTTCCTTACATGTATCTATGTTTCTGGTTCAACTGGACGTGGAATGATGAAGCCTTCCCATCTCTGGTTTCTCTCGAATGAGTGCTGCTCAATGTCTTGAATGATCACTCTGATGCTTCAGGTTTTTCTGCTCCGATTGTTCTTCCTGGAGGAACGTCGAAGGAAGAGTCCCAATCTTCACACCCATGGATTATTGGACTCTATCCTCTCACCCCTTCAGTGATGCCTACACTGGGTTGTCTCCCCATCTTTCATTCCGATTGTTTCCTTTTCTTAAGCCATTAAGGTCGCCCCAGGAATCAAGGATAGTTATCCCTTGGTTTCCCTGGACGGCCGGTGACAGAAAAACACATCCCCATGGGTTTTAAATGGATGATGATCTCGAGCCCACCATAAACCTCACCTTGCAGTGATCCCCTGGCACTGCCTAGCAAAGCCCTTGGCTTCCCCCCTCATTTGCATCCTAAATTCCCAGCCATTACCTGAATCCCAGAAAGAAATCTCAAAAACAGGGTGCCGTAAAACCCAGAAACCCTCTCAGCACCATCTCCCTTCTCGGTCCTGTGCACAGTAAAAGGGCTGAACAGTTCTCGACGCGGTCTTTCTGGCGCCGAGAACCCTAACCCCTTTGCCTCCTCGTCCGCGCCGGGAACCTAGCCCTCACCGAGAGCCCGTCTCCTGGCTTTCTTGCCTGCGCCGAAAGCCTCTTCTCCGTCGCGCCGGAAACCCCTCACATTGAGCTGCACCGATAAGCTCCCCGGCCCTTTTGTCCTCGCGCCGAGAAGCTCGCGCCGGGGCTCCTCTTTGGCTTCTCTTCATCGCGCCGGGAACCCAGGCCCTCTCACCTTGGCGCCGGGAACCCCCGGCCTTCTTGCCATTGGTGCCGGGAGCCCCCTGTCCTCCTCTTCACCGTGCCGGGAACCCAGGCCCTCTCACCTTGGCGCCGGGAACCCCTGGCCTTCTTGCCATTGGCGCCGGGAGCCCCCTGTCCTCCTCTTCATCGCGCCGGGAACCCCGGCCCTCTCACCTTGGCGCCGGGAACCCCTGGCCTTCTTGCCATTGGCACCGGGAGCCCTGGCCTTCCCATTTTTAGGTCATGCCGAGAGCCCATGCCCATTCAGAGTGCGCCGAGAGCCTAATCTGCCACCCAACGAACCCCAACACCCAGAGCAAACCCACACAAGGATACCCGTGGATCACCAGATATGTCCCGAGGATAAAATTAAAGGGAGTCAAACTCCGTTATGTTCCATCAGTTCGTGTCGGGATTACGACAACCTACCCCCTTTTTAGCTCCGGTGAGCTCTGCCAATGCATGAGTGCCACCAGCTCTTATAAGGGAAGAGTCAAATATCGCCCCAAGGCATACATGTGTAATGCGAGAGGTTCGGCCTCTCTATCTCTCGGCTTTCATCCCGGCACTCCATGGGTGATAGCCTATTCTCCCCTGGGCAGAACCCAGATTATGGGGAGATGCTGTCGAAATGTTGATCGATGCTTTAAAACCCCATCGTGGTTACAGCTCAGTCTGCCTGTGATTTAAATCCGCTTTCTCCCCTTTCCCCTACACCCAGTTTTTGAACCACTGATCGTCTGTTTCTGTGGTTGATGTTATTATCTTACCCGCCTTCCTGGCCCTGGTATGAAGTTTAAAATGGTGCACATGAATACATGTTTGCCTTATGAGGCCTCCTATTTCGGCGTTTAATCAAGGGTTGTCCTTCTCAGGAAGGGCGTAATTAACGTCATAGCCTTTATGGTATGGCGGACTTTTGGTCCCGACTCGGACTTCACAATCGACTGACCAAGTCAAGTCGAGCGCACAATGAAATCGTCACACATGTGACTGGCACGCCAATTAACCAAACCAATAAATATAAATAAAACAAATAAAAATCAAACAAGATAGACGGAAGAAAAATTCCCGCGTCCACAGTGAGGCGTAAAGTTGCACAATCAGTGAAAGAAAGTACTGTATCATCTATCATCTGGCCGTATAATAGATCAATGACATGACGACATTTCAAAACAAACCCGTTTTGTAATTGAAATATGGGGCCACTATATTGGACAAAATTTTTCATGGTAGTCAGAGTAAGGTGAATCAGGATAATTATAGAAATTATAAAAGGACAACTTACTTAATATCGCCCAAGACACAAGCATCAATGAATTCATTCACAGTCTTGTTATATGTCAGCTTCAGCCGGCCTTTACAGATCCAATCAGTACTATGTAGGAGCTTTCTGATCTAGTCAGCTTCATCTCCCTTCTACATTTATGCCAATATACCAATCTTAGATTCTATACTGTAAGAAGTAGGAACAACGCAGACTCACCTTCTTCTTCCCTCGTCCTATTTTCTTTGCAGGTGGCAGCCATTTCCTCATGGACTTCTCTTCCCGTTGATGAAGGGACTGAGAAAAGACACTTGGATGACAGTCACCATGCACATTGGTCGCCTCCACCTGAGCTTGGATATCGCCTTGCACATCCTCTTCAGGGGTTACCTTAGATGGCATAGTATCATCCGTACTTTGTTAAAGGGGCATTGGAAGAACAACATTGGCGGCAATGTCAACCAAAGTTTGACAGGTACTTTCCTCAACATTTTCATCCCCCTGCACTTCCTCCCCCCGTGCTGCCACTGGTGGCATGGCATCATCCGTCACCTTTTTGACGGGCCTAGGAGGTGCAGCATCAGCGGCAATGTGAGCCCCTTGCACCCTAGTCAGAAAGAAGGCCCTCATTTCCTCAAGTAGCCGCTGCTGGATCTTCAATGTAGCAGCAATATCCTGTAGCACAGGCATGTATGGAGCTGATGAGGACGTCTCCTCAACACTAGGTCGGGTCATCATCTGACCACCATACTCCATGTCCCTTTCACTTGGCTCAACAAGGAGTCCTTCGATCACCTGCACTTCAAACCACATCACTTCGGTTATTCATTAATGTTGAATGATAAAGAAGAAGTTTTTAGTACTCATAATACCTGTTGGACTCGCAGGGATTCAACGGAGAATTTTAATTTCCTATCTAGAAATGGCCCCCACCAAAATAGTCGGGGAAATGTCACCTGTCTTAGTGGCTGCCGCACCCGCGTGTGCTCAAAAAACCAGACCTGTAATATGAAATATATCAAGTTATTTTACAATGCAATATAATTATTGATTGAAACATTAATTATTACACAACAAAAATAAAAAAACTTACAGTAAGCGCGACAGAACAACCAAATATAAATGTATGGGTCTGGGATGCATCCCCGGCTCTTCTCTTAGCAAGGTCAATTGAACCTGACCGTCGTTTCTGGACCGCCGTGATGAGGAAATCCCCAGCCACTCCATCTTTTTCGAGACTCCAGTTGCTCGTCATCGGCCCATCATCATTTTCGCCACTTAATTTCGAGTTATAGCATGTAATTTTCATTTTGTTTGAGTCTCTTTATATGTAATTTTTCCTTTTGAGTCACTTAGTCAGTTAATGGATCATTAGAGTGGTTAGTAGAGTCAATTGGGCCGAACTAGTGGGCTAGGCCCAGGGGCGCCCCTCCCTTGGACTTGTTGGTCATTTGCTTGTTTGTCAGGGTCAGTTTGGTCAAGAGGAAAGTTGGGTGCCTATAAATAGACCCCAACCCCTCCATTGTAGAACTAATACATTGAGAATTAGAAAATTCACATTTGAGTGAAATCCTCCCCCTCTTCAAGTGGAGTGTGACTCTCCCCTTTCTCTCTCCTCCCCCTCCCACCTACTTTCTCTCTCTCCTACCCTCATTTAAGAGCCTCCTCATTTCCCCACACCCCTCCATTACCCCCTAGTCCCAAGATAGAATCCACCACTCTCCAAGCCACCCTCCAACCACCCACTCCCTTTCCCCAAGCACCTCTCTCATCTCCCAAGGGATAATTCCCCCCTCCCAAAGCACCCCTTCCCTTCCCCAACACAAACCTTCCCATCCCAAAGACCCCCATTAACAATCCCCATTAAGCCACATTCCAACCTTGAGAGAGATCTCTCCTTCCCTCTCTCCTTCCCAACCCAAATTCGTAACTCTCCCTCCCTCCACTTGCGAGACCCCCTTCCAGCCCCCATTCTCCCCCTCCCTCACCTTGGTTTGCCCCCTCCCAAACCCCCTCACAGCTAGGGGTTACCCCCACACCCATCCATTCCATTTCCCATCCCATCTACCCCATTTCCCATCACCTATCACCACCCTGTTCATCACAGTTCGCATGCAGTAGTCAAGGGTCGAGTTGCAGAGGCTGCCACATCTTCACCGCGCATCTTCTGGTGGTGTACCTTATATTTCTGGAAAGCTCTTCAAAGCAGCTTCGCAGCTGAGGTGGTTTCGTCTTCATCCGACATTGGAGTGGTCCAAAGGAGCTGATCTTGCTCGGCTGCGCATCCTGCCCTTGGCAGACAATCAGAGAGCCAGTGCAGAAGCTCCCCCGGCCACTCCTTCGTGTTTCCTGGAGAGATATTTCGCTGAGGCATACTCCTCAAAGTCCTCTACTAGCACTCACAAGAAGGATACCATTCGGACTCCGGAGTAGTGCGTTCCAGTTTGTTTCCCAGGAGCACGCAGGTCAGTCCAGCAAAGACAGTTTCAGACCACCCTCCACCTCTCTTTACCTCATTCTCTGCTCCGACCACCTCTAGGGGCCTCGTTGTTCCCTGTTCAAAGAGGACTTGCCCACGGTCGTAACGACGATGACCTCTTCTTCATTGGACCTTCTGAGAGTTCGTGGTAGCAGTTTTGTTAGACCCCTGTGGTTCTGAGTACTGTGCACCCAGTCTCCGGCTGCAGACCAGAGCCCGAGTGCAGAGGTTCCCACAACTAGCTCGGCAAGGCTCTTGGTGCAATCTTCGGAGGGCAAGTACTACGTCCAGTCCTTTTTCAGCATCTGAAAGGAGGAGTTCATTCGCCCACCTGAGCACCCGGTTCCAGCCATCGTCGTCAGAGCGCACAGACATGCCCTGTCAGATCCAGGTTGGACTGACCCCTGCTTATCTGTCCAGTACTATCTCCTCTGACCTCTGTTTGGGGCCCTGTCAGTCCCTATTCGAAGCTACTTCATCCACTATCACTTTGCCACCAATCTCGCATCCATCGGTGTAGCAACCCTGATAAAATATTAATAATAATAAAGATTTTAAAAAATAAATCAAATAATTAGATAAATAAAACAATATAAAATAACGCCTCGGATAAAGGCGCTATTTAAATTATAAACACCTCTAGATAAGGCGTTATTCAAGAAGTGACGCCCTGACCACACGGCGTCAAATTCTGAACGCCAAAAACGGTAAGGCCAAGAAACGCCCCTATCTTGGGCGAGTTTTAAACAAAGGAACGCCCTAACGAAAAGTGCTTCTTAAGAAACGACCTGAACCAGGTCGTCAATTCAAGAATCGACGCCCTGACCAAAGTCGTTAATTCCATTCGTGAACCGTTCGAACCCAGAGCTTATCCAGGAAAGGATTATGTTAATCTAGTAAGTGTTTACTAGGGCAAGGACTCTATTAGGGATATATTACCCTCACACAATCACTAACTCTAATAGGATTTCCAAAATCCTATAAATAAACCTGTTTGGCCAAACCCTAACCCATTTGATCGACCTGCTGCTGCACGGTAAGTGAAGAACATATGTTCTTCTTATTTTCTTTTGCCCTCTGTTTCGACTGCATGAAGAATTGATAAATCTTCATTGACTTTTCTTTGTAGGAAGCTCCACAGCTACTGCCGAAGAACAAGGTAATGTTCTTCAACCGTTTCCCTAACTTCGATTATATCCTCACCTTCCTTCCTTTTTTTTCCCCCTACAGGTTGATTGAAGATCATCATCTCCATCATCTTCATCAACTGAATTTTTCTTCTTCCTGTCCGATCTGCATACTGCTGCTATCAAGGGTATTAGAAGCTTCAGTGTGTTCTTATCAAGTTATTCACGTGTCCCATCTCCAGATATCTATTAAGGTAGGATTTTCTCAAGGATGTAGCCCAAAGTATATAAGAATCGTAGTGAAATCATATGAGCATACACCTGCATGTAGTTTTCCTAAGTTTTAAACGTTTCTGTTGAATTTTTTGAAAGGAACGTCCTTACCAAGGGCGTGATTTTGAAATACGCGACCCAAACAAGGGCGCTACTTGTAAAGAAACGACCTTGATCAGGTCGTCAATTTTAGGTTTGACGGTACACAGGCGTTAATTTCATTTAATCATTAATCACCCATGTTAAGAATTGATTATCTATGAAATCATGATTCTACAATAATGCATGATCATATGTCTTCAAACATGTTAATTTTATTATCATGACCATACATTCGTTCTCCATGAATTCTATTATCCTGAAATTATTACTGCCCATGAAAATTCATGGTATTTCTTGAATTCACGACCGTGGCTAGGTCGTCTTTCACTGGACTAACGCCCGATACTAGGGCGTGAATTGAAAGGTAACGCCCCTTCCTAGGGCGCGTATATGTTAAAAATTCCGAAATTATATATTCGGTAAAAATTGATTTAATGAGTAACGCCCCTACCCAGGGCGTGTTTTGGATAAATCCTAAAAATTATTTATATTCTGTCAAATATGTAAATAATAAGACGCCTGCTTCTGCAGTCGTCAAATCTTGAACAAACGACCCTGACCAGGGCGCGTTTTAGATAAATTAATGAAATATTAAAATTCTGCAAATGGAAACATGTGTAAACGCCCTTCTGTTAGGCGTTAATTACTTGATAAACGACTCTGATTAAGTCGTTATTTTACTATAAAACTGATTTTCCACTGTTTCTGTTAACCGATGGTTTCATATGTTATATAATATATATATCGGCACTATTCTCCACTCCGTGAGTATAGTCCCATGTTTCATATTGTTTCATCGATCACACTCAACTCTCATTGACATACAAGCTCTCCATTGGACATTCCGTTCCTTTGGACTAGCGAGTTAGTCATAGAGACCTCCGTAAGACTCCTCGTACCTTGGATTCCCTCAAGGTCGATTGAGCTAGTTGTACCCAAAAAACCCATTACATAATCTTTGCCATGTCAATCTAAAGAAACATGGTATACCGGCCCTTATGATTTTACAAAGAGTATATCATAAGAAAATTCTTAATGGGATGATGATATCATGCCATATCATGTCATTCTTGTAAACCTCAATTCTATGATAAGAATGAGGGTATCTTTCTTTGATATAATGTTCATATGGACTAAATTCTATATATAGAATGTCCATATCGATTTGTCATGGTACCTAAGTTAAGGGAACCATATTTTACCTAGTTTTATCGATATCGTGATTATACCGTTATTATCGCCATTCTATGTCCTTTGTCATATTTTTGGACTCTATTCTGTCAAAGTTGTCATACATGTCTACAAGCTTGATTATTGAAATTCAAAAATTGGCTATATAAACAAGAGTGGATGTCAAAACACATGATAAATGCCTGCGCATATAGGGCCCGATCTGGTCCTGGGAGGAGCACCCGAAAGTACTTGTGCCTATGGGAGTTAAAATGATAAGGTATCTGGCATTATACCGAGTACTTTACTTGCTTGATTGGACATTCCACTCATATCTTGTACCTGAATCATACTTGACTTGACATGAAATGCGTGGCCCGAGAAAGGGTAATTACTTGTTTGCTTGATACATGATAGCCAAAATTCTTGACATGACTTGTTAAATGTACTTGCTTGAATATCTTGAGTATCTTGTTGAAAGTTCATGATTAGTTCATCTTATTCTTTGATATTATATTCTCTCTATCTTGTCGTTTTATGCGAGCATGCATAGCTTTATTGCATTCATGAAAGATGTAATTACTTAAACCCCTTCCTAGTACTTGAGATATAATTTCCTACTGAGCGTTCGCTCATTCCGTTTGTCCCTTTTTACTTTTCAAGTAAGTCCGACGACGATGGAAGTCAATCGGATGGGAATGGTCAAGAGTGAAAGTGATAGAGCTGCTCAAGTGTCATCTAGTCTTTTCTATAGTTTCTTGAGTCAAATATGTATTCCTTTCCTTTTTATTAAACAGAGTATTGGATTTGTAATAGTCTATCCATTATGAAATAAAGGATTGGGTTATCTTGCTATTTTGCGCATCTCTGTCTTTGTGTCGAATACACGACCACTCTGATTGACATGATTGATATAAACTCGTCACGCGTCTCCGGGTATCTTCCGCGCTCGGGGCGTGACAGTTTTTGTGGTATCAGAGCCTAAGGTATTCAATTCCTAGGAAAAACCCAAGTCTAAGGATAAGTTGAACGTTTAACCAAGTGAGATTGGGTAGAACCAAGGGTTAAGAGTCAATAAGTCTTTTAATAAGATCACAGTGATATAATACTAACGTAGCTATTGTAATTGTAGGATAATGGCTGCCGAACGTGCTCAATGGCGCAACATGCAGCGTACCCTCCAAGGGATGACTCAAGTGCTACAACAGGTAGCACAAGGTGGTGCTCCACGAACTGGAAGCTTACACCAAGCATTTAAGAGTATGAATCCCCCGAAGTTCATAGGATCGACCGATCCGGACGATGCCGAGCATTGGGTTCGGGAAACCGAACGCATATTCCGTGTCATGCAATGCACGGATCAGGACAAAGTTCTATTAGCTACATTCCAGTTAGAGAAAGATGCTAGATGCTGGTGGGAGTCTATTGAAGCAACCATCGATCCTACTCAAGTAACATGGGAAGAATTTGTGGAATACTTCAATGCTAAATATTTCTCGGACCGAGTCTAAGAAAAGAAGGCTGCAGAATTCGCTGCATTAAAGCAACGATCTTTATCATTAGCAGATTATGAAGCTCAGTTCTCCAAGTTGTCTAGATATGCTAAGCATCTTATTAGCACGGAGAAGATGAAAGCCCGTAGATTTCTTAATAGGCTTAGGCCCCACTATATTACTCAACTGGCGCCTATGGACATCCAAGTTTATTCTGAAATAGTGCGCCGAGCTCAATTACTTGAAGATGTCACGGAACTATCTGATAGGATCCGTGGAAAAGATAAGAAGGAGCAAGTCACAGGTTCGGGTTCTTTTAAACCCAACTTTAAGAAGAGGCCCAATAATGGAGGTTCATCCTCTCAAGATTCCAAGTTCAAGAAATCCAAGCCCTTCTCTATCACCACTACCCCTTCAAATGTAGTGTGTAAGCATTGTGACAAGGCTGGTCACAAGACAGAAGAATGCTGGAGGAAGTTAGGAGCATGTCTCCGTTGTGGAAGCCGTGAGCATCGGATTCCCGAGTGTCCATTAATGAATGACCAAGCCGGTGATGGTAAATGCCCGGTGACAAAGAACGCTCGACTTCATGCAATAAAGGAGACCGAGCAAGAAGAAGGTGGACTGGTAGAAGGTACATTAACAGTTTGTTCCGAAAGTGCTTATGTCTTATTTGATACGGGTGCATCGCATTCCATTATTTCTAAGAAGTTTGCCGACCCGTTACCGTTAGAACCAGAATGGATAAAAATAGTTCTAACTACTCCTCTTGGAAGTGAAAATGATATTACTCATCACTACCAAAACTGTGAGGTAATGGTTCAAGGTAGGAATTTACCTATAGATCTCATATGCCTCGATCTAAAGGAGTATGATGTTATACTGGGAGCGGACTGGTTATCCAAATACCAGGCAACGGTTGATTGCCGCAATAGCCAAATTGCTTTCAAAGATTTTCCAGAATTAGTCTTTACTCACCCCAAGAGTCGGAGCAAATCCCCTCTTATTTCGGCTCTTCGAGCAAGCAAGCTCGTCAGGAAAGGATGTGCATCCTTCCTTGCATTTGTCACAGTTAAGGAAACAAAGGACACTAAGATAGAAGACATTCAGGTAGTGCAAGAATTTCCAGACGTATTTCCGGAAGATTTGCCGGGATTACCCCCTCAAAGAGAAGTGGCCTTCACCATTGACTTAGTCCCTGGTGCTGGTCCAGTTTCAAAGGCACCCTATAGAATGTCCCCTGAGGAACTCAAAGAGTTGAAGGAATAATTGATGGAATTAATTCGAAAAGGGTTTATTAGACCAAGTACTTCCCCGTGGGGAGCACCGGTATTATTTGTAAAGAAAAAAGATGGATCCATGAGATTGTGCATCGACTATTGACAGTTGAATCATCTCACTATCAAGAACAAGTATCCACTGCCGAGAATCGATGAGTTATTTGATCAGATTTCAGGATCCAAATATTTTTTCAAGATTGATCTCAGGTCGGGATATCATCAGTTAAGAATCAAGGATGATGACATTCATAAGACTGCATTCAGAAGCAGGTATGGCCATTACGAATTTGTTGTTATGCCTTTTGGACTAACAAATGCCCATGCTGCCTTTATGCAGTTAATGAATAGCATATTCAGGCCTTACTTGGATCAATTCATAGTGGTTTTCATTGATGACATATTAATATATTCCAAGACTAAGGAAGAGCATGAAGAACATTTGAGGATTGCATTGCAAGTCTTGAGGACAAACCATTTATATGCAAAACTCAGCAAATGCGAGTTCTGGCTTAAAGAAATAGCTTTTCTCGGACATGTCATATCAAAGGATGGATTATCTATAGACCCGTCAAAGGTTGAAGCTGTGAGAAATTGGGAAAGACCCACTAATGCAAGCGAGATCAGAAGTTTCTTAGGTCTTACAGGATATTATCGGCGATTCATCAAAGACTTCTCCAAGATCGCCGTGCCCCTTACAAGGTTAACTCGCAAGGAGATCCGATATGAATGGAGTGAGGAATGTGAAAGAAGCTTCCAAACTCTCAAGGATCATCTTACTACAGCTCCGGTCTTAGCTCTACTAATAGAAGGAGAGAAATTCGAGGTTTACACCGATGCTTCTGGCATTGGCCTCGGATGTGTCCTAATGCAACAAGGAAAGGTCATAGCATACTCTTCACGTCAACTGAAGAAGCATGAGGAGAATTACCCCGTCCATGACTTAGAACTGGCCGCGGTGGTATTTGCCACAAGTGGAATTTGCATATAATAATAGCTACCAAGCTAGTATCCAAATGGCACCTTTCGAAGCTTTATATGGAAGGAGTTGCCGATCACCCTTATGCTGGAACGAAGTTGGAGAGAAATAATTGTTAGGTCCAGACATGGTAAGGGATACAACTGAGAAGATACAAGTAATCAGAGAAAGATTGCAAGTTGCTCAGACCAGACAAAAGGCTTATGCTGATACAAGGAGAAGAGATCTTGAATTCCAGGTTGGAGATCATGTATTTCTTAAAATATCGCCTGGACGTGGCATACGAAGATTTGGTGTTAAGGGCAAGCTTACGCCAACATTCATCGGACCATTTGAGATACTCGAAAGAGTTGGCGAGGTTGCTTATCGCATCGCATTGCCTCCTCAATTGTCCGAGGTACATAATGTATTTCATATATCTATGTTGAAGAAGTATGTGCACGATCCATCGCATATTATTGAACATGGAGATCTGGTGATCCATAAAGATCTCACATATGAACAGAAGCCTATGAAGATCTTAGATCGTGGAATACGAGCTCTAAGGAATAAGGTTATTCCCATGCTTAAGGTGCAATGGAATAAGAATACTGAACATGAAGCCACATGGGAGACCGAGGAATCTATGAAGAAACGATTTCCCGAGTTGTTCTAAGAGGTATATACTCAACACTCTCCGCGTGTATACATAATATACAATTGAACTTGGGGACCAAATTCTTTTTAAGTGGGGGAGGGTGTAGCAACCCTGATAAAAAATTAATAATAATAAAGATTTTAAAAATAAATCAAATAATTAGATAAATAAAATAATATAAAATAACGCCTCGGATAAAGGCACTATTTAAATTATAAACGCCTCTAGATAAGGCGTTATTCAAGAAGTGACGCCCTGACCACACGGCGTCAAATTCTGAACGCCAAAAACGATAAGGCCAAGAAACGCCCCTATCTTGGGCGTGTTTTAAACAAAGGAACGCCCTAACGAAAAGCGCTTCTTAAGAAACGACCTGAACCAGGTCATCAATTCAAGAATCGACGCCCTGACCAAAGTCGTTAATTCCATTCGTGAACCGTTCGAACCCAGAGCTTATCCAGGGAAGGATTATGTTAATCTAGTAAGTGTTTACTAGGGCAAGGACTCTATTAGGGATATATTACCCTCACACAATCACTAACTCTAATAGGATTTCCAAAATCCTATAAATAAACCTGTTTGGCCAAACCCTAACCCATTTGATCGACCTGCTGTTGCACGGTAAGTGAAGAACATATGTTCTTCTTATTTTCTTTTGCCCTCTGTTTCGACTGCATGAAGAATTGATAAATCTTCATTGACTTTTCTTTGTAGGAAGCTCCACAGCTACTGCCGAAGAACAAGGTAATGTTCTTCAACCGTTTCCCTAACTTCGATTATATCCTCACCTTCCTTCCTTTTTTTTTCCCCTACAGGTTGATTGAAGATCATCATCTCCATCATCTTCATCAACTGAATTTTTCTTCTTCCTGTCCGATCTGCATACTGCTGCTATCAAGGGTATTAGAAGCTTCAGTGTGTTCTTATCAAGTTATTCACGTGTCCCATCTCCAGATATCTATTAAGGTAGGATTTTCTCAAGGATGTAGCCCAAAGTATATAAGAATCGTAGTGAAATCATATGAGCATACACATGCATGTAGTTTTCCTAAGTTTTAAACGTTTCTGTTGAATTTTTTGAAAGGAACGTCCTTACCAAGGGCGTGATTTTGAAATACGCGACCCAAACAAGGGCGCTACTTGTAAAGAAATGACCTTGATCAGGTCGTCAATTTTAGGTTTGACGCCCTGTACACAGGCGTTAATTTCATTTAATCATTAATCACCCATGTTAAGAATTGATTATCTATGAAATCATGATTCTACAATAATGCATGATCATATGTCTTCAAACCTGTTAATTTTATTGTCATGACCATACATTCGTTCTCCATGAATTCTATTATCCTGAAATTATTACTACCCATGAAAATTCATGGTATTTCTTGAATTCACGATCGTGGCTAGGTCGTCTTTCACTGGACTAACGCCCGATACTAGGGCGTGAATTGAAAGGTAACGCCCCTTCCTAGGGCGCGTATATGTTAAAAATTCTAAAATTATATATTCGGTAAAAATTGAATTAATGAGTAACGCCCCTACCCAGGGCATGTTTTGGATAAATCCTGAAAATTATTTATATTCTGTCAAATATGTAAATAATAAGACGTCTGCTTCTGCAGTCGTCAAATCTTGAACAAACGACCCTGACCAGGGCGCGTTTTAGATAAATTAATGAAATATTGAAATTCTGCAAAATGGAAACATGTGTAAACGCCCTTCTGTTAGGCGTTAATTACTTGATAAACGACTCTGATTAAGTCGTTATTTTACTGTAAAACTGATTTTCCACTATTTCTGTTAACCGATGGTTTCATATGTTATATAATATATATATCGGCACTATTCTCCACTCCGTGAGTATAGTCCCATGTTTCATGTTGTTTCATCGATCACACTCAACTCTCATTGACATACAAGCTCTCCATTGGACATTCCGTTCCTTTGGACTAGCGAGTTAGTCATCGAGACCTCCGTAAGACTCCTCGTACCTTGGATTCTCTCAAGGTCGACTGAGCTGGTTGTACCCTAAAAACCCATTACACAATCTTTGCCATGTCAATATAAAGAAACATGGTATACCGGCCCTTATGATTATACAAAGAGTATATCATAAGAAAATTCTTAATGGGATGATGATATCATGTCATATCATGTCATTCTTGTAAACCTCAATTCTATGATAAGAATGAGGGTATCTTGCTTTGATATAATGTTCATATGGACTAAATTCTATATGTAGAATGTCCATATCGATTTGTCATGGTACCTATGTTAAGGGAACCATATTCTACCTAGTTTTATCGATATCGTGATTATACCGTTATTATCGCCATTCTATGTCCTTTGTCATATTTTTGGACTCTATTCTATCAAAGTTGTCATACATGTCTACAGGCTTGATTATTGAAATTCAAAAATTGGCTATATAAACAAGAGTGGATGTCAAAACACATGATAAATGCTTGCGCATATAGGGCCCGATCTGGTCCTGGGAGGAGCACCCGAAAGTACTTGTGCCCATGGGAGTTAAAATGATAAGGTATCTGGCATTATACCGAGTACTTTACTTGCTTGATTGGACATTCCACTCATATCTTGTACCTGAATCGTACTTGACTTGACATGAAATGCGTGGCCCGAGAAAGGGTAATTACTTGCTTGCTTGATACATGATAGCCAAAATTCTTGACATGACTTGTTAAATGTACTTGCTTGAATATCTTGAGTATCTTGTTGAAAGTTCATGATTAGTTCATCTTATTCTTTGATATTACATTCTCTCTATCTTGTCGTTTTATGCGAGTATGCATAGCTTTATTGCATTCATGAAAGATGTAATTACTTAAACCCCTTGCTGTACTTGAGATATAATTTCCTACTGAGCGTTCGCTCATTCCGTTTGTCCCTTTTTACTTTTCAGGTAAGTCCGACGACGATGGAAGTCAATCGGATGGGAATGGTCAAGAGTGAAAGTGATAGAGCTGCTCAAGTGTCATCTAGTCTTTTCTATAGTTTCTTGAGTCAAATATGTATTCTTTTCCTTTTTATTAAACAGAGTATTGGATTTGTAATAGTATATCCATTATGAAATAAAGGATTGGGTTATCTTGCTATTTTGCGCATCTCTGTCTTTGTGTCGAATACACGACCACTCTGATTGACATGATTGATATAAACTCGTCACGCGTCTCCGGGTATCTTCCGCGCTCGGGGCGTGACAATCGGAGTTCGGTAGCGCCCGGGGCAGCTTTAGCAACAGCACCCTTTGGTTCTGCACCAGAAAGGGCAGTTCGGACCAGCCCTGAACTCCGAGCTGCAATGGCCACCATCAACCACCAAGCAGCGCCGAAATTCTACAGTCTGTTCCCTAGTCAGTCCCGATCGTTTCAGCACTGGTCTCGCTTCCATCAGCATCCGGACGAGCTCGTGGTCGTCTCAACTCCAGCACCCTATCTTGCTGTCCCTGCCGAACTCTCCGTGACCACGTCGGGTTTCCTTATTGATCTTCGGCTATCCCCGCCCCTTCGCCTAGCCAGCTGACCACCCCTCCCTGCGTGGAGGTAGTTTTGGTTGTATCCAATTAACCCCTACCCCGAGAACCCCCCTCCTGCACAAGGTGTAGTGTTGTAATAATTTTATTTTTTAGGTCTTGCACCATCAACACAGCGTGCGGGCGCGTACCCACGCTTCCCCGCTCGCCTCGTCTCCGGCCGAGATTGGTGTCTTCACACCGATCAGGTGAGCACTTGGTTACACCCTTGCTGGTTTACCTTTTGCTTAGTTTAGTATCGCTACTAAGTTGCCTGTCGGACGGTGAGGCGAGTGCCCGGTCCCGAATTTTCATCAAATTGAGCGACCACCGTGGAGTAAGTTGAGAGAGCAACCCTACAACCCACACCTTTGGCGTGCTGGCCGCCCATAGAAATTGGGCATCCCAGGCCTTAGGGGTTCAGCCCCAGCTAAGCCAAACCCCTAGAAAGGCAAGGTCCCACCTCGGACCCTCTCCACCATCACCGACTTGCCTACAGGCAATAGTGACCCATACGCGAGTAAGCTCGCCCGAGTGAGTTCGGTACTCGTTCTTTGCTTGCTTGTAAGTATAGGTCTTAGGATCATTGAGTCAACCCGTGGCATCCTTGGCCTGTGCCACATCAAGTGGTATCAGAGCAAGTTCACGACTTGTCTCTAAAAGTCGGTCCTAGGCACATTTGCATTCTTCACCCGGTGCATCAACCGTGCCCACTAGCATGGCTACCTCTTACCAATCACACTCGTATCCTTCGCTTCTCCCAATGGATCCCAAACCCCTTGGAAGCCCCGCTGCCAACAAGGTTTACTACATCCACTCCCTCATGGAGGCCATGCCCAACATTTTTGGGCGGCTTGACGATATCACTGCCCAACTTGATAAACATGAGGGAAGTAGGCCCGCACCAAGGTAGGATGAGAGTTACCCCCAGAAAAATCCGGATGGCCACCTCTTGGAGCTTTTGAAAGTCAAAACCCCCACCTTTGAGGGATCCTACAACCCAAGCCTCTATGTAGATTGGGAGGTTTTGATGGGCCAATACTTTGATTGGTACCCCTTGGCCGAAGAGAGTAAAGTGAGACTAGCCAAAATGCACCTCTCCAAGCAAGCCAAAACTCATTGGCTAATGGTTGAGGGTTTAAGGAGGATTCGCTGACAAGCCCTAATTAACACTTGGGAAGAAATGAAGGCCGAGCTTAGAAAGGTCTACGCACCCCGACCCTCCCCCACCTACCTGGGTAGTCATAGCCCGAGGAGCACTACCACTCCTCCACTTCCACCCGGCCTGCCTATGGTCACCCCAATGGCCCAAACCCCACCGCTCCCTACCAATCCTACCCCGGCCACCTCACCCACAGCCCACCACCTAACCCTCAACACTCAAGCCCAAATGGTCCCACCCTCCGCCCCTCCATCTACCCCCATGAAGAACACATCACCCCAACCTAAACCCCCTCACCCAACCCACCTCCCACTTCCTACCCCAACCCGACCCCAACATAGACCCCCACTACTTCCACTCCCTACCCCAATCCAATCCTACCCTAGCCCACCACCACGGGTGCACCATGTGTCAGCTATCACCCCTCCACCACCAAAAGACCTTCCCCCCCCCTCTTGGTAGAGGAGACCATGACCCATATGCCCGATCCCATGAGGATAGATACCAGCCCAGAACCACTCCCCACCTTGGAAGAAACTCATGCCCAAGTTGCAGAAGAAGCCTAGCACTTTGAACTTCACTCTACGCTATCCCCTCTAATTGGGAGCGAGATCATCATAAGTGGGTCCTTGGTTGGATGGCTAAAGGAGAGATTGGTTCACCCTCTCACATCCCATGTCTACCCTCCCATGGAGCGACACCTCCCCATAGTTCCCTTCATCACCTATCGCACCACCATCCAATCATACTACCAAGTGGAGACTTTGAAGGATCTTTTTAAGGGCCTAGCCTTGCAAATTGAGCTGACTGGTATGTTGACCCCGGGGGCTGACCAACCTCTCGGCCTTGACCTCCTCAACCTATGTGTCGGGTCTATCACCTCGGTTTACACCGTTGGTTGCTACACTAGCGACCTCCTACTATTCCTCCCCACACCCGATGAGCCCGACCTTATCTGCAAATTGGAGTTTCTTATCTTGGGTAGAAAGCCTAACCTTTCCCTCGTGGCCGACCAGCCCACCCAAGACACTGGCATAACTATTCCAATGGATGAGGATGACTCACCCCCTTTTGAGGACCTTGAGGACATAGAGCTCCCCTCTCTAGGTGACCCTTACCATGATCCCTTCGACCACTTCCTATGGGAGACTAGATCTTCATGTGACCCACTCACCTTATTCACCACCCACCTTACCCTACCCCTACCACCCATGTTGAGCCAAGCCCCTCCCTTACTAGACTCGGGTTACACATTGGGAGCCCCGACTTTGGGCAACACACACCTTGGGAATGAGGAAGTGCCCCACCCCAAGATATCCACCTTCCTAGACCCTTTTGACCCCTACAAGTGGAAGCTCAAAGGCCATCCTATACCCCTACACATGGAAGTCATCTTTGAGATTGGAATGCATGTGTCATGGCATATCACATCATCCAACATGGTTTGTAGGTTAGGCCATCCTATTTACGTCACTCACACATTAGGATGTGCCGGCCCTCCCCCATTCGTCGTCACCCACCCAATTAGTCTTGTGCATGAAGGGTACACTTATGGGTGTCCTGGTCCCCCAACATTTGCCACATTCACGCATGATAGTTTCACCTATGGATGCCCCGGCCCACCCAAGTCTGTCAAAGTCATTGCGAAACCAACACATGATAGGTCCACATTTGGTTGTCCTGGTCCACCCTTGCACACCATAGTCTTAACACCTACACTGCATAATAATGCATGGCATGAGCACTTAAGCAAGCAATTAGCAATGAGTGGCAAGGTTCACAAAGGGCGAGCAAAAAAACTCACGGGCATCACTTAGAGTGCCAAGTAGACAATGTGGTGATGGTGATATCAGAGTGGCTCTACCCTAGGGCAATCTCCAAACCGAGGGCACAAGGACTTGGAACTTCCCAAGTTCTGAGTGGCATTGGCAAACATGCTTATGGGCTGAACTTACCAAAGGATTCTGGGATACACCCGACTTTTCGTGTGGCGGATCAAGCACCCCATGAGGGCCCCACGGTGGAACCTAGTAAGCATCTCGAGCCTGCACTTTCCTTTGTGAGTGACACCATCGGAGAGCCTCCACATATCAGCCCGAGAGCTCGGCGTGAGCACATGGAGGCGATACTAGATAAGCTAGGTACCATCGCCACGAAGAGGGTGTGCCCGCGCTATCTTGAGAAGTGGAAGAGCCATCCCTCGACAAAGGACGCAGGGTTGAGCTGAGAGGACGTGCTTCGCCCGGATCTACTTTGGTGTACCGCTACCCCGGTGGACCCACACTCGACGGGGTCGAGTTCTCCGCACCCCGGGGGTATGATGAGGGCATCCCCAGCCACTCCATCTTTTTCGGGACGCCAGTTGCTCGCCATCGGCCCATCATCATTTTCGCCACTTAATTTCGAGTCATAGCATGTAATTTTCATTTTGTTTGAGTCTCTTTATATGTAATTTTTCCTTTTGAGTCACTTAGTCAGTTAATGGGTCATTAGAGTGGTTAGTAGAGTCAATTGGGCCCAACTAGTGGGCTAGGCCCAGGGGCGCCCCTCCCTTGGACTTGTTGGTCATTTGCTTGTTTGTCAGGGTCAGTTTGGTCAAGAGAAAAGTTGGGTGCCTATAAATAGACCCCAACCCCTCCATTGTAGAACTAATGCATTGAGAATTAGAAAAATCACATTTGAGTGAAATCCTCCCCCTCTTCAAGTGGAGTGTGACTCTCCCCTTTCTCTCTCCTCCCCCTCCCACCTACTTTCTCTCTCTCCTACCCTCATTCAAGAGCCTCCTCATTTCCCCACACCCCCCATTACTCCCCCCTAATCCCAAGATAGAATCCACCACTCTCCAAGCCACCCTCCAATCACCAACCACCCACTCCCTTTCCCCAAGCACCTCTCTCATCTCCCAAGGGAGAATTCCCCACTCCCCAAGCACCCCTTCCCTTCCCCAACACAACACTTCCCATCCCAAAGACCCCCATTAACAACCCCCATTAAGCCACATTCCAACCTCGAGAGAGATCTCTCCTTCCCTCTCTCCTTCCCAACCTAAATTCGCAACTCTCCCTCCCTCCACTTGCTAGACCCCCTTCCAGCCCCCATTCTCCCCCTCCCTCACCTTAGTTTGCCCCCTCCCAGACCCCCTCACAGCTAGGGGTTGCCCCCACACCCATCCACCCCATTTCTCATCCCATCTACCCCATTTCCAATCACCTATCATCATCTTATTCATCTCAGTTCGCAGGCAGCAGTCAAGGGTCAAGTTGCAGAGGCTGCCACATCTTCACCGCGCATCTTCTGGTGGTGTACCTTATATTGCTAGAAATCTCTTCGAAGAAGCTTCGCAGTTGAGGTAGTTCATCTTCATCCGACATCGGAGTGGTCCAAGGGAGCTGATCTCGCCCGGCTGTGCATCCTGCCCTTGGTAGACAATCAGAGAGCCAGTGCAGAAGCTCCCCCGACCACCCCTTCGTGTTTCCTGGAGAGATATTTGGCTGAGGCGTACTCCTCAAAGTCCTCTACCAGCACCCACAAGAAGGATACCATTGGACTCTAGAGCAGTGCGTACCGGTTTGTTTCCCTAGAGCATGTTGGTCAGTCCAATAGAGACAATTTCAGACCACCCTCCACCTCTCTCTACCTCATTCTTTGCTACAACCACCTCTGGGGGCCTCGTTGGTCTTTGTTTGAAGAGGACTCGCCCATGGTCGCAACGACGCTGACCTCGCCTTCATTGGACCTCCAGAGAGTTCGTGGCAGTAGTTTTCTCAGACCCTTGCGGTTTTGAGTACTATGCACCCAGTCTCCGGCTGCAGACCAGAGCCCGAGTGAAGAGGTTCCCACGACTAGGTCGACAAGGCTCTTGGTGCAATCTTCAGAGGGCGAGTACTACGTCCAGTCCTCTTTCAGCATCTGAAAGGAGGAGTTCATTCGCCCGCCCGAGCACCCGGTTCCAGCCATCATCGTCAAAGCGCGCAGACATGCCCTGTCTGATCCAGGTTGGACTGACCCCTGCTTATCTGTCCAGTACTATCTCCTCCGACCTTTGTTTGGGGCCATGTCAGTCCCTATTCGAAGTTACTTCGTCGACAGTCACGTTGTCTCTAGTCTCGCCTCCATCGGAGTCCGGTAGCGCCCGGGGCAGCTTCGGCAACAGCACCCTTTGGTTCTGCACCAGGTAGAGGTAGTTCGGACCAACCCTGAACTCTGAGCTGCAACGGGCACCGTCGCCCACCAAGCGGCGCCAAACTTCTACAGTCTATTCCCTGGTCAGTCCTAGTCGTTTCAGCGTTGGTCCCGCTTCCATCAACATCCGGACGAGCTCGTGGTTGTCTCAAATTCAGCACCCTATTTTGTTGTCCCTGTCGAACTCTTCGCGACCACGTCGGGTTTCCTTGTTGATCTTCGGCTATCCCCGCCCCTTCGCCTGGCCGACTGACCGCCCCTCCCTGCGTGGAGGTAGTTTTAGCTGTATCCAATTAACCCCTACCCCGAGAACCCCCCTCTTGCGCGAGGTGTAGTGCTGTAATAATTTTATTTTTCAGGTCAAGCGCCATCGACGCAGCGTGCGGGCGCGTACCCACCCTTCCCTGCTCACCTCGTCTCCGGCTGGGATTGGTGTCTTCACACCGATTAGGTGAGCACTTGGTTACACCGTTGCTGGTTTACCTTTTGCTTAGTTTAGTATCGCTACTAAGTTGCCCGTCGGACGGTGAGGCGAGTGCCCGATCCTGAATTTTCATCAAATTGAGCGACCACTGTGGAGTAAGTTGAGAGAGCAACCCTACAACCCACGCCTTTGGCGTGCTAGCCGCCCACAGAAATTAGGCATCCCAGGCCTTAGGGGTTCAGTCCCAGCTAAGCCAAACCCCTGGAATGGCAAGGTCCCACCTCAGACCCTCTCCACCATCACCGACTTGCCTACGGGCAATAGTGACCCATACGCGAGTAAGCTCGCCCGAGTGAGTTCGGTACTCGTTCTTTTCTTGCTTGTAAGTATAGGTCTTAGGATCATTGAGTCAACCCGTGGCATCCTTGGCCCGTGCCACATCACGCCGACACTAATTGCTCAAAGTTGTGCATCATTACCTGTTGCACGGTGGATACCCAATTGTAATATGAAACTCTGTCAATGTCATCTAAGCATGACAACATCTGTTGTGGACAAGAATGCGTCGACCGTGGGCAACGGAAAGTGGATAGTAGGAGTGCAATCCACAGTCGGACTGTGTCGGCAACATCCTTCTCTTCATCAGACCCAACAATTTGCTGGATGAGATAGCACACTTTCTTCCGGTCAAATGTTGCTGCAAATGCAAATCGATGTTGCAACTTCCACTTCTATTTTGCGGATCCATAATGTTGAACCGGCTGACCGGAGCAAGGTAATCTTAAAATTATGGCCACATTTTCCACACTGAATGCGACCTCCTTACTACCCATATGGAAGTAATTTCCTCCACTGTGGGCACAAATAATCTCCTCCAATAGTGTCATGGTGAAGGTGATAGGAGAAGCATTGTCAACATATGGACCAAAAGGGTGTGGTCCTCATCAATGACTTGTGGCATTCCCGAAATGCCATCTGATCCATATCCTTCATGTAAATGTCCATAGAACACCAGGCCGAGATGACCTTTGTGTTCACTAGATTCAAAAAAATATGTAAACAAGATATTCAGTTAATTGACTGATCAAGAAATACAAAAAATGTTAAGATTAAGACAAGGGTGACAAATGTATAGACAAGGGAGTTTAGGTGTGGCAAATAGGTGCTTAAGGGTGATAAATGTATAAAATTTGATGACAGGTAGGTCTTTAAGAGTGTCAAATAGGTAGATAAGCATGACAAATAAATAGGTTGTTATCTAGGGGGGCAAATAGCTATGTAAGGGAGATAAGAAACCCCCCTACCTTTAACTTGTCGTCCTAAAGTGGAGCCCTTAGAAACCCTAGGTTCCTCAGACATTTCTTGTTCGGTCGTAGGAACCGTAGCTTCCTGAGATGCAGGGGGGCATCTAGTTTACGGCGGACCGTGCGTTTGTTGGGTGTCTCCTTCGGCTCCATGGTTGTCAGTGATGAAAGAGTAGTGACAATTGAGGATGACCGCACAGCAAATGATGGAGAGCTCGCAAATGGCTTGTAAGGGAGACGAATAGCACCGTAAGGAAGAGGAGACGATGAGCACGATGGAGAGACGAACTGCCTTTTGGTAGGTTTGTTAAAAGGAAAGACATGGCGGGAAGGGTAAATAAGGAATTGAGGATTTTTAATTTCGATGTCCAGTTCGGTGTCATCATTTTTGTTGATGTGGCCTGCGGCGTTGCATGGGCGGCAATACATGAACATCACCCACGTGTGGCCGATGTGTCCCGTTGTCCACGTGGACCAATTGGAGCTTAAGGGTGACAAATGTGTCTACACGGGTGACAAATGGGTTAGCAAGGGTAGAAAATACCCTCCTAACAATGACAAACAGGGCTCAATAGAAATATCCCCCGACGTGCAGCTTTCAAGGCAGTGTAAGAGTAAGGGCGATGACTTCTGGACTTTAGTGGTGACAATTAGGTGAGTATGGGTGACAAATGCTCAACTGGAGTAACAAATAACTTCACATTGGTAACAAATGAGAAGGAAGCTGAAGGTGAAGAAAAATAGAAGAAAGAGGAACTGGAGGAGAGAGAGACGTGCTCACTTTAAGACAAAGGACCTATAATGCTCACAAGAAGATAAATGTGAACAGTGATCCCAAGGGCTCCAAAGCAATCTGAAGAACAAGCGAGGGCTGACCACAGTCGTCAAAGTCAACGCCAGGACAAGGAAGGCTCTAGTCAACTTCAAGTTTATGTTGACCCAATGCACCAATACTTCAGGCAAAGTCAAGCTTTTGCAACTTCTGAAGTCCAGCCAAAGACTAGTCAAGCTTCGACCAACGACAGTGGACACAAAAAATGACAAAAGAGGAAGAAGAATAGAAGAAGACTAAAGGTAAAAAATACTCTCCTAAGGGTGACAAATGAAGCCTCAGTGGTGACAAAGAGATATATAAGGGTGACAAATGGCACTACGGTTAAACCCTTCAAGCTTCGAAGGCGACGACTTCTACCAAATAAGGCAAACAAATATCTTCATAGGACTGACAAATATGAGTTAAGGCCGATAAATAGAACATCAAGGGTCAGAAATGCTATGCATGACTTTGCATAACTACATAACTACATGACATGCATGACTCTTGTCTACAAACTCCTATTGAAGAGGCAAGATCTCGCGCTGGATCCTGAGCGGGCTATGGATCACCAGAAGATGAATCTGCAAGAGAGGAAAACGTATCAGAGGGCCCAGGGGATCTCCCTGGGGGAAAACCCTCTGATGGCGAAGTCAGTAGAGCTATGGTGGAAGCAATAATGGGGGGAGGAGAGAGCTGATGCGCGAGAATCCTCTCCACCAGAGGGTGAAGCGAATCGTGCTCAGGAGCTTAGGGTGTATGAATGCCTAGTTCATCTTACCTTCTTCCGGAGGGTATCCCTTGCTTAAATAGTGCGCCGCCTTCAGGAGTCCTGTAAGGTGAGGGGTTCCCGGCGGGGGTTACGTCTTTAGCGGGGGCTTTCATGGCCAGATCGTGGGAACGTTATCCCCTTGGAGTCCGGTGGCTCCCCTGACTCTCCCGCTAGCGGGGGACTCTGAACGGCTGCACATGTGGATAATCAACCGGCCTTATCGAGCCTCGGGGATGCTAGCTCATGTCCGAGCGATAGGCATGGCCCGGCGAGGGTGGGGTCGGATAGGTCGGCTGGAGCCTATCTCTCTCGGACGGGGAGAGGACTTTAGGCCGGACCTTCCTTGGGACCTGACCGTTGTCTCGGGCCCTCCGAGCCTAGAAGGCCGCCGGGGAGAGTTAGTTCCTCGAGTCTTATTTATTGGGCTTTTCTTCCCTAAGTGGGCCCTGTGGGCTATCACTCGGGCGGGCTTGCCTGGTTGGACCTTGTGGGTCTTGTTGGGCTGCCTTTGTGGTGGGCTGCGGAAATCCCCCTCTCCACTTGTCCCCCTCCTACTCCCGAGCCAAGGAGGCTCGGATGAGTATTTTTTCGAGGCTTTGGACCAGCGTGGCTCAGGTGGGTGGAATTCCGTTGGCATTATGGAGCCGCTTACAGCGGTCGTCGAGGCCCGTAATGATGATCCTGACGGATTCGAAACGAAGGGGCCCCCCTTTTCTCGGAGCACGGAACGGCGCGCCGCCACCCTCAGGGGTTTTTAGGGGGCGCTGTTCATCGTTCTAGGCTTCCAGGGTTTTAGGCTTTCCTTGCTTCTTGATGCGCCGTGAGAGCACAGCGGAGACGCGGAGCCTTGCGGCGACGTTCGAGGAGTTGGCGAGGATAACCGCAGAGGCGGTCCGGCAACTTCCTTCTCCCCCGGAGTCTTCGAGCTCGTACGAGGGATCTCCTCCTGACTCGATGGCGGATCAGAGTCCGGAGCTTGTGCTGGTGAGGTGGGAACCCGTCCCCAACTGTAGTGAGTTGGGGGAAGCGGAGGTGCGGAGGCTGGAGCATCGTTTCCGCCTGCCTCTCAGATACAGCTTTGTTGCCGCCACTCCATACGAGACGAGTCTGGATGATCGTGATGAGCACATTTGCACCTTCCTTCTAGCTTGGAAGAGTGGATTTCGGCTCCCTTTCGATCCTTTCGTGCTGCAGCTTCTTAATTTTTTCCGGTTGGCACCTATTCAGTTGGTGGCCAATTCATATCTGCTGCTCTCGGCCTTCCGGATTCTTTGTCGTCAGCACGACATTTTTCCTTCCTTGGACCTCTTCCATTTCTTTTTTGAGTTGAAAGCGCACCAGTCGGCGGGGAAAGGCTTCTACTTCATCCAGGCGCAGAGGAATAGGAGTTGCATCTCGCTTGCGGCGAAGGACTCCTCGCACAAGGGGTGGAAGACCCAATTCTTCTGGGTGAAGGCGGTGGCGACGGACGAGATCTGGAGATGCCGGACCTCGCCCAACTTTCACCCGAATCTGCCCCCTCGCCAGGAGGAGTTCCCTCCCCACGTGGAGCAGCAGGTGGCTCGTCTACTGGAGGACCGTCGATCGACCGAGGAGCTGGTGACGCCGGAGAACATCGAACGGTGTCTTCTCTCACGGTTGACGTCGACAGGTGCAGCTCTTGGGGCTCTTTTTCGGGGGTGGTAGCTCTTTTCCTCCTCCTGACCGGGGCTTCTTCTTGTTGCAGACGTGAGGCGGGAGCCTCTGGAGGAGGCGGCTGAGGTCATCGATCTGGGAGATGACTCGACAGCCGACGAGCCTGATGCCTCGGCGGGTTGCGTCCATGCCCGATATAAGGGCAAGGGGGCGGCCCCCGAGGGGACTTCTCGATCGACCGGCCTGGCGGCCCCCGAGGGGATCCCCTGGCGGGGACGTTGCGGGAGGCCGCGAAGGCCAAGAAAAAGGGCCAAGAAAGCCTGCTTTCCTACCGTCGTCGGGGGCGATTCTGGCTCGGTGGCGCTCCCCCCTCGGGGGCAGGATGGGGCCGACCCCTCCAGGCTGGCTCTCCCATCCGCCGGGCGAGAGGGGGCCGAGGAGACCAGGGGCCCTGCAGAGGGAGGTGATGGGTCGGCTCTCCCCTCTATGGGGGAAGAGGGGGCCAGTGCCGGTGTGGCCGGCGCTGGGACCGAGGGATTGGTCGGCGCGGATGGGGGTTCACCCGCGAGGGCGTCGCAACCCCAAGTGCCGGCAGTTTCTGGTGCGGTTGATCCCGCGGCGCCGGTCGAGGGTGGGGGTTCGCCCGGGGAGGCGTTGCAACCCCAACCGACCGTGGCGCGTGGGGCGGTCAGCTTCGCTGCCCGAATAGGGTCTTCTGGCGGGGTGCCCAGGGTGGAGCAGTCCCTTTTACCGGAACCTCTGGTCAGGCTCGGTATCTCGGGTGACTTGTACCGGCTCTGCCGGTCGATCGCCGAGAGGACGAGGGGGGGAGAAAGGCGCAGCACTCCCGCCGGGGTCCTTGATGTCCTGATGGAGGGCGGCCTGGTCATAGCTCGGACAGCGGTCGTGATGGCGGAGGCGCACACCCGGATGGAGGCGAAACGGTCGAGGCTCGCCTGGACCCTCGGTGGATGCGAGGGAAAACTATCCCGGATCGAGGGGGAGCATGAGGGGCTCCGACGGGAGTTCCTCGCATTCAGGGAGTTGGCGCGGTCGAGCCGACGGGAAGCCGAGGCGCTGGCCGAGCAGCTAGCAAGGGCCCAAGAATCGCTCGAGAGGAAGAGCAAACGTCTAGAAGATGAGCGTCAACGTCACATTGAGTTGGATGGCCTCTGGGAGCATGAGCGTGCCGAGCTACAGGATCGGGCGGAGGACGCGGAGCGCCTTCGCGCTAAGGCCGAGGCAGACCAAGCCCGGGCAGAGGGTCGGACGATCGAAGCCGAGCGGAGGATGACCGATCTAGAGGAGCGTCTGGCGAGGGCGGAAGAGCGTGCGGCCGAGGCGGAGCGGGCTCGGGACGGGCAGGTCGAGGCGGAGGTGATCGAGCGCTACAAAGGCTCGGAAGCTTACTCGGCCGACCTGATTGAAGCTGCCCTACCCTACTACGAGGTAGCGCTCCGCCGGGGGACTCGAAAGGGATTCAGGTAGGGCTATCGCCGGGCGATGAGCTATGCCAATGAGCACCTTGCCGGGGGTGATTTTCCTTATGGCCAGAGTTATGACTCGGATGAGTCAGTTTCCAGCTCCTCATCTTCGGCCGGGGAAGAACCGGAGGAGTCACCTCTAGCGGGGTCACCAACTCCGGAGGCTCCAGGAGGGCTCACGACCGGGACAGTTCTCGCACATGCGAGGTCAGTGTTCGGGCCGGCCGTCACCGAAGGTACCGGGGGTGACGCGTCCCCTACTGCTGTTCCCGAGCTTCAAAGTGGGCTCGAGGCCTGATGTATTTTGCTTTATTTTGCCCCTTCCCCTTTTTGTCTGTTTTTCTTTCTGTAAGAGGATTTCTTTATGGGAGGCAATAAAGGACTTACTTCGTTTGATCGTTATCTTTGCCGTGATTTGGCTGGCATATCGGGGGCAGTTGGAAGGTGCCGATATTTTCTGCACCGTTCTCGCATGCCGATTCGGGAGACTTCTGGCGGGGCGTCCTTTCATTCCACCATGCTTTGAAAGTTGAGGCGCTTCGCGAATCCCGCTAGGGCGGGGGCCGAGGAATTGGAGGTGACCTTCCAGGGGAGGTCCTGTAGCGTGTTTTCGAGGGGGGAGTCATTTAAGACGCGTGGCCTCCCTTGGCCTATAAAAAGGACCGAAGGGTGCTCCTTCCCTTTTAACACTTAGGACTCTCACCGGCGGTCTGCTCTTGTTCCCTCATTTTCGCTCTGCGTTGCGCCGCCGCGATCGGAGCATGGAGGACCCTTCAGAAGATGACGCTGCAGACGATGGGGAGCGGCCGGTTCCAGCTGTCTTCGAATATCGGTCGGGTCCCACGGTCACTGCACGTGCATGAGACGGGTCCGACGGTCGCTGCGCGGATCTGGAGAGGGCTTCGACGTGCGGGGGCACACCGTTTGCCTCCTCTTGGCTCCGGAGAGGCTTCCGGGCGGGCGCCAAGATGGAGGGCAGACGGGGGAGTTAGGGATGCCGACCGCCATTCCCCTCCGTGGGAGGGGAGGAAACGGCTCCAGTTCCTTCCTCACCTCTGTCCGTAGCCTCTTTCTCTCTCTTTTGTTCTTCATTTCTTTCACTCTTCGGGGGCTGCTTGCTTTCTGTTCGCCTCTAAAGAGTTGGTAGTTTGGCAGAGAGGAGACCTTCACGGCGCTCCTTTTTCCAGGTTGTTGCCAACTTGGAAGGTAGCCTTCCTCGCGTGAAAGGTGGCCTTCTCCTTGCTGTCCCTCTGTCACCCTTGTCACGGTCCACCCGAGCCAACTGGGTCGACCATCTCTTGTCCGAGCCAGTTTCTACGCGAGGCAGAGTCAGTGGCTGGATGCGAGAAGGTCAAGACCGGGTCGGCCGGGCGATGGCCATTCACCGCGGTGCTAGATGGATTTTTGCTTTTCACTATGTAATGTACTGGCAGTTGCCTTTCTGATGTATCAATAGTTATCTTGAATGAATGCAAAAAAGGGGGTTTTATTTTACCCGATTTGTCGATATAGTTTTCAGAAATAAAATCTGCGTAGTGTGGTTGCGTTCCATGTCCGGGGAATGGGTTCCCCTTCCATTGTGGCTAACCTGTATGCACCTTTCCCGAGCGTCTCGATCACTCGATAGGGGCCTTCCCCGTTGGGGGATAGCTTGCCCGCCGCCTCCAGTGGTCGAGAGGCTTCGGTCTTCCTGAGGATGAAGTCCCCTGGTTGGAATTGTCTGCCTCGGACCTTGGTGTTGTAGTACCGAGTGAGGCGGCGCTAGTATTCCGTAGCTCGGACGTTCGCGATCTCTCAGAGTTCGTCTGCCAAGTCGAGGTTCTCGAGCAACTTCTGCTCGTTTGCCTCGGGTGAAAAGCTGATCACTCGGAGAGACGGATTGGTGATCTCTAACGGAACGGCGGCTTCGGTGCCATATACCAGCTGAAAAGGGGTCTCACCGGTTGCCGTCCTGGGGGTCGTTCGGTGCGACCATAGTACGCTAGGCAGTTCCTCGAGCCAGCTACCCTTAGCCTTGCCGAGTCTGGTTTTTATGCCCTTCAAGATAGTCTTGTTGGCATTTTCAACCAGCCCGTTGGCCTGAGGGTGGGCGACCGAAGTGAAGTGGTTGCGGATATTTAGGTCGGCGCATCTGTCTCGGAAGTACCGAGAGTCGAATTGCCGCCCGTTATCGCTCACTATCACTCGGGGGATGCCAAAGCGACAGATGATCGATTTCCATACGAAACCCCAGACGACTGTCTCGGTGATCCTTGCTGTTGCTTCAGCCTCGATCCACTTGGTGAAGTAGTCGATGGCGACGATGATAAACTTCTTCTGGGATTGAGCCGTTGGGAATGGCCCAAGGATGTCGATCCCCCACCGAGCGAAAGGGTAGGGCTCGGTAAGGGTGATAAGTTCCGTGGCCGGCTGATGGACCAAATGGTCGAACCGCTGGCAATGGTCGCAATGTTGTGCGTAAGCCGTGCAATCGCGCTGTAGGGTCGGCCACCAGTACCCCTGCCTTAGCAGGATTCTGGCCAGCGACCAACCTCCTGAATGTGCTCCGCACAGGCCTTGATGAATCTCTTCAACAGCTTGGCTTGCTTGGTCGGGACCGAGACACTTCAGAAGGGGCCCAAAGAATGATCTTCGGTAGAGAGCGTTGTCGAGGATGACGAAGCGCCGAGCTTGGTACTTCATTCGGCGGGCTTCCTGAGGGTCGGAGGGCTCCCGGGAGTCCTGTAGCTAGGACAGGTAGGGGGAGCGCCAGTCGCCGGGAGTGGCCGAGTCAATGGCGAGGAGCTCCGAGTCTATGCTCGGGCGCTCTAGCTCTTCTAGGAGGACCGATCGTGTACCTTCCGGGTCTAGGGAGGAGGCCAGTCGGGAGAGGGCGTCCGCCCGAGAGTTTTGCTCCCGAGCTATTCGGACTACCTCGAACTCCTCGAACTGCTGGGCCAGGCTCCGGACCAACTGTAGGTATTTGATCATAGGTACCTCCCGAGCTTGGTACTCGCCATTGACCTAGCTTGCAACTAGCTGGGAGTCGGTGTGGATCCTGACTCGCTCGGCCCCCAACTGTCAGGCCATGCGGGCTCCCGAGATAAGGGCCTCGTACTCGGAAGCATTGTTGGACGCTAGAAAGTTGAACTTTAGGGCGTATTGCAACTCTATTCCTTCGGGGGACTTTAGGAGGATCCCTGCGTCGCTGCCGATCGAGTTGGACGATCCATCGACGAACAGCTCCCAGGTTGGCCCGGTTGCTGTCGGAGGCCTGTCCTCGACCGGAACGGTGCTCTCGGCGATGAAGTCGGCGAGCGCTTGTCCTTTGATAGCTGATCGTGGCCGGTACGAGATGTCGTAGGCCCCGAGCATGATGGCCCATTTGACGAGTCACCCCGAGGCTTCGGGATGGGCCAGAACCTTCTTCAGTGGCTCGTCGGTTAGCACGGTGATGGGATGCCCCTGGAAGTAGGGTCGGAGGCACTTTACGGAGGTAACCACGCTAGCACGAGTTTCTCGATTGCGGGGTACCTCCGCTCGGCCTCGTTGAGCACCTTGCTGGTGTAGTAGACCGGCCTCTCGATTCCCGAGTCATTTCTGACTAGGACCGAGCTGACCGTTGATGGCGTCGCCGAGAGATAGAGCAACAAGACCTCGCCCGGGACGGGCTTGGAAAGCACCGGGGGTGAAGCCAGGAACTCTTTGAGCTCGGCGAACGCTGTCTGGCATTCCCCATCCCATGCGAACGTAGCAGATGCTATCTTGGGCCCCCTCATCAGCTTGAAGAAGGGCAGGCATCGTTCGGCCGCACGGGACAGGAAACGACTGAGAGCAGCGACACGCCCCGTCAGACGCTGGACGTCTTTAATGCACGTGGGCGGGCGCATGTCCAGGATGGCCTGGACCTTGTCGGGGTTGGCTTCGATCCCTCGCTGAGTGACCAGGAAACCCAGGAACTTCCCGGATCTTACTCCAAAGGCGCACTTGGCGGGGTTGAGCTTCATGCAGTACTTCAGGAGGGTGTCGAAAGTCTCGGCGAGGTTGGTGAAGTGGTATTGGGCCCTCGGGATCTTGATGAGCATGTCGTCGATGTAGGCCTCGACGTTCCGACCTAACTGTCCCTCGAACATATGGTTGACCAGTCGCTGGTATGCGGCTCCAGCATTCTTCAATCCGAAGGGCATCCAGGTGTAGCAGTATACGCCGTAGTCAGTGATGAAGGCGGTCCTCTCGACATCTTCAAGGTTCATTCGGATCTAATGATAACCCGAATAGGCATCCAGGAAACTGAGTATCTCGTGGCCCGAGGTTGAGTCAACCAATTGGTCGATGCTCGGTAGCGGATAGCAGTCCTTGGGGGTGGCCTTATTCAGATTGGTGAAGTCTACGCACATTCGCCACTTGCCTGTAGTCTTCGGCACCAGGATGACGTTGGCTAGCCACGTTGGGTACAGGACCGGTCTGAAAAGACCAATTTCTTGTCCCTTGGTGACCTGCGCCTTGATGATCGCCTGTTTCTCGGGCGCATGCTTCCTTCTCCGCTGCTGTACGGGTCTCACGGTGGTATCGAGGTTGAGCTTGTGCGTCACAGTCTCCTCTGGTATACCAGGGAGTTGATCATCGGACCAAGCAAAGATCCGAACGTACTCAGAAAGAAACTCCTTGTATTGCTGTTGTTCCTCTGGTGGTAGGTCGGCGCTGATCCTTACTCCTAGGGCCGGGTCATCGTTCAGTAATACCGTTAATAACTCGCCACCGGGCTCGGTGGTCACGGCTCTTCCTTCGACTCCCCTGGGGCCCTTATCCTTCCCGTCCGGCCTTGAGGCTTCCACCGAGATGTTGTAGCACCTTCTAGCCGTGGCCTGGTTACCTCGGACTTCCCCCAACCCGTTTTTGGTGGGAAACTTCATTTTTTGGTGATAGGTAGATGGTACGGCCTTTATTCGGCTGAGAATTTTTCGGCCAAAAATGGCGTTGTACGCTATCATACCTTTAATCACTATGAAGTCCAATATGACTGTAACGGTTTTGGGTGGGGTGTCGATAGTGACCGGCAGGCTTAGGGCTCCCTCGGGGTAGGTGGCCAGGCCATTAAACCCGCAAAGGGGCATTCGGATCGGGCGGAGCTTGGACGGGTCTTCCCCCATCTTGAGAAAATAGTCATAAGATAATACATCGGGGGCGCTCCCATTATCAACCAAAATCCTGTCTACATTACAGTGATTTATCGTGGCCGAGATAACGAGGGCATCGTCATGCGGGGTGCTCAGCCCTTCCAGGTCTTGGTCGGAGAAGACTATGACCTGGGGCTCCATCGGCGGGCCTCTGGGGGGCTCTAAGGCTCGGCTGGCTCGCTCGGCATGACGTTTCCTCCCTCGGCTGGTGTCGCCGCCCGATGCCGCTCCTCCGGAGATGACGTTGATGTGGACCCCTCGGGGGGCGTTGTCAATCTCCTCTGCGGTGTCTCGGTCTTCTTTGTGCCCGGTCGTGAACCGGGCTAGATGCCCCAGACGGATGAGGCGCTCGATCTCGTCCTGGAGCTGATGGCAATCTCCGGTGTGGTGCCCGTGGTCGCCGTGGAACAGGCAATGCTTGTCCCGCTTGTGGTTCTTCGACCTCATTGGCTCGGGTTGGCGGAGAAGTCCCGAGTCTTTGATGTCTTCATAGATCTCGTAGACTGGCGCGGTCAAGGGGGTGTACCGCTCGTACTTTCTCTTGCGCTCTCCTTCTCGATCGCGCTTCTTACCCGAGCCAGGGTTTGGCTCGGAGGTCCGCTTCTTGTCCCCCTCCCGACCTGAGCCGGTTGCGTCTCGGCAGGCGCTGAGTACTTCTTCGCACTCAGCGTGGCGCAGTGCCAGAGTCACTAGCTCGGCAAGGGTCGAGGGAGGGTGGAGGACAAGCTCGCGGCGGAGATTCTCGTCCCGGGTGCCCCCGGTCAGTGCGGTTGTGGCTGAGGCCACATCCAGGCGGGGGATCCTGAGGGCTTCCGATTTAAATCGGTGGACGTAAGTCCGGAGCCTCTCCCCTTGTGCCTGTTTGAGGGCCAGGAGCCCCGCTACTGACCTTGGGGGGGCGCTACCGGCGAAACTCTCCTTGAAAATTCACCCGAATTGCCTGAAGTCTCGGATGGACCCAGGGGCGAGGGCCCGGAACCATGCCTGAGCACCTTGGACCAGGGTGGCCGCGAAGGCTCGGCATTTGATGGGATCCGGCGTTCCATGAAGGGTCACCAGGGTGTCGAAGCTATCGTAGTGGTCGGCTGGGTCACCCTGGCCGTCGTAGAGTTTGAAGGTTGGAATGGAGGCTCTGGGAGAGACCTCTGCCTTCAAGATGTACTCGGAGAAAGGGGATTTCTCCTCGTCCTCCGAGAGAGATGTCTTCTGCAGGGCACGGAGGGCGCGCTCTTGCTCTGCGAACCGTCTCTCGAAATCTCGCAGCCGGAGGGACAACTCTGGCTGCAGTCGCACTGTGGGGCTGGGGGGGGCGTCTTGGCGATCTCCCGGGGCACTAGTGCCCAGGCGCGGCAGCCTCGCTCCCTGCTTCCCGCTCCTCGGCGTGGAGGAAGCCTCTTGCTCCGCAGGCGGAGCATGCGAGGGTCCTCCGACGTCGTTGCGGAGGAGCTGTCGACCGCGGAGGGTGAAGCGGCCTCCGGCAGTGTGCTGCGTCGCACTCCTTCGAGGGGGACTTCCTGACGGGGCGCGGGACCTTGCGTCCCTGGCCGCCTGGGCCCTCATGAGTTCCACGAGGACGTCCATCTTTTTGTTGAGGGCCTGGAAGGCGTTGGCGCCCCCGTCGAGGGGTGCCCCTGTCTCCGCCGGGGGGGGTGGTGGCCTATTGGTGGGGATGCTGGCGTTCGAGGGGGGGCTCTGTGAGACCCTAGAGGGGGCGCCTCCCGCCATCGCCACAGCCTTACCTGCCCCACCGGCAGATCTCCTCCCTGAGCTTTTTCTCACCATCTTGGCTCTTCGTGCGTTTCCCACAGACGGCGCCAGATGAAGAGGTGAGATCTCACGCTGGATCCTGAGCGGGCTATGGATCACCAGAAGATGAATCTGCAAGAGAGGGAAACGTATCAGAGGGCCCAGGGGATCTCTATGGGGGAAAACCCTCCGATGGCTAAGTCAGTAGAGCTATGGTGGAAGCAATAATGGGGGGAGGAGAGAGCTGATGCGCGAGAATCCTCTCCACCAGAGGGTGAAGCGAATCGTGCTCAGGAGCTTAGGGTGTATGAATGCCTAGTTCATCTTACCTTCTTCCGGAGGGTATCCCTTGCTTAAATAGTGCGCCGCCTTCAGGAGTCCTGTAAGCTGAGGGGTTCCCGGCGGGAGTTACGTCTTTAGCGGGGGCTTTCATGGCCAGATCGTGGGAACGTTATCCCCTTGGAGTCCGACGGCTCCCCTGACTCTCCCGCTGGCGGGGGACTCTGAACGGTTGCACATGTGGATAATCAACCGGCCTTACCGAGCCTCGGGGATGCTAGCTCATGTCCGAGCGATAGGCATGGCCCGGCGAGGGTGGGGTCGGATAGGTCGGCTAGAGCCTATCTCTCTCGGACGGGGAGAGGGCTTTAGGCCGGACCTTCCTTGGGACCTGACCGTTGTCTCGGGCCCTCCGAGCCTAGAAGGCCGCCGGGGAGAGTTAGTTCCTCGAGTCTTATTTATTGGGCTTTTCTTCCCTAAGTGGGCCCTGTGGGCTATCACTCGGGTGGGCTCGCCTGGTTGGACCTTGTGGGTCTTGTTGGGCTGCCTTTGTGGTGGGCTGCGGAAATCCCCCTCTCCACCTATGATTGGTCTTCTCTGACTCTGCCACTTTGACTATTTCAGCTCTGACAGATTTGACTTTTTCTTTGACTTCCTCTTTGACTCTGTATGACTCTGACTCATGTTCTTCTCCCCCTTTGCCATCAGCAAAAAAAATGAGGGGTTTTGTGATAGTATCCCTGATTATCACTCTCCAAGTGTGTCATCAGTCTGAGTGGACGCATCTTGTGTAGGAGGACCGTGAGGAGGGAGTGTAGCATGCTGAAGTGAGGCCAGTAGTTCTTTTGCATTCTGATTGACCCTTTGAGCAACTGTTCTAAGGTTTCTGTTAGTAGAGAAATGCCTTTCAAGTAGGGCTTCATGAAACAACTCTATTTTAGCACTGAGCATAGTTGTTTGATGACGAATCATATCAGCAATATGGGTTAGCTGTGCATCAGACTGAGTAGCCTCGATAGGAACTTGAGAGGATGACTCTGGAGCCATACTAGGAGACCATCTGTCTCCTTGGTCTTCAAAAGCTGGCTGAGGGTAATGATCCTTGAATACCTTTACCATGCATTTAATGTCATCTATAATTTATCTATCATATGATCATAATTCCTAACAAGACGATTGTGCTGTTCTCTGGTTTCATGAAAATATTCTGCAGCGGTGAATAACTTGTCATCGTGACGGTTGAATCTGTCAGTCAACCTGCCAATCTGATTTCCAGCAACTCTAAGGACTCCTTGAATATCTTGGACTAGTTTGTGAAAATTCATGTTGGCACATGTCCTATCTTTGTGGATTTCAACAATTCTGTTGTTCACTTCCATCCTAAGATGAGTCAATTTCTGATCAAATTTTTTGACATTTATCTCATTCTAGAGTTTACTTCTCCTCTAAACTGAATCATCTGATGCTCAAAGTAGTTTGACAGTTCTTTCAATGCAGAATGTAGCATCCCAAATTGTGTAGATATGAAACGAAAGAGAGTGCCTATCTCTTGAACAGATGATGTAGAAGCTCGAGAGGTATGAGGATCTGCAGCTATAGCTTGTCTCGCAGGAGGGATGTTCTGCGGTTGGTCTTCTGGTGATGCTTGAGGTTCTTGATGATCTAGTTGAACCTCAGCCATTTCTTGTTCAATTTCTCGTTGCTACTCCTGTTCTGACTGCTACTGCTGTAGCTGCTGCTGTTGCTGTTGTAGTGGAAACTCTAATTGACACTGTTGTTCTGCTTGCTGTTGTTGTTCTTGTTCTTGCTGCTACTGTTGCATTTGCTCAACCTGCTACTCCATCTGTTGAGCTTGTTCTTCAGGTTGATCAAGTTGTTGTTCTGGCTACTCAGGCTGATGTTGAGACTACTCAACCACTTGTGGTGGATTATCCCCAGGTAATTGCCTTAAAATCTTACCTCCGACCTTTTTAAATTTCATATACTTTTAAACAAAATCCATTGTATAGATATTTGACATGGGGATTTCCTTGAATTTTTTATTTTTCAATGGAATATTTATTCTCTTGAATACTATAGTCAACTGCGCTGCATATGGTAAATGTCTTCCAGTATTCTTATAGAAACCCATTATCTGAATCATCAGGTCTGGGAAACAGACCTTGATGTTCTTGAACATGCAGTAGAATAGGAATCTTTGGGTCACAGTTAGCCGACCCCGACCACCACCTTGAGGTGTTATGATTGTAGTAAAAATGTGGTGTAACAGCCTTTGTAGGGGAGGAAATCGATTGGTGTTGAAGCTAGTGACGCAGGTCTGATTTTCATCCTGAGGATTGCTGGGTAAACCAGTCATAATTGAATATGCTTCAAATTTATCATAGACAAAACCAACTTCTTCAGCTCTACCCTCTGGAATTCTAAGAGCTTCATGCAATAGACGCTTGGTGATCTCAATTTCAACTCCTATAACATGAGTCCAAAACTTTGGAATGCTAGCATCATATTTCAGGTTTCTATAGAATTCAGTCACCAACTTGGGACAATAGATTTTATGCTTACTGACAAACTTCTTCCATCCTTCCAATTCAATCATATCCATTAATTCAAGAAAATTTTCAAACAGTTGGTGGTCATGTATATCAATGTACCTTGGAAACAAAATTCTCACTGCTTCACTTGGTTCATCACCTTCATCTCTGAGCTCTATCCTTATTAAACTCTTCTTAACTCTTTTCTGAGTTGCCCCTCTTTTTCTGATAGGTGAATATGACTCTCGGTCCTTCCTTTTTGTCGTCTTTGTTGACTCCGGCTGATGAGATCCACTGGCAGATGCATCTCGGTCATGAGATCGCTTAGACCGATGTTCCTTTCGTCCGGATACATCAGCCGCAGGCTATTTCTCTGAGACTGTCTGCTTTCCTCTACTTCTTGTAGTTGGTAAAGACATTGAAGTAGACAAGAGGCCGGAGAGAGATACTGTAGAAGATAGGGTAACAGTAAAACATGGAGAGGTGGGTTTTTGACTTTAACAGGATGATGGAGACATGGAGGGAAACCTGTGGTGCATCGAGGTATGAAGGTGATGCTCAGACTTATGGTTTTCAGGGAGTTACGGAGAAGGACGATGATGCACCGAGGCAGAGAGATCTTAGCCGAGGTTGAAATAAGCAGACGATAATAAAAGCTTAGAAGTGAGAGATAGTCGAGAAATTAGGGTCCGCTTTATTTACCAATTTAATAGGGTAAATTACCAAAATGTCCTTCCTTAAGAGTTAACCTTCGAAACTCTTATAAAATATGCTTCATGAGATATTGCAATAGGTACTCAAAGAATGCAGACTCATGCATATTCACGAGGACAAGCAAAAAGGTGTGAATGAATACATTAAACTATTCAGATGCGTCGATGCATTAGGTAGGTGCATCGACCTATCTATCCAATCATGATGAACAGCTACAACAAAACAACACAATTAGCGGTATAAGGGTGATAAATGTGGAAACAATGGTGAAAATTTTCAAGGCAGTGGTGACAATTAGAGCGGTAAGGGTGAAAAATGAGTTAGCGCGACGGCTTCAGTGTAATAGGGAAAATGCTAAGGCGACGGCTATCAGACGTCAGGGTGACAAATAGCCGTTAAGGGTATAAAATGGGTTCGCAAGGGTGACAAATAAAAAATTGTGGAAACCTTACGCTGAAGTTGAGATTCGAACCCGGAGAAACCCATTCAAACGGTGGAACACTTAACCAAATGAGATAACATATGATTTGAATTAGTTTATTCCATTATATATATATATATTATAGTTTTCGGTATCGGTACGCAACGGTACCATCTTGCCCCGAATGATGTGCACGTGACTCAAGGAGGTTGGCATAAGATCGGAGATATTCCATGTGGCATTCCCGGCGAGGAGCCTTAGCTCCCGAAAAATCATTATAGACGTGTCGGTAAAATCACAACACATGAGTTTGAGGGGGCACGGAACAATAAGGAAATGGTCAACATGTGACCGATACGGCTCTGAATACTTTTTTGCACCCCGGCATGGGGCTTTCAAGGCTTTTCAACACGCTCTCTCTTCTTTTTATAAGAATCGACTTATCGGCCATGCAGCCCCATTGCTTGGTGATTAATCAAACGTTTTCCCCTCTTATCGCCATGATCAACCTTTATGGCACGGCGGGTCTCCAGTCCCAACCCGATGTCCACCATCGTCTGCTTAGTGATCAGAAGGAGCGCATGTAATGTCCCAAGTTTTTCAGACATTTTTCGGATTAGGATTCGTGGGCTTCAGATTACTTTTGGGGGTCCCGGAGCGTGTTTTGTGGTTTACGCATGTTTTCCCCTGACGAGTCTTCAGAACCCCGTACAGGGTGAATCGTTGCGTTCTAATACTCTGAGATGGTACCAGTGCGTTGAGTGTGTTCCGAGGATCAAGGAAATGATTTTTTCCCAATTTTTCATATTTTTTATATTTTTTGGATTTTCTATAAATAACGACCCTTTTCTTTTCTATTTTTCTTTTCTTCTTTTCTCCTTCTTTTCTCCCCCGTGAGCCAGCCGACCGTTGCAAGCCCTCTCCCCCGTCCAAGCTCGTGGCGCCCTTTCCCCCTTCAGTGGCGGTCTACGGACCAAGGTGGCGGCGCGGTGACGACGGCAGCAGCGAGGTGAGCGTGGAGGTGGCACTGTCGCGGCGTGGGGTGTGGAGTTTATGTTCGGCCAAGATTTCGAGATCGACGGTGATCCGATAGCTTTCGAGCTTCCTTGAGGTAGGGGGACGGATCCTTACCTTCTTTCCCGCTTTTCCCGTGATTTCTAGGCTGTGGGGAGGTCGAGAGGGGCTTTTTTCATGCCGAGAAGGGAAATCGCATGTTTGGGGTTTGAGCGCCGGATCTCTCGATTCTTGGGGTTTTTGACCGATCTATGGGTGTAGAATCATGCTAGGAGGGTTGGGGATGGATTCCCCTTTGTTTCCTCATCATCGGGGGATGATCGGGGCGTGGAATAGATTTTTGGGCCGTTCTCGCAGTTCCCATGCTCGGGTTGGGGTTACGGACTTTCCAGTGACTACTACGGCCCCTTTGGCAGTCCGCAGGAGACCGCTAGGCATTTTGGTGTGTCGGTTGGGCTTAGCGACCACCAGGGGACTGTTAGGCCTGGTAAGCGGTCACGCGACTGACTACTACCCATTGGGTAGCGGCCAGCCCTTGACCGTTTGCCTCGTTTGGTCAGAGCACCCATGGGGTGCGTGTTTTTCACCGTTGGGAGTCCCGTGCAGGGTTGCGGTCAGGGCATGACCGTTTCTTTGTGCCTTGCTATCCGATGAGGACCGTTTGGTTTGGGTAGCGGCCTGGCGATAGACCGTTTTCCCCTCTGTGGCTCGGACTTGTTTTCCCGTTGGTTCAAGGTCGGTTTGTTTGGTACGGTTAGTTGTAGAGAGCTTTTCCATTTATTTATTATTACTTGCTACCACTACCGTACTCCCGCTAGGTAGCGTTACCTTTTGTGCTTGTTCACGCTTTGCTGTCTTGTTTCTCTCGTGCGAGGTGGGGGTCCGTGGGATCCCTACTGAGCCTATGAAATGAGGCTCACCCCTGTGTTTTCAGGTGAGGCGAGGTCGTCGAGAGGCGCGGCGGAGTTTCAGCGTGGTTCCAGTAGCCAGGGTTAGTCGCCAGTTGCCAAAGTCAGGGTATGCCCCGTGTACTTGTACTTTTCTTTCCGTTGACTGTACTTATATTGGACATGAGATACTTTGGACCTTGTAGCTGTTTAGTGGTTATTTATCTTAATTTCTACATTATTTTTTTTGTTATTGTGCTAGCTCTGCAGTTATTTTACCTTCTCTTATGCCCTCACACCATTCTTTAACCCTTCTAAGTCGTCGGGCTTGTGGGTGGCGGGTCGAGGTTTGAGTCGCACCGGTTCCTTTTCGGTACTCGGATCTCGGGTCGTTATAGTGCACCTTGGGTTTGTCCAGACCATCCCAGTCTTGGAACCTGAACACATTGTCACACACGTGACTGGCACGCCCTATTGTGAGTAAAATCAGTAAAAGATACAATGATATTTTATTATTATCTAGAGTGCTTCCATGTGGCATTCCCCGCGAGGAGCCTTAGCTCCCGAAAAATCATTATAGACGTGTCGGTAAAATCACAACACATGAGTTTGAGGGGGCACGGAACAATAAGGAAATGGTCAACATGTGACCGATATGGATCTGAATACCTTTTCGCACCCCGACGTGGGGCTTTCAAGGCTTTTCAACACGCTCTCTCCCACTAGCTCCAACATGCCCCCGCGAGGAACACTAGCTCCCCATCGTCGGTGTCGCTGCTCTCTCCCACTAGCTCTAACATTCATGGGTTCCGGAGGGTTTCCGTGCATGGGTCCCGTGTTTCATTTCATAAAACAAGTTAAAAATTTGAAAATTACAGATCTTCGGATCTCTAAATAATAAATAATATTTTTTTAGATGTAATGATATTTTATATTGAGAGAGATTTTATACTATTAGAAGAAATGAATGAATGAAAAAACATAACGAATGAATGAAAACATGGCGCCAAATTAAAATGTGACGACAAACAAAAAGAGACAAGAATTAGAAAAAGCGTCCCCTCTCCTCTCCATCTTCCTTCCCCCTTCCTCCTCCTCTTGATCTCCCTTTCCTCTCTCACGATCACACCCCCCTCTCAATCTCTTGTTAGGATGCTATAACCGATCTAGAGGGGGGGTGAATAGATCAGACACCCAATTAAGACCAACAACAACAGCTCCAAGTGCGGAATTAAAACAAGCTGCTGTTGGATGACAGAAGGACAAACAACACAATCAATGGAAGCTGACCTAACAAATCTAGATCAAGACGGTCCTAAGCATTCATCTACTACAAATCGAAGAAATAAACAGGATGCACACAAACCACACAGCAATCACACAGTAGACAGAGATTTTTAAGGTGGTTCGATCTCAACTCGAGATCTACGTCCACTCCACACTCCAAACCGGAATGTAGCTTCTACTGCTGATGCACAGCTTCGCTGATCCACAACTTTAGGGTCAAAACCCTACACACCACTGGGCGTTACAGCTTATGCCGTCCAAAGAAATCCTCCTCTGTAAACCGCTGGGGACTTATAGCTTTACCCGACCAGAGGAATCCACCTCTGCAAACCGCTGAGCTTCACAGCTTGCTCCGCTAACACACAACTTGAAAACGCAGTTTCAGAAACAAAAAATAAAACAAACGAAGAAACAAAAGTACCCACTAGGAGAATGTAGCTCAACACTGAGCAATTTTAGCTCCGATTCTGAACCGAGAGACTGAGGAACAAACACTCACAGTATTCTCTCAAACATCTCTCTTTCAGCTCTCTCCTTCTCTTCTTCTCTCTTTCTTCTGTTTCTCTTCTTTCTAGATCGTGTAAGCTCTCTCTGCTTCTGCTCTTTCGAAGTATGTTCACGATCGCTCTTTTCCTAAAGAAGAAGCTTCCTATTTATAGAGCAGTAGAAGGATAGGGCGTGTGGTCACCACAATTCCAGCCCAAACACCTTCGTCACGTGGCGGCATCTCAGCATAGCTACTTTCCACGTGTCACGAGCCTGGCACTTTCTTCAATCTTGGATCACGTGCCCTTCTTAGTCTTTACGAAAAGGCACCTGTCAAGGCATCAGATATAATGTCATATTCGGACAATTATACGATATAAGGAGATTGCACAGAATAGAGATTTTGATGCACGAACTCAATTGTGGTGTTTACATACACATGCACAGACTCAATCATCTCTTCAAAAGCAGATGCACAGACATGGTTTCAACACGACCTACGGATACATCAGCTAAGTGTGTGCAATGGGCAAGTATTGCACTGACCTGATGACTTGCCACAGAAGACGTTGTACAGACTTAGCATGCCCCATGCCTGAGCTTGCACGGACTTATTCACACTGAATGCTTGACTTGCACAGACTTAATGTGTAAAAGGAGAATGCATGAACTTCAATGCACCGAGTTACCTAAGACATATTGCACCGACTCTAAGTGCCTGGTGTCGAGGTTGCACAGACTCGATCGCGTGCATCGAGAAGAATTGCACCGACTTAGTCGTGTGCATCAGCGAGGATTGCACAGACTCAATGCAAAATTAACCATGTGTTGCACCGACTCTATTCAAAGCACAGACTAAGATGCACACACCATTGATATGATTATCTGACATATGAATGCATCAAAATATGATTATCTGACATATGAATGCATCAAAATACTTACACCATCGTATATAGAAATAAGGTCAACTAAGTCACACACCACTGTTGCTAGTCATCAAAACAACTATTGTCAATCATCAAACGATTTCATCACAAGGCAGTGCACGAACTGCTTATCAACCCAGAGGAGTCCCAACAATCTCCCCCTTTTTGATGATGGCAACACATAGAATGAATACAATGAGATGATGTATTTTGATGAAACATGAATGATAATCAAGTGGCATGCATGCAACTACACAAGTTATGCACAGACTTATTCCCTGAGCGAGTCCTTTGAATTTTCCCTTTGATTATCTGAATGCAAACACACATTTTCTCCCCCTTTGCCATCAGCAAATAAGGAACAACATTCTATGTAACAGTTCAGAATGTGAGCAAATTATGGGCCAACCCTTAAGTTATATGAATCGAGCAATGGGCTTTCTTGATTAAAGTCAGGTTTAATAGTTATAGAAGGTAAAGTGAATTCACTGACTTTCTGAAATAGGGTTATATTTTCCATTTATAGCAATGAACCTGAGTCACATAACCATAAAAGTCTAGGTCGAGACAACACCCTACTTATTTCAGAGAGAGAGTGAATAGCAAGGAGAGTCACTTGAATTTGTATTGAGGTTAAACAATTGACACGTAATGACTTTTATTTTTCCAAGGGTTACAGTAATTTTCTTTCATGAGTTTCAGAAATTTGAACTTATTAAACAGTCACGTGTCATTTATGCCGTTGACATTAGGTGTATACCTTGATTAGAGGCTGATACGCCCAGTTACTAAGCATAAACCACTATATCTGTCTCTGATCAAAAGCTACATGGATAGTTTGCACTTTTGACATTAAGGGTACACCTTGATCAGAGGCCACTACCCCTAGTTACTCAGTGAAACCTCTCCTATAAATTTGACCACATGAACAGAGTTAACCTGAGTCACTTCATGACTTAAGGTACTCTCCATTTCTTTGATGGAGACCTCAGTTTCTCAGTGTAACTCAGTCATTGCTCTGCCACATTGTTCATTTCTTTTTCTTTAATGATCTTAATTTTGCTGCCCTTATAACTTTTAGGAGTACCTTGTTTAAGAACAATACAGACTTTAGTTTTCAAACCTTAGATTTCACTAAATCTGTCATGTTCAGATACTGTGAAGACCTGTTTTATTATAGCCATGAGATAGAGGTTAGGAGCTATAAATATTTTCTATCACCTTGTTTTCTGAAGACAGTCTTTTGAACTCTACAGCCTATTAAAGTTAAACCTTCAGTTCATTCAATTGAGCACATGTGATTCTTAGAGCATAAGAGTTGTAATAATTGCAGCTCATGATAATGAACCAATTACTAGACTGTTGTCCATTCTTAGTAAAAGGAGTGGACATAGAAGTGCCGAATCAACTCAAGAATTTTCAAAGGAAGTAGTTCCTGGCAAAATCAATTTGTACCAAGGACATAAAAGATGCCACATGGTGGAACTTCTGAGACAGAGGAGAGAGTAGAAGGAGTTGAACTCTGTTCAGATATTGCTATCCTCCCCCTGACATCAAGATGCATTAACTTAGATATGCAACATGCAAACTTTGCATCGACTTTATCCTTCACGAGCAATGCAATGCACTGACCTTATCATGCAGTTTGGTAAAAGATGCACCGACCATCATGCTACAACCTTACATTACGCATCAATAATATGCAAGACATGCACCGACATTAGCGTGCGAAATGTAGACAATGCACGGACTTATATGTATGTGCGGTATGGACATGCACTGACCTACATGTGACTAGAATGCAATATGCACCGACCTAAAGACATACAATGACTTATGCTTCATGCAAAGTATACAATGACCAGAGTGCTTACACATTGCATAGGCTAGGTGCAATACGTGCATCAAGACTCTGTGAAACTCATACACAACCATCAGAAAATGTCTGTGCAAGACATCAAACAACCGATTACTCAAGAATCTTCGTTATTCAACTTTTTAAGGAACAGGCTGACACAATCACCTCAGAACATATCGACACACAGCTCAAGAATGAATTTTATTCATCATTTTCTTGCTGAAATTTACATAGCCCCCATTCTCATCTTAGATATTTAAATCTTTCATTTCCAAGGGGTTTAGTAAAGATGTCAGCAGTCTGTTTTTCAGTTTCAACAAATATTAATTCAATTTCATTTTTACTTACGGCATCTCTAAGAAAGTTGTGTTTTATTTCAATGTGCTTAGTCCTAGAGTGATTAACATGATTTTTAGTTAGGCAAATAGCACTAGTATTATCACATAAAATTGGAATGCATCCCAATTTTATCTGATAATCTGAAAGCTGGTGCTTGATCCATAGTACTTAAGCTGCACAATTTCCTGCAGCAACATATTCTACCTCTGCAGTGGACAGTGCAACTGTGTGTTGCTTCTTAGAAGCCCAGGATACTAGGCAGCCACCTAGGAATTGGCAATGCCCACTAGTGCTTTTCCTATCTATCCGACACCCAGCATAACCTGCATCAGTGTATGCCAGAAGCTCTAGCTCACACCTAGCAGGGTACCAAAGTCCAAGTTCTTGAGTGCCTGATAAATACCTAAAGATCCTTTTCATTGCTCTAAGGTGAGACTCCTTAGGACTAGCCTAAAATCTGGCACATAAACACACTAAACTGTATATCAGGCCTAGATGTAGTAAGATATAAAAGGGATCCGATCATACCTCGATATAGCTTTTGGTCCACTGTATTACCTTTGGAGTCTTCATCAAGACTTGTTGAAGTACCCATTGGTGCTGCAATTTTCTTGAGGTTTTCAAATTTGAACTTCTTCAGCAGATCCCTTATGTACTTAGACTGGGTGATAAATGTTCCATCTTTTGTTTGAGTCACCTGTAGTCCAAGAAACAATTTTAGCTCACCCATTGAGCTCATCTCAAATTCTTGTGTCATTAGTTCAAAAAATTCCTTACACAATTTAGGGTTAGTTGACCCAAACACAATGTCATCCACGTAAATCTGAATAAGGAGAATGTCTGGATGACTTACCTTGGTGAACAACGTTTGGTCAACCTCACCTCTTGTGAACTTCTTCTCGGTAAGGAATTTGCAGAGTCTGTCATACCAAGCTCTAGGGGATTGCTTCAAGCCATAAAGAGCTTTATTTAACTTATAAACATGATTAGGAAAATCTAAGCATTCAAAGCCAGGAGGTTGTCTCACAAAGACATCATCTTTTATTTCCCCATTGAGAAAAGCAGATTTAACGTCCATCTGCTGGAGAGTTATTCCTAATGAGCATGCATAGACCAAAAGTATTCTAATTACTTCTAACCTGGCTATAGGGGCAAATGACTCTTCAAAGTCAATTCTGAATTCTTGATTGTACTCCTGAGCAACAAGTCTAGCTTTATTTTTAACTACATTACCTAGCTCATCTGTTTTATTCCTAAAAACCCATTTTGTTCCAATGACAGTCCTATGATCAGGAGGTGGGACCAGATGCCACACCTTGTTCCTGTCAAACTGATTAAGCTCTTCTTGCATGGCATTGATCCAATGCACATCTTTGAGAGCACTATCAATGGTTTTGGGTTCAACATGAGAAACCAATGCATATGCATTTAATTCATTTTGAGCTCTAATGAAACCTCTAGTCCTAGGGGGTTCATGCAAGTCACCAATGATATTTTCAATAGGATGATCTCTTAAAAATCTGACATTTATAACTTGGTTACCTTGACCTTCATTTACCTCCCCCTGAACAACAGGCTCCTCTGCATTGCCTTCTTCAGCTTCTTCTTCTTGGTCTGATTGATCTTCAGGTTTTTCTTTATTGATAATTTCTCCGTCATCTTCTTTCCTGCATTGACCAACCTCACATTTATTTAAGGACTCATCAAATACAATATGTGGAGATTCCTCAACAGTTTTAGAATTAAGGTTGTACACTCTATATGCTCTAGAGTTTTCAGAATATCCAAGGAAGATTCCTGGATCACTTTTAGGTTCAAATTTATCAAGATCTCTTTTATCATTAACATGAATGAAGTATTTACACCCAAAGACCTCGAAATAAGCAATTGAAGGCTTCTTACTTTGTAAAATCTTATAAGGAGTTTTCTGAGTGAAAGGCCTTACCATGGCTCTGTTGATTACATGGCATGCAGTATTAACTGCCTCTGCCCAAAATTTTCTTGGTAAGCCACCTTCAACAAGTAATGTACGGGCCATCTCCACAAGTGTCCGGTTCCTCCTCTCTACTATTCCATTCTGCTCAGGTGTTCTTGGGGAGGAGAATCGATGAGTAATCCCATTGTCCCTGCAAAAGTTTTCAAATTGTGAGTTTTCAAACTCACCTCCATGATCAGACAAAATATTTTTAATCAAATTTTTCTTTTTCTGTTTGATATTTAAATAGAACTCCTGAAATTCAGTAAAAGCATCATTCTTGTAAGTGATGAAAAAGACCCAAGTATACCTAGAGAAGTCATCAACTAGGACATATGCATATCTCCTACCTGACAAGCTGACTGATCGTGTGGGTCCAAATAGATCCATATGTATCAACTCATAAGATTTGAGAGACATGTTTTCAGATCTTGATTTAAATGACTTTCTAGTCTGCTTGGATTGTGTACACGCATCACACACCCTATTTTCCTTCTTAAAAGATATTTCAGGGAGTCCTCTTACCATGTTGTGTTTATTCAATTTGTGCAAGATAGTGTAGCTAGTGATGGGGGACTATGAACGATCTAGAGGGGGGTGAATAGATCAGTCACCCAATTTAAACCAGACTGCAGCAATCACAAGTGCGGAAATAAAACAAGCTGCTGCAGGACGATAGAGAAGTAAGAGAGAGCAGTCACAGAAATCCAACTATAGCAGATCTGAATCAAACGGACCTAAGCATGCATCTATAGCGTATAATGGAAGTGATCATGATGAACAGCAATTCACAAGGCAAACACACAGGAGACTGGAAGTTTTTAAGGTGGTTCGATCTCAAACCCGAGATCTACGTCCACCCCACACTCCAACCTGGAATGTGGCTTCAACCGCTGATTCACAGCTTCAACTGCTGGGCCTCACAGCTTGCCTACAACCACTAGGGAATTATAGCTTCACCCGTCCAGAGGAATCCTCCTCTGCCCGCTGAGCAATACAGCTTTGCTCTGCTGACTAACAGCTTGAAAACAAGGTTTCAGAAAATGAAATGGAAACATACGAAAAACAAGAAAACTCAATTGGAATGTAGCTCACAATGAGTAATCTCAATTCTGGTATCTGAACCAAGAAACTGATGGACAATCTTTCAGAGAAATTCTCTCAGACTCCTCTCACTAAATTCTCTTTCTCTCTTCTCTCTGGATCGTTTCTTTTCTTCTTTGCTGCACTCTCTCTTTTTCTTCTGTTCTCAATAGCACACACAGATCTTCTGATCACAATCACTCTTCTCCAGATGGAGAAGTCTTCTATTTATAGCATCAGAGAGGTGGGCGTGTGTCCTCCATAGTTCCCGCCCAGAGCGCCTTAACCACGTGGCAGTATTTCAGCTCATTACGTTACACGTGTCACGATCCTGGCTTCTTGGATCACGTGCCCTTCTTAAGTTCCTCGACCAGTAGATATCCTACAAGGATTAGAGCATATAGTTGGTTCGAGATTTGATCTAAGCCTGTATGGACTTGATGCATAAAATGCAGTGTGCATATAAGAGAGTATGTACAACGAGAATGAATGCACGAACACATCATCCACGAGTGTACAGACTTTGAATGCATGTAATGCATTTTGTATATGAAGAAGTATGCACATTGGGAATGATTGTACAGACATGCTATCGACGAGTGACCAGACTTATAGTGCAATGTGTAAACGATGTACAGACTTTCTGTGCGTGACGCTTAAGCCTGAATGCATCATGTATAGACTTGCTACGACATCAAGGTAGTCGTGTGCAGACTTAGTGTATGTGCAAGACAATTCAATGCAGTATGCATAAAGTAAAGTATGCACATTGATAATGAATGCACGGGCATGCCATCAAGGAGTGCATGGACTTAGTGTGCATGCAACACCAATGTACAGACTTTCTGGAGTGATGATGCATGAACTTAACCACTCGTACTAGCAATGGAGTGTATAGACTTTGATTGCATGGTGAAGAGTGTATAGACTTGATATCATGCGGTGATGTATAGACTTGCTCAGTTGTAAAAGCAGCCGTGCAGACTAAGTGTATGCATGGACCAAACGAGTGCACTTACTTTGGCTAACACATGCAAACATGCATCAATTAGAGATACGCACGAGATGGTCAATGCACTGACTATGTGGCGTGCAACTAAAAATAATTCACCAATGCAAGCTATGCACGAACTTGAATGAACCTGATGCAGAGAACAGACAATGCGCCATATGGCTGCGTCAACGCAATGCCCATACTGTGCTAACGCACACAGTATATATGCTGAAGTATGAAGAACGATGAAGCATGCAGAACATTTACTAATTCTTATCTTACATGATTCATTAGTGGTTGCTATCATCAAAACTATATAACTTCATCAATGCACAGAGGGCACAACAATCTCCCCCTTTTTGATGATGGCAACACAATGAATAAATGCCATGAGATCGGTTCATGCGAGCACAGACTTATGCACTTAGATGCACTTAGACGTATGCACTAAATGAGATTCCTATCCCATCTCCCGTCTTCCCCTTGCACATTCTCCCCCTTTGCCATCAGCAAATAAGGAGCAACGTTCTATGTGGCAATTCAGAATGTGAGCACATTATGACACAATCCTTAAAATATATGAATCGAGTAATGGCTTTCTTGATGTCAATTAGGTTTAACAGTGATAGAAGGTGAGGAGAGAGAACTGGCTTTTTGAGATAGGATCATATGCTGCAGTTATAGCAATGAACTTAAGTCACATGACCATAATAGTTTAGGTCGATACAAGACCCTAGTTACTTCAGAGAAAGTGAAAGACAAGGAAAGACACCTGAACATGTATTGAGATTAAACAATTGACCCTCAAATGATATTTGTTTTCTAAGGGTTATAGCAATTTCATTCACATGCGTCTGAATCTGGAACTTATTGAATAGACAAGTATTATTTATGCCGTTGACATTAGGTGTATACCTTGATCAGAGGCCAATACTCCCAGTTACTAAACATAAACTACTATATCTATTTCTGATCAAGGCTATAGGAATAATTTGCACCTTTGACGTTAAGGGTATACCTTGATCAGAGGCCAATACCCCTAGTTACTCAGTGAAATCTCCCTGGTAGATTCGACCAATTGAACAGAGATAACCTGAGTCACTTCATGACTTAAGGTACTCTCCATTTCTTTGATGGAGACCTCAGTTTCTCAGTGAAACTCAGTCATTGCTCTGCCATTTTGTTCACTTCTTTTTCTTTGATGATCTTCAATTTAGCTGCCCTTGTGATTTTTGGAGAGACTTGTTTAAGAACAATATAAGATTCTTGGTTTTCAAACCTTAACCAACATTAACTCTGTCATGTTTGGGTACTGTGAGGACTTGTTCTATCATAATCATGAGATAGAGGTTAAGAGCTATAAATGCTTTCTATCATCTTATTTTCAGAAGACAGTCTTTTAAACATCACAGTCTATTAAAGTTAAACCTTAGTTTCAATCAGTAAGCACATGTGATTCTTATAACAGAAGGGTTGTAATAATTTCAGCTCATGATAATGAGCCAATCACTAGACTGTTATCCATTCTGTGAAGGAGTTGAACTTAGTTCTAATAATGCAAACCTCCCCCTGACAGCAATATGCATTTCAAAACAATGCAATGATTCGACCTATCATGCAGTTAATACATTGGGTGCATTGACTATGTGTAGAGCATGCTTCAACATAAAGTCTATACAATGCAATTAATTGACTACATGCGCAACCATCTGTCGACTATATGCCCTACTATGCATCGACTACAGGGATAATGTGTGCAAGATGTGCAGCAACTGATGTACTCAGTCCATAGGAGGTTATTCCATCATCAACCAAATTTATTCACAAGATCAAGAACATGCAAACCAATTATTTCAAGTACTCTAAAAGATATTTCAAGAGAAAAATTAGTCATTTTCCTGCTGAAATTTACAAAGCCCCAGTTCTCTTCTTAAATATCTAAATCTTTCATTTCCAAGAGGTTTTATAAAAATATCAACAACTTGTTTTTCAGTTTCAACAAAGACTAATTCAATTTCACTCTTGCTCACAGCATCTCTAAGAAAATGATGTTTGATATCAATGTGCTTAGTCCTAGAGTGGTGAATAGGATTTTTAGTAAGGCAGATGGCACTAGTGTTATCACAAAGAATATGAATACATCCCAGGTTTATCTGATAATCTGAGAGCTGATGTTTGATCCATAGTACCTGGGCAGCACAATTCCCTGCAGCAACATATTCTGTCTCTGCAGTGGAGAGTGCTACAGTGTGTTGCTTTTTAGAGGCCCAAGATACTAGGCAACCACCTAGGAATTGGCAATATCCACTAGCGCTCTTCCTATCTATCCGACACCCAGCATAATCTGCATCAGTATAAGATATAAGCTCAAACTCACACCTGGCAGGGTACAAAAGACCAAGTTCTTGGGTGTCTGACAGATATCTAAAGATCCTTTTCACTACACTAACATGAGACTCCTTAGGACTAGCCTGAAATCTAGCACATAAACATACTGCAAATTGTATATCAGGCCTTGATGCAGTGAGGTACAAGAGGGATCCGATCATACCTCTATACAGCTTTTGATCCACTGGGTTACCTTTTGTATCTTGATCAAAACTTGTGGAGGTACCCATTGGAGCTGCAGTGTCCTTGAGGTCTTCGAGCTTGTATTTCTTCAGGAGGTCCCTAATGTATTTGGACTGGGTGATAAAGGTTCCATATTTTGTTTGAGTCACCTGCAATCCAAGGAAGAGTTTCAGCTCACCCATTGAGCTCATTTCAAACTCTTGTGTCATTAAGTCAGAAAATTCCTTACACATCTTTGGGTTAGTTGAACCAAAAATAATGTCATCCACATAAATCTGAACAACAAGTATGTCAGCGTGACTTACCTTTGTAAACAAAGTTTGGTCAATCTCACCTCTTGAGAACTTCTTGTCGGTAAGGAATTTGCTGAGCCTGTCATACCAAGCTCTAGGAGCTTGCTTCAAACCATAGAGAGCTTTATTCAACTTATATACATGGGAAGGGAAGTCTGAGCATTCAAAGCCAGGAGGTTGATGAACAAAGACATCCTCCTTAATTTTCCTATTGAGAAAAGTATATTTTACATCCATATGCTAGAGATTTATTCCAAGAGAGCATGCATAAGCTAACAGAATTTTAATGGCTTCTAACCTGGCTACAGGGGCAAAAGACTCTTCAAAATCAATTCCGAATTCTTGGTTATACCCCTGAGCAACAAGTCTGGCCTTATTTTTGACAACATTACCTAGCTCATCAGTTTTATTTCTAAAGACCCACTTCGTCCCAATGACATTTCCATCAACAGGAGGTGGGACTAGATGCCACACCTTGTTCCTGTCAAACTGATTAAGCTCCTCGTGCATGGCATTGATCCAATGCACATCCTTTAGGGCAATGTCAATGGACTTGGGTTCTACATGTGAAACCAATGCATATGCATTTAATTCATTTTGAGCTCTAAGAAAACCTCTAGTCCTAGGAGGTTCATGCAAATCACCAATGATGTTCTCAATAGAATGATCTCTTAAGAATCTGACATTGGTAATTTGGTTACCTTGATCTTCATTTACCTCCCCCTAAACAGTAGGCTCCTCTGCATTGTTTTCTTCTGGTTCTTCTTCTTGATCTTATTGGTCTGCAGATTATCTTTCATTCAATATTTCTCCATCATCTTCTTTCCTGTACAGACCATTTTCACATTTAGTTAGGGATTCATCAAATACAATATGTGGAGATTCCTCAACAGTTTTAGAGTTAAGATTCTACACTCTATATGCTCTAGTGTATTCAGAATACCCAAGAAAATCTCCTGGATCACTTTTAGGTTCAAATTTATCAAGATCTCTTTTATCATTAACATGAATGAAGCATTTACAGCCAAAGACCTTGAAATAAGCAATTGAAGGCTTCTTACCTTTCAGAATCTCATAAGGAGTTTTCTGAGTGAAAGGCCTTACCATGGCTCTGTTGATTATGTGGCATGCAGTATTAACTGCCTCTGCCCAAAATTTTCTTGGTAAGCCACCTTCAACAAGCAGTGTACGTGCCATCTCCACAATCGTCAGGTTCCTCCTTTCTACTATTCCATTCTGCTCAGGCGTCCTAGGTGAGGAGAACCGATGATTAATCCCATTGACCCTGCAAAATTCATCAAATTGAGAATTCTCGAACTCACCTCCATGATCAGATAAGATATTTTCAATCAAATTTTCATTTTTATGTTTTATTTTCAAATAGAACTCCTGAAATTCCATGAATGCGTCATTTTTATGTTTAAGGAAAAAGACCCAAGTATACCTGGAGAAGTCATCAACTAGGACATATCCATATCTCCTCCCTGACAAGCTGACTGAACGTGTGGGTCCAAATAAATCCATATGTATCAGCTCATAAGGTTTAAAGGACATGTTTTCAGTTCTTGATTTAAATGACTTCCTAGTTTGCTTGGATTGTGTACACACACTGCACACCTTAATTTCCTTCTTAAAAGAAACGTCAGGGAGTCCTCTAACCATGCTATGTTTATTCAATTTATGCAAAACCGTATAGCTGGCATGGCCTAATCTACGATGCCACAGGAATGCTAAGTCAACTTTATTTGCAGTTAGGCAAAGATTAGAATGAGCTAAATCATCTAAATCTACCAAGTAGATGTTATTTACCCTTTTTCCTGAAAATTTAACTATATCCGAATCAGGTTCAAAGAGTTTGCAATGTTGAGAGTCAAATACTACCTTGTGTCCTTTGTCACATAGCTGGCTGATACTGAGTAAGTTGTATGCAAGACCATCAACCAGCAGTACCTCTTCAATGCAACATGTAGTACACTTACCTACTTTACCTGATCTGATGATTCTACCCTTTGTATTTCCTCCAAAGGTGACAAGGCCTCCATTCTTCTCAGTCAGCATGCAAAATTTGGTCTTGTCTCCTGTCATATGCCTGGAGCAGCCACTATCAAGATACCACATATTGCTTCTGGCTGCCAGGCATACCTGCAATCATAATCAGGTAGAGAATTTTGGAACCTAAAACTGTTTGGGCTCTGAAGCAGAAACAGAACAATTGAAACAAGACATCAATTGTTTAGGAATCCACATCTGTCTAAACATGGTTGGCTTAGTGGAATTCATGACATTCTGTTTATTATCCTTCTTTCTCTCAGCACCAACTGATTGAACCTTCTTCCTCTGGTGCTTTGGTTTATATTAAGTTCTGGCTCCATCCTTATTAGCAGCAAAATTATTTTTGTGCCAGTGCCCAGGCCAATAGGTCCTCAGATATTTGTGGCCAGCTGTAGTCCTAGACTGACCCCATCTAGCAGATTGAGGTCTATGGCAATGAGTGAGAAAAGGTTGATATCTAGACCTCCCTTGGACCTGATTCCATCCAGACCTATAGAATGGTTGGACCTGTTTGTGAGGATAGGTGTGATAGGTATGAACCTTGGGCTGGTAAGTATAGCTTTTCTGGCCCCATGCAGCATTATGTCTCCCTTGCACTGGTGGCCCACTAGACTTCTGTACAGGTTTATGTTGGGTCTTCTTCTTGATAGGTGAAGGGTAAGATCTGCTGGACTCACCAACCTTCTGTTTACCCTTGTCCTTGGCACTGGACATTTTCAAACTGACAGTTTTTGAAACAGAATTTTCACTTGACATTTTTATAAGAGGTCCCGTCTTTTTCTTTGTCACAAATGATATGGTTTTCATGGCAAGGATTTTAGTAGCAGTTGAGTTGAATCCAAGACCTTCTTTTCTGAAGTTCACCTTTGACCCTAACAAAGCATTGAGATTGTTTGTGCCTTGGGTCATATTTTCTATTATTTTTCTTTTGTCAGCATTTCCTTTTTCTAAATTTTTAACTATTTTCTTTAATTCAAAATTTACACACAAGACAGCTTCATATTTCTCATTTGAAATTTTTAATTCATTTTTAACAATTGAACTCTCAGCTTCAAATCATCATTAGCATTCTTTAACAGTTCATTCTCCTTTCTAGTATTTATTAAAGCATGCTTCAGATCATCAAATTCATCACAAAAAATTTTTAAATTGTCATTTTCTAATTACAGACAGGCTATTTTGTCAGACATGATTTTATCATTCAAAATGGAGTTTACTTTCCTCTTCAAATGCTTGTTCTCCTTTCTAATGTCATCTACTTTATCTAGCAAGTCTCCATAAGCATCCTCCCAATCAGAAATTGTATAGTGCTCAAAGGGAGAGGATACCTCATCGGAGTCTTCTTCCTCCTTTTCATCATTCCTGGCCATCAGGCAGATGGGCTTTTCTTCATCTTCACTTTCTGATGTACTTCTCAAATTGCCCTCATCCTCGTCGCTCCATGTACTCACCATTGCTTTTCCTCTGGGAGCTCTTTTCTTGGACTTTTCTTTCAGCATCTGGAGCTCTAGACAATCTGCCTTCATATGCCCAGCCTTCCTGCAATGATAACAAACATTAGTGTCAGGTTTCTTAGCTGGGTTGAACCTATACCTGTTGTGTCCCCGGCCGCTGAATTATCTGCGGCCAAAATTTCTGCCTTCTTTCCTCAAGAATCGCCTGAACTCTCTTGTCAACATAGCAAGTTGATCTCTATCGATTTCTGACCCAGATAGGCTGCTCTGCTCGCTTGATGATCCACTGTGGCTGGATCTACTTGTTTTGTTGGAACTAGCCTTCAGCGTAATTGGTTTCTTCTTGTTCTCGAGCTCATTAATTTTGGGAGGGTTCATCTCATATGCCATTAGAGAACCTATTAGCTCGTCAACTTTCATCATCTGAAGATCTATTGACTCCTCGATCACTGTTGCCTTTGTGTGCCAAACAGGAGTCAGAGACCGCAAGATCTTCCTTACAATCTCGTAGTCTGAATAGCTCTTTCCCAAATTCCTCAGACCATTAGTTATGATAGTCAAACGAGCATACATCTCAGTCACAGTCTCACCGAGTTTCATCCGGAATGCTTCATATTCTAAGACCAACATGTTCGCCTTGGTCTCTCTCACCTGTGATGTCCCTTCGTAGATAACCTCCAGTGTATCCCACATTTCCTTGGCGGTTCTGCACGATGACACTCTGGAGAATTCAGTAGGATGAAGTGCGCACTGGATAGCATTGATGGCACTCCAGTTCAAAGTAGATTTTCTGATTTCCTCTCTCGTCCAAACTTCTTCATTCTCGTGCAGTTCGAATGGTCCCTTGCTCACTACTCGCCAGATCTCGTAGTCTTTCGCTCTCAGAAAGACCTGCATTCTGTTCTTCCAGTAGGCGTAGTTAGAGCCATCGAAGTACGAAGGCTTGGAGATTGAATGTCCTTCTGTTGTCATTCCCTTACCGTTCATGGTCATTCCTCTTTAGGATGTTACTCCCTGAAAAAGAGTTAGGCTCTGATACCAAGTGATGGGGGACTATGAACGATCTAGAGGGGAGTGAATAGATCAGTCACCCAATTTAAACCAGACTGCAGCAATCACAAGTGCGGAAATAAAACAAGCTGCTGCAGGATGATAGAGAAGTAAGAGAGAGCAGTCACAAAAATCCAACTATAGCAGATCTGAATCAAACGGACCTAAGCATGCATCTATAGCGTATAATGTAAGTGATCATGATGAACAACAATTTGCAAGGCAAACACACAGAAGACTGAAAGTTTTTAAGGTGGTTCGATCTCAAACTCGAGATCTACGTCCACCCCACACTCCAACCTAGAATGTGGCTTCAACCACTGATTCATAGCTTCAAGTGCTGGGCCTCACAGCTTGCCTACAACTGCTGGGGAATTACAGCTTCACCCGTCCAGAGGAATCCTCCTCTGCCCGCTGTGCAATACAGCTTAGCTCTGCTGACTAACAGCTTGAAAACAAGGTTTCAGAAAATGAAATGGAAACATACGAAAAATAAGAAAACTCAATTGGAATGTAGCTCACAATGAGCAATCTCAGTTCTGGTATCTGAACCAAGAAACTGATGGACAATCTTTCAGAGAAATTCTCTCAGACTCCTCTCACTAAATTCTCTTTCTCTCTTCTCTCTGGATCGTTTCTTTTCTTCTCTGCTGCACTCTCTCTTTTTCTTCTATTCTCAATAGCACACACAGATCTTCTGATCATGATCACTCTTCTCTAGATGGAGAAGTCTTCTATTTATAGCATCAGAGAGGTGGGCGTGTGTCCTCCACAATTCACGCCCAGAGTGCCTTGACCACGTGGTAGTATTTCAGCTCACTGCGTTACATGTGTCACGATCCTGGCTTCTTGGATCACATGCCCTTCTTTAATTCCTCGACCAGTAAATATCCTGCAAGGATTAGAGCATATAGTTGGTTCGAGATTTGATCTAAGCCTGTATGGACTTGATGCATAAAATGCAGTGTGCATATAAGAGAGTATGTATAACGAGAATGAATGCACGAACACATCATCCACGAGTGTACAGACTTTGAATGCATGTAATGCATTTTGTATATGAAGAAGTATGCACATTGGGAATGAATGTACAGACATGCTATCGACGAGTGACCAGACTTATAGTGCAATGTGTAAACGATATATAGACTTTCTGTGCGTGACGCTTAAGCCTGAATGCATCATGTATAGACTTGCTACGATATCAAGTCAGTCGTGTGCAGACTTAGTGTATGTGTGAGACAATTCAATGCAATATGCATAAAGTAAAGTATGCACATTGATAATGAATGCACGGGCATGCCATCAAGGAGTGCATGGACTTAGTGTGCATGCGACACCAATGTACAGACTTTCTGGAGTGATGATGCATGAACTTAACCACTCGTACCAGAAATAGAGTGTATAGACTTTGATTGCATGGTAAAGTGTGTATAGACTTGATATCATGTGGCGATGTATAGACTTGCTCAGTTGTCAAAGCAGCCGTACAGACTAAGTGTATGCATGGACCAAATGAGTGCACTTACTTTGGCTAACACATGCAAACATGCATCAATTAGAGATACGCACGAGATGGTCAATGCACTGACTGCGTGCAACTAAAAATAATGCACCAATGCAAGCTGTGCATGAACTTGAATGAACCTGATGTAGAGAACAGACAATGCGCCATATGGCTGCATCAACGCAATGCCCATACTATGCTAACGCACACAGTATATATGCTGAAGTATGAAGAACGATGAAGCATGCAAAACATTTACTAATTCTTATCTTACATGATTCATTAGTGGTTGCTATCATCAAAACTATATAACTTCATCAATGCACAGGGGGCACAACAGCTAGCATGGCCTAACCTATGATGCCACAGAAAAGCTAAGTCCTCTTTATTAGCAGTGAGGCATAGGTTAGAGTGTGCAATATCATCTAGATTTATCATGTAAATATTATTCATTCTTTTTCCAGAGAATTTAACCACATCAGAATCAGGTTCAAAAATTTTACAGCTAAGTGCATCAAATACTACCGTGTGCCCTTTATCACAAAACTGGCTGATACTTAGAAGATTATATGCTAATCCATCCACCAGCAAGACTTCATCAATGCAACAGGTAGTGCACTTACCTACTTTACCTGATCCGATGATTTTACCCTTAGTGTTTCCTCCGAAGGTGACAAGGCCTCCATTCTTCTTTGTCAGCAAGCAAAATTTGTCCTTGTCCCTTGTCATATGCCTGGAGCAGCCACTATCTAGGTACCACATGTTGTGCTTGGCTGCCAGGCATACCTGCAATCATAGTCACGGGGAAAATTTTGGAACCCAAAACTGTTTGGGCTCCGAAGCAGAAATAGAACAATTCATACATGACAACCAGATTTTTGGGATCCACGCTTGTTTGAGAGCTGGTTGATTGGTGGATTTTTTGATATTTTTTCTACTGTTTCTCTTCTTCTCAGCATTGGCAGGCTGAAATTTTCTTGACTTGTTATTTGTCCTGCCGTCATTGTTCCTTGCAATTTGATTATTTTTGTGCCAGTGCCTAGGCCAATGAGCATTCAGGAAATAGTGGCCAACGTTGGTCCTTGGCTGACTGTAGGTGGTTTATTTCCTAGAAGCCCATATTCTAGACTGCCCAACCCAGTTTCTAGCCTGAGGTCTGTATGTCTGTGTGGTACATGACTGATATCTAGACCTCCCTTGAGCTCTATTCCATCCAGACTTATAGAATTATTGTGGCTCCACATGATGATAAGTATGGACTCTAGGCTGGTGGAAATGGCTCGATTGACTTCTGGCAGAAGTGTTTCTACCTTGCACCCTAGACTCACTTGACTTCTTCATGGGTGAGGGTTGAGTCTTCCTCTGAACTGCTGGCGGTGACTTGTTAACCCTAGCCTGGGGTTTTGGTGTGCGTGAAGGTTGACCCCTAATCTGAACTCTACCCTGAGAAGTAGGACATTGTGTACTATCATCGCTAAACTCACCGATTTTCTACTTGCCCTTGTCCTTAGCACTGGGCAATTTGGAATCAACAACTTTAACAGCAGACTTTACATTTCTCATCTTGATGAGGGACCCCTTTTCCTTCTCAACAACAAATGAAATTGTTTTCAAAGCAAAACTCCCTTTAGCTGTGGGATTATACCCGAGGCCTTCTCTTCTGAAATTTACTTTTGACCCTAAGAGTGCATTCAAATTATCAGATCCTTGGGTCATGTTTTCGATAATTTTCTTTTTATCTTCATTCTCTTTTTCTAGGTGATCAATTGAATTTTTTAGTTCATGGTTAACACCTAGTACAACTTCATATTTCTCATTAACAATTTTCATTTCATTTTCATAATTTTGCAATTTCAATTTTAATTCGTCAATCACATTTTTCAGATTATCATTTTCTCTTCTAGAATCTATCAATGTATGCTTAACATTATCAACTTCAGCACATGAATTTTTTAACATGTCATTTTCAGATTGCAGGCAGGCAAGTTTATCAGAAATAGTTTTGTCATTCATAAGAGAATTTACTTTCTTCTTCAAATGCATGTTCTCTTTTCTGATATAATCTACCTTATCTAGCAAATCTTCGTAAGCATCTTCCCAATCTGAAATAGTGTAATGCTCAAAAGGAGATGATACCTCGTCGGAGTCTTCCACTTCATTTTCATCATTTCTGGCCATCAGACAGATGGGCTTTTCTTCATCTTCACTTTCTGATGTGCTGCTCAAGGTCTCCTCGTCCTCGTCGCTCCATGTGCTCACCATTGCTCTTCCTTTGGGAGCTTTCTTCTTGGCTTTCTCTTTCAGCTTCTGGAGCTCTGGACAATCGGCCTTCATATGATTGGCCTTCCTGCAATGGTAACAGACATTAGTGTCAATTTTCTTAGCAGAATTAGATTTGTACCTGTTGTATCTCCTCCCGCCATATTATCTTCGGCTAAAATTTCTTCCTTCCTTCATGAGAAATCTTCTGAACTCTCTGGTCAGCATTGCTATCTGATCTCCTTCAATTTCTGATCCAGAGAGACTCTGATCACTAGACGATCCATTGTGGCTGGATCGACTGGAACGACTGTTGCTTGCCTTCAGAGCGATAGGCTGCTTCTTTTTCTCGAGCTCCTATGTCTTTGGCAGATTCATTTCATAAGTCATCAATGAACCTATCAGCTCGTCCACTTTGGTGTTCTGGAGATCCCTCGACTCCTCAATAACTGTCGCTTTTGTATGCCATATTGGAGTCAGGGATCGCAATATCTTTCTCACGATTTCATAATCAGAATAGTTTTGCCCCAGATTTCTGAGACCATTAGTTATGAGGGTAAGACGCGCGTACATCTCAGTGATGGTCTCGCTGGGCTTCATCCTGAAGGCTTCATACTCTTAAACTAGTAAATTAGCCTTGGTCTCCCTCACCTGAGAGGTTCCCTCGTAGATAACCTCCAACTTATCCCACATCTCTTTCGCTGTGGCACACGAAGAGACTCTTGCAAATTCAGTGGGATGTAGAGCACACTGTATGGCATTGATGGCGCTCCAGTTGAGAGTAGATTTCCTGATCTCTTCTCTCATCCATATATCCTCATTAGGATGCAGCTCGAATGGTCCTTTACTGACCACCTTCCAAATTTCATAGTCTTTCGCCCTCAGAAAAACTTGCATACGGTTCTTCCAGTATGCGTAGTTCAACCCGTCAAAGTATGGGGGCTTCGTGGTGGAATGTCCTTCAGCCGTCATCCCTCTTGCATCCATGGCCGTTTCTCTTCAGGACGTTGATCCCTGCAGAAGAGTTAGGCTCTAATACCAAGTGTTAGGATGCTATAACCGATCTAGAGGGGGGGTGAATAGATCAGACACCCAATTAAGACCAACAACAACAGCTCCAAGTGCGGAATTAAAACAAGCTGTTGTTGGACGACAGAAGGACAAACAACACAATCAATGGAAGCCGACCTAACAGATCTAGATCAAGACAGTCATAAGCATTCATCTACTACGGATCGAAGAAATAAACATGATGCATACAAACCACACAGTAATCGCACAGTAGATAGAGATTTTTAAGGTGGTTCGATCTCAACCCGAGATCTACGTCCACCCCACACTCCAAACCGGAATGTGGCTTCTACTGCTGATGCACAGCTTCGCTGATCCACAGCTTTGGGGTCAAAACCCTACACACTACTGGGCGTTACAGCTTATGCCGTCCAGAGGAATCCTCCTCTACAAACCGCTGGGGACTTAAAGCTTTACCCGACCAGAGGAATCCACCTCTGCAAACCGCTGAGCTTCACAGCTTGCTCCGCTGACACACAGCTTGAAAACGCATTTTCAAAAATGAAAAATAAAACAAACGAAGAAACAAAAGAACCCACTAGGGGCATGTAGCTCAACACTGAGTAATTTCAGCTCCGGTTCTGAACCGAGAGACTGAGGAACAAACACTCACAATATTCTCTCAGACATCTCTCTTTCAGCTCTCTCCTTCTCTCCTTCTCTCTTTCTTCTTTTTCTCTTCTTTCTGGATCGTGCAAGCTCTCTCTGCTTCTACTCTTTTGAAGTATGTTCACAATCGCTCTTCTCCTGAAGAAGAAGCTTCCTATTTATAGAGCAGTAGAAGCATAGGGCGTGTGGTCACCACAATTCCAGCCCAAACACCTTCATCATGTGGCGGCATCTTAGCATCGCTGCTTTCCACGTGTCACGATCCTGGCACTTTCTTCAATCTTGGATCACGTGCCCTTCTTAGTCTTTACGAAAAGGCACATATCAAGGCATCAGATATAATGTCATATTCAGACAATTATACGATATAAGGAGATTGCACAGAATAGAGATTTTGATGCACGGACTCAATTGTGGTGTTTACATACACATGCACAGACTCAATCATCTCTTCAAAAGCAGATGCACAGACATGGTTTCAACACGACCTACGGATACATCGGCTGAGTGTGTGCAATGGGCAAGTATTGCACTGACCTGATGACTTGCCACAGAAGACGTTGTACAGACTTAGCATGCCCCGTGCCTGAGCTTGCACGGACTTATTCACATAGAATGCTTGACTTGCACAGACTTAATGTGTAAAAGGAGAATGCATGAACTTCTATGCACCGAGTTACCTAAGACATATTGCACCGACTCTAAGTGCCTGGTGCAGAGGTTGCACAGACTCGGTGGTGTGCATCGAAAAGAATTGCACCGACTTAGTCGTGTGCATCAGCGAGGATTGCACAGACTCAATGCAAAATTAACCATGTGTTGCACCGACTCTATTCAAAGCATAGACTAAGATGCACACACCATTGATATGATTATCTGACATATGAATGCATCAAAATATGATTATCTGACATATGAATGCATCAAAATACTTACACCATCGTACATAGAAATGAGGTCAACTAAGTCACACACCACTATTGCTAGTCATCAAAATAACTATTGTCAATCATCAAACAATTTCATCACAAAGCAGTGCATGAACTGCTTATCAACCCAGAGGAGTCCCAACATCTCTCACTGGCGGGCGGCGGAGTGGCGAGGGCGGGTGGGCGCGGCGGAGCTACCCAGGGACCCGAGTGAGGGACGAGCAGAGGCGGTACCGGCAGCGAGGCTCTGACAACGGCGGTGAGCTCCGACAGCGGCGGCGGTCAAATTCTTTCCGACGGACACCCCCCCACCGCAAGTATTCCCCTCTCTCACTCTCACTCTCACAGACACAGACATAGGGAGGGGGAGGGGCTCGGTTGCCAGCAAAACTAAAACCAGCTGGTGCTGAATATCCTGATGTAAAGATCTTACATTCATAGTTGTCAGCAAATGAGTCCTGCCCTTTTGGATTCACCACCTAACAATCTTGTTCTAGTGGATACTTTGGCAGATTCTGTTATCCATATTACCACGACTGAGTTGCAACATCATGACCCTTTTACTGTGGCGATGAAGGATTTTGGAGATAAGGCTCATTAAAGAGAGACTGATGCAATTGTTGCAATATTTAAGGATGGAAAACCAATAAACATTGTGCAACTCGAAAGGTCATACCAAGAGTGGGCTTTGCAAATGCATGATTAATAGGACAAATAAATAGATGGTGGTGAAGATGAACCTATCCTTGTTGATTGTCTATCCACTAAAAATAGGGGCTTGGAATTTCATCTCCTTTTGTAAGAGTACACCAGGTGATAAGGTGAAAAGGTTCATCTTGGATATCAGGCATGATGGTTAAAATTCTCAAAGGAGCAGTTGGTTTTCTCTAAAGTAATCTCTATGCAACTCTTGAGTACATATTACCTCCCAAGCAATATGTACTCAAGAGTTGCATAGAGATTACTTTTAAGAAAATCAACTGCTCCTTTAAGATTTAACCTTCATGCCTGATATCCAAGACGAACCTTTTCTCCTTATCACCTGGTGTACTCTTATAGAAGGAGATGAAATTCTAAGCCCCTATTTTTATTGGGAGGGTGGGAAGAGGGATGTGGATATAAATGTGTGTGCGTAAATGTGGATATGACCCTTTTTCCATTTTTGCCCGTTCAAGACTTTTGTTATGATATATGTGATTAGTATGCTTAGATGTGAATTAAATTTGTAGACATTTGTGGATGTCGATATGTGAGAAAATGTGTATGTGAATGCGGGTATGATAATGATTTTTTCCAGAAGATGATGTCGATGTCAACATGGGTGTGTGAATATGGAAGTGAAAGTGGATGTGGATATGGATGTATATGTGACCAAACAGGATGTACAAACATGGAAAATAGTCAATATTTAAAGGAGATGTTGTCCATATTTTCTTAGAAGTAGTGATAAGACATATTGATATGATTTTTTTAATTTGTTAGGTAAATATGGCTAGAATTGATCGTTCATGGATGAATCGCAGAGTAGTTGATGGAGTGGTGTCAGAGGAGTTTAAGGATGGAGTTGATAGTTTTATTCAGTTTGTGTTGGGGCATCCAATAGCAGTGGACCAGCATGGTAACATCCGATGTCCTTGTTTACTTTGTAAAAATAAGAGATTTCTTTCGCTATGGGATGTGCAAGTTCATTTATACAGGAAAGGGTTCACGAAAGGTTATATGAATTGGGTGTGTCATGGTGAGGACTTCTGGTCTTATGAGGTCAGCAATGTTGCAGGCACAAGTACCTATCCAGACATGGTAATCGATACTTTTGGCCCTAACTTTAATGTACTAGGGGAACACGTGTACAACGAAGAACCACCAAACAAGTCGGCTGAAAGATTTTATCAGTTACTTCGGGATGCTGATGAGCCGCTGTGGGATGGTTGTGAAAAGCACACTCGATTGTCTGATGTCTCATAGTTGTTGAATTTGAAATCCAAATTTCACCTTAGCGAGAGTTGTTTTGACTATATGCTCCTCCTTATCAAGAGTATGCTGCCTCGAGATGAGAAGCTGCTTGAAAATTTTTACCGTGCAAAGAAGATGATCAATGCGTTAGGGCTTGGATACCAAATAATAGATGCATGCCCTAATCACTGTATGCTATATTATGAAGATAATGTAGATAAAAGATCATGTGATATTTGTCATCATGATAGATTTAAACCTAAGAGAGGGGACAATTCAAAGCAGAAGGATGTGCCTTACAAGTCACTGTGATACTTCCCTCTCACGCCTAGATTACAGTGGATGTATATGTCATCAAAGACAGCTCGGCATATGATATGGCACACGGAAAGAGCACGTTGTGCAGATGATATAATGAGTCATCTCGCCGATGGTGAAGCTTGGGCTCATTTCAATCGTACTTATACTGCTTTTGCTCGTGAGCCACGGAATGTTAGGCGGGGTTTATGCATAGACGACTTCAACCCTTTTGGATGTTTAGTGGCGTCTTACTCATGTTGGCCAGTGTTCCTGTCACCATACAACCTTCCGTCGGGCTTATGCATGAAGCGAGAGAACCTTTTCTTAACTTTGGTGATTCCAGGTCGAAAAAATCCAAGAAAAAATTTGGACATATATCTGAGGCCACTGATTGATGAGTTGAAAAGATTGTGGAATGATGGAGTTGTTACTTATGATGTGTATAGAAAATAAAATTTCACTATGAAGGCTGCATTGATGTGGATAATAAGTGACTTCTCTGCATATGGAATGCTATCTAGATGGAGCACACACGGGAGGTTGGCATGTCCTTACTGTATGGCTGATATCAAATCATTTTTCCTAAAATATGGTAAGAAATTATGCTGGTTCGATTGTCATCAACTGAAATGACCAAGAATGATTATATTATTTTAAGAATTATTTAATGATTTTTTAGAATTTATTAGAAATGTTATTAAGGCCCAATTATGTTAAATAATTAATCCAGCTTTGATAATTGAAGCCCAATAGGTTCAAGGACCAAGCCCATTAAGTTTAGCCCATATTCTAGAATGTTATTTAATCTATTCATGGATTTTAAGGATAAATATCATTTTTATAGATAATTATACGAATAAAAAAATAAAAGAGTTTGAAAGGAGTTTGAATTCTACGAACAGTGGCTGTAGCGGTCTATCATGCGACCGCCACAGACAGGTAACGCACCAGTGTTCGACCATTACACTCTGCCAGTTCCGTGAATGGAAGAACAAGTAAAAAGATTGGATTTGTGCTAGTCTATCTCTTAGGGATCGAGATGAGAGGACTAGTAAACGTGTTAAGGACTCTCTGAAGTCGATCTGAGCTTAAACAAGGACTCTAGAATCGATCTAATCCTCAAACCCTAGCAAAACCTTATAAATAGACCCTAGTTTTGACCTGCACGACCCTTACATTGGCTCGCATGGAACTAAGGTAAGGAGATAGTATTTCGGGTAAGTTCTTTAGAACTTTTTATTTCATATACAAAGGACTAATCTTCCTCCAAATCTCGTGCTAGGAGATCAACCACACAAGGAGTTTGAGGCTTCTAAATTTGCTGGTTCGGCCATAGCAACCCAGGAATCTGGGCGAAAGTTCACTGAAGATCAGGAGATTAGAACACCAAATCGAGGTAATTAGCCTAAGTATCTTTAGAACTTTTTGTTCCCCTTAGTTTCACCTTCATACCCTCAAAATTTCACGTCTTTAGGTCAAGAGACTGAGGAGTTAGAGCGATGTGAGGTTGTTGAAAAATCACAGGAAGGGAAGGACTAGGGCGTGTCTTGCAGTCCCAAATTGGAAGTTTAAAGCCTAGGAAAGAGGTTGGTCATCTCATGAACGGCAAGAACATCATGATAGGAGTAAAAGCCCTCTGGTTTTATCTGATTTCATGCACTATATACCATGAATTTCATGTTTTAGTAGAATCATACATACATGCATATCTTTAGCCTTAATTGAAGATAAAAGATATTCTCTTGTTCATTCACTACAACCTATGCATCTAGATGGCTTTTTACTTCGCTTTGTCATGACTAGAGTAGTTATTTACTATGATTCTTCTTGCATAAGATGTTTCAAACCATAGTTCTTTTTACTTTCCTGTCAACAGGACTCTAACAGCCTATAGTTAGACCGTCAGAGGGACGTAATGGCCCTACGATAAGCCCTCACACTCCATGTTATACTTAAGCTTCTCTGTTAACTCTGACGGACCATAACCGGAGCATTACAACACTCTGACGACTCCACGATAAACCGTCACAGACATATGATGCGCCCATACTAGACCGTCAGAATACTATGTTCTATCAACCCGAGACAGAATTGAAACCAGTCGACTTAGCTTATAAATAAGCCTATATATCTAAGTTTTGACCTAATTTAATGACCTTGAGTTTATAAATCGATTCATGATAGGAATTGCATGTTCAAAAGCACCTTTGGTTATTTTAAGTATATGTTAATTTCATTGGCTAAAAACTCTATAGTTTGTATGAAAACCATGATTTTAAATGATTGTATTGACGGAGTTTATCATGGTTTCACCTCGTTATACATTCTTTTCTGTCTATAGAGTCAATTTCTTTAAGTGTATGGCATATATTCCGATATATGACCATTAGTTCACACTTTTGCATAATAGGAACATATTCTTGAACTTGGGGACCTCTCTATTGGATATTCCTTCCAATGGACTAGGAAATCTGGTTTCAAGGCCTCCGTAATTCTCGCGAGCCTGGGAGTCCCACTAGGACGCCGAGTTGGTTGTACCATTAAAACTCAATTGTTTAGAAAGCACTATCGAACTTTTCTGGTTCTGGTTATGTAACGGATCACTACTAGACCGTTATATGCGTATAACGGCCCAGTTATAGACCGTCACACCCAGTTAACCCAAGGTTGTAACCCAAGGGTTGATATTTCAAAGTTCCTAGATGGATTATTGATGGTCTAGGACTCGTTATATTGCTCAAGATACTTATTTTTAAGTCATTCTTGATCTCTCATATTTTTAATTGAAGCATTCGTTCACTTGAATTACTATGAACTTATTTAAACTTGTTACATTATTGGCCATATTTTATTGAAATGTAGAAGTAGCTTGATTTATACTTGAAGATGCAGATCGAGCACTGATTATTTTCAAGGGCTCTATGCTAGTCCCCTCGGCTGATTACCGGAAACATATTATTATAAACTATGGGGTATGATACTACTAGCGTCGCATTGCGCTGGGAGTACTTTCTCTATAAATAAGTGAAAATCCACGGCATCACGAAAATCTCAGAAATTCATGGAATTATCCACAAGATGGTATTCCACAGAAATTCACGAAGTACTTACTATTAAGCAAAGAGTACTTACTTGCTTGTTACATGACTTTCTAGTACATTCTTGTTCTTGTTACATTCTTGCGAGTTCATACTTGCTCATTCTATCTTAAATGATCATCTTTGTTATTTTGGTTTAATCGCATGATTGATCACATTCACATGATTTTACCTTATTCTTTAGAGCTAAAATGATAATTACTTTAATAGTGCCTTCATGTTGATGTGAAGATACCTACTGGGCAAGTGTGTTCATTACCTATTTCCAATCTTTTTCAGGAGATGGAAGTGATACGAATTCGGATTTGAGTTATACAAGTAGCGGGTCCGAGAGCGAATGAATGTCTTATCAAAATGGGAGTGAAGACTTAGGAAAGTCACTATTATTTAGATCGAGTCTCTGTAATTTTCCTTTTTCTTTGAGTCTGATGGATTAAAGAAGGACGAAAAGTTATTGTAATAGAATATTTTGATTATTAATGATGTAAGTTGGAGTTGAGTAAATTATTGTGCAATTGCATCTCATGTGTGATTGTCTTGCGCTCTGATCGTTCTTGCTTGCAAGAGGCTTACCATGCCGGCTGTTCACGTTCCTCGAGCGAATCTTCTACTGTAATAAAGGCTCGGGGTGTCACAGTTAAGTTGGTATCAGAGCCTAAGTCTCAGGACTTAGGGAAAAGAGTCATGTCATATGATAAGTCTAAGGTTTAAGGACCCATACCTATGAACTATGGAAAAAATTTTCTCACCCATGCGAGAATTAGGTAGAGCCCGGGATAAGATAGTTAATTAGTTTTAAGATTTATCTCTTTCTAATTCCATGAGAATTAACAATTTGTTATTTCTCTAAGGTACCTCATTATTACAATGGCTCATCGCGTAGATTGGGGTGGCATGCAACAAACTATTGCCGGCCTTACTCAGGCATTACAAACTATGGCCCAGGCAGGCGCAAGGGCAAGTGCTGGTGATTTGTATCGTAATTTTCGGAGCTTAAACCCTCCGCGTTTCTACGATTTTTCTAATCCAGATGAGGTAGAAAACTGCATAGATGAAATGAATCGTATCTTCGATGTCATTCAGTGTATAGATCAAGAAAAAGTGCATCTTGCAACCTTTCAACTTAATAAAGATGCACGCACATGGTGGAAATCAGTACCTACACCTCCGGTAGATGCACCTCATACATGGGATGGTTTTCTTACTCTCTTCCGTGCTAAGTACTTTTCTAAGCATGTTAAGGAAAGAAAGGCTACGGAGTTCGCCTCTCTTCGTCAAGGAATGATGTCAGTTGCAGAGTATGAACTTCAATTCTCCAGGCTAGCACCCTACGCACCGCATTTAATCAGTACCGATTTATTGAAGGCTAATCGGTTCATGGACGGGTTACGACCCGGTTTCATTCAGCAACTCGGGACCCAAAACATCCGTACTTATGCGGAGATGGTTCAGCGGGCATATTTATGTGAGAGGACCTTAGAGAAGGTCGAGAAATTAAAAGGAAAAGGAGAGGAGTCTAGCTGACGATCTGATCGGCATTATAAGAAAGAGAAATTCAGCATCACGGAGCCCTATAAAAGTCGTGATAGTAAGAAAAGATCTAGGAGCGGGAACGGTGGAAGTTCCCAGAAGCACAAGAAATCCAAAGAGGAAAAGCAGCAAGTCATGATGGCTTACACATTTCGCGAGAAATTCGGCCATTCGGTTGAAGAATGTTGGAAGCGCCTTGGTGCTTGTCTACGTTGTGGAAGCATGGAGCATCGTATGCCAGATTACCCCCTTATGAAGGATCAATCGTCTGGTGGTGGACGTAAGAGGCAAGCTCGCCTCAATGCTGTTCTAGAAGAAGAAGAAGCACCTAGAGATGGTGGACTTATGGAAGGTACCCTTCAAATTTGTTCCCGTCCTACATTTGTACTATTTGATACTGGTGCCTCTCATTCTTTTATTTCTAATACTTTTGCAAAAACATTACCAATTGTGTCAGTTCTCCTACCTTTAGATCTTGCTATTACTACACCTTTAGGTTCTGGAACAAAGCTTATCGAGTATTATCCTGATAGTGAGGTAATAGTATAAGGTCACAATCTCCCCGCAAATTTAGTATGCCTTGACATGAAGGGTTATGATGCCATTTTAGGGGTAGATTGGCTTATAGATCATGATGCTGATATTAACTGCCGAAATAGGATCATATCCTTTCGAAAATCCGGTCTTCCAAGATTTTCTTTCCTTGGCATCAAGTATAGGAAACATCCCACTATCACATCCTCTCTTCACTTTTGCAAACTTATTTTGCAAGGATGTGAAGCTTTTCTTGCTTCTGTCATTATTACCGAGTCCAAGGAAATCATCCTAGCAGACATTCCTATTTTAAATGAGTTCCCAGATGTGTTTCCACCCGAATTACCAAACTTACCACCCGAGAGGGAAGTAAACTTCACTATTGAACTCATTCCAGGAGCAGCACCTGTTTCTATAGCCCCTTACAGGATGTCCCCCATGGAACTCAAGGAATTAAAGAGGCAGTTGCAGGAATTATTAGATAAGGGTTTCATCAGACCTAGCACATCCCCCTGGGGTGCGCCGGTTCTTTTTATCAAGAAGAAGGATGGCTCTCTCAGGCTGTGTATTGATTACCGGCGACTGAACCAACTTACAATTAAAAATAAGTATCTGTTGCCGCGAATTGATGAGCTCTTCGATCAACTTTCGGGAGCAGAGTATTTCTCTAAGATTGACCTCAGGTCAGGTTATCATCAGCTTAGAATTAAAGAAGAAGACATTTATAAATCGGCTTTTCGAAGTCGTTATGGCCACTATGAATTCGTGGTGATGCCGTTCGGGTTAACAAATGCCCCAGTAGCATTTATGCAACTTATGAACAATATTTTCCAACCATATCTGGACCAGTTTATTGTCGTCTTCATCGATGACATCCCGGTATATTCCAAGACAAAAAAGGAACATGAAGAACATCTGAGGATAGCTTTGCAAACACTTATAGAACATAAACTTTATGCCAAGCTTAACAAGTGTGAGTTCTGACTCAAGAAGTTTCATTCCTATGCCACATTATTTCAAAAGAAGATATCGCTGTGGATCCTTCTAAGGTAGAAGCTATCAGAAACTAGAGTCGGCCAATGACTGTATCAGAAGTAAGAAGCTTCTTGGGTCTAGCTGGTTATTATAGGAGGTTCATTATGGACTTCTCAAAAAATGCTGTTCCTTTATCTAGACTCACAAGAAAAGAAAATCCTTTTGTCTGGTCAGAGGAATGTGAAAAGAGTTTTCAAACTCTTAAGAACCATCTTACTACATTTCCTGTTCTATCACTACCTATGGAAGGTGGTGGATTCGAAGTATATACGGATACGTCTGGCATTGGCTTAGGGTGTGTCCTCATGTAAAATGAAAAAGTAATCTGTTATTCTTGAAGACAATTGAAACGTCACGAGGAAAATTATCCCGTGCATGATTTGGAACTAGCGGATGTTATCTTCGCCTTAAAGATTTGGCGTCACTACCTTTACGGAGAAAAGTTCACGGTCTACTCGGACCACAAAAGCTTGAAATACTTATTCTCTCAAAAGGAGTTGAATATGAGACAGAGGAGATGGTTAGAATATCTCAAAGACTTTGATTTTGCTATTCAATATCATCCTGGCAAGGCTAATGCTGTAGCCGATGCACTCAGCAGAAAACTAATGGGAAAGCTATCAAGTCTTATGATTAGTATGACTAATCTTATTCCTCAATTTGCTCAGTTGAACTTAGATATTGACATGAAGGAAGAAGATTATTTTATAGCCAATATCCAAGCTCAACCTACATTAATGGAAGATCTAGTCAGGTTACAAGACAATGATCCCGTATTACTAGAAATCAAAGCCAATATTGAGCAAAGGCCGGATTTTTCTATTTCCAATGACGGAAGATTGCTATTTAAGGGCCGACTGTGTATACCAGATCATGAGGATACGAAGAAACTGATCCTAGAAGAAGCACATAAATCCAAGTACACCATTCATCCAGGTGGTACAAAAATGTATCAAGATCTCAAAAGAAATTTCTGGTGGCCCAATATGAAGAAGGAAATAGCTGACTTTATGTCCCGCTGTCTCACTTGTCAACAAGTAAAGGTAGAGCATTTTAGACCCGCAGGTAAATTGCATCCCTTAGATATTCTAGCATGGAAATGGGAAAGTATAGGAATGGATTTCATTATGGATTTACCAAAGACAAGAGGAGGACACGACGGTATCTGGGTAATCATAGACCGATTGACAAAATCTGCACATTTCATACCAATCAAAAGTCGATGGTCTATGGATATCCTAGCAGCATTATACATAAAAGAAATTGTCAAGCTACATGGTGTCTCTGTCACTATCATATCTGATAGAGATCCTAGATTTACATCATAATTCTGGAAGGGTCTACAACATTCACTAGGGACCCGACTGAACTTTAGCACGGCATTCCATCCACAAACTGATGGTCAGACTGAAAGAACAAATCAAGTGGTAGAAGATATGCTCAGGGCTTCTGCTATTGATTTTGGAGGAAGTTGGCATAATCATTTACCTCTGGTAGAATTTACATATAACAATAGTTATCAGGCCAGCATACGGATGACACCGTTTGAAGCTCTTTATGGAAGGAGTTGTCGTTCCTTTCTCTGTTGGAATGAAGTAGGAGAAAGGCAATTTCTCGGTCCTGATATTATTAGAGATACTACGGAAAATATAAAACTCATTCGTGAAAGACTTCAAAAGGCCCAAGACATATAGAAATCTTATGCAGACAATCGAAGGCGCGACTTGGAGTTTCAAGTATGAGATCATGTGTTTCTTAAAGTTTCTCCAGGTCGAGGTATTCGAAGATTTAGTATTAAGGGAAAGCTTACTCCAAGATTTATTGGTCCTTTTGAAATTCTGAAAAGAATTGATGAAGTAGCTTATCGGATTGCTTTACCTCCACAATTATCCGAAGTTCATGATGTATTTCACGTCTCGATGCTCAAGAAGTATGTACCCGATCCTTTCCATGTCATCACTTACGACAATCTGGAGATTAAGAAGGATTTGACATACGAACAAAAACCAATCAGAATACTTGAACGGGAAGTGCGTCAACTTCGGAACAAGACTATTCCTGTGGTTAAAATCCAGTGGACAAAGTCAGGAGAGACATGGGAAATAGAAGAAGCCATGCGGAAAAGATTCCCAGAATTATTCAACTGTAAGTACCCTGTCCATCTAATCCATGTATTGAATTTGGGGACCAAATTCTTTTAAGTGGGGGAGGGTGTAATGACGAAGAATATTTATATTATTTCAGGAATTATTTAATGATTTTTTAGAAGTTATTAGAAATGTTATTAAGGCCCAATTATGTTAAATAATTAATCCAGCTTTGATAATTGAAGCCCAATAGGTTCAAGAACCAAGCCCATTAAGTTTGGCCCATATTCTAGAAGGTTATTTAATCTATTCATGGATTTTAAGGATAAATATCATTTTTATAGATAATTATACGAATAAAATAATAAAAGAGTTTGAAATGACTTTGAATTCTGCGAACAGTGGCTGTAGCGGTCTATCGTGCGACTGCCACAGATAGGTAACGCACCAGTGTTCGACCGTTACACTCTGTCAGTTCTGTGAATGGAAGAACAAGCAAAAAGGTTAGATTTTTGCTAGTCTATCTCTTAGGGATCGAGATGAGAGGACTAGTAAACGTGTTAAGGACTCTCTGAAGTCGATCTGAGCTTAAACAAGGACTCTAGAATCGATCTAATCCTCAAACCCTAGCAAAACCCTATAAATAGACCCTAGTTTTGACCTGCGCGACCCCTACATTGGCTCGCGTGGAACTAAGGTAAGGAGATAGTATTTCGGGTAAGTTCTTTAGAACTTTTTATTCCATATACATAGAACTAATCTTCCTCCAAATCTCGTGCTAGGAGATCAACTACACAAGGAGTTTGAGGCTTCCAAATTTACTGGTTCGACCATAGCAACCCAGGAATCTGGGTAAAAGCTCACTGAAGATCAGGAGATTAGAACACCAAATCGAGGTAATTAGCCTAAGTATCTTTAGAACTTTTTGTTCCCCTTAGCTTCACCTTCTTACCCTCAAAATTTCACGTGTTTAGGTCAAGAGACTGAGGAGTTAGAGCGACGTGAGGTTGCTGAAAAACTACAGGAAGGGAAGAACTAGGGCGTGTCTTGCAGTCCCAAATTGGAAGTTGAAAGCCCAGGAAAGACATAGGTCATCTCATGAATGGCAAGAACATCATGATAGGAGTAAAAGCCCTCTGGTTTTATCTGATTTTTTGCACTATAGACCATGAATTTCATGTTTTAGTAGAATCATGCATACATGCATATCTTTAGCCTTAATTGAAGATAAAAGATATTCTCTTGTTCATTCACTACAACCTATGCATCTAGATGGCTTTTTACTTCGCTTTGTCATGACTAGAGTAGTTATTTACTTTGATTCTTCTTGCATAAGATGTTTCAAACCGTAGTTCTTTTTGCTTTCCTGTCAATCGGACTCTAACGGCCTATAGTTAGACCATCAGAGGGACGTAACATCGCTACGATAAGCCGTCACACTCCCTATTATACTTAAGCTTCTCTGTTAACTCTGACGGACCATAACCGGAGCATTACAACACTCTGACGACTCCACGATAAACCGTCACAGACATATGATGCGCCCATACTAGACCGTCAGAATACTATGTTCTGTCAACTCGAGATAGAATTGAAACCAGTCGACTTAGCTTATAAATAATCCTAGATATCTAAGTTTTGACCTAATTTCTTGACCTTGAGTTTATAAATCGATTCATGATAGGAATTGCATGTTCAAAAGCACCTTTAGTTATTTTAAGTATATGTTAATTTCATTGGCTAAAAACTCTATAGTTTGTATTAAAACCATGATTTTAAATTATTGTATTAACGGAGTTTATCATGGTTTCACCTCGTTACACATTCTTTTCTGTCTATAGAGTCAATTTCTTTAAGTGTATGGCACATATTCCGGTATATGACCATTAGTTCACACTTTTGCACAATAGGAACATATTCTTGAACTTGAGGACCTCTCTATTGGATATTCCTTCCAATGGGCTAGGAAATCTAGTTTCAAGGCCTCTATAATTCTCCGCGAGCCTGGGATTCTCACTAGGACGCCGAGTTGGTTGTACCATTAAAACCCAATTGTTTAGAAAGTACTATCGAAGTTTTCTAGTTCTGGTTATATAATGGATCACTACTAGACCGTTATATGCATATAACGGCCCAGTTATAGACCGTCACATCCAGTTAACCCAAGGTTGTAACCCAAGGGTTGATATTTCAAAGTTCCTAGATGGATTATTGATGGTCTAGGACCTGTTATATTGCTCAAGATACTTAATTTTAATTTGTGGAAGATAAGGAATATACTGTTATGCTGTCAAAATTGTTCCATGAGCATAACATTATTTTAAGTCATTCTTGATCTCTCATATTTTTAATTGAAGCATTCGTTCACTTGAATTACTATGAACTTATTTGAACTTGTTACATTATTGGCCATATTTTATTGAAACGTGGAAGTAGCTTGATTTATATTTGAAGATGCGGATCGAGCACTGATTGTGTTCAAGGGCTCTATGTTAGTCCCCTCGACTGATTGTCAGAAACATACTATTATAAACCATGGGGTATGATGCTACTGGCGTCGCATTGCGCTGGGAGTACTTTCTCTATAAATAAGTAAAAATCCACGGCATCACGAAAATCTCAAAAATTCACGGAATTATCCACAAGATGGTATTCCACAGAAATTCATGAAGTACTTGCTATTAAGCGAAGAGTGCTTGCTTGTTACATGACTTTCTAGTACATTCTTGTTCTTGTTACATTCTTTCTAGTTCATACTTGCTCATTCTATCTTAAATGATCATCTTTGTTATTTTGATGTAATCGCATGATTGATCGCATTCACATGATTTTACCTTATTCTTTAGAGCTAAAATGATAATTACTTTAATAGTTCCTTCATGTTGATGCGAAGATACCTACTGGACAAGTGTGCTCATTACCTATTTCCAATCTTTTTCAGGAGATGGAAGTGATACGAATTCGGATTTGAGTTATACAAGTAGCGGGTCCGAGAGCGAATGAAAGTCTTATCAAAATGAGAGTGAAGACTTAGGAAAGTCACTATTGTTTAGATCGAGTCTCTGTAATTTTCCTTTTTCCTTGAGTCTGATGGATTAAAGAAGGATGAAAACTTATTGTAATAGAATATTTTGATTATTAATGAAGTAAGTTGGAGTTGAGTAAATTATTGTGCAATTGCATCTCATGTGTGATTATCTTGCGCTCTGATCGTTCTTGCTTGCAAGAGGCTTACCATACCAGCTGTTCACGTTCCTCGAGCGAGTCTTCCGCTGTAATAAAGGCTCGGGGAGTGACATCGACGATTTTTACCAATTGACCATTCTTTCCGAAGGCAAAAGGACTTATTCATTAAGAAGACAGTTGAAATGGATGAAGCAGACTTGGAACGCATGTCTGGTCGACAAATGGCGGCACAGGTGCAAGACTTACCAGATATAGTGCAACTGTCGAGTAGTACACGACATCTTCATGGATTTGGACAGGATCATAACTGGGTGAAGAAAAGTAACTTCTGGGAATTGCCTTACTAGTCAGCCCCTTTGATACGGCACAACCTGGACGTCATGCATGTCTAGAAGAATGTCTTTGATAATATGTTCAACACCATCATGAATTTGAAATCCAAAACAAAGGACAATGCCAAGGCGCGAGCGGACTTGAAGATACTTTGCAAATGACCAGAGTTGGAATTGCGACAGGTACGGGGCAAAGTTCTGTAACCTGAAGCAGCTTATGTGTTGAAAGACACACAGATCAATGAACTGTGCCAGTGGCTGAAGCAATTAAGATTCCCTGATGGATATGTGTCTAACATAGCTCGTTGTGTGAATGTCAATGAGGGAAAAATATATAGATTGAAAAGTCATGACTGCCATGTGTTCATGGAGAGACTTCTACCCATTGCATTCCGTGACATATTGCTAAAGCCTATATGTAGAGATTGACTGAGTTGAGTCAATTTTTCAGGATTCTATGTGCATCAAAGCTCAAACTTGGAGACGTGCAAACTATGGAACAGAATGTGGTCACGATGGTATGCAAGTTGGAGAAGATATTTCCTCTTACGTTCTTTGATTCCATGGAGCACCTGATTATCCATTTGCCATACGAGGCCAAAGTTGGAGGACCGGTACAATTTCGATGGATGTATCCATTTGAGAGGTAATCGGTATGTATTTACTGATTATTTGACACTAGTTACATGTTTCTGTCATTGTCACTGTATGTCATTGTCATATGAATTATTGTCATAGGTGTATGCATGACCTGAAAATGAAGGTTCGCAACAAGGCTAAAGTAGAGGGTTCGATTACCGGGGCATATATTATTGAAGAAAGTTTAAACTTCTATTCGATGTACTTCGAACCCGAAATTCAAACTTGTCGCAATCGACCTCCACGTAATGATGATGGAGGAGAGGTGGGTCCGTCCGACTGGTTGTCCATATTTAAGTATCCAGGACGTGCATTCGGACGTTGTTCGAATCGCATATTAGAGGACAGAGAGTTGTTGGCCGCAGAGATATATGTTCTCCTGAACTATGCTGAGATTAAACCTTATGTTGAGTGAGTTCTCAACTCTGCAGGTGCTAAAAATTATAAGTTTCTTGACGTTCTTCCCCCATTTACGGTGATGTTGCATTCATCGTTGCAGGCAATTTGATTCATAATTAATTACTCAATGTCCACGTCTCAATGACATGGAGGTTCAAAAGGAACGAGGGAGATCTTTTGGCAGATGGCTTAAAGGTCAAGTAAGTGCCGAAGTTAAGTACCACAAAGCTTGAGGTGTATGCCCGTTCATTTTAAAGTAACATGGTTTATATTCATAGGTTGAACAAGGTTATTTTACTGATGAAAGAGTCCAGGTGATAAGTTATGGACCTTCGAAGGTCGCGCATGCCTATCCAGGTTTTTTTGTGAATGGTTATAGATTTCACACCAGAGATTATGGACGAAATAAGTCTACGATGAATAGCAGCATATGTGTGAAAGGTAGTACATACAATGAAAATGATCTTGATTACTATGGTATTCTTGAGGAGGTCATAGAATTACAGTATCTCGGATAAGACAACCATATATTCCTTTTTAAGTGTCATTGGTTTGATCCTAATTCAGTTCGAAACGACGCAAAATATGGGATTGTCAATGTCAAACATAGATCCAAATTGAATACCTATGAGCCGTTCATTTTGGCCGCACAAGCCTAGCAAGTGTATTATTCAAGTTATTCATCGTCCAAGAATAAAGATTGGTGGGCAGTCTGTAGGGTAAAACCAAGGCTTGTGCCTAATGATGAGTTAGACCTCATTGAAGCTATCTCAGAGGATTCTGGTGCCGATTTTTTTCAATCAGACGAGGGTGACACTGTAGAGTTGGTTGCTTCTAATCTTCATCTGATCAAATCGGATGATCCACTTCAATTGTCTATAGAGGACGAAGTGGAAGAAGTCGATTCAACTTAGCTAAATGAAGCAATTATTGGGCAGGAGGAGTCCTCTGAGGAGGAAGAGTATGAATCTAGTGAGGATGAGGAAGATGACGAACATGACAATGAGTTTGATATATCTTCAGCATCTGAAGATGAAATAGATATTGATTGAATATTTTGTAAAAAATTTAACATATATACACTTCTTATCATTATTACTTACCATCTCTCCTCGTAATTAGTTGTGGACTAATATGCACTACTTTAATTGTTGTCAATAATTAGATGGTTTGAGGTCGTACCGGATCTTCGAGGAGAGGTGGTTCCGGGAGGAGTTCTACTGGTATGTTTATTTAAATTCTTAGATAAATGAGAAGTGAATATGCACTTTATTTTGGTAATGATATTTTATGTCTCTACACCAGGTACACAGATTACACCACACCCACCACCTGCTGCAGGTATATTTATTTAAATTCTTAGATAAATGAGTAGTGAATATGCACTTTGTTTTGCTCATGATATTTTATGTCTCTGCACTAGATATACAGAGTACACCGCCCTCACCACGTGCTGCGGGTATGTTTATTTAAATTCTTACATAAATGAGTAGTGAATATGCACTTTGTTTTGCTCATGATATTTTATGTCTCCGCACCAGCTACACAGAATGCACCGTCCCCACCAACAACTGCGAATATGTTTATTTAAATTCTTAAATAAATCAGTAGTGAATATGCACTTTATTTTGCTCATGATATTTTATGTCTCTGCACCAGGTACACAGAGTACACTGCCCCCACCACCTGCTGCGGGTATATTTATTTAAATTCTTAGATAAATGAGTAGTGAATATGCACTTTATTTTGCTCACGATATTTTATGTCTCCACACCAGCTACACAGAGTGCACCACCCCCACCAACAACTACGGGTATGTTTATTTAAATTCTTAGATAAATGAGTAGTGAATATGTACTTTGTTTTGCTCACGAAATATTATGTCTCTGCACCAGCTACAGAGAGTGCACCGCCCCCACCAACTGCTGCGGGTATGTTTCTTTAAATTCTTAGTGTTGTGTCCCTGTGTTTTGATGTTGTCAAAACCACGAGTCATGTATACTCTTCATGTGGATAGTCAATGTGTTTTGTTGATGTAGAATCATGCATGGAGCTATAATGATTTTGTGTGTGTAGTTTACTTCTAAATTGCATAAAGAACAGGTTCACAGTTGCACAGAGAACATGCTAAAGGCCAGTAATTTTTTGAAGAACTGAAGAAAAGTCAACGTAGTCAACAAAGTCAACACAGTCAATGGAGCTAAGATAATGGTCAACCCAAGTCAGTGCAGTCAAAGTCTTAATTCTTTAGAAATGGGTCACAAATCTATTAAGATTCATACAAGGGAAGGCAGGAAGATAAGGCAGAAAAATGACTCATTAGTGGTGACAAACAGGCAAGTAAGGCCGACAAATAGCTCTCTACGGGTGAAAAATAGGTTTTAGCGCTGAATATGTGTGAAGTGTTGAAGCTGCATGAAGGGGAAGTCGACTTATGTTTATCTACCAACAAAAGAAGCTAAGGCTGACAAATAGACTTCTATGGGTGACATATACCCTCTTAAGGGTGAAAAATAGGTCTCAACAGTGACATATACCCTCTCAAGGGAGAAAAATAACTGTTATCTCTGATTAATAGCCCGAGAAGAGTTATCAGATGAAGAAAGAAGGGAAATGGAGGAGAGAGAGAAGGGTTCACTACAAGCCAAAAGCTCAACAGTAAATCACTAGAAGACAATGAGCTATAGTGTTCTACAGTGATCCCTGAAGCCCTCGAAGAAGTCAGAAGAACAATCGAAGGGTTGACTCAAGTCAAGGTGGATCGGTCAAACTTTAAATTGGTCAAAGTCAACAATAGTCAACTAACTCTAGACAATGTTATTATCATGTTTCACTTAAGTAAATGTTGACCCAAGTCAAAGTCAACATCAATCGTGGTCAACAAGGTCAAGCTCCATAGTCAGATAGAATAATAGAGGAACAAGGGTGACAAATGACTTTTGGCGTCGGCTGAAGCTAAAGAAGAAAGCAGCAAGGGCGACGGCTCAGTATGGATAGTGGAGACAAATGAGTGGACAAGGCAGACAAATAGCTATGTTAGGCTGACAAATGGGCAGCAAGGGTAAATGCGTGGAAATAAACAAGGCACAGTCAACGCATGAAGCTGTGGCGTCGATGTAGCAAGGAAGCAAGGCAGAGAAAGGAGCTGTGGCGATGGCTAAAGAGAAGCTAAGGGTGACTAATAGCTCCCTAAGATAGACAAATAGTTGGTTAAGGGTATAAAATACCAGATATGAGTAACAAATAGCTCGCCAGTGCAGAAAAGGGTCAGACACGTGAGGAACACGTGGGATCTCTTCACACCTTACTGTCACATGCCCCAAGGTTGAAAAGGCAAATCATATGGCACGTGATCCAGTTCAAGCTTTTCTTTTATTTCGCTTTCATATCTGTTCAGCAGAAGAGCCGCATGATTTTCCTCTCTCTTTCCTTTTGTGGGTATTGAGTGCTTGCTGTTTGACATTTGTTCTTTGCAAAGTATTACTCTTATATTGTCGTTAGATCTGTCAGCAAGAGTGCTACTTAACTTTCATTTCATTTCCCTCTAGTGTGTGTTGAGTGCTTAAGTGTTTGACGTATGTTCTATGCAAACTCTTGTTAACATATTGATTATTTTGTTTTAAGATTGGGTAGCGCCAGATTTGTTGTTTTAATTTGGGCACAATTTTTAATCGGGGGATATGTTCACCCCCCCCTCTATATCCTATCCTTCCGCACATCACTTAGATAAATGAGTAGTGAATATGCACTTTATTTTGCTCACGATATTTTATATCTCCGCACCAGGGACACAGAGTGCACCGGCCCCACCACTTGCTGCGGGTATGTTTATTTAAATTCTTAGATAAATGAGTAGTGAATATGCACTTTGTTTTGCTCATGATATTTTATGTTTATAGGTTTGAGTGCCTCTACATCCGGTCTACAGAGTACACCGCTTCCATCACATTCTACTGCTATGTTTATTTAAATTCTTAGTTAAATGATGAAAATTATATATGTTTACTTGTTGAATAAATTTTTTTTTAATAATGAGCTAAATTCTGATTAACTACTTCTATTTTACTTGTAACAGGTACGTCGGGCACACCACCTGCGATAGTTGGCTCGTCTGCCCACCCGGGCACACAACCGGCAGACGATGCTATTAGCCTCATGAGGGTGAGCAGGTGGTGTTGCAAGAGGGACGCAAGCCATGTTGGGTCTCTGGGTAAATATTTAAACTCATGAATTATGCTCGTTATCTATCCACCAACTATATAATTGTTGGCCATCATTTTAACATCTGTAATTGTAGGGATAAAGTAAAGCCCAATGACGCTTCTTGTTTTATTACCAACATTATTAAGCGACATGTGACCGGCCCATATAAGTCATTTCGATAGTTTCCTCAGGATATCCGCGATCGATTGTACGACGAGTTCCTGGTATACAATTTAATCTTTTAAATTACATATTTCCCAACTCCGTAATTTCAATTGACAGCTTATAAAATTTGAATTCTTCATAGCAAGGATATCAGTTTGTGAGGTGAGCTGACGCCAGATGAGCTCGACGTGCATGGGAGGCCACAACAACTGTAAATTATAAGTATCAATTACATAGTTGTCGGGACTGTGCCAAGGCTCTAGCCAGGGGTAGCGAGGACCGTGGCCTTTAGAAGGCACACGACCCCACATGGATGAGGAGGGAGCACTGGGAGGACCTCTGTGATAGATGGGCTGAGCCTAATTGGATGGCCAAATCCGTAAAAGCCAAAGCTGCACGTGCGACACATCCACACGTGCATCTCCATACTTCTGGATCTATTTCCTTCGCGACCCAAAAGGAGAGATTGGTAAGTAATAATCTTAATTTTATTATATTTTATTTCTTATATGTCCTTATTTATTCTCTATAACATGTATAACAGGAAAAGAAGAGGGGTGGTACGGTCTCGTACCGCGATTTATTTGCTACAGTTCACCAGAAGAAGGGGACTGATCAGTATGTGAGCGAGAGAGCTCGCTCGATAGTGGTAAGATTATATACATACACATTTCCTTTCTATTTCAATTTTTAAATATGATTGATTAATATGAAATTTACAATATTTTTTATTCAATTTACAGGAGTCATATGACAGGCATATGACTGAAAAGTACGGGGAGGAGGAGGCGCAGCGGTCGCAGCTAGATCTTGAGGCATGGATAGCAGCAGTCGGCCCACCAAAGAAAGGACGAGTATATAATTTTGGACAGAGCTTGGACACCAGCCCAATTCTAGCATCTTCTTCGGCCTCAGCTTCGTCCTACCCCGGTAGCAGTTCCTTCTCTACTCCCTCCATCGGCGCTTCTACGAGCCAGATTACATCCATCGTCTAACATGTGGTAGACGACATCGAGGAACGCATGGGGGCACGCTTTACTCGGGAGGTTGCTACCCTCCTGGCCCAGACGAGGATTTTGACTCAGGGAGCACCCTCGAGCACAGCACAGCCCTCTCATGTGAGTATTTAATTTAACTTTTTATTTCGTAGACTTTAGAGTTGTTACATTACTACTTAGTTCAAAGAATTCAGCTTTGAGAGTCAAAGAAATCATCTTCATGTTATCTACTTTCAAATTTATAAAATTAAAATGATATTTAACTAGATTTATTATTAATAATTTTTTTAAATCTATTTATTATTAATATTTTGTGATGTAGGATCCTCCGGTAGTCGGTGATGGTGGAGATGCTACGAATGACGAATGAGGATGATGCAGCATATATCTCTTGATTTTTTTAATGATATTGTGAAAAAATGACACATTTCAATTAATGTAATTGTAACTTTTTTTATTCATTAAGTTATGTGCTGTGGATGTTCTTTATTGTAATGTTTGACAGATTTTATCCCATTGTGTGTTGTATATGTAGTCGACTTATGAAAGTACTTAGGTCGGATTGAACTCAAAAATAGAAGACAGTGATTTCAGAATATTGTAGAGAAGTCGACTTGGCAAGTTCTCAAGTCGACTTGAGCTTTTCCAGAAATACTTCTCAACTTAATTTTACTCTAAATGGAAGCATGATTTTTTTGTGTTTTTCATACATTAATGACATGCATTCAAATGATAATATGCTAGTGTTGTCTCCCCCTGACTAAATGCTCTGAAGTACCAATTCTGACATGAAGAACATGTGGGGAGTGAGTTAGCTAGACTCAAAGGAATTTTCAAGATCTTACATGCAGGATTGCTTAAGATAACTCATGATGCAATTTCATTTTTGAAGTAGATTCATCAAATTTTAGCATGAAATCATGGAATGATATACATATGCAAACATGAGTCTATGTTGAGACTTCACAAGACAAATTCAGCAAGCTTCATCATGTGATACAAAGAGTGATATGTATAAGCAAACACAATCATTTGTTGAAGTTTCATGTAATATATTTGAAATAGATGCAATTGTTCAGCATGTGAGATTTATTCCAATTTCATGCATACGACAATGCATGACACTGTAGGTGAATATAAGAAGATATTCAGATCATGATTCAAAGCTGGCTTCACAAATAGCCCTAGGTACTTGGCGGAGCACTTAGGTCCGAAGACCACTTCACGCATAGTGTGGGTTTCCAGACAGACAGAATTTGTCCTTCTCACAACACCATTTGATATACCATTGGGCTTTTCATGCAACCAACTTGAAGATCCCTCAGCAAAAAGCAATCAAACAGAATAAGCATGAATTCTCATCAACTAAATGACATGATGTACAGCTTTGACAATAAGAGAAATTAAAACAAACCTACAAACAAAAACAGTGACAGTAGTGAATGGGGTTTTACCAAACCAGCGTGCCTTGTTTATTTATCAAACCCCCTTCATTTCCTTGCTCCAAGACACACCTGCAAAGACAAATTCTCATTTCATGTTCAAAGGTACCCAAGATCTCTTGGGTCCTGAAAGGTTAGCTGCACCTCTCTTTAGTGCTTTCCATGATTTCAAGGCATAAATAACATCAAACTTCATGACAAGACAATCATTCATAGTGTGTCCTAATTTCCCACAGTAATGACAGTGATTAAATGCATTCAAATTCTCCTTCAAAGTATATGCATGAAATTTCTATGGGAAGACATTAGTTCCGCCATTTCTGTCATGGAATTTATGATTTCCCTTCAAGTGCCAACAGTCCTTGACTGTGTGGTCGACTCTTTTACGGTTATGACAGTAAGGCCTCTTGTTTAGGAACAAATTTGGCCTTCTTTGGACAGTGGATTTTCTATGAGCATTAACTTCATCCTTTTTCAAGATAAAGTAGTCATGCATTGCATGACCAACCTGTCCACAGTAGTAACATCGAATTGTCTTTTTCTGCACAACATGATTTTCAACATGACCTTTTCTAGCATGCATATGAAAATTTTGAAATGAACCCTTTTTGTTTGGAGTCATTTTGGCATTTTTGAGTCCACTTGAATTCCTACATGCATTTACTTCATCAAATTTCATGATTCGACAATCATGCATCATGTGACCTATTCTACCACAATAGTGACATGAAATTTTCTTTTTATGTGCATGTGAGTTTGTGGCAGACTCATGTACAAGATGCACTGTGGTAGCAGGAACCTTTTTGAACTTTTTCTGTTTTTCACTTTGTTTCATATTTTTCTGATTTTCAGCTTGTTTCGAATTCTTTTGTGCAATGAATTGAAATATTGGTGAATTTGATGTGCCTTTTGGCTTAGAACTACACACAAATGAAATATAAAGTTTGTTCTCAAACCTTTTCTGATTCACTGGGTTATAGCCCAACCCCTCTCTTTGAAAATTGACTTTAGTTCCAAGAAGCTTATCCAAGTTATTTTTTTCTCTCAACAAATTTTGACAAAGCGTTATTAAGATCATCAATTTCTTGTTGAAGGGCTGATACACTGAGTTAATAATTAGCCATTTTTTCCTCGCACTCAACAACTCTCATTTTTAAAGCTTCATTAACAGATTTGTAACCATCAATTTCCCTTTGCAAATTGTTCAATTTTTCAGAACCATCTAAGCAGACAGATTTCCCTTTTTCCAACACAAGAAGTCTTTCAGATATGGCCATATTCAATTCTTGAAGCTTTTCATTTTCTTGTTTCAATTTCTCAATTTCTTCAGCTTGTTTTTCATTAATGGCCATTGAACTTACCTTTTCGTTTAGCTCCTCCTCTAATTGTTCCAGTTCAAGTTTCTTATCTAGCAGACTTTTATTTTCCTCTCTCAATGAATCAATTAGGTCTTTCTGCCATACAAGGTCCGAGAGGAGACCTTCATTCAGTTCTTTCACAAATGAACACTCATTACAAATAGAGTTATCAGAACAAGTGTTTTCAGCTTCTTTTCTTAGCATTCTATTTTGAGTTTTGGATTTATCAAGATTTTTCTGAAGTTCTGCATTTACTACCTTAACGACTTCAAGTTTTTTAGAAATCAATTCGTTTTCCTCCTCAAAAATTTTAAGTTTCTTTTCAGCTTTTTGAATTTGATTTCTAAATTCTTCATTTTTTGACTTCAATACTTTCAAGCTTTCATTGTCAGAATCAATGTGAGCTGAATTATTTTCAAGGATTTATTTTGGTTTCTTAAATTTTCACACATCTCAAGCAATTCAGCATAAGCATCTTACCAATCATCTATAGAGAAGTTTTCAAACATAGAGTTTACCTCCTATTCATTACTTTCTTCATGGCTTTGCATGCTTTCACCCATGACGCACTTGTGTTATTCTTCCTTCTTGTAGATAGCAACTAGTTTGTCCCAGATTTCCTTTGCAGACTTGGAGGAAGAAACAAATGGAAAGATATTATGATCAATAGCATTTTTCAAAATATTTAGAGCTATAAGATTTTCATTGTTCTTCATCCTATGACTGTCTGTCCATTTGGACATATCTTTGGGCAGTTTGTGTGGACCTTTGGAAATGATGTTCCATAGGTTTGGATTAACTGCATTTACAGATGTGCACATACTGCCTAACCACTTAGAGAGATCAGAACCATGAAACAACGGTAGATAAGCCATTAAAAACTCAGACAATTAAAACAATGATAGTGCACAAAGAACAGCACGACCTTCTCTGTAGATTGTTGAATCTGATCTATGAGAGACCCGCTCTGATACCAATTGTTAGGTGCGCTGTTAGGATCTAGAGGGGGGTGAATAGATCTAGCTATAAAGATATGTCCGATTTAAAAACTTCTAGACCAATTAAAACACTAATGGCAGAGTACGCAGATCATATATCGACTACTTAACATGCTGTTATAAAATGGTGCAAATTTAATGCGGAATATAGGATCATAATAAACTCAACATCATGCACATTAGGCAACCATCCTGTGAAAGGGGTAGAGGATAAGGAACAAACTCACAAGCAAACCACACTGGACAGTGATTTTTTGGTGGTTCGGTCTGCTACCCACAGACCTACGTCCACCCCTCACTCTAACCGAGTGAGGCTTCCCTTGCAATGCAAGAACGTGGAGACACCTCCACAACAAACGCTGCCTAACAGCTTGAACCTAGTGAAACAAATCTCTCACACCCTGACCTTGCAACCTTCACGATCAGACCCACTGCTACACACAATGACTGGAGAAACAAATTCTCCCTTCTTCTGCTACACAGAAGGAACCGTGAACAGCCCCTGCTGCTCATACCCCAAAGGAACAAATCCTCTCTTCTTCTGAAGACTCAGAAGGAATCGGAGGAACAAATCCTCCACGTTCTGGTCTCCCAGAACAAACCACGCACAGTTAAGACTATGCACAACCACCTTGTGTGCACCAAGCACACCAAGGCAAGAACCAAACAAAAACTAAAAGGAAACAGAAAGAGAAAATGAAAGCTGAACTGAAACAGCACAATGAAATCCTCAATGAGAAAACCAAAATGACTGTAGCTTCCTATGGAAGCACTTTCACTATAGTATCTGAAGCTCTGCAGATCTTCCTCTCTTCTCTTTTTTTTTCTTCTCTCAAACTCTCCTTGAGCTCAGCTGCTCTTTCTCCTTCCTATTCTTCTCACTCTCTCTTACTTCTCTTCACGCTACACTTATGAGGTCACAGTTCTCACACTTTTTCTTCTTTCCCTTACTCACTCTGGTTCTTCTTTTTCCTCTCACTGATGCAACCTCTCCGCAGCCTCCTCCTTCTTCTGCTCACTCTGGTTCTACGCTCTGCTTCTTCTTCTTTCTCTGCGCTTAGCTGCTTCTCTTTTTCGCTCACTTTATTGCTGCTGAAGAAAGGGGCACATGTTAGAGATGTATGCCCTTCAAGCCAATCACAAGTGTTGTGATGGTGACATTTCTTGTACAATTTCATTCAATATGGTAATGGCATTTTCTTCATTATATTCTTAGCACGTTATAGTGTGTTTGTTGTAATATGATGAAGTCCTTGAATATGAGCTATGATGACTGGATCATGATGAGATTGTGATAATGAGATCAGTCATCTAGATGTTTATATTCTAAATGTTCCTAGTCGTAGGATCTTCAAGAAGGGACATTGAAGATCCGGCTAGATCAGTGCACGTGGTGCTCACTCATGTGATGAGGGTGGTCGATCTCATAACCACCGGTGTGGTGACATCAAGGTACACGTGCATGTGCTCATTAGTGGAATGAGTTCACTGAACTGACCCGATCTAGAATTCCTGAATGGTAATCATTCTAATTGTCAATCAGGAGATTCTAGTGCCACAGTAGCACAGTTAGATCTTTGACCTGAGTCACTAAAGAGGTTTTGCATGGACTTGTTTCGCGCATCTTTTTCTTCTCCTTTCGTTTTGCCTTTTCGTTCGCGTATCGATCAACCAATTAACTAACTTGTAGTCAACTGACTGATTGACGACGCGGGCGTGCCAGTCACATGCGTGACGATTCTATTGTGCGCTCATTCTGACCCATGTTGGGCGAATGTGAGGTTCGGTCGGGACCAGCAGTCCGCCATACCATAAAGGCTATGGCGTTAATTACATCCCCTACGAGGAGGGAACACCTTTGATTAATTGTCGAGATAGCGGGCTGTCGAAGCTGGATTAAAAAGAGCTACATGATGATCACGACGAAGGCATGCCGGATGCATATGTTTATGGAATTATGGATCCTCGGTACATGGCGGAGGACGTGGGTCCGAAGACCGCCATCGCGCATAGCGAAGACTTCCGACCAGACATAATCCGGCCTTTCCGTCGACGCCATTTGATATACCCAAGGATGTATGCATGGATGCACATATGACGTTCGTGACTATATTAAGCATGATAATGGAATGGTGAAAGCAAATGATGATCAGCCACGTTTATTACTCCTCATCGAGAGGATGGAAGGCAACACAAGTGTGACAGCGAAAGCAAAGTGCTAACGGACATGGTAATGAAGATACGATGACAATATAATTCGGGCTCGCTTGGTCCCTCCCTTGTTCAATTTATTATCCATTATGATTTATTAATGCCAACCCCGAGGGACGAGGTCCACTCGGGGGCAAATAAGCGATTAAAGCAACAATAGGTTTCAAAACCGGCGTGACCATGCAATAGGTAGCTTATACGGCGCGACGAAGCGTAGGTATAGCATCTTAATCCGGTGCGGCCATGATGAGAGTTAATACGGCGCGAAGAGACGTAGGTGTAGATGTTAATACGGCGCGGTGACTAGCATGTTGAAACGGCGCGCAAGGACTTTGGGGCGCGCCGGTTTAGGGCGCGCCGGAAAGGCGCAAAGGAAAAAAAAATGGAAATGAGTGTGGAGTTAATCCGGCGCGGGGGGGTACCGCGCCGGTTTAGGGCGCGCCGGTCAAGACCGCGCCGTAATAAGCTAGTTTTATTGAGTTTTGAACTCTTTCAAGTTTGTTAGACTTCATGGGACCCTTTCTTGAGTTGTTGGGCCAGATGATTATTCGATTGGAGTCCACGGCCCTCTGGAGATGAGGGGGGAGGTCAGTGCGAGGTTCATACTCGAGCACCGAGATGATTGAGTCCAGAACGATCATTTCATTAGAGCTTATTTATTCTTAATCTGTCCAAAATTGGACAGCATCTCCCCTGGACCTGAAGAGTTGCAGCGGAGAAGCGGGGTCATGTTCACTTGTGGAACAAGCCCCTAAACCGCCGGTGTACACGGAGGCACCCAGCAAACCCCATCGGATAGGATACCCCGAGGACTAGCCTACGAGGGGCACCAAGGCTCCGCAAGGGGAAGGATAGAGAGACAAGGTCATTGATGATGGGAGCATCACCCCGACGGCTAGCCTGCGAGGGGTGGACAGCCCACAGCTTATGACTCATCCCATAGAGGGACCGACCACCAAGAGGGTTAAGCTCCGAGGGCTGGCCTACGAGGAGCACACATCTCTTGGCCTCGATTGGGTCTCGGATTGTCGAGGCGAAGCCTGTTAGGCTAGGACCCCTGTTGCTATCTACTATGGCCTTGGGGAAACCTTCACCATGGGGGGGGGTAAAGTTCCTGATCGCCCAGCAGCTATGCGAAGTAGCAGGGAATGTCCCCCTCCCCGGACGATTAAGACGAAACAAAGGAGTCTCGGAACGGCTCACATGACTATAATGCGGAGGGGTGATCAATTCACAGGCGAGACGAGCCAAACATAGGGGCATATGCTCGAATAGTTACGGCGCAATGTCAAGCCGATGCATCTTGCAACCCCGAGTACGATTCCCACCTTGCGAGCCACAGGGCAATAGGAAGAGAGGAATCGAGGGGAGCTAGTCCTTGACAACACGGTAGAAAGAAGCATACGCAGAAGCGCGGCTCTGTCCACGGAGGGCATGCGGGGGCCCTTAAATCATACACGAGCACGGTCAAAAAAGAGGGGAAAGAACCCCGGGGAGGGGGCGTTTCTGTAGCCCACGGTGCTTTGGGGCATGATCGGGGCTTCAGGGAAACCGGGACCGGAGAAAACGCACGGAGGACCCTGAACATACCCATCACCGTAGATAGGGGAGGAGACAGAAGTTTAGAATCAATCATTCGACCTGTTGGTCCAGATATTCAAATATGCATTGCCACCCCAGAAACAGGAATGGGCTACTCATTTACACGCTACGAATCCGGCGCCGGCATCATTGCTCAGTCGCCGTTCATCATTTTGCAGGGGGAAAAATGTAGTAAAAAAGAAGAGATTGCAGAGGAGGGGAGGGGTCGGCTCATATCATTGCCATCCCTCCCCTCTCTGCTTACAGTTGGTGGACGGAGACTCCGAGAGAGAAAAAGAATCCACGAAAAAGCAAAGAAGATAGACGCCGGCGCCCACCTGTTCTCAAAACAGAGTATCGGAAATTTCTCCTTCTCCGGCTCCGGAGGACCTCAATCAGAACAGAGGAAGACCGCCGTTGAAGGACGCTCGGGTGGAAACTTCTCTTCCCAGGAAGCTCTCTCTCCCTTCCGAAGGCCTCTCTCGAAAGACCCTCCTCTTACCCTTTTTCTTTTCTCTCCTCTCAGGTCTCGATCTGTCTCCCTTTTTCTTCTGTGCCCCTCTTCAGCCTTCTCTTTTCAATCGAACCTCGCCCATATATATAACAGGTTGGAGGCTCTTCATCCGGCGTGAGCTTTTGGCGCGCCGAGAGGAGTCTTCGTGAGCTTATCGCGCCGGTTTAAAGCGCCATCAGATAGGGTAGCTTGCGCGCCGGGATGAGGGCTGAAGCTAGGGGGGCGCGCCGGGATAAGGGCTGAAGGTAGGGGGCGCGCCGGGATAAGGGGCATTGAATGAGGGGCGCGCCGGTTTAAGGCGCGCCGGGCTAATGCTTCTCATGCGCCTCGAGCCCGTCGATGAGTCCGGGGATGATTCCGGGAATCACCGTGAACATTAATATTGCCAATGCTCCTCGGAACTTCGACGAGGTGTCTTGTAGAAGCTCCCAGGTTGACTTACGGCCCTCCATGAGACTCCTGATAGCTTTGATTTGACCATGCGGGCTTTCCACTGACACGGCCTTTGGCCCCACGCTCCCTGCTGTTGGCTCGGTCTGGCTCGTGCCCGAAGCTCCTTAGGGGGTGATGTAACACCAAGGATAGTTCCGCTTGAACTGGGTGATCATTTAGCCACTAACGGGCCTATCTTGCCGGGAAGCCGTACCCGCGTCGGGTGATCGGGATCTTCTGCCATCAGAGCTTTCGGCCCTCCGTCTCGGGGAACCAGGGGGAAACTCCTTTATCTTCAGGAGAGCCCTTTCATGTGGTGGGGGACCACCGGATAGACCATTGTCCTTGATCGGACAACGGGTGTGGTGGATGCGGCATGACAGAGTCGATGCCGGTTCATTGGGCAGGCTTGGTCGCACTGCCGGTTGGTTGTGAGCTTGTCCCGGCTCCCCTGAGGTGAAGTCCCCGTATCTATACGGAGCGACTCGAGGCTCTGGCGGCTTGAAAAGTCTTCAATATGTTGATATTTATCGGCTTCCGTGCTTCGGTGGACCGGGTCATTCGTCTTTACGGCTTGGTCGCCGATGATCATATTTTAGGTGCCAACAAATGCCCCCCAGACGTGGGTGTTGCGAGCAAGGCACGAGTGTAGCAGGGCCGACGGATGTATTTCACCCGGACTGACCTTCCCTTTGGTTGTCGGGCGCCTAGGCTGGCCCTTAATTCGGCACGGACGGTAACCCAGCGCCGTTTAGATGTTAATACAGCGCGGGATGACCCGGCGCGCCTACTTGGTGCGCTCGCAATGCTGGCGTGCTAATACGGCGCGGCCTTGGCGCCGTGGGTTTTTTAATCCGGCGCGCCCTTTCCCCGGCGCGCCTTTTGCTATGGGGTTTTAATCCGGCGCGCTAAATAGCGCGCCGGTTTAGCGGAGGGGGGGCCCTCCTCCATATAAGGCTTTCGCCTTTGTTTTTCCTTCTTCATCTGCCATTTGCCCAAATTTTTTCTCTCTCTTCCCTTTCTCCCCTTCTGGCGCCGAAAGCGGTGATTTTTCCTTCGGGTGAGTGGAGGTGCTGTCCCTTTGGGTCTCGAAACCCATTCTTTGGACCCTGGGAGGCTTCTAGCAGGGCTTGCCCTCGGAGCTATTCCCCCGGGTGTTCCTCTGGCCTCGGTGTAATGCCGATGGCTATCGTTTAGGGACCGTTCCTCAGTGGACGCGTTCCCACTTTTCTTCGGCAATTCCCCGTGCTGGGGAGACTCTGTCGAAATTTTGTCAGAAGTTTGCCTTTGATTAGCCGTTTCCTGATGTTGTTTTTGTTTGATATGCTCTTTTCTCAGCTGTTATGGCATCCATCTCTTCCTCTCGTGCCGTGGTGACATGGGAGAATGTTAATTCTCTCAACTGGGGTCACGGTAAGGTGGCCATAGTTGCGGAGTCCTCGGATTCGGAGACGGACACCGTAGACACCGGTCATCTCCTTATCCTCGGGGGCGACTCCTTTCATTATAATAGAGAGGATGTGATCAGGAAGGATCATCCCAAGGACAAACACCTGATGTCCCTTCTTCGGCGTTTCAACCTTCAGGGGAAGCGTGACGTGTTTGCCGTGCGGAAGGTCGAGCAGGCTCTGCTGGTGGAGAGAGACAGCTTGGCCGAATGCGTAACGCGGGGAAGACCCATCTATCTCCCTGGGGAGGTCAGGAAGTGGAGCGTTGTGCTAGGGCTGCAAGACCTGGCTCCGTCAGACGGACTGTTGACTAGAGCTCCTGAATTTGTGCCTGCTCGGTGGAATGACTCCGCGGGCAGGGTAGACCGGGAGAAGCCGGTCTTTGGCTTATTCCTTGCCCCGTTGAGGTGGGGATATAGAGATGAGTCATTCTTGCTGGATTGCTTGGCGATTCGCTTCAAGCACCAGATCTCCGTGGGATGGTTTGCTGAGTTGAAAGTCACAGATGCCCACGCATTCAGGCCCGGAGCAGTGGAATTCACAGACTATGTGCTACATCATTATGCTCCTCTTTTGACCAGAGCTGGTGTTTATCACAGCGTATATGCTTCAAGGTATCGGTATCCGATTTCCCGAGGCTTGTGCTGCGGCATGATCGAGGTGTTTTGCCCCGAATACAACACCTTCTATACTTCAGAGGGGGAGACCTCTTTAGACTTGTGGAGTCTATCTCAGCTCAGCGGCCTGCCCATTGATGGAGAGCCGTATGAGGAAGTTTGTTGGCCCGACTGGTTGAAGGACCAGACCGACGGTGACGGTCGGTATATGGCGGGCTACGCCTATCGATATCTAATGAAGGCGTATCGCACCCTCTTCCATTCGTCGCAAGACACGAGAGAAGCTCGAAAGCCGGGCGAGAAACGAAGAGTGCGGATGGGCACTTGGCTTCAATATTTCTTCCAGGGGAAGAACAAGTATGAAGATTTTCCTCCGATAGCACCGGTGGCCCAGAAGCGGAAGAAGAGGATACGACGCCAGGCCGCTTCGTCATTTTCTTCGAGAGGAGGGCAGGGGGAAAACCCTAACCCTACTGGTGTTGATGCAGTGACTCATTGTGCTGCATATTTGGTTTATTGGCTTTGTTCCTTTGCTCTCCCTCAGGGTGAAGAGAGCGTGATCAGGGCGGAAGCCATATATCCGGCCTGTCTTATGGCTTGGGGTACCAAGCTGTCTCTTTGCCCAGTGGCCCTGTGCCTCATTTACAAGATGTTGGGAGACTTGCACAAGACGCGCCTCCCCAGAAGCCTTCGGACGGTTGGTCCGTTACATTTCTTTAATGCTTGGGTCTGCACCCTGTTCCCGGAGGCAGCTCCTCGGGCATTACAAGCGGTTCCTCTGGTCCCGCGCATGATAGAGTTTGCAAGCGCCGAGCCATCATTGCTAATGGAGCAACTTTATGCTATTCGGGGTAAATTGACCCGTCTTCCCGTGGATTCGCCCGGGGTTCTTCATTTCTGGAGCTTGGCTGCTCACTCGAGCCCATTGACGAACAGGACGAGACAGTGCAAACTCTTTGAAACTGAGGAGTACATCCATCCGATTTCCCAGGCCAATTGTACCAGGCCTATTCTGGAGCCGGAGTTGGTTGATTGGGCACTGGCCATAAGGCCTAGTGTCCTCGTTTTTCGCAAGAGCGGCATTCTGTGGTTGGAGCCGTATTACCCGTTCCGTTTCAGTCGGAACTTCGGCTACGACCAGCAGATTCCACATTCCTATTCGCAATTTGCACTGCCCAACAGGCACAGGGCCGGGCAAACGTCCAATGACGACGCCCGGATATGGTGGGACTTCTTCCACCGTCGCGAAGACGTTTCTTTCCGGGTGCCCGCCCCCGCACGGTTCCCTCGCGTCACGCCTGAATACATCAAGTGGTGGAACGCGCGGACGGGATTTTACAGGACCTCCCGGAGAGAGTGCTGGGCCGTGGCGGAGCACAGGTTCTTAGCTTCCCAACCGGAGCCAGTTCTTGATATTGATGCTTCTTATTTGAAGAAGTTGAAATCTTGGACTAATACGGATGTGAAGGCCTATCTAGAGGCCCGCAAGCTCGTAAAAAGCCGCAGGACGAAAGTTGAGCTGAAGTTGCCCCCGATCAACAAGGATGACTATGTGAAGACCCTTCGGGGTTTATGCCGGGTGAGCAGTGAGAGGGTGATTCTCCAGCAACTCCCTTTGCCGGTAGAAGAGCCCATCGCGGCCGTGGCAGACTGGCGTCCTGAGGTAGACAGGTTGTATCCCTACCGGGCTTTCATTCGCAAAGAGGACAGGCGGGTTGATTTGTATGCCAACACCCCTTGGCTGTTTGCGCTCCTTCGGTCTCGCGGCCTCTCGGTGGGTAGCCCCGGCGAAGCCATACTGGACCATCCTCTTCAAATCTCCTTCAAATACGCAGACAGGTGGGGGCTGGACCATCTGAGTCTGTATTACCTGCTGTCCTCCCGTGGCCATGAGGACCTGGCACTGTTGGCTGAGCCGAGCGAAAAGATCGGGGATCTATGCTGGCTTATTCGCGAGGCGGCTTCGAGGGACAAGACGCCCTTGCTGTTTTATTGGCCTCTCTTCCCCTTTATATGGGACCGGCAAGTACGTTCCATCTCTTCCTTCAGGCCCTTCGGCCAGCCTCTTCTTTTTATTGTGGTTGTGTCATTCTCACCCTTGTGCGTATGCAGTCCGACCGACTTCGGAGGAGACTCGGCACTTCAGGGAATTGATCATAAAGGCCCAAAAGCCGACATATTTTGAAGTTCCTGAGCCGGCGCCGACCACGACGCCATTGCCTCCTGGGGATTCGAGGAAGAGGACCAGGTCCCAACTGCGAGAGGCCGTCGGGAAGGCGAAAGCGGCGGTGACCCGGGTGACACGGGCACGTCGGAAGAAAGCTGCGGAGCAGACATCGACAACCGACCTTCCCCCCGTTGTATCTTTCGAAGAATTTGAGGCTTCTCGCGCACAAGGGCCAGAGGCCGAAGGTAGGCTCTTCTTTTCTTCAAAGTGCATTAGCTTGTCTTGACTGCTTGGGGCGGCCCATGCTGACAGTCACTGATACAGCTGCTGGGGTCGTCGGTCCCGAGGCGACGGTGGATGTAGCGGCCAGGGACGAGGCAGAGGGAGTTCTTGCTGCTTCCGCAGAAAGGGATCTGCCTTCCCCAACACCTCGGCGGGAGATGGAAGGTAATTTATAGTTTTAGTTGCGATAGCAACGTAAACCTTCATATCTTCAGCCGTCTTGACTCCCTTTTGCTGTGGACTGTAGTCGATATACAACCATCATTGCTTCCGGGCTCGGAGAGCGCAGAGGAGGTGATCCCCTCGGGGCAGGGAGAACCCGCCCCTGAGGTATCGTCTATTGCCGCCCTTGGTGTGGAGAGCACCGGGAAAGCTCCCGCCGAGGGTGATGCTCCTGCTGGCGAGGCTCCTACTTCGACGGCGGAGCGTCCTGAGAGAGCAGAGGGGTCTTCCTCCTCTGAGCGTGTAGATTATGGTGGCGGCTCCAGTGACGAGGAGCCATCACCACTTGATTTTGAGACCGACGATGCTGGGGTATCCTCGGCCTATGAGAGTGACTATCCGACCTTCAGCCCGGCCCGGTTATCATGGGGCGGTCCTGTGCCGTCATTACCGCTTACGGGTGAGGAGGCTAGCGCTGGGGGAGCTGCTCTTAAAGATTTGAGCTTAGTCCCGGCCGAGGTAAGGATCCATCCGGGACCGATGCTTACCATGCTTCTTTTCTCCTTCCTCTAGCCAGGTTTTAAGTGTATATATCTCCGATGCAGACTGAGGTGGCGCTGCCAACTATGACGGTGCAGATACCACTCCCGGCCCTGGGAACAGGCCAGGCGACTTTCCCGTCCATCCTGCGGCCCATCGCATTGCGGTACCCAAAGGATCATGCAGCAGCAATGGTTCCAGTTGGTCCCGGAGCGCTTGTGGAAGTTGATAGTTCGGCAGTAGCTGGAGATTTTCCGCCAAGGGAGGCTGCACAGCAGTCAGTCTTGGAGGAGGGTGGCTCTGCTGAGATAGAAGCCGGGGAGATTATTGAGGGACGGACGTCCTCGGTGCTCGGGGTTCTTGTTGGACTCCCACCCCAGGGGACCGGCAAGGAGATTGTTGTTGCTGAGGCTCCAGCCACCGCATCTGCTGGTGCGGTTGTTTCCGGTGGTAGTGGGCTGCAGCTTATGCCGTCGTCATCCTCCGGGGCGGCTGATGATATATGGGCTGCCGTGGATAGCAGAGTAGAGTTCGAACTGCCCGAGACGTCGCCACTTGGCCTTCAATCCTCGAGTGATGTCGTGTGGCAGTTCCTGGGGACCCTCCAGCAGGCCGTAACAGCCAGTAGGGATTTAACTTATGTTCAGCTGAGGGGGTTGATAGAGCATCTGTCCCGCTCGCTGCTGGCCCTTGGCTGTCCCATGGACGACTGGACTCCACGGGTGATCCTGCTCCTGAAGTATGTGAACCGGAGGGAGTTCTTGGGCCGGGAGGCAGCTGACCAGTTGGTGGCCATATCAATGGAGCGGGCTGAAAACAAGACGGCCCTCATTTCCCTGCAAGAGACCGCGGTGAGGGCGAGGGACGAAGCCAACGCCTCTCTTCAACGCCGGAACTCCCTGACGGCCCGGATGACGGCATTGCGGGCCGAACTTTCCAGGATAGAGGCTGAACTTGAAGAAGTAGATCGCCTGGGGGTCCAAAAGGTTAAGGATGCTGAGATGGCCGAAGGACAAGCTGCTTCCCTGGAGGTGAAGCTATCCGAGCTGGAGGCCACCGAGTTCAGATTGCAAGAACTGATCCGTCATCCGTCCTTGGGTATTCCTGTGCTGGAGGACATCTTCCGACGCCCTTTGCCGTAATCTCTTTTCTTTATGTGCTCACTTTTAATGCACCTTATGTATCCCAGGGCATGGTCCATGTAATCATGCGCCTTCACTTCATAGTAATGAAAAATCTCCATCCTGATTTTGAATGAAGACTCCATCTCGTCATTGTGTTGTTGTTTTTTTTTTGTTTGCCCGTCGATTCTAGTTCGAGTGTATGCGTCATTAGGGCAGGAGAGCGCTCACGCCTTCAGGGAAGGGGTAAGGTGTTCACTCCACCGTGCCACGACTTTTCTCAGGACTAGAAACGGCTTTATGCTGGTCGAGAGTTCGGGGAACTCAGGGGGGCATAGTGAAACTGGCGGATAAACGGTCATGCCGAGGGTGGCAAGAACCGAGAACGGGTAGCGACCAGTCTTGCCGATGGTGACAAGGGTCGAAAGGGTAGACGGTCCTGCCGATGGTGACAAAAACCGGGTAGGTAGTGACCGATCTTGCCGATGGTGACAAGGGTCGAAAGGGTAGATGGTCTTGCCGATGGTGACAAAAACCGGATAGGTAGTGACCGATCTTGCCGATGGTGACAAGGGTCGAAAGGGTAGACGGTCTTGCCGATGGTGACAAAAATCGGGTAGGTAGCGACCGATCTTGCCGATGGTGACAAGGGTCGAAAGGGTAGACGGTCTTGCCGATGGTGACAAAAACCGGATAGGTAGTGACCGATCTTGCCGATGGTGACAAGGGTCAAAAGGGTAGACGGTCTTGCCGATGGTGACCAGAACCGGATAGGTGGTGACCGATCTTGCAGATGGTGACAAGGGTCGAAAGGGTAGACGGTATTGCCGATGGTGACAAAAACCGGATAGGTAGTGACCGATCTTGCCGATGGTGACAAGGGTCGAAAGGGTAGACGGTATTGCCGATGGTGACAAAAACCGGATAGGTAGTGACCGATCTTGCCGATGGTGACAAGGGTCGAAAGGTAGACGGTATTGCCGATGGTGACAAAAACCGGATAGGTAGTGACCGATCTTGCCGATGGTGACATGGGTCGAAAGGTAGACAGTCTTGCCGATGGTGACAAAAATCGGGTAGGTGGTGACCGATCTTGCCGATGGTGACAAGGGTCGAAAGGTAGACGGTCTTGCCGATGGTGACAAAAACCGGGTAGGTGGTGACCGATCTTGCCGATGGTGACAAGGGTCGAAAGGGTAGACGGTATTGCCGATGGTGACAAAAACCGGATAGGTAGTGACCGATCTTGCCGATGGTGAGAAGGGTCGAAAGGGTAGACGGTCTTACCGATGGTGACAAAAACCGGATAGGTGGTGATCGATCTTGCCGATGGTGACAAGGGTCGAAAGGGTAGACGGTATTGCCGATGGTGACAAAAACCGGATAGGTAGTGACCGATCTTGCCGATGGTGACAAGGGTCGAAAGGGTAGACGGTCTTGCCGATGGTGACAAAAACCGGGTAGGTGGTGACCGATCTTGCCGATGGTGACAAGGGTCAAAAGGGTATAGACACTAGACGTGTATAAGTGGGATATCGGATGAAGATCCTCGTCACGACCCTGAAAGTGGCCTTTTGGACGGTGGATGGTTCATCACTATTCATCATTCAAAAATTTTTATTCACATTACTGACCTAAGCGCCCTTCCGGGTTTTCGTCGAGGCCAGCCCCCTCTTGCTTTTGCCCGCGCGCCCTTTCGGGTTTTCACGCGGCGGGGTACCCAATTTTGCCTGCGACGCCCTTTCGGGTTTTCGCCACAGCCGGGTTATAGCCATTTTTTCACTTGACCTGATATAGGAGCAAGTCTGGCGGGGTATCTCTATTTTTAACCCCATTTTCTTTTCTCTTTTTTTTTTTGATTCGAGGTTCAGAAGAACTGGATCGCGGGAACACCGACCGTCCTTGTCGATGAGGACAAGGGTTGGTCTTAGGTTTATTTCGTCGACACTAGTTAAATGTCGAAGCAAGGAAGTGGTTTATTAACAAGGATGTAGGATCAAAGTTTGAGAGTAGAGGCTGACCGATCGCGCCGATGATGGCGAGAGTCGAAAGGGGTTTATTTTTCGGCATATGTTGCTGCCGAAACAAGGATGGGATTGTCAGTGGGGACGCAAGGTCCAATGTCGGGGGTAGAGATCGACCGATCTCGTCGATGATGACGAGGGTCGAAAAGGGTTTGTTCATCGACATGGGTCACATGCCGAAGCAAAGGTGAGGTTATTAACAAGGATGTAAGGTCCAAGTTATGGACAGAGATCGACCGATCTCGTCGATGATGACGAGGGTCAAAAAAAAGGTTTGTTAAAGTATTCCCGGTGGGACTTTGATGATTGTCCCTTTCGGAGTCTTATTGGATGAAAAATAGGAGAGGCATTTGGGAAATTACCACTTTACCGACTCAAGCGCCCTTTCGGGTTTTCGCCGAAGCCAGCCCCCTCTTGCTTTTGCCCACGCGCCCTTTTGGGTTTTCACGTGGCGGGGCACCCAATTTTGCCTGCGACGCCCTTTCGGGTTTTCGCCACAGTCGGGTTATAGCCATTTTTGCACTCGTCCCGATGTGGGAGCAAGTCTGGCGGGGTATCTCTATTTTTAACCCCTTCTTTTCTCTTTTCTTTTTTTTTATTTGGAATGTGATCCGAGAGAGGGTAGCTTGATCAGGCGAGATGCCACTAACCAAGGAGAAGTAGCTTGATTAGGGTGGAAAGCCGCTAGCCAAGGAGAAATAGTTTGATTAGGGCGGAATGCCACTAACCAAGGAAGAGTAACTCGATTAAGGCGGAGTGCCATTAACCCAGGAAAAGTAGCTCGATTAGGGCGGAATGCCGCTAACCAAGGAAAAGTAGTTCGGTTAGGGCGGAATGTCGCTAACCAAGGAAAAGGTAGCTCGATTAGGGCGGAATGCCACTAACCAAGGGAAAGTAGCTTGATTAGGACGGAATGCCGCTAACCAAGGAAAAGTAGTTCGGTTAGGGCGGAATGCCGCTAACCAAGGAAAAGTAGTTCGGTTAGGGCGGAGTGTCAGTAACCAAGGATAAGTAGCTCGATTAGGGCGGAATGCCGCTAACCAAGAAAAAGGTGGCTCGATTAGGGCGGAATGCCGCTAACCAAGGAAAAGGTAGCTTGATTAGGGCGGAATGCCGCTAACCAAGGAAAAGGTAGCTCGATTAGGGCGGAATGCCACTAACCAAGGAAAAGGTGGCTCGATTAGGGCGGAATGCCGCCAACCAAGGAAAAGGTAGCTCAATTAGGGCGGAATGCCACTAACCAAGGGAAAGTAGCTCGATTAGGGCGGAATGCCGCTAACCAAGGAAAAGTAGTTCGGTTAGGGCGGAATGCCGCTAACCAAGGAAAAGGTAGCTCGGTTAGGGTGGAATGCCGCTAACCAAGGAAAAGGTAGCTCGGTTAGGGCGGAGTGTCACTAACCAAGGGGAGTAGCTCGATTAAGGCGGAGTGCCACTAATCAAGGAAAAGGTAGCTCGATTAGGGCGGAATGCCGCTAACCAAGGAAAAGTGGTTCGGTTAGGGCGGAATGCCGCTAACCAAGGAAAAGTAGTTCGGTTAGGGCGGAATGCCGCTAACCAAGGAAAAGGTAGCTTGAGTAGGGCGGAATGCCGCTAACCAAGGAAAAGGTATGTTTCGATCGATCACTCGGGGCGTGTCGGCTGCGCCGCATGATACAGCTTAATGTGTTTTCCGTTGAGGGGAGAGAACTGGACGGCTCCTTTGTGGTCTACAAGGACGCAGGCACCCCCTTCATATACTCGGCGGACGATATACGGTCCGACCCAGTTTTCGACCAGTTTCCCTTTAGGGTTAGAGGCCATCACTTCTCTTCTTTTGACCATCACCAGGTCTCCTTTCTTGAACTCTCGACCCTTGACTAACTTGTCAAAAGCACGGGCCATGTGAGCTTGGTAGAGTTGGATGTTTTGTTGCGCCTGGAGGTGTTTTCCTTCGAGCTCAGCGAGCTCTTCCAATCTTCTTTCTGCGTTGGTCTGCTCACCGCTGACTAATCCGTGCTGGATGGCAACTCGTAATGAAGGAACTTCAAGTTCAATCGGTACTACAGCTTCCGACCCATAGACAAGGGAGAAGGGTGAACAGCCGGTTGGGGTCTTGTAGACAGTACGATAAGCCCAAAGCGCTTCGTACATCCTTTCTTCCCAATCTTTTTTGTTAGATTTGACAGTCTTCGCCAATAGTGTGCACAAGGTCTTGTTAAAGGCCTCTGCTAATCCATTGGCTTGAGGGTTATAGGGGGAGGATGTCCTCCAGTCAATTTTGTATTTGTCGGCCAGCCGATAAACCTTCTGGTTCCTGAAATGGCTGCCGTTATCAGAGATGATTCGGCTGGGGATCCCGAACCGAAATATTACATTCTGCCGGAAGAATCTTGCAACTAGTTCTCCGGTCACATCTCTTAGTGCTACTACCTCCGCCCATCTGGAGAAATAGTCTGTAGCTGCTAAGATGTATTTGCACCCTGATGAAGATGCTGGAAGTGGCCCTACCACATCCGTAACCCACTGAGCAAAAGGCCAACTTGGTAGAGTGGGATGTAGTGGCACTGGGGGTCTCCTCGCCACATTAGCATGTTCTTGACATTTCTGACAAGCCTTGGCGAACTTGCAGCAATCATTGAATATAGTGGGCCAATAGTAACCCAATTTCTTTATCTCTATCTTCATTTTCGGACCGGCCTGGTGTGCAGCTGATCCTGCATGAACTTCTTGCATCACCTGTCCCGCTTTTGCTGAAGACAAGCAACGGAGTAGGACTTTCCTTCGGGCATCTGCCATAATTCGGAACAAGGTCCCGCTTCTCATCTCGTAAGAATCCTTGATCCTCAGGAGCTTCATTCTTTGTTCCTTTTCTTTTGGAAGTTGCTGGTGTTGAAACCAGCGTAGGAGATGCTCTCGCCAGTCGGGCTGCTGAACCCCTTCGATGACTGCTACTTCCATCTCTTCTTCGTCGGCCAGAACCTCTGTTACGCTGGGGACCTGTCGGCGGTTGATCACTGATATATTCAGGCTTGTGTCTGGCGGGACCGCCAATGAACTGGCCAACTTAGCGAGGGCGTCTGCCTGAGCATTCCGGCCTCGATTGATGTGTTTAATGCTGATGAAGTAAAATTTCGACATCAGGCGAGTTGCCAACTGGTGATAGGGGAGGAGCTCTTGCTTTCGCACCTCGAACTCTCCTTCCAGCTGTTTTATAACTAGCATGGAGTCTCCGAATGCTTCCAGCATCTGAATTCCCATGGACAGAGCAATCTGCAACCCGATTATCAGGGCTTCATATTCTGCTTCATTGTTTGTGCATTGTTTGTTTATGGAGCAGGAAGTATGCACCACTTCTCCTTCTGGGGACTTCAAGACTATGCCTGCTCCTGCTCTGACCCTGGATGATCCGGTAGCAGAGGTGTCAATTCTGGAAGCGCCATCAAAGTATAGCTGCCATGAGGAAGGCTGCACTTGGGCGGCTTCTAGGGTCTCATCCTCGGGAAGTTCGGTTCCCACGGGCTTTCCCCGGGTATCGGATGTTCAGCAAAGAAATCTGCAATAGCTTGACCTTTGATGGCCTTACGCGGTACGTAGGAGACATCAAACTCCATAAGGATTACCGCCCATTTGCCTAGGCGGCCTTTGAGTGCCGGCTGGGACATGATATATTTCAGGGGATCCTCCTTGGACACCAAGCTGATTTCATGCGACAACATATAATGCCGGAGCTTTTTGACTGCGAAGACTAGTGCCAGGCAGATCTTCTCAATATAAGTGTATTTTTCTTCAGTTCTGACCAGTCTCCGACTGAGGTAATAGAGGGCTTGCTCTTTCCCTTCTTCATTATTCTGGGCTAGCATTGCCCCCAGAGAATTGTGTGTAGCTGCTATATACAGTATCAACGGCCGTCCTTTCACCGGTGCGCCCAATACTGGAGGAGTCTTCAGATAGTCTTTTAGCTTGTCAAAGGCTGTCTGGCAATCTTCATCCCAATAAAAGGGAACATCTTTCATCATCAACTTGTGAAAAGGCTGGCATCGCCCTGACAAATTGGAAATGAACCGCCGGATGTAAGCCAAGCGGCCTTGTAGTGACCTCAGCTCGGAGATGTTCCTTGGTGGAGGTAACTCCTGAATTGCCTTGATCTTTGCGGGGTCTATCTCGATCCCCCGATATCGGACGACGAAGCCCAAGAATTTTCCGCTCGACACTCCGAACGCACATTTCATAGGATTCATTTTTAGCTCATGCTGCCTCAGCCTCTGAAAAACAATCCGGAGGTCTTGCAGGTGATCTTCTTTTCTTCTGGTTTTGACCACCAGGTCATCTATGTAGCACTCGACCTTGTGGTAGAGCAATTCATCAAAAATTTTGGTCATTGCGCGCTGATAGGTTGCGCCAGCATTCTTCAGTCCGAATGGCATTCTCTTGTAATGATAAATGCCTTTAGGAGTTCGGAAAGCAGTATGGACCCGGTCATGCTCCGCAATCCAAATCTGGTTGTAGCCGGACGACCCATCCATGAATGACAGGGCTTCATGGCCGGTTGTAGCATCGATCATGACCTCGGTTATTGGCACCGGGAAGTCATCTTTAGGGCAGGCTTTGTTTAGATCTCGGAAGTCGACACAAATCCGGATCTGTCCATTCTTCTTTTTCACGGGGACGATATTCGCCAGCCATGTGGTGTACTGATTTTCTTCAACAAATCCCACATCAATGAGCTTGTCAACTTCAGCACAGATTCGGGTGATGAGCTCTGGCCTCATACGCCGCGGCGGTTGCTTCACCGGCTCGGCCTCAGGGTTGATTGCCAGCTCATGTTGTGAGACGGCGGGACTTAGACCCGGCATCTCTTTATAAGTCCAGGCGAAGCAATCCCGGTATTCTAGCAGTAGTTGAATGTACAGCTCTCGTTCTTCCGGGGCTAGTTGGGCACTGAGGAAGGTAGGCCTAGGGTCCTTCTCATTTCCCAGGTTGACTTCTATCAGTTCGTCGACTGTGGCTTGGCCTCCGTCTTCTATCTCCGGAGGTGCCGGTTGGAGGTCGACGAAGTCTGGAATACCATCTTGAGGGTCGAGTACTTCGACTTCCTCGTCAGACACCGCCAGAGCTTCATGGGGTCTCTTGATCTCTTGTGCTAGCGACTGTGTGGATGGATCCATTGATACTTCCGTTGCCGTTGCAGCTCCTGAGGGTGAGGGAGCAGCTTCAGTGCTTGTAGATGAGGTTGCAGCCATGACAGGTCAGTAGTTGTTTGCCGCCGGACTCGGACAGCATATTGGATTTGTAGCAGAAGTTGAGGGAGTCTCGCCTTCTGGGACAGTTGTATCTTCCACAGAAGTGGCTTTTTCTTTTCTGGTAGCCGGCTCCCCTTGATTGGAGTAAACCGAGGCTCTGTTGACTGGCAGAAAGGGTGTTGAAGTCGTCATTAGCATGACCCCTGCGGAGGGAGAGACTTCTGCTTCTTGAGCATCTTCGGCTTCGCTGCTGCTGGCCGTATCAAATTCGGCTTGAAAGGCCGCTCCTTCAGGACGGACCTGCTCCCAGCATCGGCAGGAGATCAAGGTCTCCATTTGTTGATTCCCGGATAGGGCTAATTCAGCATGTTCGGCTTCCGCTGGATATTCATCAAAGGTTGCCCCCAGAGGGTTGTCTTCAGTTGGATAGAAGGTGGAGATGGTATCCACCTCGTACCGCCCACTATAATAGTAGTCTTCCAGGGTGAAGCCCAGACCCGGATGTTGAGAGACACGTCTCATTTCTTTGTCCAGATTTACAGGGTACCACATCTTCTGGAAAGCTTCCTTGCGTTTTTGAGGTTGATCGGGAGGGATGTGTTGCTTTTGAAACATCATGGCCGTCCGATCAGTGGTGAATGCCAGGCCCTGCACAGGAACCCGTGGGTTGGCTAGATCTTCAGGGAGGCTGCAGTCTGTGTCTTCCTGAGTGGGATGCTCCTCAGCCATATAGAACAAGCTGCTGGGCCCATCTTCCTGTGCCACCTCCCAGGCTTTGAAAGGTTCGACAGTGGGACCATCGAGGCCGGAGACTGGCTTGGTGAGGCCGGCCGGGACTCCGATGCCGTCGTGCTGTCGATCAATATGCACTTCCTTAGCTTTGGGGTATAATGCTGGGGGTGTCACCCTGCCGACATTTCCAGAAGCCGTGATGTGGGAAACCACCTTCGGCTTGACATATCCGCGCGGCGGTGGTGGATACCAACCGTCACCCGATCTATTCTTCGATGTCCCTACGGGGGCTCCATTTTTAGAAATTTTTCGGGGAGATCCCGTATACAGATTGGCGTCCGCCAAGTGACATTCAAACACCTCGAACGGGTGGATGTCAGCAAATATCCTTTCCTCCTTCCCCTGGAGGCTGTATTTGATGCATTGGTGGAGTGTGGAGGGCACCACCAAGTTTTCATGCAGCCATGGGCGGCCGAGCAGTGCTTTGTAGGAGGTGCGAGAGTCAATGACGTGAAACTGCACCGTTGTAGTGAAATCTTCCAGAGTCAGTGTAAACTCTGCCACCCCCATAGATACTTCACATTTCTGGTTGAAGCCAGCGATACGCATATCCCCGGTTTTTTCGAGATGCACATTGAAGTGGTACCTCTCGTATATTCTATATGGCAGGATGTTGACTGCTGCGCCAGGATCGACCAGAATCCGGTTCAGTTCTCTTCCGTTCAGGTGCCCTTTCATATATAGCGGCCTGTTGTGACTGGCAGTAGGCAGTAGCATGTCTTCTGGAGAGAAGGTCATACTGGCTTCTGGTATAGCCTCAGCTATGCAGGTTTCAAACTGGGCAGGCGTCTGCAGAGCAGTGATGATTGCCTGTCGAGTTTCTTCACTCAAAGAGAGAATTTCCCAGATCGTAAAACGAGCAGGGAGCTTCTTGAGCAGCTTCATTATTCGGCTTCCAGCCCGGACATTGGAGAGCTTCATCTCCTCAACCCACCTGGGCTTAGGGAGATTTTGATTTGTGGGTCCAGATGGCCCTGCTTCATCTTCCTCGGACTCGACACCTTCCAGGCTGGCACCGACTGTCGGGTCTTCTTTATTGGTTGCTGCAGGGCAAGCCCCATCTGCATTTGCATCCTCAGTAGATTGCACTGGCCGAGGGTGATTGACCCCGGGTGTAGGGTTAGCGTCTTGACAAGGCTGCTTCCCCTTTGACATCTTCACGAATTCAAGGAATGGAGGGACTGTCTTGCCCCCAGTCTTGCTGTATAGACCTGATGGAGGAGGGATTTGGACTCCCTTAACTTCCGGCGGGGGTGTCTTGTAGGGTTGCTCCCCTCTGAACATAATGTTGTGATTGGGTGGTGGCTGGCGCCCCCATTTCCGGCCTGACCGAGTGGCATGTGCAGCAGTTGCGGTCTCGACCTTGCCTTCCCCAGCACGGGATGTGAAGCAAATTTCTTCTTCTTCCTCTTCTCCTGGTAGGTTGAAGAGTGCTGACAGGGTATTGCAGGAGACGACCTGTGTTTTATGGGCCCCAGGGGCCTTTCTCTTCTTTTTCTTTTGCTTTTTCTTCTTTTTGATTTCTGCAGGTGCTTGCCCCCAGAACAGGTTGCTCTCTTGAGGTGGTGCTGCTTCAGCTTCCTCCCCTTGCTTGAGTGAGAGTTGCTCCAGCTCTAGCCCTGGGACGTGGTCCCGTACCAGCAGAGGTTTCAGTTCGGGCTGTACATATTCCTCTAGCCCTTCAATTAAGTGTTGTAGTCGAAGGACCCCAGGATTGGTTTCCTTGATTACTGGCAGCGGAGTTTGTCTCCTCCTGTTGGGTGTATATATTCTGACAGCTGCAGGTGGAGTGACCCATACGGGCGCTACCACTGGCGGAGTAGGCCGAGGTGTAATGCCACGGATATGTGCCCCCTCTTTTGGGCGGGGTGCCCTCTTCTTCTTGTGCTTCACAGGGATTTGCTGCCACCCCTGCTATTCCTTCACGGGCTCCAGGAAATGGATTTCGTAGGTGCTCCGTGTGCTTGCTTCAGAGATCTCCTCAGATAACGCCTGGTAGAGGGAGACCATGTTGACTGCTGCTCTTCGGGGAGGAGCTTCATGTGGCTGAGGAGGGTCTACTTTGTACTCTCCCAGCTCTATCTCATTCTTCTTCACCATCCCTTCGATGATGTCTTTGAAAACATAACAGTCTTCGATTGAATGTCCCAGCATCTGGTGATAGGGGCAGAATCTTGGACTGTCTCTTCTTTTGAGGTCCTCTGGTCTTCTTGGCTCAGGCAGAGTGACCATACTGTATTCTGTTACCCAGTCAAACAGGATCCGGGTCTTATCCTTAGGAAAGGAATAAGCCTTCTTCATTTTGTCCCTCAACGAAGGACCCTCTTTGTCATCTGGAGCTTTCGCAGGTTGCGGGGGAGCCGCCTTCTTGCCTTTCTCCTTCTGTTGTTCGAATGCCTTGATATCAAGCGCATTTGCTTCTTTAGGTGTGGGGCGCCGCTCCGCAGCCTTGCCTTTCTGGGCTATGCTGACAGCTGACGTCGGGACAGGTTTAGCTAGGAAAGCCTCCACCTCGGCTACCACATTATTCAGCCGGTCGAACGACCGTATTTCCATTCCGATCATTTTTTCCAGGACCTCTCTCCTGAGATTTTGTTTACATATTTGCACAGCGTCCTCCTGATGCGGGGGTCGCTTGCATCTCATTCCGAGGTTCCTCCACCTCTTGATGTAGTCAAGGGCGGTCTCATCTGCCCTTTGTTTTGTCGAATAGAGTTCGGCCACTGTGACCTCCCACTCTGTGACATGGAATCTTTCTCTGAACTTCCTCTGCATATCTGACCAGTCATTGATTGACCCGGCCGAGAGGCTGGAGTACCATTCAAATGCGAGCCCCGTCAGCGAGGACCCGAAGAATTTCAGCAAATATGACTCGTCGGTGGACAGATCACCCATAACGGTCATATAATATGCAATATGTTCTTTTGGGGAACCTTTCCTGTTGAATTTGTCAAATTTGGGTGGCTTGTTGACTCCCGGGGGAAGTCGCTTAGCCGCATGGTGTTGCGGGTAGGGCACCCGATAGGCATCGAATGCGATGTAGTCGCCTTCGCTCTTCTCTGCGAGCTTCAGCTCGATCACCCTCTCCACCATCATCCGGTTCACGACCGTGGGGTCGACTGGCTCCGGATAGAAGTGTGCTGGCTGCAGGTACGGGGTGACCAGGGTGGTCGCCTGTGGAGGATGCAGCAGCGGGGGTGTTGGGTGCACCTGAGGAAGCACCGGAGGTAGCAGCGGCTGAGGCTGTGGTGGCCGCTGTTGTGCTGTCGTCACAGTTGGCTCTGACGGCTGGGGTAGTGTGTAAAGTGGTGGAGGGTCATCTCGACGAGCCGCTCCCCGGGATGATTCACCTTGGACTTCGGGTGGTTTGGAGGCCGATGAGTGTTCAGTTTTCTCCATCAGCTGTTTCTTCAGGGAATCTATTTCCCGTTGATATCTTTGCAGCAGCATCAAGACTGACGGGTCTATAGTGGTGGGGACACCTTCTGTTGTTTCCCCGGACGTACCCTCGGGCAGGATGTCGAGGAGTACGTCGTCTTCTTCTTCCGCCGTTACCACATTAGCGGTCAAGACGGGGGCTTTGTCATCCCAGTGAAGGTATAACTGGGGCTGTTTCTCTTTCATCCTTGTCAGAAGCCCTCTTGCTGCTTCTGTCCTGCGGGTAGCTGGTCCCGGCCGTTCGGCCAACTGAGCCAGTTCTTGGGGGTCTTCAGGAAGCTCCCCATATCGGCTGGATACACCAGCCATGTTGCAAGTGAAAACCTGCATCCTCCTTCTTTGTCGATGGACCCTCCGCCTTGCTTGTTGCGGAAAGGTCAGCCTCTCGAACACAGAAATTCTTCTTCTTTCTTCCCGCTCGGGAGAGGTTTCATCGGCTTCGATCTCAAAGCCGTCATTGTGTCCGTTGTCGTCGACCGACGACATCCTCATTATATCCTCCATTTCTTCTTCATCTGCCGTTGATGGGCAGTAATTTTCTTTAGTGGTGACTGTCTGCATCAGCCGCTGCTGTCCGAGCGAGGTGTTACCCAATCCTTGGAAATAGCTTCTGACCAGGCATGCCATTTCTTCTCGACCCCGTTCTTGATGTAGCACGGGGGAGAGTGGTCGACCTCCAGCAGGAGGAATGTTGGCCAGTCGAGCTCTATCGGCTGGCTGTTGGAATCTTCACCCCGTGGCAGGGACGTTGGCTTGACGGGCCGCAGCCCAGAAACTTCTGTGACGCGGAGGATCCGCAACCACCTCTTCTTCATTCATCGGGGGCAAGCCCCTTTCTCTTCTCGCTCCCGCCTCGTCGCTCATAGGACGACGGCGGGTGGGCGTTGGATGGTAGGCAGGTTGGGTCCGCTTGGGAACCCACACCTGTTTGAATTTCCTCGGCCTGAGCGCCGGGTTTTCTTGGCCATGGTGGCCGGCTTCTTCTCTTTCTGCCCTCCTTCCAGCGAGAGCTTGATAGTTGTTGTAGACAGGGACGTTCGGGATGACGCGGTCTGGGGTCACCCGTGCCGTGCGCCCGTTGAGGAAGACACGCATGCCTCCCACCAGCATCGATTTTCCGGACTGAGAGACAGTTCCGGTGATCACGGCAGTGTTCTTGCGAGCCTGGCGACGCTGACGTCCTCCAGGGGGTCTGTTGGTGACAGCGGGATGTGTCCTGCGTACAATGTGGTGCACCAGGCAGCTAGCGGCCGGGGCCGGATGTTTGAGCGAACCATGACAGCAGGGAGCCTTCAGAGGCTCCACTTCCTTCACGGTTTCCTTGACGGGTTCCGTGGCTTCAACTTCCAGCATGTCAACAAAGGCCAACCCCAAGAAGTTGGGGAAGCCCACAGTAGGAGGAAAGCTACCAAACTCCATGGGCACCGCCAGGTACCCTTGCGCGTGTCTGGCGACGATCGCAGGACTGAAGCCGACGCCGGTTATCCCGTGTGTCGTCATTGTTCGCACTGTAAAGACAGACAGGAAAACAATCAGTAGTCTTTGAAAGGGCTTCGAAGCCCGAATATCTCGGCAAAGAGATGAAAGGTGACACTGGTCCCACCGGGCGTGCCAGACTTGTTTCGCGCATCTTTTTCTTCTCCTTTCGTTTTGCCTTTTCGTTCGCGTATCAATCAACCAATTAACTAACTTGTAGTCAACTGACTGATTGACGACACGGGCGTGCCAGTCACATGCGTGACGATTCTATTGTGCACTCATTCTGACCCATGTCGGGCGAATGTGAGGTTCGGTCGGGACCAGCAGTCCGCCATACCATAAAGGCTATGGCGTTAATTACATCCCCCATGAGGAGGGAACACCTTTGATTAATTACCGAGATAGCGGGCTGTCGAAGCCGGATTAAAAGAGCTACATGATGATCACGACGAAGGCATGCCGGATGCATATGTTTATGGAATTATGGATCCTCGGTACATGGCGGAGGACGTGGGTCCGAAGATCGCCGTCGCGCATAGCGAAGACTTCCGACCAGACATAATCCGGCCTTTCCGTCGACGCCATTTGATATACCCAAGGATGTATGCATGGATGCATATATGACGTTCGTGACTATATTAAGCATGATAATGGAATGGTGAAAGCAAATGATGATCAGCCACGTTTATTACTCCTCATCGAGAGGATGGAAGGCAACACAAGTGTGACAGCGAAAGCAAAGTGCTAACGGACATGGTAATGAAGATACGATGACAATATAATTCGGGCTCGCTTGGTCCCTCCCTTGTTCAATTTATTATCCATTATGATTTATTAATGCCAACCCCGAGGGACGAGGTCCACTCGGGGGCAAATAAGCGATTAAAGCAACAATAGGTTTCAAAACCGGCGTGACCATGCAATAGGTAGCTTATACGGTGCGACGAAGCGTAGGTATAGCATCTTAATCCGACGCGGCCATGATGAGAGTTAATACGGCGCGAAGAGACGTAGGTGTAGATGTTAATACGGCGCGGTGACTAGCATGTTGAAACGGCGCGCAAGGACTTTGGGGCGCGCCGGTTTAGGGCGCGCCGGAAAGGCGCAAAGGAAAAAAAAATGGAAATGAGTGTGGAGTTAATCCGACGCGGGGGGGTAACGCGCCGGTTTAGGGCGCGCCGGTCAAGACCGCGCCGTAATAAGCTAGTTTTATTGAGTTTTGAACTCTTTCAAGTTTGTTAGACTTCATGGGACCCTTTCTTGAGTTGTTGGGCCAGATGATTATTCGATTGGAGTCCACGGCCCTCTGGAGATGAGGGGGGAGGTCAGTGCGAGGTTCATACTCGAGCACCGAGATGATTGAGTCCAGAACGATCATTTCATTAGAGCTTATTTATTCTTAATCTGTCCAAAATTGGACAGCATCTCCCCTGGACCTGAAGAGTTGCAGCGGAGAAGCGGGGTCATGTTCACTTGTGGAACAAGCCCCTAAACCGCCGGTGTACACGGAGGCACCCAGCAAACCCCATCGGATAGGATACCCCGAGGACTAGCCTACGAGGGGCACCAAGGCTCCGCAAGGGGAAGGATAGAGAGACAAGGTCATTGATGATGGGAGCATCACCCCGACGGCTAGCCTGCGAGGGGTGGACAGCCCACAGCTTATGACTCAACCCATAGAGGGACCGACCACCAAGAGGGTTAAGCTCCGAGGGCTGGCCTACGAGGAGCACACATCTCTTGGCCTCGATTGGGTCTCGGATTGTCGAGGCGAAGCCTGTTAGGCTAGGACCCCTGTTGCTATCTGCTATGGCCTTGGGGAAACCTTCACCATGGGGGGGGGGGTAAAGTTCCTGATCGCCCAGCAGCTATGCGAAGTAGCAGGGAATTTCCCCCTCCCCGGACGATTAAGACGAAACAAAGGAGTCTCGGAACGGTTCACATGACTATAATGCGGAGGGGTGATCAATTCACAGGCGAGACGAGCCAAACATAGGGGCATATGCTCGAACAGTTACGGCGCAATGTCAAGCCGATGCATCTTGCAACCCCGAGTACGATTCCCACCTTGCGAGCCACAGGGCAATAGGAAGAGAGGAATCGAGGGGAGCTAGTCCTTGACAACATGGTAGAAAGAGGCATACGCAGAAGCGCAGCTCTGTCCACGGAGGGCATGCGGGGGCCCTTAAATCATACACGAGCACGATCAAAAAAGAGGGGAAAGAACCCCGGGGAGGGGGTGTTTCTGTAGCCCACGGTGCTTTGGGGCATGATCGGGGCTTCAGGGAAACCGGGACCGAAGAAAACGCACGGAGGACCCTGAACATACCCATCGCCGTAGATAGGGGAGGAGATAGAAGTTTAGAATCAATCATTCGACCTGTTGGTCCAGATATTCAAATATGCATTGCCACCCCAGAAACAGGAATGGGCTACTCATTTACATGCTACGAATCCGGCGCCGGCATCATTGCTCAGTCGCCGTTCATCATTTTACAGGGGGGAAAATGCAGTAAAAAAGAAGAGATCGCAGAGGAGGGGAGGGGTCGGCTCATATCATTGCCATCCCTCCCCTCCCTGCTTACAGTTGGTGGACGGAGACTCCGAGAGAGAAAAAGAATCCATGAAAAAGCAAAGAAGATAGACGCCAGCGCCCACCTGTTCTCAAAATAGAGTATCGGAAATTTCTCCTTCTCCGGCTCCGGAGGACCTCAATCAGAACAGAGGAAGACCGCCGTTGAAGGACGCTCGGGTGGAAACTTCTCTTCCCAGGAAGCTCTCTCTCCCTTCCGAAGGCCTCTCTCGAAAGACCCTCCTCTTACCCTTTTTCTTTTCTCTCCTCTCAGGTCTCGATCTGTCTCCCTTTTTCTTCTGTGCCCCTCTTCAGCCTTCTCTTTTCAATCGAACCTCGCCCATATATATAACAGGTTGGAGGCTCTTCATCCGGCGTGAGCTTTTGGCGCACCGAGAGGAGTCTTCGTGAGCTTATCGCGCCGGTTTAAAGCGCCATCAGATAGGGTAGCTTGCGCGCCGGGATGAGGGCTGAAGGTAGGGGGGCGCGCCGGGATAAGGGCTGAAGGTAGGGGGCGCGCCGGTTTAAGGGTAGGAAGGTAAAGGGGCGCGCCGGGATAAGGGGCATTGAATGAGGGGCGCGCCGGTTTAAGGCGCGCCGGGCTAATGCTTCTCATGCGCCTCGAGCCCGTCGATGAGTCCGGGGATGATTCCGGGAATCACCGTGAACATTAATATTGCCAATGCTCCTCGGAACTTCGACGAGGTGTCTTGTAGAAGCTCCCAGGTTGACTTACGGCCCTCCTTGAGACTCCTGATAGCTTTGATTTGACTATGCGGGCTTTCCACTGACACGGCCTTTGGCCCCACGCTCCCTGCTGTTGGCTCGGTCTGGCTCGTGCCCGAAGCTCCTTAGGGGGTGATGTAACACCAAGGATAGATCCGCTTGAACTGGGTGATCATTTAGCCACTAACGGGCCTATCTTGCCGGGAAGCCGTACCCGCGTCGGGTGATCGGGATCTTCTGCCATCAGAGCTTTCGGTCCTCCGTCTCGGGGAACCAGGGGGAAACTCCTTTATCTTCAGGAAAGCCCTTTCATGTGGTGGGGGACCACCGGATAGACCATTGTCCTTTATCGGACAACGGGTGTGGTGGATGCGGCATGACAGAGTCGATGCCGGTTCATTGGGCAGGCTTGGTCGCACTGCCGGTTGGTTGTGAGCTTGTCCCGGCTCCCCTGAGGTGAAGTCCCAATATCTATACGGAGCGACTCGAGGCTCTGGCGGCTTGAAAAGTCTTCAATATGTTGATATTTATCGGCTTCCGTGCTTCGGTGGACCGGGTCATTCGTCTTTACGGCTTGGTCGCCGACGATCATATTTTAGGTGCCAACAGGACTCCACTAAGCGTTTGATTGTTGACTTATGAACTTCAACCTTGTGGTTCTTAATAGTTAGTTATTCGGACTCAGTGGGATTCATGCGAAAATACTTTGGTGGACAACAAGGGATCATTCACTCTCTGCATGGGTTAAGAGAGAGAATGCTCTATGGACATGTACTTAGAAATCCCTGGCCAGGGTATCGGAGTTCACTGAGAAAAAGAGTTTTCTAGTGAAGTGTACTTAAGAGTACAAGGGTCCATAAGATCAGGATGCTTTAGGGTTTGACAGTTTGACCGTACCCTAATTCTGATTGGAGCATTGTATGAATGAGGATATATAACTTTGAGGAATCTGATGACGGAAAGGTTCAATATGGGTTGCATTCCTCCCAAAGTCATTTGGGATCACGAGGTGTTGCTTGGTGCCGTTCGTGGTCGGAAAGCCTGTTAAATTCATTATGAGTTAATGGATTATAATTAATTAAGTTAAGAAGTGTTCTTAGCTTAATGGGCCTGAAAACCAAACAGACTATTGGGCCTAGAGGGTCATACACAATAGAGTAGTGGATAAGACAGATTAGGACGGTAATTATAGACTGTTTCTGTGTTTTTGTGAAAAATGCCAGAGTCTATAAATACACGTTGAGGAGAAAAACCCTGGCCCAAGCATTAGGGTTCCTCCCCTGGCCCCCCCCTCTCTCTCTCTCCTCCCTGACCTGGGCGCACCCCTCTCTCTCTCCTCCTCCTACGGTGGTGGATGGTGGTGCTGAGGAGTGGCCGACGTGTGGAGATCGAGAAGGAGACCCCGTCTGTTCCCGCTGCTCATGTGGGTACATCTAGAGGCTGAACACTTGGACGACTAGCAGCCCGACGAGCCTCTACTCGATCATCTTCAGGCATCTGGGAATTAATTAATCCCGCAAAGGTATAGAACTGTTCTTCCTAAGCGGGTTCTTCGATTATAATACTTTTTTGATTTTGATCGCCAGCAACGATCCACCTCTTAGGGTGTCATTGTTTCCGCTGCTCCTCTGATCGAAAGCTTACAGTGGTATCAGAGCCAGGTTGCTGGTCGGATCAAAATTGAGATTATTATATTATTTTTCGTTCTTCACGTTCGTGCATAGGGCTCAATGTTAGGATGTTCGATTGAGTCTCTCACGGATGGATCTCGGTCAATTGATCTTGTGGAATTATTCCTGGTAGTAAGAGGATGAAAACACACGTTTTGGTGCGTTGATTGACCCTACGGTGAGGGCGAATCGAACATGTCTTCGCGGCCACGGTCGTCGTTCGCACAAGGAGACGCTTGCCAAATTAGGCAGCAAATCTCCGATTGGGGATGTCCATGGGGCTAGCAAGAGTTGCTGGATGATCCCCCATGGCGTCCCACGGCATCCTCTGGCGTGTGGTGGCCGGATTTGGGGCTCCGGCGATGTTCGCGGTGAACATGGTGGGGTGGAGCCATTTTCTTCGCGGGCTTCTTCTCCGGCGACGGCGAAGGGGGCGGTGGCCGGCGGGCCTGCTGTCGGAGTCCCTGCGACAGTCTGTGGTTGTAATGTCCCGGATCTTTGTTGGATCTTTATTGGGTCTTTCGGATCCTTTTCGGAGAGTTTCAGATCGGTTGTCATTCGAGGCCGGTAGGAGTCCGGGAACCTCGGTGACCCGTTTTGGGTCGATTCGTCAGAATCACCTCGATCGTGCGTTTTAACGCATGCATGTGGGCTTTTTAGCCTCCAGATGTTATTTTCCATGGTTTGCCTTTGTTTCCCCTGCGCTTCGGCGTGAATGGGGCGTGGAACGGCCCTATTTGGCGTTTCCACTATTTTCCCGCCGTGACCGATGTAGCGGTCGTTCCAGGGACCGTCACAGTACCTGACGGCCCTATGACAGACCGTCACAGAGTCTGTTCATTTTAAATTTTTCGGGGCTGAGTGAGCGTAACGGTCATGCCCCTGACCGTTACACTCCCTTGACGCGTCCCGGTTGGTGCGTCACAGCCATTGTGCCTTATGTGTTGTGTTTGAGGCGGTTGCTCTGACGGCACTCCCCCAGTGCGTCAGAGTGGTGTAACGCACCTACCCCTGGCCGTTGCACTTTGTTTGACCGCGTTTGACTATTTGAGTCGGTTCCCCTGACGCGCCCGCCCTGGTGCGTCAGGCTATGTAACGCGCCTGCCCCGGGCCGTTACACCCTGTTTTGACTGAGTTGGGTCTGTTGGAGTAACGCGTCTGTGCCTGCGCGTTAGGTTGGCGTAACGCGCCTGCCCTCGTGCGTTAGGTTGGCATAACACTCCTACTGTCGTGCGTTACGCTGTTCGCGTTTTAGGTTCGAGCGTTTTGGCTCTGACGCGCCCGCCCTGGTATGTCAGGCTCGTGTAAGCGCTGTGCTAGGCCGTTACAGTCCTGTTGTGGCCGTGATGGCCGTTGGGCTTTTCGGTGTGCAGCCGTGTGTTGTGGGTCCGTTCTAGGTGATGTTAGGGGCTATTTGGGGGTAGGTTTGTGGTGTTGTCTGTCGCTCCCGTGGTCTAGCCGCTTTCCCCATGGACGTTGGTCGATGTTCCTATGAAGGCTAAGACTATGTTTCTGAGTTTTTCGGCAGTTTCTTGTGCTGCCTTCGGTGTGTGAGGTACGGGTGATAGTGCATGTTCGACTGTCTGTACTTCAGCGCCGTGTTTCGAGCTTCCTCCTCGCGTCGCCCTAGACGTCCTGCAGTCGAGGGGTGACCCCGATATACGGTTTGCAAGCTAGTTTCTGTCGGCTCCTACGGTTACCATAGCGTCCTACGGGGGGAGAAAACTAGCTAGAGGCCTGGCTCTAGGCAGGAGCCAGTGTGTGCACACGTGGTTAGGGGTTGAGGACTGACGCCGACGGCCGTGACCCTGACTAGTACTTGTACCTATGTTTCCGCGTGGGTCTGCGACTCAGCCGGGCTCGCGTAGGCCGCGATCGGTGGGTAGTCGAGACACTTGTGGGGTTTCTCGTGACCTGTCCAGGTTGGCCTTTCCGTGGCCGTACTCGAGGTCTGTGTCTTGTCCAGTGCACGACGCTCCGGTCGTGTTGCCTGTGCCTGTCTAGGTCTTTTCTAGGCCTTCTTTTGCATGCCTGTTGTAGGTGTAGGTTGGGGTGTTTTGTTTGGCTTTTTCCCTTTTCCTTGCTGCTCCCTACTCCTCTTTCCCTTTCTAGGCTTGCTTGCCTGTTCGGGTTATTCCCCTCGTCCTTACCTGTTCCCTACTCCTGTTTCCCTTTCTTTTGTAGCTTTCTAGTGTTGTTTCTTGCTGGTGTCCCTGTTGTTCCGTGTTACTGCATGTTCTTCAGTGGGGATCCGTGTGACCCCTACTGAGCCAGTGACACGACGCTCACCCCTGCTTTTCAGGTGGGGCGATGTGTTCGTTGTGCTTCCGCGGGTCCTAGAGTTCGAGTCGTAGCTGCCAGTTGGTACCTCCGTCGGGCTTCCCCCGACTTCTTGATACGTCTTTTCTTTCTGTCGACTGTACTGCTAGACTGCTATCTTTAGCTCTAGATTTGACTCTGGTATATAATTGTTTAAAATCTGTTAATTAAAATGAAATTTTATTTCTGCTACTTTAGCAAACTGATCTAATGAAATTTAATCGCTTGCTGCTATATTTGTCAGTTCAATGTACTACACGACAATCCTTTTTCCCTTCGGAGCTTTACCGCTCTTGGGAGGCCTCGCGGGTTCCATGTGATATCAGGTGTATTCGGTAGTCTTACCGGGTATATCTGGTATCCGGAATCCAGGTCGTCACAGCGGTGGCCGGGGTCGGCGGACGGGCCCCCTACGGCGGCCACCTGGGGGGGCTAGGGTTTTACCCCAGCCCCCTCCCCTTCGCGATCGGGCGGGGGAGACGACCCCCCCGTGGGTCTCCCGCGGGCGGATCCGGCTCGCGCCGGATCTGCGCCCGATAAGCCCCCCCCCCCTATATTTTTTTTTGATTTTTCAGCATTTTAAAGTGTTTAAAATGCATGGAAATTCATAAAAATGCCAGAAAAATTCTAAAAATTATATTAATAAGTTCTGAAATAGTTTTAGCAACTTATTAATGTATTTTTCATTATATTGCCCTTGGTTAATTGGTTAATGGGAATTTTAAAATAGTTTTAAGTATTTCCCATTATCTAATTAAATGATGTTATGTAGTGCCCCAGAATTTATAGAAGTAATTTATGGATTTATTAATAATTTTCTGGAATTTATTTGGGCTAAATGAATTTATAAATGGATTAACGGGTTAATAAGTCATTATAAGACCCAAATATGTTAATAAGATAACCTAGCCTATCTAATCATTATCCAAAATATTTAAAGATCAGGCCCATTTAGTTTGGCCCATATTCTATAAGGTTATTAAGCCTATTCTCGGATTTTTTTTTAAAGATAAACACTACTTAATAAGATAATTTAATAGATAATGGATAAAAAAGTTTTATTAAATTTAAAATTCTGAATACGATGACTGTAACGGTCTATCGCAAGACCGCCACAGCAGTGTAACGCGTCAATGCTCGACCGTCACAGCCTGTGAGTTCCGTAAGTGAAAGAACTTGCAAAAAGATTGGAACTTTATGTTCCTATCCACAAGAGACCTAATTGGAACAATGTATAAAGACCCTAAGGACTCTTAGAGATCAGGTTTGGCAGATTAAGGACTCTAGAATCGATCTAATCTTCAAACCCTAGCCAAAACCCTATAAATAGGACCTAGTTCTGAACTGTGCGACCCTTACTTTTGGCTCGCAAGGAATCAAGGTAAGGAGGTGTAATCTTAGGTATGTTCTTTAGAAGTTTTTGTTTACAATACTTTAGACTAACTCCTCTCAAAATTTCACATCTTTAGGTCAAGAGGTCGTGGAGTTAGAGCCTAAGAAAGTTGCTGGAAAAGTCACAGAAGGAAGAAAACTAGGGCAAGATTCCCAACCCAATTCAGTAGCTACAGCCTAAGAGAGAGGTAGGTTATCTCATGAACGGAAAAAACAACTTGATAGGACTATAAGCCCTCTGGTTTGATTGAATTTCATGCATAGTAGAGCATCAATTTCATGTTTTACTAGTTCCATGCATTACATAACCCTAAATTGAGAACTTCAAACATGTATTTCATCTATTCATGGTCACCTATGCATGCAGATAGCCTATCCTTCTTTATCATGCCTAGAAACTCATGGTGTTTTAGTTAAAGACATGATGTGAGTTAATCTCTTATGTTTCATATTGCTTTTTGTTAGCAGACACTCTGACGCGTCACAGTAGGACCGTCACATTCATGTAACGGTCTTACTATGAGCCGTCACAGTCTCTGTGGTATATGAGTTACTCTGTTAACTCTGACGCACCAATACAGACACATTACATAAGGGTAACGGCTGTTCTCTGACCGTCACAATCACTGTGACGCCCCACTTCTAGACCGTCAGAGTCTATGATCTGTCAACCCTAGACAGAATATGATTTGTTAATATTTCTTATTATTAAGCCTAGTTACCTAAGTGTTAACCTGGTTATATGACTTTGAGATTATTTAAGCATTCATGATAGGTATTGCATGATTTGGTATCTCACTTTTACTTTGAGTTATGTTAATTTCATGAAGCCAAACTCTATAGTTTTGTAATTAGAAACATGATTTTGAAAGATGAATTAGTAAAGTTTTTATCTTGGTTTCACATCGATATATGTCTATATCTATATATTCTTTCTCTATCAATAGAGTCGTTTCTATAAGTACATAGCACATACCCCGGTGTGTTGTCCATTAGTTCACACTTTGCACTATAGGAACACAATCTTGGACATGAGGACCTCTCTATTGGATATTCCTTCTAATGGACTAGGAAATCTTGTTTCAAGGCCTCCGTAATTCTCCGCGAGCCTGGGATTCCCACTAGGACGCCGAGTTGGTTGTATCATTAAAGCCCATTAACTAGAATACACTATCGTTGTTTCTGGATCTAGTAATGTAACGGCCTTACATTGGACCGTCAGAAGCACGTAACGGCCATTGCATGACCGTCACATTTCTCCAAGTCTATTTTATTGTTCTGGACTCGGATCACTGTAACGGCCTGATACTGGCGCGTTACAGAATGTAACGGCCCAGTAGATGACCGTCACACAGTTTGCATATATTAACCCAAGGTTTGACCCAAGGGTTAATTTCTAAAGTTCTAGATGGACTAATGATGGTCTAGAACTTAGCATAATGATTGAAAAGACTTAATGAAATGAATGAAAGGTAAAAGAATGTACGGTTATGCTGTCGATTTATTTCCATGAGCATAACATTGTTTAAGTCTATTTCTTGATCTCATATATTCGAATTGAAGCATTCATTCATTAATTTTTATTATTTGGAATTGTTATATTCTTGGCCATACTTTACTGTTACATGCGTGGAAGTAGCTTAATTTATACCTGAAGATGCGATCGAGCACTGATTGTGTTCAAGGGCTCTATCCTAGTCCCCTCGGCTGATTGCCAGAAACATACTATTTTATAAACCATGGGGTATGATGCTACTGGCGTCGCATTGCGCTGGGAGTACTATTTCTATAAATAAGTGAAGATCCACGACACGACATGACATTCTTGCTTGATATTCCACAGAAATTCACGAAGCACTTGCTCATAAGCATAAGATGCTAAAGTGATGAATATGTGGCTTGCTAGTACATTCTCGATATATTCTTGTTCATGAAAGGCCAATATCATGTTCTTGTCCTATTCTTACTAGTTCATTCTTGTTCTCATTCCATCTTATATGATTGTCTTGTTACTTTGATTTAATCGCATGATCATCACATTGCATGATTTTACCTTATTTATTTAGAGCAAAAATGTTAATTACTTTAATAATGCCTTCATGTTGATGCGAAGATACCTACTGGACAAGTGTGCGCATTACCTATTTCTAATCTTTTTCAGAAAATGAAAGTGAGTCAGGTTCGGATTCGGATTATTCAAGTAGCGGATCCGAGAGCGATTAAAGATGAGCGAAGACTTAGGAAGTCTATAATGTCTAAATTGAGTCAATGTAATTTTCCTATTTCTTGAGTATAGTAGAATGAAAGATGATGCAAAGTGGTTGTATTTTGAATATTGATCATTTATGAAATAAAGTGGGAGTATGATTAAATTCTGTGCAATTGCATTTATGTGTGTGATTGTATTGCACTCTAGTCGTTCTTGCTTGCAAGAGGCTTACCATGCCGGCTGTTCGCGCTCCCCGAGTTAGTCTTCCGCTGTAATAAAGGCTCGGGGCGTGACAGTTAAGTTGGTATCAGAGCCTAAGTCTCAAGACTTAGGGAAAAGAATCATGTCATAGGATAAGTCCAAGGGTTAAGGACCCCCACCTATGAACCAAGGAAGGAATTTTCATGCCCATGTGAGAATTGGGTATGGCCGGGATGAGATAGTTATTACCTTTAAGATTGATTTTCTTTCAGTCTCACGAGAAATAACAAGCTATTATATTACTCTCAGGTACCTTATTATTCTTATCATGGCTCATCACGTAGACTGGAATGGCATGCAACAAACCATTGCCGACCTTACGCAGGCATTACAAACCATGGCCTAGGCAGGGGCAGGAGCACGGGCTGGTGACCTTCATCGCAATTTTCAGAGTCTAAATCCTCTGCGTTTCTATGGATCTTCCAATCCGGACGAAGCAGAAAATTGGATCGATGAAATGAATCGTATCTTTGATGTCATTCAATGCACTGATCAGGAGAAGGTCCATCTAGCAACATTCCAATTAAATAAGGATGCCCGTACTTGGTGGAAATCGGTCCCGGCACCTCCGGCCGATGCACCTCACACGTGGGATGGTTTTCTCACTTTATTTCGTGCCAAGTACTTCTCCGAACATGTGAAGGAAAGGAAGGCCATGGAGTTTGCCTCCCTTCGTCAAGGGATGATGTCAGTAGCAGAGTATGAGCTGCAGTTTTCAAGACTAGCACCATATGCACCACACCTTAATAGCACAGAATTATTAAAGGCAAATCGATTTATGGACGGGTTACGGCCCGGGTTCATTCAGCAACTTGGGACACAAAATATCCGCACTTACGCAGAGATGGTTCAGAGGGCATATCTATGCGAGAGGACCTTAGAGAAGGTCAAAAAGTTGAAAGGAAAGGGAGAGGAATCCAGCCGGCGCTCAGATCGGCATTATAAGAAGGAGAAGGTTAGCATCACGGAACCCTACAAAAGCTGTGATAACAAGAAAAGATCAAGGAGCGGGAACGGTAGAAGTTCCCAAAAGAATAATAAAAGGGTTAAGGAAGAGAAGGAGCAAGTTGCCACGGCGTGCACTTTTTGTGAGAAATTCGGCCATTCGGCTGAAGAATGCTGGAAGCGCCTCGGTGCTTGTTTACGTTGTGGAAGTAGGAAGCATCGTGTGCCAGATTGCCCCCTTATGAAAGAGCAATCAGCTAATGGAGGACGCTGGAGGCAGGCTCACCTCAATGCGGTTATAGATGAAGATGAAGCACCCAGGGATTTAAATGATGGGCTTATGGAAGGTACTCTTCAAATCTGTTCTCGCCCTGCATTCGTGCTATTCGATACTGGTGCTTCTTATTCTTTTATCTCCACCACTTTTGCAAAAACCTTACCAATTACATCAGTTTCCTTACCTTCAGATCTTGCTATTACTACATCTTTAGGATCTGGGACTAAGCTTACCAAGCATTATCCTGATTGCGAGGTAGTGGTAGAAGGACACAATCTCCCCGCAAACTTAGTATGCCTTGATATGAAAGGTTATGATGCCAGTTTAGGGGTAGATTGGCTTGTAGACCATGATGCTTATATCAATTGCCGAAATAGGATAATATCTTTTCGAAAGTCCGGTCTTCCAAGATTTTTTTTTCTTGGCATCAAATACAAAAAGCATCCTACCATTATATCTTCTCTTCACGCTTGCAAGCTTATCTCGCAAGGATGCGAAGCTTTCCTTGCATCAGTCATTATTACCGAATCTAAGGAGATTATCCTAGCCAATATTCCTATTGCAAATGAGTTCCCAGACGTGTTCCCATCTGAACTACCTAATTCACCGCCCGAAAGGGAAGTAAACTTTACCATTGAACTCATTCCTGGTGCGGCACATGTTTCTATAGCCCCTTACAGGATGTCCCCCACAGAACTCAAGGAACTAAAGAAGCAGTTACAAGAACTTCTAGACAAGGGTTTCATTAGACCCAGCACATCCCCTTGGTGTGCGCCTGTTCTATTTGTCAAGAAGAAAGATGGTTCCCTCAGGCTATGTATCGATTACCGACGATTGAATCAGCTTACAATTAAGAATAAGTATCCGTTGCCGCGTATTGATGAGCTCTTCGACCAGCTTTTGGGAGCTGAGTACTTCTCTAAGATTGACCTCAGATCTGGTTATCATCAACTTAGAATTAAAGAAGAAGATATTTATAAATCCGCTTTTCGAAGTCGTTATGGCCACTATGAATTCGTGGTGATGCCGTTCGGGTTAACTAATGCCCCAGCAGCATTCATGCAACTTATGAACAATGTCTTCCAGCCATACCTGGATCGATTCATTGTCGTCTTCATCGATGATATCCTGATATACTCAAAGATAAAAGAAGAACATGAAGAACATTTGAAAATAACTTTGCAAACACTTAGAGAACACAAGCTATTTGCCAAACTCAATAAGTGTGAATTCTGGCTCGAGGAAGTCTCATTCCTAGGCCACATTATTTCAAAAGAAGGTATTACTGTGGATCCTTCTAAGGTAGAAGCTGTCAAGAATTGGAGTCGGCCTACGACTGTGTTTGAAGTAAGGAGCTTTCTGGGTCTAGCTGGTTATTATAGAAGATTCATTAAGGACTTCTCAAAGATAGCAGTCCCTTTAACTAGACTCACCAGAAAAGAAAATCTTTTTGTCTGGTCAGAGGAATGTGAGAAGAATTTCTAAATTCTTAAGAATCATCTTACCACAGCCCCTATTTTATCACTACCAATGGAGGGTGGTGGATTTGAAGTGTATACGGATGCGTCTGGAATTGGCTTAGGATGTGTCCTTATGCAAAACGGAAAGGTGATTTGCTATTCTTCAAGACAATTGAAACATCACGAAGAAAATTATCATATACATGATTTAGAATTGGCAGCGGTTATTTTCGCCTTGAAAATTTGGCGTCATTATCTTTATGGAGAAAAGTTTATGATCTACTCAGACCACAAGAGCTTGAAGTATTTATTCTCTCAAAAGGAGCTTAATATGAGACAGAGGAGGTGGTTAGAACATCTCAAGGACTTTGATTTTACTATTCAATATCATCCTGGCAAGGCAAATGCTGTAGCAGATGCACTCAATAGAAAACCAATAGGTATGTTATCAAGTCTCATGATTAGTGTAACTAACCTTATTCCTCAATTTGCTCAGTTGAATTTAGATGTTGACATTAAGGAAGAAGATTGCTTCATAGCTAATATCCGAGCTCAACCAACATTAATAGAGAATTTGGCCAAATTACAGGAGGATGATCCAGTTTTACTGGAAATTAAGGCCAATATTGAACAAAGGCCAGATTTTTCTATTTCAAATGATGGAAGATTGCTATTCAAGGGCCGAATGTGTATACCGGATCATGAGGATACAAAGAAATTGATCCTAGAAGAAGCACATAAATCAAAGTACACCATTCATCCAGGAGGTACAAAAATGTATTAGGATCTCAAAGGAAACTTTTGGTGGCCCAATATGAAGAGTTAAGTTAGTCTTCGCGCTACCAGAAATTGTTAAACTACATGGTGTCCTTGTCTCTATTGTATCAGATAGAGATCCTCGATTTACATCACAGTTCTGGAAAGGTCTACAATATTCAATAGGGACCATATTAAATTTTAGCACAGCCTTTCATCCACAAACTGATGGTCAGACGGAAAGAACAAATCAGGTGGTAGAAGACATGCTCAGGGCTTGTATCATTGACTTTGGAGGAAGTTGGCATGATCACTTGCCTCTGGTGAAATTTGCATATAATAACAGCTATCAAGCAAGCATACAAACGTCACCTTTTGAAGCTCTATATGGGAAAAGTTGTCGATCTCCAATATGTTGGAATGAAATAGGGGAAAGGCAATTTCTAGGCCCCGACCTTATCAGAGATTCTACGGAGAAAATCAAGCTCATTCAAGAAAGGATGAAAATGGCACAAGATAGGCAAAAGTCTTATGCCGACAATCGAAGACGTGACTTGGAGTTTCAGGTAGGAGATCATGTATATTTAAAAGTTTCTCCAAGACGTGGTATTTGAAGATTTGGTATTAAAGGAAAGCTAACTCCAAGGTTCATTGGCCCATTAGAAATTATTGAAAGGATCGGTGAAGTGGCTTATAGATTGGCTTTACCTCCATAATTAGCAGGAGTTCATGACATATTTCACGTCTCCATGCTGAAGAAATATGTATACGATCCTGACCATATTATCACTTATGACAATCTGGAGATTCAGAAGGATATGACATATGAGCAAACGCCAATAAAGATTCTGGATCGGGAAGTGTGTCAACTAAGAAATAAGGTTATCCCTATGGTCAAAATTCAATGCAAGAAAACATGGCCATACGAAGCAACATGGGAAACCGAAGCAGCCATGAGAAAAACATTTTCAGAATTATTTAACTGTAAGTACACTCTCCACAATCCATGTATTGAATTTGGGGACCAAATTCTTTTTAAGTGGGGGAGGGTGTAGTGCCCCGAAATTTATAGAAGTAATTTCTGGATTTATTAATAATTTTTTGGAATTTATTTGGGCTAAATGAATTTATAAATGGATTAACGGGTTAATAAGTCATTATAAGGCCCAAATATGTTAATACGATAACCTAGCCTATCTAATTATTATCTAAAAGATTTAAAGATCAGGTCCATTTAGTTTGGCCCATATTCTAGAAGGTTATTAAGCCTATTCTCGGATTTTTTTTTAAAAGATAAACACTACTTAATAAGATAATTTAATAGATAATGGATAAAAGAGTTTTATTAAATTTAAAATTCTGAATACGATGACTGTAACGGTCTATCGTAAGACCGCCACAGTAGTGTAACGCGTCAAGGCTCGACCGTCACAGCCTACGAGTTCCGTAAGTGAAAGAACTTACAAAAAGATTGGAACTTGATGTTCCTATCCACAAGAGACCTAATTGGAACAATGTATAAAGACCCTAAGGACTCTTAGAGATCAGGTTTGATAGATTAAGGACTCTAGAATCGATCAAATCTTCAAACCTTAGCCAAAACCCTATAAATAGGACCTAGTTCTGAACTGTGCGACCCTTACTTTTGGCTCGCAAGGAATCAAGGTAAGGAGGTGTAATCTTGGATAAGTTCTTTAGAAGTATTTTTTTACAATACTTTAGACTAACTCCTCTTAAAATTTCACATCTTTAGGTCAAGAGGTCTTGGAGTTAGAGCTTAAGGAAGTTGCTGGAAAAGTCACAGAAGGAAGAAAACTAGGGCAAGATTCCCAATCCAATTCAGAAGCTACAGCCTAAGAGAGAGGTAGGTTATCTCATGAACGGCAAAAATAACTTGATAGGACTATAAGCCCTCTGGTTTGATTGAATTTCATGCATAGTAGAGCATCAATTTCATGTTTTACTAGTTCCATGCATTACATAACCCTAAATTGAGAACTTGAAACATGTATTTCATCTATTCATGGTCACCTATGCATGCAGATAGCCTATCCTTCTTTATCATGCCTAGAAACTCATGGTGTTTTGGTTAAAGACATGATGTGAGTTAATCTCTTATGTTTCATATTGCTTTCTGTTAGCAGACACTCTGACGCGTCACAGTAGGACCGTCACATTCATGTAACGGCCTTACTATGAGCCGTCATAGTCTCTGTGGTATATGAGTTACTCTGTTAACTCTGACGCACCAATACAGACGCGTTACATAAGGGTAACAGCTGTTCTCTGACCGTCACAATCACTGTGACGCCCCACTTCTAGACCGTCAGAGTCTATGATCTGTCAACCCTAGACAGAATATGATTTGTTAATATTTCTTATTATTAAGCCTAGTTACCTAAGTGTTAACCTGGTTATATGACTTTGAGATTATTTAAGCATTCATGATAGGTATTGCATGATTTGGTATCTCACTTTTACTTTGAGTTATGTTAATTTCATGAAGCCAAACTCTATAGTTTTGTAATTAGAAACATGATTTTGAAAGATGAATTAGTGAAGTTTTTATCTTGGTTTCACATCGATATATGTCTATATCTATATATTCTTTCTCTATCAATAGAGTCGTTTCTATAAGTACATGGCAGATACTCTGGTGTGTTATCCATTAGTTCACACTTTGCACTATAGGAACACAATCTTGGACATGAGGACCTCTCTATTGGATATTCCTTCCAATGGATTAGGAAATCTTGTTTCAAGGCCTCCGTAATTCTCCGCGAGCTTGGGATTCCCACTAGGACGCCGAGTTGGTTGTATCATTAAAGCCCATTAACTAGAATACACTATCGTTGTTTCTGGATCTAGTAATGTAACGGCCTTACATTGGACCATCAGAAGCACGTAACGGCCATTGCATGACCGTCACATTTCTCTAAGTCTATTTTATTGTTCTGGACTCGGATCACTGTAACGGCCCGATACTGGCGCGTTACAGAATGTAACGGTCTAGTAGATGACTGTCACACAGCTTGCATATATTAACCCAAGGTTTGACCCAAGGGTTGATTTCTAAAGTTCTAGATGGACTAATGATGGTCTAGAACTTAGCATAATGATTGAAAAGACTTAATGAAATGAATGAAAGGTAAAAGAATGTACCGTTATGCTGTCGATTTATTTCCATGAGCATAACATTGTTTAAGTCTATTTCTTGATCTCATATATTCGAATTGAAGCATTCATTCATTGATTTTCATTATTTGGAATTGTTATATTCTTGGCCATACTTTACTGTTACCTGCGTGGAAGTAGCTTAATTTATACCTGAAGATGCGATCGAGCACTGATTGTGTTCAAGGGCTCTATCCTAGTCCCCTCGGCTGATTGCCAGAAACATACTATTTTATAAACCATGGGGTATGATGCTACTGGCGTCGCATTGCGCTGGGAGTACTATTTCTATAAATAAGTGAAGATCCACGACACGACATGACATTCTTGCTTGATATTCCACAGAAATTCACGAAGCACTTGCTCATAAGCATAAGATGCTAAAGTGATGAATATGTGGCTTGCTAGTACATTCTCGATATATTCTTGTTCATGAAAGGCTAATATCATGTTCTTGTCCTATTCTTACTAGTTCATTCTTGTTCTCATTCCATCTTATATAATTATCTTGTTACTTTGATTTAATCGCATGATCATCGCATTGCATGATTTTACCTTATTTATTTAGAGCAAAAATGTTAATTACTTTAATAATGCCTTCATGTTGATGCGAAGATACCTACTGGGCAAGTGTGCTCATTACCTATTTCCAATCTTTTTCAGGAAATGAAAGTGAGTCGGGTTCGGATTATTCAAGTAGCGGATCCGAGAGCGATTAAAGATGAGCGAAGACTTAGGAAGTCTATAATGTCTAGATTGAGTCAATGTAATTTTCCTATTTCTTGAGTATAGTAGAATAAAAGATGATGGAAAGTGGTTGTATTTCGAATATTGATCATTTATGAAATAAAATGGGAGTATGATTAAATTCTGTGTAATTACATTTATGTGTGTGATTGTATTGCGCTCTGGTCGTTCTTACTTGTAAGAGGCTTACCATGTCGGCTGTTTGCGCTCCCCTAGTTAGTCTTCCGCTGTAATAAAGGCTCGGGGCGTGACATGTTAATTACTATAAGAATGTGATTGTTATGAGGTTAATTAACAATATATTATTATTGAGCCCATGCAGTGAATGTGAATGACGATTGTCTAAAGTTGTTTAGACTTGATTATTTTAACTAAATTGTTTAGTTAATTTTTGTTGCGTGATTTCAAAACTAATTACTATTATTTTGAAATCAACGTTATATCTCACTGCAATTATATGATAATTACTTGATGATGCATGTGATGTGTCATGTGTGTGGATGGATGGTCATGGACTTAGATATCATGTGATGGTATAGTTTGTGGTGAATGGATCATGATGTGATTATTGGGGCATGCGTGCCTCCTTCTCTCTCTCTCTTATTAATCCGGATTGTACATTCTATCTCCCACCTGTGTTGTACTCCCCTTGACTGGTTCAAGGTTTCTTATTATTATCTGATGTATATTTATGGGCCTGCATGCCCAATTTCAAATTTACTTGTAATAATGAGAAGCGGATGGAGACTAAGAAGGAGACCGACTACGGTGGCTCGGGAGATTCTTCACATCTAGTGGGAGCATTGGATGCTCCAAGTCTTTGATAATTTGCCATGTTGTGTGTACATTACCAACTGGCTTTGGTAATGTTGCTAGGTTTAAAGTCCATGATCATCCATCAGTGTTACAGCATATATTTGATATATGTGGTTGTGCTACTAATTATATATATATACATATTTTTAGAGTATATTCGATACTACAAATTATTATATATATATATGTAGCACCTATATTGATGAGACCAAAATATTCCAATCCCCTTCAATCAAATATTAGGTCGATAAGCGTGAGACATTAAGAATGCTCCACGTAGCCTGCCGTTGTTATAGTCAAAGTGAGCCGTCCTTAGACTGTGGGAGTTTGTTGTCCTACCACAAGACTATCACAGCAAGGGGACGGAGACTTAGGCTAGGGCTTGGGCCGAACCTTGGGATGGGGCCTGGCATGGCTTTGTTGTGCTACCACAAGAGTTATGTCATAAACCCACTCTCATAACGTAACAACGGGTTAGACCTAACTAACGCTCGTGGTTTGTTGTGCTACCACAAGATCACGAAGCGTTTGGAGGCTAAATTACTGGGAGTTACAAGGAGTTGTAATTGGCAAGAGTTGCCTACCCATTAAGTATGGGGTAGTTTGTTGTGCTACCACAAGACTACTTCCATAATGTTAATGGGATCCTAGTACCCACTAGGACACAGTCGTTGTGTCCCGTCTTTGTATATTAGAGGTTATGCAAAATCATCGAAAATTAGTGGGAGTATTAAGTTAGGATAAAAGTCCATGTCTTAATTTAATATCATGAATGTCTGCAATGTTGTTCTAAATCCTGTATTTCCTCTTGTAGACCACAATGACGAACCACCCATTGAGAGGCATATTGGATGCCGACAGGCTGACTGGTCCCAATTATGTCGATTGGCTCAGGAATTTGAGAATTGTTCTCACGGCTGAGAAGATAGCCTATGTCCTAGAGCAGCCTGTTCTTGCTCTTCCTGCTGATGATGCCGATGAGGCTGAGATGATTATTTATGAAAAGCATAAGGAAAATGCCACTCCTGCCCAATGTTATATGCTAGCCTCTATGACTAATGAGTTACAAAGGCAGCATGAAAAGATGGATGCTAGATCCATCCTGTTTCACTTGGAGGAGCTCTTTGGAGCTCAGAGTAGAACAAAAAGATATGAGATATCTAAGAATCTGTTCGGGGGCAAAATGTCTGAGGGAACATCTATGCAGACACATGTTCTCAAAATGATAGAGTGGATTGAGAGGCTGAAAGAATTATGTTTTGAAATGAACAAGGATTTGTGCATTGACCTAATCTTGCAGTCTCTCCCATGTTCATTCTCCCAGTTCATAGTGAATTTCAACATGAATAAGATAGAGTGCTCTCTGGCAGAGCTTCTTAATATGTTGAAGACAGCTGAGGGGACAATGAACAATGAGAAATCTTTTGTGCTACTTGTTGGTAAGACCAACAAAAGAGAAAGAATCAATCTATTTTTAAGAAAAACAAGAAGAAAAGGTAGGATAAGCAGGGGAAGGCTGCCAAGAAGGATGAGGCTAAGAAGGACAAGGGCCAATGCTTCCACTGCCATAAGGATGGTCATTGGAAGAGGAACTGTAAGTTATATCTTACAGAAAAGGTAAAACAGAAGCTTGGAGAAGCTTCAGGTATGTTCATGATTGTTGACCTAAACTTATCTTATAGATCCACATCGTGGGTATTAGATACTGGATGTGCATCTCATATCTGCAATGACTTACAGGTGCTGACAAGCAGTAGGCAATTGAACAAAGGTGAGGTTGACTTGCGACTGGGAAATGGAGCAAAGGTTGCTGCGCTCGCGGTCGGGAAGGTGAACCTCCAGATGCCTACAGGAGTTACACTAGAGCTTATAGACAGTTATTATGTTCCTTCTATAATAAAGAACATTATTTCCATTTCTTGCTTAAATAAATATGGATTTGTTGTAAGTTTTGGAAACAATGGTTGTTCTTTTTTATTAAATGGTGAATTGTTTGCCAGTGGGAGCTTAATGAATGGTTTGTATATTTTAGATGTGGCATCTCCTGTGATGTGTGTGGACAGACCTCTTAAGAGAAAAAGAGGCAATTTGAATCAGGCTTATCTTTGGCATTGTAAGATTGGTCATATTAATGAGAAAAGATTGAAAAGGTTGTGTAAGAATGGATACATTGATTCATTTGATTATGAATCATTCACGACTTGTGAATCTTGCCTCATGGGTAAGATGACCAAGTCTCCATTTTCTGGACATGGAGAAAGAGCAAATGAGTTGTTAGAACTCATACACTCTGATGTGTGTGGACCTATGTCCATACATGCCAAAGGAGGTTATTCATACTTCATTACATTCACTGATGATTTCTCAAGATTTGGATACGTGTACTTAATGAAGTATAAATCTGAAGCTTTTGAGAAATTTGTCGAGTTTAAGAATGAAGTAGAGAAAGAAACCGGAAAAAGTATTAAAACTCTTCGATCTGATCGAGGGGGTGAATACTTGAGTACGGAGTTCACACAGTTTTTAAGGGATAATGGAATATTATCTCAATGGACTCCTCCTTATACACCTCAGCTGAATGGTGTAGCAGAAAGGAGGAATCGTACCCTATTAGATATGATACGGTCCATGATGTATTTTGCTAGTTTACCATTGTCCCTCTGGGGTTATGCCTTGGAGACTGCTGCACACTTGTTGAACGAAGTCCCATCGAAGTCAGTCGACTCCACTCCATATGAGATATGGAAAGGAAAGAAGCCAAATCTTAAGTACTTTAAGGTTTGGGATTGCCCTGCCCATGTAAAGAAACATGACTCTGATAAACTGGGATCTAAGACTGAGAAGTGTAGGTTTGTGGGATATCCTAAGAAAACTTATAGATATTATTTCTACCAGCGTAGCGATCAAAGAGTGTGTGTAGCTAAACATGTTGTATTCCTTGAGGAAGAGTATATCCTTGAAGGGAACAGTGGGAGCTCGGTAGAACTAGAAGAAGTTCTAGAACCACAGCCTGTCAGTGTACCTTCTCAAGATCCAGTACAAACTGACCCACAAACTGTGCGTAGGTCAGGCCGGATACCTGTTCAACCAGATAGATATGTAGGACATATTTCTGGTAAGGTATCACATAATGAGGATGATGATCCTAAGACCTACGAGGAGGCAATGAGTGTCATTGACTCTAGGAAATGGCAAGAGGCCATGATATCTGAAATGGATTCCATATACTCCAACCAAGTTTGGAACTTGGTGGATCCACCTGAGGGTATTGTACCTATTAGATGCAAGTGGATCTTTAAAAGAAAGATTAGGGTGGATGGAAAGGTTGATACCTATAAGGCAAGGCTTGTAGCGAAGGGATATCGTCAAAGGCAAGGTGTTGACTATGACGAAACCGTCTCTCCTGTAGCCATGCTAAAATCCATTAGAATTTTACTTGCCATTGTTGCACACTATGATTATGAAATCTGGCAGATGGATGTGAAGACGGCATTCCTCAATGGAAACCTTGAGGAAGAAGTGTACATGACACAGCCTGAGGGATTCACATCCAAAGAGTATCCAGATAGAGTGTGCAGGCTTCAGAGGTCCATATATGGACTAAAGCAAGCATCTCGCAGTTGGAACATAAGGTTTGATGAAGCAATTAAATCTTATGACTTCGTTAAGAACGAAGATGAGCCATGTGTATACAAGAAGAAAAATGGCAGTGCAATCACCTTTTTGGTACTGTATGTGGATGACATACTACTCATTGGGAATGATGTAGGTATGTTATCGTCAGTCAAAGCCTGGCTATCAAAGCATTTCTCCATGAAGGATTTGGGAGAAGCATCCTATGTGTTGGGGATTAGGATCTATAGAGATAGATGAAAGAGGATGCTAGGCTTGTCCTAATCGATGTACATAGACACCATTGTCAAAAGGTTTGGCATGGAGCCTGGCTATCAAAGCATTTCTCCATGAAGGATTTAGGAGAAGCATCCTATGTGTTGGGGATTAGGATCTATAGAGATAGATCAAAGAGGATGCTAGGCTTGTCCCAATCGATGTACATAGACACCATTGTCAAAAGGTTTGGCATGGAAGACTCCAAAAGAGGTCTAATACCAATTAGACATGGAGTCTACCGCTCTAAGGAGATGTCCCATAAAACTCCAGAAGAGAGGGAGTACATGAGTAGGGTTCCCTATGCCTCTGCCATAGGGTCCATCATGTAAGCAATGTTGTGTACTAGGCCTGAAATAGCTTATGCTCTAAGTGTTACGAGCAGGTATCAAGCAGATCCAGGTGAACAACACTGGATAGCTGTGAAATGTATCCTTAAGTACTTGAGAAGGACTAAGGATCTATTTCTGGTTTATGGAGGAAAGGACTTGAAACTGAGAGGGTACACTGACTCTAGTTTCCAGTCTGACAAAGATGACAGCAAGTCAACCTCTGGGTTCATTTTTACTCTCAATGGTGGGGCAGTGAGTTGGAACAGTTCCAAACAAGAAACCACTGCTGATTCAACAACCGAGGCCGAGTACATAGCTACTGCCAAGGCATCAAAGGAGGCAGTCTGGATGAAGAAGTTCATCGATGGATTGGGAATTGTCCCAAGCATCTCTAATCCTGTCCCCATGTTTTGTGACAACAACGGGGCCATTGCGCAAGCAAAGGAGCCGAGGTCTCATCAGAAGTCCAAGCACATTCTGCGGCGTTATCACATGATCAGAGAGATTATAGCTAGAGGAGATGTGATAGTAGATAGAGTATCTTCTGCTGATAATATTGCAGATCCATTGACTAAGCCTTTATCTCAAAGTGTGTTTGAGCGTCACCTTGGGCAGATGGGAATCAAGCATGTGGGTGATTGGCTTTAGTGCAAGTGGGAGATTGTTAGAGATGTATGCCCTTCAAGCCAATCACAAGTGTTGTGATGGTGACATTTCTTGTACAATTTCATTCAATATGCTAATGGCATTTTCTTCATTATATTCTTAGCACGTTATAGTGTGTTTGTTGTAATATGATGAAGTCCTTGAATATGAGCTATGATGACTGGATCATGATGAGATTGTGATAATGAGATCAGTCATCTAGATGTTTATATTCTAAATGTTCCTGGTCGTAGGATCTTCAAGAAGGGACATTGAAGATCCGGCTAGATCAATGCACGTGGTGCTCACTCATGTGATGAGGGTGGTCGATCTCATAACCACCGGTGTGGTGACATCAAGGTACACGTGCAGGTGCCCATTAGTGGAATGAGTTCACTGAACTGACCCGATCTAGAATTCCTGAATGGTAATAATGCTGACTATCAACCAGGAGATTCTAGTGCCACAGTAGCACAGTTAGATCTTTGACCTGAGTCACTAAAGTGATTTTGCATGGACTCCACTGAGCGTTTGATTGCTGACTTATGAACTTCAACCTTGTGGTTCTTAATAGTTAGTTATTCGGACTCAGTGGGATTCATGTGAAAACACTTTGGTGGACAACAAGGGATCATTCACTCTCTGCATGGGTTAAGAGAGAGAATGCTCTATGGACATGTACTTAGAAATCCCTGGCCAGGGTATCGGAGTTCACTAAGAAAAGGAGTTTTCTAGTGAACTGTACTTAAGAGTACAAGGGTCCATAATATCAGGATGCTTTAGGGTTTGACAGTTTGACCGTACCCTAATTCTGATTGGAGCATTGTATGAATGAGGATCTATAACTGTGTGGAATCTGATGACGGAATGGTTCAATATGGGTTGCATCCCTCCCAAAGTCATTTGGGATCACGAGGTGTTGCTTGGTGCCGTTCGTGGTCGGAAAGAATGTTAAATCCATTAAGAGTTAATGGATTATAATTAATTAAGTTAAGAAGAGTTCTTAGCTTAATGGGCCTGAAAACCAAACAGACTATTGGGCCTAGAGGGTCACACACAATAGAGTAGTGGATAAGACGGATTAGGACGATAATTATAGACTGTTTCTGGGTTTTTGTGAAAAATGCCAGAGTCTATAAATACACGCTGAGGAGTGAAACCCTGGCCCAAGCATTAGGGTTCCTCCCCTGGCTGCCCCCCCTCTCTCTCTCTCCTCCCTGACCTGGGTGCACCCCTCTCTCTCTCCTCCTCCTACGGTGATGGATGCTGGTGTTGAGGAGTGGCCGACGTGTGGAGATCAAGAAGGAGACCCCGTCTGTTCCCGCTGCTCGTGTGGATACATCTAGAGGCCGAACACTTGGACAGCTAGCAGCCCGACGAGCCTCTACTCGATCATCTTCGGGCATCTGGGATTTAATTAATCCCGCAAAGGTATAGAACTGTTCTTTCTAAGCGGGTTCTTCGATTATAATAGTTTTTTGATTTTGATCGCCAGCAACGATCCACCTCTTAGGGTTTCGTTGTTTCCGCTGCTCCTCTGATCGAAACCTTACAGCACATATATACATAGAGCAGAAAGAATGATTTGTTAGAAAAATCTGATCCATAATAAAATAAACTATTGGACCAGCTGGCAAGGTGGAATATTCTATCTCTAGAAGCATCTGGGAACGTGCCATCCATCCTCGGATCACATGCCACTCATTGGAAGTGAAGGCACAAAGACCGCCAAAGTGATCCTCACGTGTTTGGGTCTTGTTTTGCACTGACGACCTATTTGTCACCCTTAACAAGTTATTTTTCACCCTTACATGCGTATTTATCTGCCTTAGGCAGCTATTTGTCACCCTTAGCTCCCTAAGCCGTCGCCTATCTTCACGAGCTATTTGTCACCCTTAGTAGGGTATTTTACACCCATACTAAATTATTTGTCACCCATGTGTGACTATTTGTCACCCTTATCTGCCATGCTCGTGCGCTTCATTTTTTAGCCTTGCAGAAGCCATTTGTCAGCTTTCTTGCAATGGTGCTTACGGAGTTGACTCCTTTGCCTATAGAATCGGCTCCACTTCTTCCTTTTTTTCTTATAGCCTTTGTTCTTACTCTCCTCTTCTTCTCTGATCTTTTCTTCTTGATCTTACTGTCATTTTCTTCTTTCTTCTCTTATCTATTGGAATGAGCTTACGAATGTCCATTGAGGAAGCTTGATCGAACAAGTGCTGCTCCTACTGGACTGCTGGACTGCTGGTAACTCTTCCTGCTAGACTGTTGGCATGTGCTACGCAGTTTGTTGACTTCTTCCATGCTATGACTTCAGGACATGGCTTGCTGAAGTGAAGAACTTGAGTGTATCACCGGTGCCTTGAGCTTGGCATTTCATCGAGCAGTTGCTTTTCTGTAAGAAATTGAGCAATCTTGTCTCTTGATCTTGAATGATGTTAATCAAGCTCGTCCAATGCTTGAGAGAACTCCAGATTCAATAAAGAACGGTTAGGAAACCCATACTCAGTTGATTCCTTTGAGCAGACTTGATAGCTCTTCATGTTTCACTGTTAAGAGCTATTTTTCATCTCTAAGGAGCTATTTGTCATAGATAATGGCTATTTGTCACCGTTAACGATCTATTTTTCACCCTTATTCCTTAATACACGTCGCCTTTAAACTGATCTTCACTTATGTAAGCTTCGACATACCTGCGTCGACCCAAGGGCCTCATTGCGTCGATGCAGCTTCACCACTTTTCATGCTTTCAGCTCTGTTGTCCATTTTTCACCCTTACAAGGCATTTTACACCCTTGGTGACCTATTTGTTACCACTAGAAGCTATTTGTCACCCTTATTCTTCAGAGAGCCGTTGCTGCTGCTATTGCTCGTTCCTTCTCTAATCTCAGCAAGCCTGCGTCGACGTAAGTAGCCTTGGCATCGATGCAACAAGAGGAATTGTGAAGGCTTCAGCGCTACAAGCCATTTTTCACCCTTGGTAGGATCTTTTTCACCCTTACAGCCTATTTTACACCGTTCACCACCTATTTGTCACCGCTAATTTGTAGCTATAGGTCTTTCAGGTAGCGGGTGACTTCAGGCTTTTCTACCTTGCGGACTGAAGTGGAGTCGGCTCCAAATCCTGTTGGAGTCGACGTTTCTTCTTCAAACTTCTTTTTTTTCAGGTTGATAAAGTATGTGATGCTCCCTGAATAATCTGATTTGCAGAAACCCTGGCATTTAGTTGGGCTTTTTGAACTGCTGGCTCTTCTTTATTGTTCTCTGGACTGCTTGGCCTTTGACTTAAGGTTTATCATCTAAAACTGTGCTTCACAACATCTTCAACCAATTTCTTTTAGTCAACCTGTTCTTCAACAGTTGCACATATAGGATAACATCATATAGCATTAGAGCATTAAAACATGACATAATCAAAAACATGAATCCAATGCAACTATGACTTCATCAACACCACATGATGACTCATATTTCATCATCAAAACATGATAACTCATATTTGTCATCATCTAAACCATAGGGACACAGCAGCTCGCCTGGGAGAGGAGGCCAGCGAGTGCCTGCAAGATGTGCCCCTCCTGGCTCGACATCTCTGTCCTCATCTGCCACTGCAAATCAGACATATCTGCTTGAACTATGTCTTTGACGTCGCTGGGAGAAGTACTGGGGTTGGGTGGGGGCGTACTAAAGGCACTGCTACTGGTCGGGGCAACACTTGAACTCGCACACGATGATATCACCGTGCCAGTCTCCAGGCTCTGCTCAAAACCATATAGCCGGCCTTTCTTCGGTACGCCAGCTACTGCCACCCATGCCGTCGGATCCAACTCCGGTTGCTGTGCGTCTCCCTCCCCGTACTTCTCTATCACATGTCTGCTATATGTTTCCTACAAATTGAATAAAAAAACTTATAAATTTCATATGAATCAACCATATTTAAATAAAAAGAAAAACTTGCATATGTATATAAACTTACCGCTACTGAGCGGGCTCTCTCACTAACAAATTGGTATGTCCCCTTCTTTTTGTGTGTTCTGTCGCCCTCTTGGAACGACGGAGCTCGATTGAGCTCCACGGCCTGTTTTACAATTCATAGTAAAAAAATGTCATATATGAATAAAATATAAGAAGATAAATTGAAACATTACTTACCAATTTTTGTTTATGGGTCGTGAAAGAGACGGACCCACTTGTATGCACATTTGCATCTAGTTGTGACACCCTATTTGCTGTGGCTTTTTGGGATTTTTCTATCCACTTGGGCTCGGCCCATTTGTCATAAACAACGTCCCAATACTCCTTCCTCATCCAAAGAGGGCGGTGCTCCTTCCACAGCTGTCGATCTTGGCTCCCACCATCTTTTTTTTGAGCCCTTACTCGGGCCTCATGCAATGTCTTTCGATAATTTGTCTACACAATAGCCTCCAAGGCAGAACAAGCTCTCGTCGCGTCTTGTCCACTCGTGAACTAATAAGTTCGCTACAAATAAATTAAGTTATATGGGTTAGTAAACTATTCTGAATTGAGTTTGGGAAAGACGTGAAGTAAATGATTAAATTACTTATGGTGAACATGTCGAACAATAAATCCTAGATGCTGATTGGAAATTCTTTGAAAGACATTGTCGGCCCGGGAACATGTGCAATTACTAGTCTCATAGAATGACGGACAACCCCGATAGGTTCTAATTTATCACAGCAATTACAAATGTTAAAATAGTTGGCATTAGACAGTTGAAGGATAAATAATGAATATAATTCATAGCCATATAAATTTACCTGGAGATCCAGCACAACAGACGTCCATCATGGGCCCTGCCTCCCTCACCCTCGTGACGACTGCCAAGGGACTGTAGCGGCTGGGTGGAGGAGTGGACAGGGGCACAAGGGCCTGTAAGACTTAAATCACATAAGCATAACATTTAATCAAAGAATATTTGGCTACAAATTGAAAGAGACATACCTATAGCGGGAGGTGGTGGGGGTGTGCCCTGCACAGCTGGAGGGAGGGCATTGGGACCTGTAAGAATTAAATGTCATAAGCATAACATTTAATCAATGAATATTTTGTTATAAATTTAAATAGACATACCTGTAGCGGGAGGTGGTGGGGGTGTGCCCTACATAGCTGGTGATAGGGCACGGGGACCTGTAAGAATTAAATGGCATAAGCAAATGGAATATAATCAATTATTATTTTGTTATAAATTTAAATAGACATACTTGTAGCGGGAGGTGGTGGGGGTGTGCCCTGCATAGCTGGTGGGAGGGCACTGAGACCTGTAAGAATTAAATGTCATAATCATAATGGAATATAATCGAAGAATAATTTGCTAAAAATTAAAATATATATACCTGAAGTGGGAGGGGGTGGGGGTGTGCCCTGCACAGCTAGTGGGAGGGCACTGTGTCACGTCCCGAGAGATGCAGTGGAATTAAGTCGGGAACGTGAACAACAGGTAATACGCCTCAAGTTAGCAATATATCAGAGCGCCAAACATTCACACACAAAGAGTGAACACACGATAATATACTCAAATATCAATTTTATTAGATCATAATAACTTGGGTCTACAAGAGGCACTTAACTTTGTCTCTCTTTGACTACTAGACTCAATAAAAAGAAAATTACATAACATGATCAACTTCACCGCCTATTACAGTGAAGGAACCTAATTATAATATGACTCATGACTAGACTAAGGCTTCTCTCGTCCATCAATCACTCTCGGATCTGCCACTCGATTAGTCCGAATCCGACCCGCTAGAGTCTCGTGAAAAAGATTGGAAAGTAGGGAATGGGCGTACTCGCTCAGTAGGTATCTTCGTATCAACATGAAGGCATAATTAAGTAATTTGCATTTTAGCTCTAGAAGGTAAGATAAAGGAATGCAATAAAACATGCGAATAAAACCATAGTAACAACAAGTATCAAGATATAGACTATAGAGACATGAGAATTCAAGTGAACAAGAGAGAATGATCAAGCAAGAATATAACATGGCCTTTCAATAACGAGAATGTACGAGAAAGTCATGTAACTAGAATATACTTTAACAAGCATGTAAATATCATGAGATTGCCTCGTGAGAATTAGTGGATTTCACCCGTTTATAAAAAAAGTACTCCCGGGGCAATGCGACGTCAGTGTTCATCATACCCCATGGTTTACAGAATGTTTCCGGCCATCTGCCGAGGGGGCTAGCGTGGAGCCCTTGGGCACTGTCCGTGTCCGCTCTTGCATCTTCAAGTTATAAATCAAGCTACTTCCACGACAAATAAAGTAGGCCAATAATAACAATTCCAACAATAGTGCATGATAGCAAAACCAAGGTATAAACGTACCAAAAATGAAATCATGAGAGCAAGGATGAATTAATTGGACATTATGCCACGGAGGAATTTTGGCAGTATAACGATAAATTTTCATAGTTCCATAGTTCATTAATGACTTATTGAATAGGGTGTTAGGTTCCAGACAATCAGAAGACCATCTAGGAACAAAGTATAATCAACCCTTGGGTCAAACCACGGGTTGAAAAAGAAGATGACAGAACATGGTCTCAAGAGGACCGTGTCTTGAAGTACCGGTCAAGCAAAGACCGCAATCAAGTGGAGTCAATGCAGAAAAAAGGAACAGGTCGACACAATAGAACTATAGGAAGAACGCGGTCACACCAGGACTGCTATCAAGAAGTAGTGATCGCCTGAAGGCCACAATCAATCCAGAGTGCAGAAAAATGCAAAAAACTCAAGTGCTTTCTAGTCCATTGGGTTTTTAGGATATAACTAGCTCGGCGTCCTAATGGGAATCCCAGGCTCGCAGAGGCTTACGGACACCTTGAAACATGATCACCTAGTCCAGCAGAAGGAATATCCGACGGAGAGGATCTCAAGTCCAAGAGAGTGTTCCTATCAAGTGCGTGTGTACCAAATAGTAATGTACCGGAATACGCGCCATATGTGAACTAACAAAATAGAAAGGGGGTGAGAAAGGAATGTGCCAAAGCATAAAACAAAGTGTAGAAGCTTGCATTAAAATCCTTAAGTTCAAAACTATAGAGTTTTGGCATGAAGCTACATATGTAAAAATAACTTTAAAACATGTCAACATAAAACACATCGTATAGCTAAAATCATGAATATAACAAAATAACATGAACTCCTAACATGATTAAAAACCAGATAAAATGAAATAAGACATGAATACTATTACTTATAATAGGGATATGAACATGATTAAATCTGGTTATAGAAACCAGGTAACAGCCAGGAGGAGACCGCGACTAGCAAGTGGCAGTCTCTAAAGAACCGCCTTCTGTCTGCAACAGACAGAAGTTAACACCAGCTTGTAGAGCCTACTCTAGGGTAATAAATGCATGTAGACTATAGAGAACAGGAAAATAACTCATGATAGTATGGTTAGGGTGAAGGAATGCATGAAATAGGTATAAATTAAGCCAAGGTTCTTATCTTTTATTCAAGGGTGCAGTGGTAACATGTAGTAAGAAAATAGATTGTGTAGTCATACAAAAACACCAAATACGCCATTTATAGAGCATGAAAACGAGCAAGGTTAGAGGGATTTTACTCCTAAAATATTATTTAAGCCATACATGAGATAACCTACCTCCAAGTATGCTCCTAATCTGAGAATTTCTCGCCAGAAGATAGTGTTGGTTCCTGCGCGTCCTGCGTAGAAACTGCAACTTCCAGATCTCCTAACTTCTCGATGGCTTGTTCTCCTAGCACGGGATTTAGAAGGAGGTTAGAAGATACTAAAAGGGATAATAAACCCTAGAGGAAGATATTGAAATAATGACACCATACCTCTGCTTCGCGCGATCCAAAAGCTAGGGTTCGCGTAGAGGAGACCTGGGTCCTATTTATAGGTATTGACCTAGGGCGGAGGGTTTAGGTCGAAATAGGAGTCCTATGGGGCATCAATTTGATCTCCCAAGAGTCCTAGATAAGTTCCCATGCCAGATCACTTCGATCTATGGTGATAGGAATGATAAAAATCTAATTTGTTTCCAACTTCTCTAACACCCGTTTATGGAATCAGGTAGCGGTCGCCCCTGGACCGCCTTCATCAAGATGCGATCGCGCGACTGACCGCGACTGTCCTGGGCATCAGAATTTGAATTTTGGTCAAATTTCTCCTATAATTATCCCCTAATCATCCAATAAAATTAGGGAATTATTTTAATTACGTCTCTAGAGTTGGGCTTGGGCCTAAAAGTCTTAGAATTTAGTTTATGGGCCTGTTTAAAGTGGGCTTATCTATCAGGTTAATAATTGGCCTTCAAATTAATTTACTTAACCCATAATTCATTAAATAGCCCATTAAGCCTTTTAAGTGGGCTCTAATTAGTGGATGATAATTGGGCCTTAATTCCTAAGGCTTTAGCTTATTAATTTATTAATTAGCCCATTTAACCTTTTAAGCCCATATTAAATACTTGATAATTTTATTTAATTCTCAAAAAATCCTAGAGAATTCCAGGGGTGTTACACCCTCCCCCACTTAAAGAGAATTTTGTCCCGAAATTCATCGCAGGGGATTTTGCAAGGTGCATTTTACCTATAGCTAAAACAGTTCTGGGTATCAAATATGGAAAAAGTTGGATGCGAATGGGTTAGGATAATACCTTCAACCACATCACCATCCCTTGTAGATTCATTGCCCAAGACAGCATTGAGACGACCCTATCGCCTATGTCCTCCATTATTCTTTGAAGGTTGTTCCCTCATGAGTGGGCAATCGGCCATGCAGTGCTCCCGACTTCCACATCGAAGGCACACGCTAAGGCACTTCCAACACTCTTCGGCCGAATGACCGAATTTCTCACAAAACGTGCAAGCCTCCATGACTTACTTTTCTTCTTCCTTGACTCTCTTATTCTTGACATTACCACTCCCATTGCGGAACCTCTTCTTATTGTCACGAGATTCATAAGTTTCTGTGATGCTAAACCTCTCTTCTTCTTCTTTCCTTCCTCTCTTCTCATGTCTTAGGCTAGACTCTTCACCCTTACCTTTGAATTTCTCGACCTTCTCCAAGGTCCTCTCGCATAAATGCGCCCTATGGACCATCTCCGTATAGGTCCAGATATTCTAGGGGCCAAGTTGTTTGACAAAGATGGGACATAGCCCATCCATAAATCGGTTGGCCTTTAGAAGCTCCGTAGCAACTAGATGTGGAGCATATGGTGCCAGCCTTGAAAATTGGAGTTCATACTCTGCCACGGACATCATGCCTTGCCTCAAAGAGGCAAATTCCACATCCTTCCTTTCCCGGACATGCTTCGAGAAATACTTCTCTCGGAAGAGTTCAAGAAACTCCTCCCAAGTAATTTGTGCATTTTGTAGATGGGCTAAGGTGGCTTTCCACCACGTACGGGCGTCCTTATTTAGTTCAAATGTGGCAAGAAGGACCTTTTCCTTGTCCGCGCATTGCATGACATTAAAAATATGGTCCATCTCGTCTATCCAATTTTCTGCTTCATCCGGGTTGGACGAACCCAAGAATCGTGGAGGGTTCATGCTCCGGAAATTCCTATGAAGATCTCCTGTACCCGCTCGCGCGCCAGCTTGAGCTACCGTTTGGAGGGCCTGGGTGAGACCCATACCAGTTTGTTGCATAGCTTCCCAATTAGCACGATTAGCGGCCATAATGAGGTTCTTGAGAAATAAACAATTAGTTACTTCCTTGGAATTTTTATGAAGGTTAATCCTAAAGATTAATTTCTTCTAGATAACTATCTCATCCCGACTCTACCCAATTCTCACATGGGTTCGGAAGATTTCTTCCTAGTTCATATTTGTAGGTCCTTAAACCTTGGACTTAACCTACGACTTGGCATTTTTCTCGAACTTACTTAAACCTAGGCTCTGATACCAACTTAACTGTCACGCCTCGAGATATGCAAAGGAATTAAGTCGGGAACGTGAACAGCCGACAATATGCTTCAAGCTAGCAATATATCAGAGCGCTAAACATTCAAAAACAAAGAGTGAACACAAGATAATATACTCAAATCTCAACTTTATTAGATCATAATAACTTGAGTCTACAAGAGACACTTAACTTTGACTCTCTTTGACTACTAGACTCAATAAAAAGAAAATTACATAACATGATCAACTTCACTACCTATTACAGTTAAGGAACCTAATTACAATATGACTCATGACTAGACTAAGGCTTCTCTCGTCCATCAATCACTCTCGGATCCGCCACTCGAATAGTCCGAATCCGACCCGCTAGAGTCTCCTAAAAAAGATTGGAAAGTAGGGAATGAGCGCACTCGCCCAGTAGGTATCTTCGTATCAACATGAAGGCATGATTTAAGTAATTAGCATTTTAGCTCTAGACGGTAAGATAAAAGAATGTGATAAAACATGTGAATAAAACCATAGTAACAACAGGTATCAAGATATATACTATAGAGACATGGGAATTCAAGTGAACACGAGAGCATCATCAAGCAAGAATATAACATGGCCTTTCAATAACGAGAATGTACGAGAAAGTCATGTAACTAGAATGTACTTTAACAAGCATGTACATATCATGAGATTACCTCGTGAAAATTCGTGGATTTCACCCGTTAATAAAAAAAGTACTACCGACGCAATGCGACGCCAGTGTTCATCATACCCCATGGTTTACAGCATATTTTCGGCCATCAACTGAGGGGGCTAGCGTGGAGCCCTTGGACACTGTCCGTGCCCGCTCTTACATCTTCAAGTTATAAATCAAGCTACTTCCGTGAGAAATAAAGTAGGCCAATAATACAACAAAAGTGCATGATAGCAAAACCAAGGTATGAACGTACCAAAAATGAAATCATGAGAGCAAGGATGAATTAATTAGACATTATGTCACAGAGGAATTTTGGTAGCATAACGATACATTTTCATAATTCCATAGTTCATTAATGACTTATTGAACAAGGTGTTAGGTTCTAGACAATCAGAAGAGCATCTAGGAACAAAGTATAATCAACCCTTGGGTCAAACCACATGTTTAAAAAGAAGATGATAGAACGAGGTCTCAAGAGGACCATTTTCTTGAAGTAGTGGTCAAGTCAAGACCACAATCAAGTGGAGTCGACGCAATAGAACTGTAGGAAGAACGAGGTCACGCCAGGACCACTATCAAGAAGTAGTGATCACCTGAAGGCCGCGATCAATCTAGAGTGCAGAAAAATGTGGAAAACTCAAGTGCTTTCAAGTCCATTGGGTTTTTAGGGTACAACCAGCTCGACGTCCTAGTCAGAATCTCAGGCTTGCTGAGACTTACGGATGCCTTGAAACATGATCACCTAGTCCGGCAGAAGGAATATTCGATGGAGAGGATCTCAAGTCCAAGAGAGTGTTCCTATCAAGTGCGTGTGTATCAAATAGCAACGTACCGGAATACGCACCATATGTGAACTAATAAAATAGAAAGGGGGTGAGAAAGGAACGTGCCAAAGCATAAAACAAAGTGTAGAAACTTGCATTAAAATCCTTATGATGTGACACCAAGCGGGGAGGGGAATTCGAGCTAGAAGTGTTGAAAAGGCCGCCGATGCCGATGCTGTCCACTCTCTGCGCTTCAGGACAGACAATCGGTTCTCTTGACATTGCGGCCACTCCGGATTTTTGCTGAAGACGAAACCAGTGGGAAACTCTTTGTAGCTGGACCGGTAAGACACCAGAATTTTCTTGATTTCAGTGGACGCTGATTCTTGTCGGGGCGGATGGTTGAACAGAGTGGCAGGTCTGTTGCGCAGACTGTAACAGGTTCTCAGTAGTGGGAAGACGAGGATGCTGCGATCGATCCCGAGCTCAGAATCAGGCACCGCTGAAGTCGTTGGTTCCGTTGACGAGTTGTCTTTGCAACGAAACTGACGGGGCTGCAAGATATGGTCGGAGATGGCCGGTAGAGCTTGAACACTGAAGGTGGTCGATGCCGACAGAGTGGAAGCAGAACTGCATGCCCGGTGGGAGAAAATTGATAACTTCTCGATCCGGATGCCAAACAGAGCTCTGCTTCTTGGGGATGAAAGAAGACTCAGAGTAGAAGATTTTTGATGAAGAACGCCTGCTCAGATTCTTAGGAGGTTGGCCACTGCAGATCTTCCACTCCGGCTCTGGTCTTCTATCCGAGCAGTTTTGCGCAGTCGAGGGAGAATGGACCTTCTGATCAGCCCGGTACTCGGATGGAGACGAAACCACCTCGCTTGGAAAGCTCTCTGGACGACCTTTCCAGAGATGTATGCCTTGCTACCAGAAGATTCAGGGAAATGCTGGAGATGATGCAGCTTCTAGGACCAAATTTGCTGCCTGCGACCTGCAATGAAGTTGAAACCTTGTGGTGGCAAATGGTGGTGGAATGAGATGGAGGGAAGGGGAGGGCGACCTTGGCTGGGTTGGGGCTAGAGTTGGGTGACCTAGGGTGTGGGGGGAATGGGAGAGGGGAGGGAATTTCAAATTTGGGCCTTGGGAGGAGTTATTTTAGCCTTGGGAAGGTGGTGGGATGCATGGGGAAGGAGAGTGGGGTAGTTGGGGGTTGGGAGGTGAGGAGAGGATTGGAGGAGAGCTCTTGGGGTTGGGGTGAGTTAATGGAAGGGTGTGGGAACTAGGGAAAGAGTTATTAGGGGAGGGGAAGAGAGAGAAAGTGGTTGGGAGGGGGAGGAGAGAGAAAGGGGCGCACCCCTTAGAGAAAGAGAGAGATAATGAGAGAGAGAAAGAGAGAGAGAGGGGGGAATCCACCGCTTAGAGAGAGAGAGAGAAGTTAGAGAGAAAGAAAGAACCCAGGAGAATCCACTCCTAGAGAGAGAGAGAATATTGGAGAATCCACTCCAAAGAGAGAGAGATAGAAGGAGGGTAAGGGACCTCATGTTGGAGGTAGTTTTCCAAATATTTTTGATTCACTTCATTGTTTTAAAAGAGAGGTTACATGACACTTATATAGACTCCACTAAGAAGACCAAAAGACAACTCACCTAACACCTAACACCTACTCATCATAACTCTCTTAGGAAGACTAAAAGACACAAAATAAAAAAAAGACTCTTACATAATAGTTGGAGACATAATTACTACAAAACATAAAACATGACCCATTAGGCCCATACATATGGCCCAATTAACATGAGACAACTAAAACATAAACATGAGACAACTAAAACATGAATATCTATTTGATAATTTTGTTGAAGCCGCTTACCGATCCCGTCACCTTAAGTACAAAACTATAGAGTTTTGGCATGAAGCTACATATGTAAAAATAACTTTAAAACATGCCAACATAAAACATGGTATAATAGAAATCATGAATATAACGAAATAACATGAACTCCTAACATGATTAAAAATCAGATAAAATGAAATAAGACATGAATACTATTACTTATAATAGGGATATAAACATGATTAAATCTGGTTGCAAAAAACTAGGTAGCGGTCAGGAGGGGACCGCGACTAGCAAGTAGCAGTTTCTGAAGAACCGCCTTCTGTCTGCAACAGACAGAAGTTAACACCCACGTGTAGAGCCTACTCTAGGGTAATAAATGCATGTAAACTATAGAGAACAGGAAAATAACTCATGATAGTATGGTTAGGCTGAAGGAATGCATGAACTAGGTATAAATTAAGCTAAGGTTCTTATCTTTTAGTCAAGGGTGCAGGGGTAACATGCAGTAAGAAAATAGATTGCATAGTCATACAAAAACATCAAATACGCCATGTATAGAGCGTGAAAACGAGCAAGCTTAAAGGGCTTTTACTCCTAACACGTTATTTAAGCCATACATGAGATAACCTACCTCCGGGTATGCTCCTAATCTGAGAATTTCTTGCCAGAAGATAATGTTGGTTCCTGCGCGTCCTGCGTAGAAACTGCAACTTCCAGATCTCATAACTTCTCGACGGCTTGTTCGCCTAGCACGGGATTTAGAAGGAGGTTAGAAGATACTAAAAGGGACAATAAACCGTAAAGGAAGATATTGAAATAATGACACCATACATCTGCTTCGCGCGATCCAAAAGCTAGGGTTCGCGTAGAGGAGACCTGGGTCCTATTTATAGGTATTGACCTAGGGCGGAGGGTTTAAGTCAAAATAGGAGTCCTATGGGGCATCAATTTGATCTCCCAAGAGTCCTAGACAAGTTCCCATGCTAGATCATTTCGATCTATGGCGATAGGGATGATAAAAATCTAATTTTTTTCCAACTTCTCTAACACCCGTTTATGGAATCAGGTAGCGGTCGCCCCTGGACCGCCTTCATTAAGACGCAGTAGCGCGACTGACCGTGACTGTCTTGGGCATAAGAATTTGAATTTTGATCAAATTCCTCTTATAATTATCCCCTAATTATCCAATAAAAATAGAGAATTATTCTAATTACATCTCTAGAGTTGGGCTTGGGCCTAAAAGTCTTAGAATTGGGTTTATGGGCCTGTTTAAAGTGGGCTTATCTATCAGGTTAATAATTGGCCTTCGAATTAATTTACTTAACCCATAATTCATTAAATAGCAAGACATCCTCACCATGACACGTCCAATTCATATAACCATCCACGAACACTTTCTTGTACAAATGATGCTACACATCCCAAGGTGAACGCCACCTTGAGTTTCTACAACCTGAACAAGGGCATCGAATGTGACCATCGCGGTCTATTACTGCATTTGGATTCCCCAATGCAAAATTAATGAAACTCTCAACTCCATGCTTAAATTCAACAGACACCACCCGGTCAACTATTCTACGATACATCTATGAACGATCTGTCAATATTTTGCATGCACCCACTAAATGTTAATACATAAATAACTTTGAAATCATTACTCCTGAAACTAAGCCCGACCCTTTCCTCACATCGTTCGCCATAGACCATTTGCATAGGAAGGGTGTATTATTTAGATTATCACTTTTTAACTCATCCATGAAGGTTTGATCACACAATCACTTACTCTATGTGTTGTACAATTTGCTGAAAATTTTGGCAGCATCTCCCCACACTTCTTCGATATACCCAAAATATTTATTGATTAAGAAATTTTCTTAAACACTTACTAGTAAGTGGCAACCAAAATTCTCAACAAACCATACAAATACATATAGTAAATGACTGCCTAAGTGCGATCAAACATTCACAGACTGTCCAAACTGGATAATTCAAGACTTTGAGGTAGATATATACATTCTCATAAAAAAATGAGAACATACACATCAATCCCAAAGTCTTGAATGGGAAGAGTCATTGACACGGGTTTAACACATTCTCTTGAGGTGCGTGTAATGTTAGGTCACACCCAGTCACCTCAGCTCACAGGGAATACCCCATATAATTATATAACATAAAATTAAATAACATCTCACTTATCATTATGCATACATCGAATTAAATAACATCTAATTTAAAAAATATTCAAATGAAGAACATGAAAGCTAAATAATGTAAAGGGAAAAAAAGAAGAGAGAAAGTAAAATAAAAAGAGTCATGATGGTAACAAAATAAATATAAACAAAAGATTTATATATATATATATAATAAAAAAATAAATACCTGCACGCATGTGCATGGCAGGTCGACCTAGGTTGACCTACCATAGGTTCAGGATGCATGGTAGCTGTAACACCCTGGAATTTTCTAGGATTTTTTAGGAATTAAATAAAATTATTTAGTATTTAAAAGGCTTAATGGGCTAATTAAATGAATTATGGGTTAATTCAATGAATTTAAAAGCCCTATATTAACCAAAGGGCTAAGCCCGAGTCAAACAGGCCCAAAAATCCAATCCTAAAGCCTTTTGGCCCAAGCCTATTACTAGAAATGTAATTAGGGCTATTTACGGATTTAAAATGGGATAAATAGGTTAATTGAAGGGATAAATAGAAAATCTAAAAATTTCAGATTTGGCGCCAGAACGCGGTCTATCGCGAGACCGCGTTCTCAAGAAGGCGGTTTGCAAGAAACTGCTATCATCTTCCGTGAACGTGATAAAATGGAAATTTTCCCATTCTAATCCCTTTGGCTCGATGCTATCTGGCATGGCAACCCAGTCGAGGACTCTTGGGGATCGATCCTACTCCAAATTAGGACTCCCAAATCGATCTAATCCTTAGCCCTAGGTAAAACCCTATAAATAATAGGGCCCAGAATCAACCTGCGCGAACCCTTGCTTTGGGTCGCCTGGTTCGACGGTAAGATGATGGTATTTCATGATAGTCCTTTAGAGGGTTTTATTCTCCTTAGTTTGTCTAACATTCCTCCAAATCTCGTGCTAGGAGGTCAAGCCTTTGGGGAGTTAGGAGGACTGGAAGTCGCTGGTTCCCTATAGATTGCACAGGAACAAGTGTGTCTATCCAACGAAGAACAAAAGTTTAGAAGCCCTAGCAAAGGTAATTTCACATTTAGTCTTTAGAATAAATTATTCACCTTTATATTTTCTACATACCCTCCAATTCTCATGAATTAAGATCAAGCGGTTAAGGAGTTAGAAGGTCAGGAAATCGCCGGTTCCACGCAGAACGTGCAGGAGCCAACAACATCTTGCAGTCATAAATTCAAAGTTTAGAGCGTTTTCCAGAGGTAGGTTATCTCATGAATGGCTAAAATAACGTGCTAGGAGTAAAAGTCCTCTGGTTTCATAAGATTTCATACTTCCTACCCGTCGTATTTCATGTTTTCCTATCATTACGTAGTTTGGTTATTTTTGCATGCATGACTTTGCACCTTAATAGAAAATATGATAACTTTGGCCAAATTCTTGCAAATCTATGCACCCTAGGATTTAATTTGGTTCTATTATGCTTTATCTCCTTGGTTACCATCAGTTCCATGCATTTATTGCCATGGATTGGGTGTTGCACGCATGATTTTCACCCTTCTGTCTGAGAGGCAGAAGGTGATCTCATAGAGATCACAGCTTCCAAGAAGCGGCCTTCGAACGACTGCATTTTCCTTTCTGTCTGCGGTTCACTCTAAACAGCAGCCCGATCACCCCTTTTGGTTCCTAGTTAAATTATCTATTGATTATATTTTTTCCACATGATTACCATGATTTGTTTATTGTTATATCATGCATCCATCATGCTAGGTTTCATGTCCATCCTGTTCTAGAAGCTTATTTTAATCATATGTTATTTTCGTGCCAAAATCATATAGTTTTGTATTAAAGCTAATTTCACATGGTTTATGAAACTTTTTTCATTGATGTTTGATCGTTGTTTTATCACGAATCACTCTCATATCTAGTCTTTCTTAAGTACATGGCACGTATTCCGGTACATGGCCATTAGTTACACTTGGCACTTGATTGGCACACTTTCTTGGACTTGTGATCCTCTCCGTCAGATATTCCGTTCGCTGGACTTGGTGATCATGTTTCAAGGCCTTCGTAAGTCTCCGCGAGGCTGGGATTCCCACTAGGACGCCGAGCTGGTTGTACCATAAAAGCCCAATGGATTGGAAAGCACTTGTGTCAATGGCATTTTCTACACTTTAGACCAAGTCGCAGTTCTCAGGCGACCGCTAATTCATTATAGTGGTCCTAGAGTGACCGCGTTCTGGTTTCATCACTCCTGCGTCGACCTGTTCCTCTTCTGGCGTCGACTCCATCAAGTAGTGGTTCCTTCTTGACTGCGGTTTGATAATAGCGGTTCTTCCATGACCGCGTTCTTCTATCGTGTGCCCTAACCCGAGGTTTGACTCAAGGGTTGGTTATACTCTGTTCCTAGATGGTCCTTTGATTATCTGGAACCCAACATCTTGTTTCATAAGTCATTAATAAGTTATTGAACTATGAAATTGTACCGTTATGTTGCCGGATTCCTTCCGTAGCATGACCTTGTCATTAATTCATTCTTGAACTCTCATATTCTTAATTGGTGCATTCTTACCTTGATATTCTTATCATAAAGCTATTGTTTGAACTTTATATTATCGGCCTACATTATTATTACTCGTGGAAGTAGCTTGATTTATAACTTGAAGATGCAAGAGCGGGCACAGACAGTGTCTAGGGGCTCGACACTAGCTCTCTCAGAGGATGGCCGGAAACATACTGTAAACCATGGGGTATAATGAACACTGGTGTCGCATTGCGCCGAGAGTACTTTTTTTATAAACGGGTAAAAATCACGAGGCTCATCATGAAATTATACATTCTTGTTACATGACTTTCTAGTGCAAAACCTTTTTAGGTTATGAAAAGTACATTCTCGTTACATGCTAGTACATTCTCGTTATATGAAAGGCCACTTTATATTCTTGCTTGATCTTGCTATCATCCTACATGAACATTCATATCTTTATGATCTACATCTTGCTACTCGTGTTGTTAATTTGGTTTTTTCACATGTTTCATCGCATTTCATTTATCTTACCTTCTAGAGCTAAATTGGTAATTATTTAAACTTGCCTACATGTTGATACGAAGATAGTTATTGGGCAAGTGTGCTCATTCCTACTTTCCAATCTTTTCAGGAACTTCTAGCATGTCAGATTCGGATTATGCAAGTGACGGATCCGAGAGTGACTAAAGATCGAGAAGAGACCTAGAAGTGTCATGAGTCTAGTCGAGTCGATGTAATTTTCCATTTATTTCGAGTCTAGTGAATTTGGATGTTTAAAAGAGTCAATGACATTGTAATTTCTGATTATTTAATTCAATAAAGTGAAGGTTTTGGCTATATCTTGTGCATTCGTTCTTATGTGTGAATGTTAGCGCTCTGATTATATTGCTCGCTTGAGACTTTATTTGCCAACTGTTCACGTTCTCGAATATCTTCCACTGTACATATATCTCGGGGCATGACAGTTAAGTTGGTATCATAGCCTGGGCAAAGTAAGTCCTAGAAAATGTCACGTCATAGGCTAAGTCCAAGGTTTAAGGACCCATACCTATGAACTAGGAATAAATTTCTTAACCCATGTAAGATTTGGGTAGAGCCCGGGATCAGATAGTTATTTAGAAATTTATCTTTAGATAAATCTTCCTAAATTTCAAAGAAATAACTAGGTGTTTATTTTCTCAGGCACCTCCTTCTCACGATGGCCGCTAATCATGCAAATTGGGAGGCAATGCAACAAATTGTTGCAGGTCTTACACAAGTCTTACAAACTGTGGCTCAAGATACCGCGTGGGCTGGCGTCAGAGATCTTTATCGAAACTTCCAGAGTATGAACCCTCTGCGGTTCTCTGGATCCTCTAACCTCGATGAAGCTAAAAATTGGATAGATGAGATGAACATGATATTCGATGTTATGCAATGCTCCGACCAAGAGAAGGTCTTATTAGCCGCATTCCAACTAAACAAAGATGTTCATACTTGGTGGAAGGCCACCTCTGCTCACCTTCAAAATGCTCAAATTACTTGGGAGGAGTTTCTTGAACTCTTCCGAGCAAAATATTTCTTTGAACATGTTAAAGAGAGGAAGGCCGTGGAATTTGCCTCTCTAAGGCAAGGGATGATGTCTGTGACAGACTATGAACTCCAATTCTCCCGTCTGGCACCGTATGCTCCACACTTGGTGGCTACGGATATTTTAAAAGCTAATCGTTTCATGGACGGATTAAGGCCCGTCTTCATTCAACAACTCGGCCCTCAAAATATCCGTACCTATACGGAGATGGTCCACCGAGTACATTTACGTGAAAGGACCTTGGAAAAGGTTGAGAAGTTCAAAGGTAAGTGTGAGGAGTCAAGCCGAAGGTTTGATAAACGCGGATGAAAAGAAGAGAAGTTTAGCATCACGGGCACCTACCAATCCTGTGACAACAAAAAGAGGTCCCATAATGGCAACGGGAATGGCAAGAACAAGAAGATCAAAGCGGAAGAGCAGCAAGTCATCATAGCTTGCTCGTTCTGCGAGAAATTTGGTCACTCGGCCGAAGAATGCTGGAAGCGTTTCGGTGCTTGTTTACGTTGTGGGAGCCGAGAGCACAGCATGTCGGATTGCCCTCTAATGAAGGAACAAACTTCTAATGGCGGGCGTGGACGGCAAGCTCGTCTAAATGCCGTTCTGGACGAAGAGGCACCAAAGGATGATAGCTTGATGGAAGGTACCATTCAAATATATTCTCTTCCTGCTTTTGTGTTATTTGATACAGGTGCTTCTCATTCCTTTATATCTACTATTTTCACAAAAACTTTGTCAGTTTCACCTGTTCCTCTACCTTCGGACCTAGCTATTACAACACCCTTAGGTCCTGGAATTAAACTTACAACCCACTACCCAAATAGTGAGGTAACAATAGAAGGTCATAATCTCCCCACAAATCTCGTATGCCTTGACATGGAAGGCTACGATGCTATCCTAGGCATAGATTGGTCATGTGACCACTATGCCGACATCAATTGTCGCAATAGGAGAATCTCTTTCCATAAACCAGATCTTCCAAGATTCTCTTTCCTTGACATCAAGTATCGGAAGCATCCTATTATTATTTCTTATCTTCATGCCTGCAAGCTTATCTCCCAAGGTTGTGAAGCTTTCCTTGCTTCTGTGATCATTACCGAGTCCAAGGAGATCATCCTTGAAGAAATCCCTATAGTAAGAGAGTTCCCCGGTGTCTTTCCATCTGAGTTACCTGGTTTACCGCCCGAAAGGGAAGTAAACTTCTCTATTGAACTCATTCATGGAGCAGCATTTGTTTCAATAGCTCCCTACAAGATGTCCCCTATGGAACTCAAAAAATTAAAGAAGCAACTTCAGGAATTATTAGACAAGGGCTTCATTCAACCCATCACATCCCCTTAGGGTGCACTGGTCTTGTTCGTCAGGAAGAAGGACGGATCTCTCCGTTTATGCATTGATTACCGGCAATTAAATCGACTTACCATCAAGAATAAATATACACTGCCGCCTATTGATGAGCTGTTCGACCAGATCTCTGGTGCGGAATATTTCTCCAAGATAGATCTGAGGTCTGGTTATCATCAACTCAAGATTAAAGATGAAGACATTTACAAGACTGCTTTCCGAAGCAGATATGGACATTATGAGTTTGATGCCGTTTGGGCTACACTACAAGAAAAATGGGAAATACCAATGTAATTTTACGACGGCAATATATCGATCGGAAAGACGTCGGAGCTATTTTAACTTTGCAACGAAAAATATTTTGTCGCAAATACGTCGGTAAATACGGACTGATGTCTGACCTATTATTTCGAGCGAAAATTTGTCTCTAAAAAGAGACAACTTTGAGACAATTTAAATTTCGTCGGAATTACGTTGGTAATTACCCACTGATTTTTGACAAAAAAGTTTCTGTCACTAATATTTACATATATTTATGTAATAATTATCATAAATGAATAAAAATATGTGTGTAAATCATGACTTATTTCTGACTGAATAAGATTCCGTCGAAAACTCCTAGAATAGCTTTTGTTTAATCGTAATACGTATATGTAATAAATAACAAAAATAAATATAAATATATCAATAGTTTAGCTGGATAATATTCGAATTCAAATCCGTATTAATTAGCGGATAATATTCTAAATCGTATTTATTATTTCAGATACGGATAATATTAGAATTTGAATCGGACCAGATACGGATATTATAATATTCTGTTTCATAAAATATCCATTCGTAATAATATATATCATATAATATATATTTATGTAAATAATATATTATAAAATATAAAATATAAAAAATATGATAAGATGGAAGATTGTTACACTTCCCGAAATTATAATAACTACCCTATTTTAACTATTTGACTTCTAAAATTAAAACCAGCCGTAGTGAGACCCTTTGTCTTTAAAAACCTCAACTCATGAGTAGTTAGCATAAGTTGGGAGAGACCCTTCGTCTTCCACCGACTTTAGGTCTTCCATCGACTTTAGTAAACAAATACGAATACTTTACCAGTACCGGGAGTGCAGGACAGCAGGACTGCAAGAGGGAGAGACGTGTGCCAGGCCCAGGAGCCACCATTTTTTCTGTTTATTAATGCCCCCCCTCTCTCTCTCTATCTCTCTCTCTCTTTCATTTGTCACCACTACAACTATTTTTCACATTTAGACACCCATTTGTTACCCTTAGAAGTTATTTGTCACCCTTAGGACCCATTTGTTACCCTTAGAAGTATTTGTCACCCTTACGACCTATTTGTCACCCTTACGACGTATTTCTTACCCTTAGAAGCCATTTGTTTTTCCCCCATCCCTTGCTTTTCCCCCCTCATCGCCACCTTATCCCCATGTGCCCACGGGTGCCCTGCGCACCCTCCCTCTCCTCCGCGAACCAACACCGCCGTGAGTGTCGGCCAGCCCACCGTCGCGCTCCCCCTTGCAGCCACTCCGGCAGAGCACCGCTGCCCCTCCGGTGCCGTGCCGTGGCAGTCGGCCACTATTCCAGCCAGACCTGCCCACTGGCTGCCGTCTAGCACTACTGCAGCCACCGTCCTCGGCCGCCCATCGCCATTCCGCCACTGTCGCTTGCCTAGGGCCTCTATAACATCACATCCAAGGTGTCACAGCCATGGTTTAATACCTCATGTCATGATTCCTAATTTCATCTCTCAGTTCACATGTTGGATGTATTTTTCTTTTATTTAATATAACTTTTCAGGATGTCCAAAAGTGAAAAATTATCAATTTTTAAGGGAGATGCTGTCGAATTTTTTTAGAATACTCGCTCCATTCAAACTATAATTTTTAAATAAGCTCTTTTCTGAAGCAGGTATCATGATCTCTCTCTTCTGGAGAATCAACAGCGACCAACCTGTATGTGTAAACCTTCTTGGTCTTTCCTGGTCTAAAAGCAGGACCAATGGCTTGGTGAGATACCAAAGCTATTGTTCGTGCTTTTAGACCAGGACAGACGAGGAAGGTGTACACATACAGGCAGGTCGATGCTGATTCTCTAGAAGAGAGGATCATGATACCGGCTTCAGAAAAGAGCTTCTTTCAAAATTGTGGTTTGAATGGAGCGAGTATTCTAAAAAATTGGTGTCTCAGAGGATTCTAGTGCCAAAACTTTTCAATCAGACGAGGGTGACACTGCAGAGTGGGTTGCTTCTAATCTTCGTCTGATCGAATCTGTCGAGCCACTTCGGATGTGTATAGAGGACGAAGTGGAAGAAGTCGATCCAACTAAGCTAAATGAAGTAATTGTTGGGCAAGAGGAGTCATCTGAGAGAGGGGATTCTTCTGCAACTGGTGATGGTGGAGGATGATCCAACGGATATCTGTTGATTTGTAATTGTAATTGTAAAAAATGACACATTTGAATTAATGTAATTGTAATTTCTTTTATTCATTTTGTTATATGTTGTGTGGATTTTATCGAGGGATGTGTGTTTTATGTTGAGTTGTGTAGGTTGTATGTATAATTGTAGTTTTAAAGGGTGATAAATGAATAACAGAAGTAAAAGATATGTTTTGAAGCGAAACAAAGGCGATGGCTGGTGAGCGATAAGGGTGACAAACATATGTTGTGAGTGACAAATAGCTGTTAGCAGTGACAAATAACTCTGTAACAGTGACAAATATCCCATGGCAATGAAACTTGAAGAAACTCAAGTTTGTTTGAAGGGTTTAACCGCGTATGGGTTTCCTAACTCTAACAACACGGATCTGAAGCTTTCCTAGTCATCAAATGACACTGATTAAATGAAGCGAAACATTTACATTATTTTTCTATCATTTTTCATAATTAGGTGATTTTATATTATTGTTATAGTGTTACATTTATTAATTATCAATTTTATATTTTTAATCAAATTTTTAATTAATTTATTATTATACTGGTACATTTATTAATTATCATTTTTATGGTCTTTGTCATTTTCATAATTATTTTACTATTATTATGCCGTTACATTTATTAATTATCATTTTTATGTTTTTTCTCATTTTCAGTTATTTCATTATTATTTTACGGTTATATTTATTAATTATCATTTTCAATTTTTTAATTATTATCATTTTCATAATTATTTAACTATTATTATGATGTTACATTTATTAATTATCATTTTATATGATTTTTATCTTTTTCATAATTATTTTATTATTATTATTCTGTTATATTTATAAATTTTTAATCTTTTAAATGATTTTTTAACATTTTTATTTATTTTATTATAATTACAGTATTATATTTATTAATTATCATTGTTAGACAGAAAGAAGAACAAGTTTTGGAGCCAGTAAGTCAGATAAGTCAAAATCAAGGGCGACGGCTAACACCGCATAGTGGTGATAAATAGTCATCAGTGGTGAGAAAGAAGTTTCAGGGCTGACAAATGTCTCCTAAGGGTGATAAATGGATAACAGAAGTAAAAGATATGTTTTGAAGCGAAACAAAGGCGATGGCTGGCGAGCGATAAGGGTGACAAATAGATGTTGTGAGTGACAAACAGCCGTTAGCAGTGACAAATAACTCTGTAACGGTGACAAATATCTCATGACAGTGAAACTTGAAGAAACTCAAGTTCGTTTGAAAGGTTTAACCGTGTATGGGTTTCCTAACTCTACCAACACGTATATGAAGCTTTCCTAATCATCAAACGACACTGATTAAATGAAGCAAAATATTTATATTATTTTTCTATCATTTTTCACAATTAGGTGATTTTATATTATTGTTATAGTGTTACATTTATTAATTATCAATTATATATTTTTTGTCAAATTTATAATTAATTTATTATTATACTGATATATTTATTAATTATCATTTTTATGGTCTTTGTCATTTTCATAATTATTTTACTATTATTATGCTGTTACGTTTATTAATTATCATTTTTATGTTTTTTCTCATTTTTAGTTATTACATTATTATTTTACCGTTACATTTATTAATTATCATTTTTAATTTTTTTAGTTTTTATCATTTTTACAATTATTTAACTATTATTATGATGTTACATTTATTAATTATTATTTTATATGATTTTTGTCTTTTTCATAATTATTTTATTATTATTATTCTGTTATATTTATAAATTTTAAATTTGTATGGTTTTTTGACATTTTTATTTATTTTTATTATACTTATAGTATTATATTTATTAATTATCACTGTTAGACAGAAAGAAGAACAAGTTTTGAAGTTTTGGAGTCAGTAAGTCAAATAAGCCAAAATCAAGCGCGACGGCTAATACCGTATAGTGGTGATAAATAGTCATCAGGGGTGAGAAATAGGTTTCAGGGCTGACAAATGTCTCCTAAGGGTGATAAATGGATAACAGAAGTAAAAGATATGTTTTGAAGCGAAATAAAGGCGATGGTTGGCGAGCGATAGGGATGACAAATAGATGTTGTGAGTGACAAATAGCCATTAGCAGTGACAAATAACTCTGTAACAGTGACAAATATCTCATGGCAGTGAAACTTGAAGAAACTCAAGTTCGTTTGAAGAGTTTAACTGTGTATGAGTTTCCTAACTCTACCAACATGGATCTGAAACTTTCCTAGTCATCAAACGACACTGATTAAATGAAGCGAAACGTTTATATTATTTTTCTATCATTTTTCACAATTAGGTGGTTTTATATTATTGTTATAGTGTTACATTTATTAGTTATCAATTATATATTTTTTGTCAAATTTATAATTAATTTATTATTATACTGATACATTTATTAATTATCATTTTTATGTTTTTTCTCATTTTCAGTTATTTCATTATTATTTTACCGTTACATTTATTAATTATCATTTTCAATTTTTTGGTTTTTATCATTTTCATAATTATTTAACTATTATTATGATGTTACATTTATTAATTATTATTTTATATACTGTTTATCTTTTTCATAATTATTTTATTATTATTATTCTGTTATATTTATAAATTTTCAATTTATATGATTTTTTGGCATTTTTATTTATTTTATTATAATTACAGTATTATATTTATTAATTATCACTGTTAGACAGAAAGAAGAACAAGTTTTGAAGTTTTGGAGCCAGTAAGTCAGATAAGCCAAAATCAAGCGCGACGGCTAACACCGCATAGTGGTGACAAATAGTCATCAGTGGTGAGAAATAGATTTCAGGGCTGACAAATGTCTCCTAAGGGTGATAAATAGATAGCAGAAGTAAAAGATATATTTTAAAGCGAACAATAGGCGACGGCTGGCTAGCGATAAAGGTGACAAATATATCTTATGAGTGACAAATAGCCGTTAGTAGTGACAAAAAACTCTGTAACGGTGACAAATAGCTCAGAAAAATAGGAAATACCGACGGTATTATCCGACTAAAAAGTTTTCGTCGAAAATACGTCGGAATGATTGTTTGTTTGTTATTTTCTTGTCTATGTGACAAATTATTTTATTTATTGATTATCAATTTTTATGGATTTTTTTAATTGTTATATTTGTTTTCTCTTTTGGGTTCACCTTCCGTATGTGAGAGCAGCGAGTAAAATGAATGATAACGGTAATGAATGCATATTATTGGTGACAAATAAGTTGACAGAGGCAACAAATGCACATTAGTGGTGACAAATAGGTTGACAGGGGCGACAAATGCGCATGAGGGGTGACAAAAGGCTCTTAACGGTGAAGAAATGCACAAAGGCGACGGCTCCCAGGGGCAAAGGCGGACGGCTCCTGCATGCTATAAGAGTGAAGGATGCCTATTAGTGGTGACAAATAGATCAACAGGGGGGACAAATGCGTATGAAGGGTGACAAATGGATCCGAACGATGAACTATGAGCATGAAGATAAGCCCTACTAATATTAGAACCATCGACAAACCATGCTACCTATAGGGGAAGAACTCCCCTTCATAAAGGTAACCCCTACCTGCGATGGATGGTATCCTTCATTTGACGGCAACCACATCACATAAAGATCAAGCATCCATCATGCAAAGAAAAGGTTACAGAAAAAGAAATTATATTGATAGGGGAAGAGGGTACAAGTAGTTACTCGTCCTCTTTGGGACGGAACCTATCAGGCTGGAGACTCAACACCCCCTTGTTACAAAACAGGCGGTCCACCTTCGCTAAGGCGTCCTGCCACCCTTGTAGGTACACCTGCTTGTATTCCTCCAAAAAGTCACCGCCGCTGCTTTCCCCTGATTGCTGGTCTAGCACCGACAGGGCTTCCTTTCGGAAGCACAGCCTTTTGGCGAGAACCTGCTCTTACGAAGAATCTGACTTCTCAGACGATGACATCTTCACGAGAGTCAAAGGAAATCAGGATGTCCTTAGGGTTCCCCACAGAGTCTCTATTAATAGGAAGGAGACGAAACCCCCAGAGGGAAAAAGAGTCTTCGTGCCTCCCCAACTTTGTGAAATCAAAGCAACGGGACTGTGAAGATCGTTCCATCTCCCCCAACTTTTCTGACTCTCGGTCCTTCCTTTTTGTCGATCATGAGATAGCTTGGACCGAGGTTCCTTTCGTCCGGATACATCAGCCGCATAGTAGATGAGAGGCCGGAGAGAGATACTGCAACGGCTAACACCGCATAGTGGTGACAAATAGTCATCAGTGGTGACAAATAGACTTCAAGGCTGACAAATATCTCGTAAGGGTGATAAATCGATAACAGAAGTCACAATATGTGATGAAGCGAAACAAAGGCGACACCTAGCGAGCAATAAGGGTGACAAATAGCTCGTTATGAGTGACAAATAGCCATTAGAAGTGACAAATAGCTCTGTAATGGTGACAAATAGCTCATGGCAGTGAAACTTGAAGAAACTCAAGTTCGTTTGAAGGATTTAACGCCGTCAATGAGTAAAATGTCCAGTACATTATTTACCTATGCAGACCAAGCGTAGTACACTTCCTTACGTACAACAACAGTAATAGCAAAGCAACTAATATGAAGAGGAGCAACACTACTAGAGTACATAATAGAATAACAACAATACAAGGCACATTTAACATTTGTGTAGTCTATTGGCGTAGTGCCTGGTTCTTTGAATTATAGTCAGGCCCGTGACTTGCATGATATGTAGGCATGGGCCTTTCTTGTAGTTGAGGATGATCAACATACATATGCCTGCTATTGCCAACCCCATTTATAGCAGCATGTGCTTCCTCTACCGAGTGAAAACCCTTATAACGAGCTCTAGGGTATCCATTCACTTGGACAAAGCATTCGAGCCAACTATAATATACACCGGGTTCGCGACCAACCCACACTACATAGCATTTATACCTTCCCATTTTCTAAACCTCAATTCACTGCATGTAAGGTGTTATAAAAGACAATAGGTATGACAGACATAATAATTGCACCAAATTTAATATGAAGTCCAATCCATAAGAGCAAGTTTGTAGATTAGAAAGCATGTAAAATGAAACTACCACTGCATCCGTTTAATATGAAACTATCCAGAGCATATCATATACGAACATATGAAAGGCCTGTAAAATGCATAAACATGGAAGAGGATTAAAAAAAAGGAAGAGGGCATCTGCAGCAGGAACCAGTGACGACAAGGGACCGAGGAGGACGCAGAGGAGACGGGCTCTTCTGCTAGGAAAGCCACCGCTACGCGCACTGATTAAGGGGATGACATTGCGGAGGAGCCTTAATAACTTAAAATAGAAGAGCGGGTGTCAATGTAGGGTCACGAGTGGGATAGGTGTGTCGATTTAACACATCGTTGTAATGGAGGTGGTAACGTAGCCCCTCGGGAGCAGAAAAAAGGGGAATGTTGGGAACCCTAGCCGAATGATCGTCGCTCGATCGGGGCATATTGCAGAGGTGATTGGACAAGAGAGGGTGTTGGCAAATACACTGGATAAGGGTGAAAAATGCCTATCAATGGCGACAACTAGATCTGCAGAGTAGACAAATACAATGGTAAGGGTGAAAAATAGATCCTTCAAACTAACCAATGAAAAGCAGAAGGAGCTGAAAGGAGGTGTCAAGTTCACAAGAGGACAAAAATGTGAACAGTGTATGAAGACTTTATAGAGCAATCAGAAGATCGAAGAACGAAGGGACTTGGTCAATGCCAAGACAGTCAATGTCGACTCATCAAGGTCAACGCCAGTCAAAGAGGACTCCAGAAAGCTCAACTTTTTCTTGACTACAGTCATGAGGTCACAGTCAAAGTCAAAGGTTAATGAATAGATTAGTCAGGTACAGTGATCCAGGTCAAAGACAAGTAGCTAATGGAGAGAAAAGAAGGCAACGGCTGGTCATGTGGTAAGATAAGAGTGATAAATATGCAATAAGGGTGACAAATAGCCCGTATGACTGACAAATGGACGATAAGCGTGTAAATTAGCCAGTAAGGCTGACAAATGGGCTGAAAGGGTGAATCACAGGCTCGGTGTGTCTGGCACATGCTCAACTCGAAGGCAAGGGGCACAGGCTTTGCACGTGATCCGAGGTTACCCTGTCAGAGATATATTCTCTCTCATGGGACAAGGATATTTTCATATTTCAGCCTGATCATCTATTATTCACCCGTTGTCGCCTCTTTTACACTAGTAAGGCCTATTTTTCACCATTGGCCACCTATTTGTCACCCTTAAAGTGTAGCCAAAGCCCTTTTCATCTAACGGGTGACTTGGGTATTTCTCTTTAGCACTCTGAATTGGAGTCGGCTCCCCGGTCGACTCTAGTCGACACTTGTGCAAGTAAAACATTCATCTTTTCACACTTTAGCCTAGTTCTTTAACAAAACTTGAATCTGTCTTCAAAAAACTCATTGATATTCATGAATTAACATTATCAAGCACACACATTAACAGCATTAAAACATAAAAAACTTTGAAGATCAAAATGTATGACAAAAGAAATATCAATGAAGACAGGTATGCCACATTCTGAGGTTTGAGACGTGAAATATTTAAGATCTTGTATTTCCAAAGGTAATGAGGTCGGCCCCAAACCGGACTCTAAACATATTACAATCACCCTCATTAAATGTCCATGATGTCTCCCCCTTCCTTGATAATTCTTGAACATATTTCAGTACATAAATGTCACAGTTGAGGCTTCCAGCTGCCTGTTGGGGACATTCGTTGTCGAAGACAAGATCCCATTTCTCAACTCCCTCGAATATCCCATAGAGCTTCAGAGACCCCCGTACAACTACAGCCTGCAAATGAAAGGTTATAAATTATTAAGGAATAATTAAAAGACAATATAAGTATCTATGATTTCGGGTACATGGATAAGAAAAAGTACCCAATTTCTTGTAGTGGCATCATGGATGGCCATGCCTCTCATGGAATTGTATGAGACAAAGTGGCGATTCTTCGTGTCAACAGCAAGTAGATGCCAGTGACCTCCAGAGTGTAACACGAAGAATAAATATTTGTTCCTCTACAGTTCTGAGAATTCAACATTCTCGTAGGCGCACTCCAACAATTCATTGGATTTTTCGGAGTTGGCCGTTGTCCTGCCGTTTATGTGATTCACCAAAGTGGTGGGAAAACAAACCCACTAATGAAAGGTGTCAAATTCATTGAATCGTGAGTGGAGGAGGTACATCATGGCATCGATCACCTACAAATTAACAATCATGATTCTATTAGCAGTAGAAACACAAGTTTAGGGTAGGGCGAGTGACAAAAAATTTCACAATTTTCCAAAAAAATTACCGTATCATCTATCATCTGGCTGTATAATAGATCAATGACATGACGACGGTTCAAAACAATCCCATTCTGTAATTGAAATATGGGGCCACTATATTGCATAAAAAATTTGATGGTAGTCAGAGTAAGGCGGATCAGGATAATTATAGAAACTATAAGAGGACAACTTACTCAATATCCCCAGAGGCACAAGCATCAATGAATTCATTCACAATCATGTTATCTATCGACTTCAGCAGGCCTTTGCAGATCCAATCAGTACTCTGTATGAGCTCTCTGTAAGCGTCGGCTTCATCTCCCTTCTACATTTATGCCAATATACCAATCTTAGATTCTATACTATAGGAAGTAGGAACAACGCAGACTCACCTTCTTCTTCCCCCGTCCTGCAATTTTCTTTGCAGGTGCCCGCCTTTTCCTCACGGGCTTCTCGTGTAGCATTATGCATTTTTATTATAATAATTCCATATAAGTTAATTATTTATTGGCTCAACTTCTAATGAAATTATTAAAAATCTAGAAAAATATGTATCTAGTGTAAAATTGAAATTGTAATAACTTTATCTTCAGGTAAGAGCCCAAAATAAAATCCGTGAAGGCCCAATTTCATATTTTTAGTAATTTTTCGTGGGTTAGAAGGCCTAGTTTAACCATCGCAATTTGGGCCCAATTATAGCCCAATTGTGCTCCGATTCGAGCCAAACCCTAGCCCATTGATAGGTCCATGTTTTCTCTTCGGAAACCCTAAGTCTAGATGCTTCTACTGGCGGCGACGGCAGTGGATTAGAACCTTATCCGAGTTTTTCACCGGAGTTTCTTCTTTGGACTCTTCAACCTAATTCGATCGCTAGGAGTCCCTATAGGTTCTATTTATAGAGGGCTTTCGACACCCTAGAACCCCATTTGCACCGGCATCAGGCGGCGAGACCGATCGTGATCGGACGAGGGGGAAATTGGGCGTTCTAGGAGCGATACCTAGGGTTCAGGCGACCCCTCTTCTTCATCCTTCTTTCCTTCAAGCACAGGTAGGTGTCTCTCAGGCCAAACAGAAATCTAATAATACCAGCTTGTGCGTCTCCAAGGGCTCTTTCTTTTGATACCTAATTGCCCAATTTTCGTTCATCTTGCTGTTCAAATTTTACGTTTTACTCCAAGGTGTATCAAAAGGACAACTTTCATGATTATTAGTTAAAGATTTAATCTTGTTGTGTTATATCTAAATCAAAGCATGCTATTTTACACGAAATTTTATGCTCTTTCGAATGGTAGTATTTTCCCTAATTCTTATTCATTCTATCATGAGCAATCGAAGTTTTAGTGTAACATGTCGAAGTTCATCATTGGCGGGTTTCCCAGGTCATGTGACGCATCTTTCGGAAGCTGTTACAGCCTGACGGCCGCTCGATAGACCGTCACCTTAGCCTGATGGCCCTACGACAGACCGTCACAAGCCCCTATGTTTTAAAATTTTTGAAATTTTAATCTGATTGTTTTTCTGGTACGTAACGCACCTACTATAGACCGTTACATGCTTGTAATGCCCCTTCATTAGACCGTCACGTTCTCCTGACAGTGTTTTTAAACTTTGTTTATGCATTCTTAAAACCAGAAACTTGCTATGTTAGTAAGATATCTTGATCTATAAACAAGACAGAACGTGATGTTAATATTGTATTATGATCATAAACCTTAATTTTTCATTGTTCTACATGAAAGATATTTAGAAAATCCTAAGTTGAATGATCATGAAGAATTTGATAAAAACCCTTAGTTAATACTTGTATAAATTCTGAATTATGTAAGATATATATTTGATCTTAGCATTATTGTTTGATAGTCATGCCACTCCGGTGGGATTGACTAACCGCACCGTCTTGGTTTCCATGTTTATTAGCCTCAATGCTTGTAATAGATGGGACTCTCCGCCGGATACTCCTTCCGTCGGACTAGGACCACTATTATGAGACCTCCGTAAGACCCCGTGAGCCTGGGATTCCCACCAGGACGCCGGGCAGGTTGTACCCTAAAGACCTGAACCTATGAACGTGGTTTGAATCGTGTTTTTGGGCCAGTTCAAGTTGGACTAATCTGTGTACTGTAACGGCCCAAGATTGGACCGTCACATCATCGTAACGGCCCTGTGTACGATCGTCACGTTCCTATAACGGCCCAGTTATCGACCGTCACAGGTAAGATATTCTTGTATTCTCGACGTTCTTATATTTCTCTTGTTTATTATCATGAAGCAGTTATCAAGCTTGGCCTTGAACTGTGAGATCATGTGTGATCCTTGTTTACATCCTTGTTACCCAAAGACTCATAGTCTTTCTACTCGATGTCATTCCAATTTTGTTGGAATGTCTCTTGATCTTAGAAGTAAGTTCGTGAGCTTAACCTTGGAACTCTTGGCCATTAATGTGATGAATGTCTAGACTAGGATCTTTGATCTAAACCTTTCAATGCCAACGCATCATAAAGGGCTCGGTCTGGCCCTGGGAGGAGCGCCCGAAAGTACTTGTGTCCCGGGGAGGTTGTAATGACAAGGTTTGGCATTGCACCGAAGTGCATGACTAGCGTGATTGGTCTATGACATTTCCACTGTTACTCAATTACTTGGAAATTTCTGCGTGATGTGATATGCGTGCTTGATATGGCCAATTCCATTTATCATTTCATGACATGAAAAGTTCTTGTTATACTTGTGTTTACTCTTTACTTGAAGGCTCATGTTCTTTTTCTTATCTATCACTTGTCATTTATTTATCATCGCTTTTATTACAATGTTATTCATAATGGTTAATCACTTTAATTATGCATGATGATAGAGATTTAAAATCCTACTGAGCTTTGCTCACCCCTACTTTCCAATCCTTTTCAGGTAGTTCTGATGAGGACATGCGTTCCGATGGGGACAGGAACGAGTGATGCCAGGAGCGAGCCATTTAGAGTTTATGTTCAAGTCAAGTTTGGATTAGTTGTTATCTAGAGTTGATGTATTTTCCATTAATGAGATAGAAGTCCACAAGGAGTTGGGTGTAATCGAATACTTTCTCTTATCATTATTATTATTATCAATAAAGTTGGGTTAATTGTTTCTTTATTATTGGCTTGGTGGTTAGTCTCTTGTGACAACGTGTGCTCTGATTGACATGATTGATTTAAACTGCTACGTTTCGATTTTTCACGTCGGGGCGTGACAGTTTTTGTGGTATCAGAGCCTAGGTTTTCTTTAGACCCTAGGTTGCTAGTAGTGTTATAGAATATTTAACATTAGTAAAGTCAGAATCTGACCCAGTGAGTTGGGTAGAAACCTGGGCTAAGATTAGTTAATTAATTAACTACAAGAAGATAGATTCATTAGAACGTTCTTAATCACTTTTCTTATGCTATAGGAATTTCCTGTGATGGCGGCAGAACGCGCTCAATGGCGAGACATGCAACGTACCGTGTAGGGCCTGACCCAGGCCTTACAGCAAGTTGCCCAAGGTGGCGGATAGCAAGAAGTAGGCAATCTACATCGGAACTTTCAAGGCATGAATCCCCCACATTTTAGTGGATCTCCGGACCCAGATGAGGCCGAGAATTGGTTGAAGGAGACGGAGACGATCTTCAGGGTTATGCAGTGCGGAGATCAGGATCGCGTCCTGTTAGCGACTTTCCAGTTAGAACGTGATGCTCGTGCTTGGTGGGAAGCCGTGGACGCCACGCTTGGGAATAGGCGTGCCACGTGGAGCGAGTTCAAAGAGTTTTTCAATAGCAAGTATTTTTCAGATCGGGTGCAGGAGAAGAAAGCGACCGAGTTTGCTACTTTGAAACAAAGAAACTTCTCGGTTGCGGAGTTTGAAGCACAGTTTTCTAGATTGTGTAAGTATGCCCCACACTTGGTGTCCACTGAGAAAATGAAGGCTAAAAGATTTTTGAATGGTTTGAAGCTTCAGTACATCAATCAGTTGGCCCCCTTGGAAATCCATATCTATGCTGAGATAGTAAGGAAAGCACAAGTTTTGGAAGACGTGATGGAAATGACTGACCGGATCAGAGGTCGGGATAAGAAGAAAGAACAGACTACCAGTTCCGGGAACTTTAAACCCGATAATGGTCAGAAGAGGCCCAATGGCGGGCTGAGTTTTTCTAAAAGCAAGAAGCCCGGGGAAGGTGAGAAGAAAGTTGGACCAGTTGTGCCGTCCAAGGTAGTTTGCAAGTACTGTGACCGTCTAGGTCACAAGATGGAAGAATGTTGGCGCAAGTTAGGTGCTTGTTTGAGGTGTGGTAGCAGGGACCATCGAATTCCAGAATGTCCCCTTATTAATGAACCAGCCGCATCTGATAAGTTGCGAGGAAGTTCCAAGCGGCAAGGCAGGCTCCAAGCTCTCCAGGAGGCAGAGACCGAGAACCAGACTACCGAAGAAGGAGGTATTGTCGAAGGTACTCTTACTATTCTTTCCAAGCCAGCATTCATACTTTTCGACACTGGGGCCACTCATTCTTTTATATCTCTGAAATTTGCTAAGACTTTGTCGGTGGAACCGGTGTTATTGGACTCTCATCTTATGATATCCACCCCTATTGGTTCAGGATCTGAGATTAAATATTATTATCCTTCTAGTGAAGTTTTGATCAATGGTTGTAATTTATCTGCCAATTTAGTATGCATGAAGATTAAAGATTATGACGTAATCTTAGGGGCTGATTGGTTATCTAAGCATGGTGCTAGTGTTCATTATAAATCAGGAGTAGTGTCTTTCCCTGGACGTCCGAAACTTTCTTTCTCTGGCTCTAGGCTATCCAAGTTCGTGCCACTCATTTCGGCACTTCGGGCGGATAAGTTGTTAAGAAAGGGGTGTCCAACATTCTTGGCTTTGATTTCTTTAACTGATCAAAAGAAAGTGGAGTTGAAGGATATCCCTATTATTCAAGATTTTCCGGAGGTATTTCCAAATGAATTGCCAGGTCTTCCCCCTGAAAGAGAGGTGGTTTTCTCTATCGATCTGATTCCTAGAGCCTCGCCTGTTTCGAGAGCCCCCTATCGTATGTCCCCTACTGAGTTAAGAGAATTGAAGGTGCAGTTGTTAGACTTGCTAGAAAGAGGGTTCATTCATCATCCGAGTACTTTCCCGTGGGGTGCTCCTGTTCTTTTTGTAAGGAAGAAAGATGGTTCCTTGAGGCTGTGTATCGATTATCGTCAGTTGAATCAACTCACCGTGAAGAACAAGTACCCATTACCAAGGATCGATGAATTATTTGATCAGATATCAGGAGCCCAGTATTTCTCAAAGATCGATCTCAGATCTGGGTATCATCAGTTGAGGATAAAAGATGAAGATATTTTTAAGACGGCATTCCGTAGCAGGTATGGGCATTTTGAATTTGTGGTGATGCCATTTGGACTAACAAATGCTCCTGCAGCTAATGAATAGTGTGTTTAGGCCCTACTTGGATCAGTGGGTCGTGGTATTTATCGATGATATTCTGATATATTCAAGGAGCAAGGAGGAGCATGAAAGGCACTTGAGAATGGCGTTGCAAATATTAAAAGAGCATCAGCTGTACGCCAAGTTTAGTAAATGTGAGTTCTGGTTGCAAGAGGTATCTTTTCTTGGGGCACATTATTTCTAAAGAGGGAAACGTAGTAGACCCTTCAAAAGTTGAGGCTGTACGTAATTGGGAAAGACCTGTGAATGTAACTGAGATCAGAAGTTTCTTAGGTTTAGCAGGCTATTATCGAAGGTTCATTAAGGATTTCTCCAAGATTGCAGTACCTTTGACAAGGTTAACTCATAAGGAGAATTGTTTTGAGTGGACTGATGATTGTGAGAAGAGTTTTCAGACTTTGAAGGGGTGTTTGACCACTGCCCCAGTTTTGGCCTTACCCTTAGGTGAAGGAGGTTTTGAAGTTTATACCGATGCTTCGGGGATCGGTTTAGGTTGTGTATTGATGCAACGAGGGAAAGTGATAGCTTATTCCTCCAGGCAGTTGAGAAAACATGAAGAGAATTACCCTGTTCATGATTTGGAGTTAGCAGCTGTTGTGTTTGCTCTTAAGATATGGAGGCATTATCTTTATGGAGAAACTTTCATAGTGTACTCAGACCATAAGAGCTTAAAATATCTATTTTCTTAAAAGGAGTTGAATATGAGATAGAGAAGGTGACTAGAGTACTTAAAGGATTTTGACTACTCAATTGAATATCATCTCGGAAAGGGGAATGTTGTGGCAGATGCTTTAAGCAGGAAGCCGACAGCTAGGCTAGCCAGTTTGATGATTCAAGAATGGAAGTTGTTAGAACAGTTTGCCAGTCTAGATATTACAGAAAAGGAAGATTGAATCTTCGTGGCTCATGTCCAGCTTCGTTCAGAATTACTAGCAGAAATTAAGCAATTGTAGAATAATGACCCAGTGCTCGTAGAAATTAAAGAACATATGGATAGTCGACCAGATTTTATGTTAGCTGATGATGGGAGGTTGTTGTTTCGAGGAAGAACATGTGTCCCTGATTCCATGCAAATAAAGAAGAAGATTCTTGAAGAAGCACACAGATCTAAGTATACTATACACCCAGGAGTTACAAAGATGTACAGAGATTTCAAGAGAACCTTTTGGTGGCCGAACATGAAAAGAGAAGTGGCCGATTTTGTGAGCAGGTGTTTAGTATGTCAACAAGTTAAAGCAGAGCATTTCAGACCTGTTGGGAAGTTAAAGCCTCTTGAAATAGCACAATGGAAGTGGGAAAGTGTCGGTATGGATTTTATTATGGGTTTACCCCGAACACGAGGAGGCCTTGATGGAATTTGGGTGATCATTGACCGACTGACAAAGGCCGCACACTTTTTACCCATTAAGTCAAAGTGAACCGTGGATATTTTGGCTGCCATGTATGTAAAGGAAATAATAAGATTACATGGAGTGCATGTGTCCATTATATCTGACAGAGACCCCAGGTTTACATCTCACTTTTGGAAAGGACTGCAAGCATCATTAGGCACTCGTTTGAACTTCAGTACAGCTTTTCACCCTCGGACTAACGGGCAGACTGAGAGAGCAAATTAGATTGTTGAAGACATGTTGAGAGCCTGTATAATTGATTTTGGAGGTAGTTGGCATGAACATTTACCTTTGATTGAGTTTGCTTACAATAATAGTTATCAATCCAGCATTCAGATGGCACCGTTTGAAGCTTTGTATGGCAGGAGTTGTAGATCCCCTCTTTGTTGGGAAGAAATTGGCGAAAAGCAATGGCTCGGGCCAGATCTTATCTCAAAATCGTCAAAGAACATCCAAGTTATCAGAGATCGTTTGAAGGTCGCCCAGTCCAGACAAAAGAGCTATGCAGATAATAGAAGACGGGAGTTAGAATTTCAGATTGGGGATCATGTATTTATGAAAGTATCACCATCAAGAGGAATTAGAAGATTTGGAATTCGATGCAAGTTAAGCCCAAGGTTTGTTGGCCCATTTGAGATTTTAGAAAGGGTAGGCGAAGTTGCCTATAGATTGACCCTACCACCGCAGTTAGCTGGTATTCACGATGTGTTCCATGTATCTATGCTTCGGAAGTATGTCTATGACCCTTCGCACATAATCCAACATGCTGATTTGGAATTGAAGAAGGACTTATCTTATGAAGAGAAGCCTATCAAGATATTGGACTTCAAGCAGCAGTAACTCAGGAATCGATCCATCCCGATGGTCAAGGTCCAGTGGAGTCGGCGTGGAGCAGAGGAGGCAACATGGGAGTCCGAGGATGCAATCAGGAAATTATATCCTGAATTGTTTTAAGGTTGGTTGTTAGCAAATTCGATGAATTTGGGGACCAAATTCCTTAAAGAGGGGGAGGGTGTAGCATTCTGCATTTTTATTATAATAATTCCATATAAGTTAATTATTTATTGGCTTAACTTCTAATGAAATTATTAAAAATCTAGAAAAATATGTATCTAGTGTAAAATTGAAATTGTAATAACTTTGTCTTCAGGTAAGAGCCCAAAATAAAATCCGTGAAGGCCCAATTTCACGTTTTTAGCAGTTTTTCGTGGGTTAGAAGACCTAGTTTAACCATCGCAATTTGGGCCCAATTCTAGCCCAATTGTGCTCCGATTCGAGTCAAACCCTAGCCCATTGATAGGTCCTTGTTTTCTCTTTGAAAACCCTAAGTCTAGATGCTTCTACTGGCGACGGCGGTGGCAGATTAGAACCTTATCCAAGTTTTTCACCGGAGTTTCTTCTTTGGACTCTTCAACCTAATTTGATCGCTAGGAGTCCCTATAGGTTCTATTTATAGAGGGCTTTCGACACCCTAGAACCCTATTTGCACCAGCATCAGGTGGCGAGACCGATCGTGATCGTACGAGGGGGAAATTGGGCGTTCTAGGAGCGGTACCTAGGGTTCCGGTGACCCCTCTTCTTCGTCCTTCTTTCCTTCAAGCAAAGGTAGGTGTTTCTCAGGCCAAATAGAAATCTAATAATACCAGCTTGTGCGTCTCCATGAGCTCTTTCTTTTGATACCTAATTACCCAATTTTCGTTCATCTTGCTATTCAAATTTTACGTTTTACTCTGAGGTGTATCAAAAGGACAACTTTCATGATTATTAGTTAAAGATTTAATCTTATTGTGTTAGATCTAAATCAAAGCATGCTATTTTATATGAAATTTTATGCTCTTTCGAATGGTAGTATTTTCCCTAATTCTTATTCATTCTATCATGAGCAATCAAAGTTTTAGTGTAACATGTCGAAGTTCATCGTTGGCGGGTTTTCCAGGTCATGTGACGCATCTTTCAAAAGCCGTTACAACCTGACGGCCGCTTGATAGACCGTCACCTAAGCCTGACGGCCCTACGACAGACCGTCACATGCCCGTGTGTTTTAAAATTTTTGAAACTTTAATCTGATTATTTTTCTGGTACGTAACTCACCTACTATAGACCGTTACATGCTTGTAACGCCCCTTCATTAGACCGTCACGTTCTCCTGACAGTGTTTTTAAACTTTGTTTATACGTTCTTAAAACCAGAAACTTGCTATGTTAGTAAGATATCTTGATCTATAAACAAAGCAGAACGTGATGTTAATATTGTATTATGATCATAAACCTTAATTTTTCATTGTTCTACATGAAAGATGTTTAGAAAATCCTAAGTTGAATGATCATGAAGAATTTGATAAAAACCCTTATTTAATACTTATATAAATTCTGAATTATGTAAGATATATATTTGATCTTAGCATTATTGTTTGACAGTCATGCCACTCCGGTGGGATTGACTGACCGCACCGTCTTGGTTTCCGTGTTTATTAGCCTCAATGCTTGTAATAGATGGGACTCTCCGCCGGATACTCCTTCTGTCGGACTAGTACCACTATTATGAGACCTCCGTAAGACCCCGTGAGCCTGGAATTCGCACCAGGACGCCGGGCAGGTTGTACCCTAAAGACCTGAACCTATGAACATGGTTTGAATCGTGTTTTTGGGCCAGTTCAAGTTGGACTGATCTGTGTACTGTAACGGCCCAAGATTGGACCGTCACATCATCGTAACGGCCCTGTGTACAACCGTCACGTTCCTGTAACGGCCCAGTTATCGATCGTCACAGGTAAGATATTCTTGTATTCCCGTTGTTCTTATATTTCCCTTGTTTATTATCATGAAGCAGTTATCAAGCTTGGCCTTGAACTGTGAGATCATGCGTGATCCTTGTTTACATCCTTGTTACCCAAAGACTCATAGTCTTTCTACTCGATGTCATTCCAATTTTGTTGGAATTTCTCTTGATCTTAGAAGTAAGTTCGTGAGCTTAACCTTGGAACTCTTGGCCATTAATGTGATGAATGTATAGACTAGGATCTTTGATCCAAACCTTTCAATGCCAACGCATCATAAAGGGCCCGGTCTGGTCCTGGGAGGAGCGCTCGAAAGTACTTGTGCCCCGGGGAGGTTGTAATGACAAGGTGTGGCATTGCACCGAAGTGCATGACTAGCGTGATTGGTCTATGACATTTCCACTGTTACTCAATTACTTAGAAATTCCTGCGTGACGTGGTATGCGTGCTTGATATGGCCAATTCCATTTTTCATTTCATGACATGAAAATTTCTTGTTATACTTGTGTTTACTCTTTACTTGAAGGCTCATGTTCTTTTTCCTATCTATCTCTTGTCATTTATTTATCATCGCTTTTGTTACAATGTTATTCATAAATGGTTAATCACTTTAATTATGCCTGATGATAGAGATATAAAATCCTACTGAGCTTTGCTCACCCCTACTTTCCAATCCTTTTCAGGTAGTTCTGATGAGGACGTGCGTTCCGATGGGGACGGGAACGAGTGATGCCAGGAGCGAGCCATTTAGAGTTTATGTTCAAGTCAAGTTTGGATTAGTTGTTATCTAGAGTTGATGTATTTTCCATTAATGAGATAGAAGTCCACAAGGAGTCGGGTGTAATCGAATACTTTCTCTTATCATTATTATTATTATCAATAAAGTTGGGTTAATTGTTTCTTTATTATTGGCTTGGTGGTTAGTCTCTTGTGGCAACGTGTGCTCTGATTGACATGATTGATTTAAACTGCTACGTTCCGATTTTCCGCGTCGAGGCGTGACATCTCGTCCCGTTGATGAAGGGACTGAGAAAAGACACCTTCACGATGGTCACCATGCCCATTGGTCGCCTCCATCTGAGCTTGGATATCACCTTGCACATCCTCTTCAGGGGCTGCCTTAGATGGCATGGTATCATTCGTACTTTGTTGAGGGGGCCTTGGAGGTGGGACATCGACGGTATTGTCCATTTCAGAGGTTTGACATATATTTTGCTCAACATTTTCAGCCCCTAGCACTTCCTTGACAGGGGCTGCCGGAGGTGGCATGACATCAACCGTCACCTATTCGACGGGCCTAGGAGGTGCTGCATCAGCGGTAATGTGAGCCTCTTGCACCCTAGCCAGAAAGAAGGCCCTCATTTCCTCAAGTAGCCGCTGCTGGATCTTCAATGTAGCGGCAATATCCTGCAGCACATGCATGCATTGAGCTGATGAAAGAGTCTCCTGAGCACTGGGTCGGGTCATCATCTGACCACCGTACCCCGTGTCCCTTTCACTTGGCTCAATAAGGAGCCCTTCGATCACCTGCATTTCAAACCACATCACTTCGGTTATTCATTAATGTTGAATGACAAAGAAGATTTTTTTAGTACTCATAATACCTGTTAGCCTCGCAGGGATCCAATGGAGAATTTTAATTTCCTATCTAGGAATGGCCCCCACCTAGATAGTCGGGGGAATGCCACCTGCCTTAGTGGCTGCCGCACCCGTGTGTGCTCAAAAAACCAGACCTGTAATATGAAATATATCAAGTTATTTTACAATGCAATAGAATTAATGATTGACACATTAATTATTACACAACAAAAATAAAAAAACTTACAACAAGTGCAGCAGAACAACCAAATATAAATGTATGGGCCTGGGATGCATCCCCGACTCTTCTCTTAGCATGGTCAATTGTACCTGACCGTCATTTTTGGACCGCCAACACTAATTGCTCAAACTTGTGCATCGTTACCTATTGCACGACGGCTGCCCAGTTGTAATCTGAAACTCTGCCAATGTCATCTAAGCATGACAACATCTGTTGTGGACAAGAATGCGTCGACCGTGGGCAAAGGAAAGTGGACAGTAAGAGTACAATCCACAGCCGGACAGTGTCGGCCACATCCTGCTCTTCATCGGACCAAACAATTTGTTGGATGAGAGAGCACACTTTCTTCCGATCAAATGTTGCTGCAAATCCAAATCGATGTTGCAACTTCGCCTTCTGTTTCGCGGATCCATAATGTTGAACCGGCTGACCGGAGCAAGGTAATCCTAAAATTATGCCCACATCTTCCACACTGAATGTGACCTCCTTACTACCCATACGGAAGTAATTTCCTCCACTATGGGCGTAAATAATCTCCTCCAATAGTGTCATGGTGAAGGTGACATGAGAAGCATTGTCAACATATGGACCAAAGGGTGTGGTCCTCATCAATGACTTGTGGCATTCCCGAAATGGCATCTGATCCCTGTCCTTCATGTTAATTTTCATAGAACACTAGGTGGAGATGACCCTTGTATTCACTAGATTCAAGAAAATGTGTAAACAAGAAATTCAGTTAATTGATTGATCAAGAAATACAAAAAATATTAAGAGTAAGACAAGGGTGACAAATGTATAGACAAGGGAGTTTAGGCATGGCAAATAGGTGCTTAAGGGTGACAAACATATGACATTCGGAGACATGTAGGTCTAAATCTGACACAAATATGTAGATATAAGCTTGACAAATAAATAGGTGGATAAGGGGGCCAAATAGCTATGTAAGGGAGATGAGGAACCACACTACCTTTAACTTGTCGTCCTGAAGTGGAGGCCTTAGAAACCCTAGGTATGTGAAACGTTTCTTCTTCGGCCGTAGGAACCGGTACAATTTCTTGAGATGTAGGTGGGACATCCAGTTTACGGTAGACGGAGCGTTGCATGGGTGTCTCCTTCGGCTCCATGGCTGTCAGTGATGAAAGAGGGCTCGCAATTTAGGAGTGGTCGAATTGCAAATGACGGAGAGGTCGCAAATGGCATCGCGAGGAAGATGAGATGCTGAGCACGATGGAGAGACGAACCGACTTCTGGTAGGCTGCGTAATAGCCAAGACATGGCGGGAAGGGTAAATAAGTAATTGGGGATTTTTAATTTCGAGGTTCTAGTTCAGCGTCATCATTTCTGTCGATGTGGCCTGCGGCGTTGGATCGGCGGCAATACGAGAACAACACCCACGCGTGGCCGACGTGTCCCGTTTTCCACGTGGTAGTTTGGAGCTTAAGGGCGACAAATGTGTCTACACGGGTGACAAATGCGTTAGCAAGGGTGACAAATACCCTGCTAACAGTGACAAATAGGGCTCAATAGAGACAAGGCTGACGCGCGACTTTCAAGGCAGTGTAAGAGTAAGGGTGACGTCTTGTGGACTTTAGTGGTGACAATTTGGTGAGTGTGGGTGACAAATGCTCAACTGGAGTAACAAGTAACTGGACGTCAGTGTATCGCTGTTAATCGTTAGGTGCCAGGTTCGAAACAACGTTCTGCCGTGTTTTCATTTACATTTTTAAATAAGTTATATTAAAAAAACTGAAGGAAACCTTAAGTTGAAGCTAAGATTCGAACCTGGAGAAACCTGTTCAAATGGCATAACAATAAACGAAATGATACAACATGTCATTTCAATTTGTTTATTCTATTATATATATATATATATATATATATATATATATATATATATATATATTAGTTTTCCGTATCGATACGCAATGTCCAATCCAGTCTCGAGCCGTGGCCGGGACGATCGGTTCGACAGGGACGGCCACACCTGCCCCGAATGATGTGCACGTGACTCAAGGGTGACGTTGATTATTATCCTGAGTGCTTCCATGTGGCATTCCCCGCAAGGAGCCCTAGCTCCCGAAAATGAATAATTTTCGTGATGGTAAATTCAAAACACATGAGTTTGGCGGGGGCACGGCGCAATAAGGAAATGGTCAACATGTGACCGATACGCCTCTGAGTACCTTTTCGCACCCCGATGTGGGCCTTTCAAGGTAGCTAGGCTTTTCAACACGCTGTCTCTTCCTTGTATAGGAATCGACTTATCGGCCATGCAGCCCCATTGCTTGGTGATTAATCAAACGTTTTCCCCTCTTATTGCCATGATCGACCTTTATGGCACGGCGGGTCGCCAGTCTCGACCCGATGCCCACCATCGTCTGCTTAGATCAGAAGGAGCGTACCTTCAGTTAGTCCATACCATTCTAGTCTTGGAACCTGAACACATTGTCACACACAAATGATTGGCACGCCCTATCATGAGTAAAACTGATAAAAGATACAATGATATTTGATTATGGCACCTGAGTGCTTCCACGTGACATTCCCCATGAGGAGCCCTAGGTCCCGAAAATGAATAATTTTCGTGACGGTAAATTCAAAACACATGAGTTTGACCGGGGCACGGAGTAATAAGGAAATGGTCAACATGTGATCGTTATGCCTCTGAGTACCTTTTCGCATCCCGATGTGGGCCTTTCAAGGTAGCTAGGCTTTTCAACATGATGTCTCTTCCTTGTATAGGAATCGACTTATCGGCCATGCAGCCCCATTGCTTGGCGATTAATCAAACGTTTTTCCCTCTTATCGCCGTGATTGACCTTTATGGCACGGCGGGTCGCCAGTCTCGACTCGATGCCCACCATTGTTTACTTAGTGATAAGAAGGAGCGCACCTTCGGTTAGTCCAGACCATTCCAGTCTTGGAACTTGAACACATTGTCACACACAAGTGATTGGCACGCCCTATCGTGAGTAAAACTGATAAAAGATACAATGATATTTGATTATGGCACCTGAGTGCTTCCACGTGGCATTCCCCGCGAGGAGCCCTAGCTCCCGAAAATGAATAATTTTCGTGACGGTAAATTCAAAACACATGAGTTTGACGGGGGCACGGAGCAATAAGGAAATGGTCAACATGTGACCGATACGCCTCTGAGTACCTTTTCGCACCCCGATGTGGGCCTTTCAAGGTTGCTAGACTTTTCAACACGATGTCTCTTCCTTGTATAGGAATCGACTTATCGGCCATGCAGCCCCATTGCTTGGCGATTAATCAAACGTTTTTCCCTCTTATCGCTGTGATCGACCTTTATGGCACTGTGGGTCGCCAGTCCCGACCCGATGCCCACCATTGTCTGCTTAGTGATCAGAAGGAGCGCACCTTCAGTTAGTCCAGACCATTCCAGTCTAGGAACCTGAATACATTGTCACACACAAGTGATTGGAACGCCCTATCGTGAGTAAAACCGATAAAAGATACAATGATATTTGATTATGGCACCTGAGTGCTTCCACGTGGCATTCTCCGCGAGGAGCCCTAGCTCCCGAAAATGAATAATTTTCGTGACGGTAAATTCAAAACACATGAGTTTGGCGGGGGCACGAACAATAAGGAAATGGTCAACATGTGACCGATACGCCTCTGAGTACTTGTTCGCACCCCGATGTGGGCCTTTCAAGGTAGCTAGGCTTTTCAACACGCCCTCTCTTTCTTTTATAGGAATCGACTTATCGGTCAAGCAGGGTTTGATGTACCGCTCCGGGATGTCTCGACTCGTACGTCCCGACCCCACCCAAGTGGTGGGCGGGACGCCTGGGTCGTGACCGGGACGCTTCATTATTTTAATATTTTATTTTTTATATATAATATATATAAATAGTCTTTTTTTACTTTGTTGTATTATTTTATATGTATTATATATATAAAGAGTCTTTTTTTATTATAACATTTTACGAGATGGACCGACACGGAGCGAATATGCACTGACCCGACCCGTGCCGGGCCATGACTGGGACGGGCGGGTCGGTTGAGACCATAAACCCTGCTTTCAAGGTAGCTAGGCTTTTCAACATGCTCTCTCTTCTTTTTATAGGAATCGACTTATCGGCCATAAAAAAAAAACTAAAAATTTCTAAATTACAGATCTCAAAATATGAAATAATAATTTTTGTAGATCTAATGACATTTTTACTGAGGGAGATTTTATCCTTTTATATGAAGAAATGAATGAATGACAAAAAATCATGAATGAATGAATGAAAACATGGCGCCAAATGAAAATATGGCGCCAAATAAAAAGAGACAAGAACATGCAGACGACCCCTTTCCTGACCTCCTTAGTCCTTCCCCCTTCCTCCTCCTTCAACCACTGCATCCCTTTCCTCTCTCACGATCGCACCCGCCTCTCAATCTCTTACCCAGGGGCGGTGGAGTGGCGAGGGCGGCCGGAGGTGAGCTCCGGCAGCGGCGATGGTCAAATTCTTTCCGGCGGACACCCCCCCATCGTAGGTATTCCCCTCTCTCCCTCTCCCGTTGGCCCCCCTTCTTGAGTACATATTATCCCCAAATGGTCAATATGTACTCAAGAGTTGCATAGAGATTACTTTTAAGTAAACCAACTGCTCCTTTGAGAATTTTAACCTTCATGCCAGATCTACAAGACGAACCTTTTCTTTTTATCACCTGCTGTACTCTTACAACATCAGATGAAATTCCAAGCCACAATAGCATTGGGAGGGTGGGAAGAGGGATGTGGGTATAAATGTGTGTGTGTAAATGTGGATATGACCCTTTTTTCATTTTTGCCCCTTCAAGACTATTGTTATGATATATGTGATTAGTATTATTGGATGTGAATTAAATTGGTAGACAGGTGTGGATGCCGATATGTAAGAAAATGAGTATGTGAATGCGAGTATGTTAATGATGTTTTTCCAGAAGATGATGTCGATGTCAACCACGGTGTATGAATATGGAAGTGAAAGTGGATGTGGATATGGATGTATATGTGACCAAATAGGATGTACAAGTGTGGAAAATAATCAATATTTAGGGGAGATGTACACGATATTTTCTTAGATATAGTGATAAGACATATTGATATGATTTTTTAATGTGTTAGGTAAATATGGCTAGAATTGATCATTCATGGATGAATCGTAGAGTAGTTGATAGAGTGGTGTCAGAGGAGTTTAAAGATGGAGTAGATAGTTTTATTCAGTTTGTATTGGGGCATCCAACAGCAGTGGGCCAGTGTGGTAACATTTGATGTCTTTGTTTACGTTGTAAAAACAAGAGATTTCATTCGCTGTAGGATGTGCAAGCTCATTTATACAGAAAAGGGTTCACGAAATATTATATGAATTGGGTGTGTCATGGTGAGGAGTTCTGGTCATATGAGCTCGGTAATGTTGCAAGCACAAGTACCTATGCAGACATGGTACTTGATGCTGCTGGCCCTAACTTTAATGTACAAGGGGAACACGTGTACAACGAAGAACCACCAAACAAGTCGGCAGAAAGATTTTATCAGTTACTTCGGGATGCTGATGAGCCGCTGCGGGATGGTTGTAAAAATCACACTCGGTTGTCTGCTGTCTCATAGTTGTTGAATTTGAAATCCGAATTTCACCTTAGTGAGAGTTGTTTTGACCGTATGCTCCTCCTTATCAAGAGTATGTTGTCTCGAGATGAGAAGCTACCTGAAAATTTTTACCGTGCAAAGAAGATGGTCAATGAGTTAGGACTTGAATACCAAAAAATAGATTCATGCCCTAATCACTGTATGCTATATTATGAAGGTAATGTAGACAAAAGATCATGTGATATTTGTCAGCATGATAGATTTAAACCTAAGAGAGGGGACAATTCAAAGCAGAAGGATGTGCCTTACAAGTCATTACGATACTTCCCTCTTACGCCCAGATTGCAGCGGATGTATATGTCATGAAAGACAGCTCGGCATATGATATGGCACACGGAGAGAGTAGGTTGTGTAGATGATATAATCAGTCATCCCGCCGACGGTGAAGCCTGGGCTCATTTCAATCGTACGTATAATGCTTTTGCTCACGAGCCACGCAATGTTAGGTTAGGTTTATGCACAGACTGCTTCAACCCATTTGGGGGTTCAGTGGCGTCTTACTCATGTTGGCAAGTGTTCATGACGCCGTACAACCTTCCGTCGGGCATGTTCAAGAAGCGAGAGAACCTTTTCTTAACTTTGGTGATTCCGGGTCCAATAAATCCAGGAAAAAATTTGGGCATATATCTCAGGCCACTGATTGATGAGTTGAAAAGATTATGGAATGATGGAGTTGTTACTTATGATGTGTGTAGAAAATAAATTTTCACTATGAAGGCTACATTGATGTGGACAATAAGTGACTTCCCTGCATATGGAATGCTATCTGGCTGGAGCACACACGGGAGGTTGGCATGTCCTTACTGTATGGCTGATACCAAATCCTTTATCCTGAAATATGGTGAGAAATCATGCTGGTTCGATTGTCATCGACGGTTTCTACCAAATGACCATCCTTTCCGAAGGTAAAAGGACTCATTCATTAAGAACACAGTTGAAATGGATGAAGCAGACTTGGAATGGATGTCTGGTCGACAAATGGCATTAGAAGTGCAAAAGTTACCAGATATAGTGCAATTGTTGGGTAGTACACGACATCTTCATGGATTTGGAGAGGAACACAATTGGGTGAAGAAAAGTATCTTCTGAGAATTGCCTTACTGGTCAACCCTTTTGATACGGCACAACCTGGACGTCATGCATGTTGAGAAGAATGTCTTTGATAATGTGTTCAACACCATCATGAACGTGAAAGCCAAAACAAAGGACAATGCCAAGGCGCGAGTGGACTTGAAGATACTTTGCAAACGACCAGAGTTGGAATTACGGCCGGTACGGGGTAAAGTTGTGCAACCTAAAGTAGCTTACTTGTTGAAAGACACACAGATCAATGAACTATGCCAGTGGCAGAAGCAAATAAGATTCCCTGATGGATATGTGTCTAACATAGTCCGTTGTGTGAATGTCAATGAGGAAAAAATATATGGATTGAAAAGTCATGATTGCCATGTGTTCATGGAGAGACTTCTGCCCATTGCATTCCATGACATATTGCCAAAGCCTATATGGGGAGCATTGACTCAGTTGAGTTAGTTTTTCAGGATTCTATGTGCCTCAGAACTCAAACTTGGGGATGTGCAAATTATGGAACAGAATGTGGTCACGACGGTATGCAATTTGAAGAAGATATTTCCCCCTGCGTTCTTCGATTCCATGGAGCACCTGATTATCCATTTGCCATACGAGGCGAAAGTTGGAGGATCGGTACAATTTCGATGGATGTATCTATTTGAGAAGTAATCAATATGTATTTACTGATTATTTGACAATACTTACATGTGTCTGTCATTGTCACTATATGTCATTGTCATATGAATTATTGTCATAGGTGTATGCATGACCTGAAAATGAAGGTTCGCAACAAGGCTAAAGTAGAGGGTTCGATTACCGAGTCGTATATTATTGAAGAAATTTCAAACTTCTATTCGATGTACTTCGAACCCGAGATTCAAACTCACCGCAGTCGACCTCCACGTAATGATGATGGAGGAGAGGTGGGTCCGTCCGACTGGTTGTCCCTATTTAAGTATCCATGACGTGCATTCGGACGTTGTTCGAATCGCATATTAGAGGAAAGAGAGTTGTTGGCCGCAGAGATATATGTTCTCCTGAACTGTGTTGAGATTGAACCTTATGTTGAGTGAGTCGTCAACTCCGCAGCTCCCGAAAATTTATAAGCATCTTGACGTTCTTCCTCCCATTTACGGTGATGTTGCATTCATATTGTAGGCAATTTAATTCAGAATTAATTACTCAATGTCCACACCTTAATGACATGGAGGTTCAAAATGAACGAGAGAGATCTTTTGTTAGATGGCTTAAAGGTCAAGTAAGTGTCAATCTACCAATTCCACAAAGTTTGAGGTGTATGCACGTATCAAAAGAAAAGTAACGTGGTTTATAGTCATAAGTTGAAGAAGGTTATGTTACTGATGAAAGAGTCCGGGTGATAAGTTATGGACCTTCGAAGGTTGTGCATGCCTATCCAGGATTTTTTGTGAATGGTTATAGATTTCACACCAGAGATTATGGACGAAATAAGTCTAGGATGAATAGCGGCGTATGCGTGAAATGTAGTACATATAATGAAAATGATCTTGATTACTATGGTATTCTTGAGAGGTCATAGAATTACAGTATCTCAAACAAGACAAGCATATATTCCTTTTTAAGTGTCATTGATTTGATCCTCATTCAGTTTGAAATGACGTAATATATGGACTTGTCGATGTCAAACATAGATCAAAATTGAATACCTATGAGCCGTTCATTTTGGTCGCACAAGCCCAGCAAGTGTATTATTCAAGTTATTCATCGTCCAATAATAAAGATTGGTGGGCAGTTTGTAAGGTAAAACCAAGGCTTGTGCCTAATGATGAGTTAGATCTGATTGAAGCTATCTCAGAGGATTCTAGTGTCGAATTTTTTCAATCAGACGAGGGTGACACTGCAGAGTTGGTTGCTTCGAGCCACTTCGGTTGTCTATAGAGGACGAAGTGGAAGAAGTCGATCCAACTAAGCTAAATGAAGCAATTGTTGGGCAGGAGGAGTCCTCTGAGGAGGAAGAGTATGAATCTAGTGAGAACCAAGAATATGACGAAGATGAGGCTAAGTTTGATATATCTTCAGCATTTGAAGATGAAATAGATAATGATTGAATATTTTGTAAGAAATTTAACATATATGCACTTCTTATCATTATTAATTGTCACCTCTCCTCGTAATTACTTGTGGACTAATATGCACTACTATTCTTGTTGTCAATATTTAGATGGTTCGAGGTCGTACCGGATCTTCAAGGAGAGGTGGTTCCGGGAGGTGTTCTACCGGTATGTTTATTTAAATTCTTAGATCAATGAGTTCTGAATATATGCACTTTGTTTTGTTAATGATATTTTATGTCTCTGCACCAGGTACACAGAGTACACCGCCCCCACCACCTGCTGCGGGTCTGTTTATTTAAATTCTTAGATAAATGAGTAGTGAATATGCACTTTGTTTTGGTAATGATAGTTTATTTCTCTGCACCAGGTACACAGAGTACACCGACCCCACCACCTGCTACGGGTCTGTTTATTTAAATTCTTAGATAAATGAGTAGTGAATATGCACTTCATTTTGGTAATGATAGTTTATGTCTCTGCACCAGGTACACAGAGTACACCGACCCCACCACCTGCTACTGGTATGTTTATTTAAATTCTTAGATAAATGAGTAGTGAATATGCACTTCATTTTGGTAATGATAGTTTGTGTTTATGGCACCAGGTACACAAAGTACACGCCCCCACCACCTGTTGCGGGTCTGTTTATTTAAAGTCTTAGATAAATGAGTAGTGAATATGCACTTTGTTTTGGTAATGATAGTTTATGCCTCTGCACCAGGTACACATAGTACACCGACCCCACCACCTGCTGTGGGTATGTTTATTTAAGATCGTTCATGAATGAGTAGTGACTTAGCACTTTATTTTGCTCACGAGGATTTAAATATATGCACCAGGTACACAGAGTGCACCGCCCCCACCAACTGTTGCACGTATGTTTATTTAAATCCTTAGTGTTTCGGCTCCATGTTTTGTTGCTGTCAAAATTTAGATTCATGTATACTCTTCATGTGGATAGTCAATGTGTTTTGTTGATGTAGAATCATCCATGGAGTTATAATTATTTTGTGTGTGTAGTTTACTTCTAAATTGCACAAAGAACAGGTTGATAGTTGCACATAGAACAGGTTGAAAGCCAGTTATTTTCTCAAGAAACGAAGAAAAGTCAACGTGGTAACGTAGTCAACGCACAGTCAATGGAGCTAAGACAGTGGTCAACCCAAGTCTGTGCAGTCAAAGTCTGAATTCTTTAGAAATGATGAACAAATCTATTAAGATTCATACAAGGGAAGGCAGGAAGATAAGGCAGACAAATGACTCATTAGTGGTGACAAATAGGGAGGTAAGGCTGACAAATAGCTCTCTACGGGTGAAAAATAGGTTGTAGCACTGAATATGTGTGAAGTGTTGAAGCTGCATGAAGGGGAAGTCCACTTGTGTTTACCCGCCAGTAGAAGAAGCTAAGGATGACAAATGCACACATAAGGCTGACAAATAGACTGCTATGGGTGATATATATCCTCTTAAGGGTGAAAAATAGGTGTCAACGGAGACATTAGCTTAAGTGCTTAAGTGTTCGACGTATGTTCTACGCAAACTCTTGTTAACATATTGTTCATTATGTTTTAAAATTAGGTAGCGCCAGATTTTTTATTTTAATTTGAGCATAGTTTTTCATCGGGGGATATATTCACCACCCCTCTATATCTTATCCTTCCCCACATCACTTAGATAAATGAGTAGTGAATATGCACTTTGTTTTGCTCAGGATATTTTATGTCTCCGCACCAGGTACACAGAGTGCACCGCCCACGCCAACAACTGCGGGTATGTTTATTTAAATTTTTAGATAAATGTGTAGTGAATATGCACTTTTTTTTGCTCACGATATCTTCTGTTTACAAGTTTGAGTGCCTCTACATCAGGTCTATAGAGTACACCGCTTCCATCATATTCTACTGCTATGTTTATTTAAATTCTTAGTTAAATGATATGAATTCTATATGTTTACTTGTTGAAATTTTTTATTTAATAATGAGCTAAATTCTGATTAACTACTTCTATTTTACTTGTAACAGGTAAGTCGGGCACACCACCCACGATAGTTGGCTCGTCCGCCCACCCGGGCACACAACAGGCAGACGATGATGTTAGCCATCACGACGGCGAGCAAGTGGTGTTGCAAGAGGGACGCAAGCCATGTTGGGTCTCTGGGTAAATATTTAAACTCATGAATTATGTTCGTTATCTATCCATCAACTATATATATAATTGTTGGCTATCATTTTAACATTTGTAATTGCAGGGATAAAGTAGAGCCAAGTGAGGCTTCTCGTTTTATTACCAACATTATTGAGCGACATGTGACCGGCCCATATAAGTCATTTCAAAAGTTTTCTCAGCATATCCACGATCGATTGTATGACGAGTTCTTGGTATACGATTTAATCTTTTAAATTGCATATTTCCCAACTCCACAATTTCAATTGACTAACTTATAAAATTTGAATTATTGACAGCAAGGATATCAGTTTGTGAGGCGAGCTGATGCCGGACGAGCTCGACATGTATGGGAGGCCACAGGAACTGTAAATTATAAGCATCATTTACACGGTTGTCGAGAACGTGCCAAGGCTCTAGCGGGGGGGAGCGAGGACCGTGGCCTTTAGAAGGCACACGGCCCCACATGGATGAGGAGAGAGCACTGGGAGGACCTCTGTGATAGATGGGCCGAGCCTAATTGGATGGCCAAATCCGCAAAAGCCAAAGCCACACGTGCGTTACATCCAGACGTGCATCTCCATACTTCTGGATCTGTTTCCTTCGCGACCCAGAAGGAGAGATTGGTAAGTAATCATCTTAATTTTATTATAATTTATTTCTTATATGTCCCTATTTATTCTCTATAACATGTATAACAGGAAAAGAAGAGGGGTGGTATGGTCTCATACATCGATTTATTTGCTACAGTTCACCAAAAGAAGGGGACGGATCAGTATGTGAGCGAGAGAGCTCGCTCGGTAGTGGTAAGATTATATACATACACATTTCTTTTCTATTTCTATTTTTAAATATGATTGTTTAATATGACATTTACAATATTTTTTATTTAATTTGCAGGAGTCATATGACATGCATATGATTAAAAAGTATGGGGATGCGGAGACGCAGCGGCCGCAACTAGATCCTGAGACATGGGTAGCAGCAGCCGGCCCACCGAAGAAAGGACGAGTTTACGGTTTTGGGCAGAGCTTGGACACCAGCCCAATTCTAGCACCTTCTCCGGACACAGCTACGTCCTACCCCGGTAGCAGTTCCTTCTCTACTCCCTCCATCGGCACTTCTACAAGCCAGATTACATCCATCATCGAACATGCGGTAGACCTAGTCGAGGTACGCATGGAGGCACGCTTTACTCGGGTGGTTGCTACCCTCCTGGCCCAGGCGGGGATTTTGTCTTAGGGAGCACCCTTGAGTACACCACAGCCCTCTCATGTGAGTATTTTATTTAATTTTTAATTTCGTAGACTTTATAGTTATAATAGAGGAGTATCTGTGATACCAATGTTGTGTGCTCTATAGGCAAAGTCGGAAGCAAGTATATGAATATGTGTGCGCAGCAGGATCTAGAGGGGGGGTTGTTTGCCCATGGGATTTCCTTTTTTGTTTTTTTGGTATATTAACAAAGATGTTTTATTGATGGGCTTATTTGGTTTATTTACGCATCGATCAACCAATTAACTAACCGATAATTAACTGACTGATTGACTGCGCAGGCGTGCCAGTCACGTACGTGACGAGTTTATTGTGCGCTCATTCTAACCCGTGTCGGGCGAGAGTGAGATTCGGTCGGGACCAGCAGTCCGCCACACCATAAAGGCTATGTCGTTAATTACATCCCCCACGAGGAGGGAAAATCTTTGATTAATTGCCGAGATAGTGGGTTGTCGAGGCCGGATTGAAGATGCGAAGGCATGACCGTGATGAGGTCATATGAGATGTTTCTATCTATCATGCAAGAGAGGCATGGTTCGTTAAATTGGAGACCCTTGGTACGTGGCAGAGGACGTAGGTCCGAAGACCACCATCGCGCATAGCAAAGATTTCTGATCGGGCGTAACCCGGGCTTCCATCAGTGCCATTTGGTATACCCGAGGGTCCATACAGGCATGCACACATGATATTCATGATTATGTTAAGCATGGCAGTGGAGTTATAATAATGATCAGTGATCGGTCAAATTATTAGCCTCCCCTAAGAGGGAACGAAAATGATAACACAAACATGATAACGAAAGTGAAACGCTAACGGACATGGTAGCAAAAGTGTGGTAGCAAGATAGCTCGGACTGGAATAGCCCCTTTCTTATTCAATTTATTATTAATTGGGGTCATTAATCTTCACTGCGGGAGACGACGATCACTCCGAGGGCGAGGGATTGATTAGAATATCACAATGCTTCAAACCGGCGCGACCGTGCGTAGGAATAGATTTCCCGGCACGGCCAAACATAGGTAAACGATCTTAATACGGCGCGGCCAAATGTAGGCAAATGGTCTTAATACGGCGCGGCATGCTTGGGGCGCGTCGGTTTAGGGCGCGCCAGGGACGTGCCATTTGAAAATAAATTTTCATGAGTGTAACGTTATTCCGGCGCGGGGGGGTACCGCATGGTATTAAGGCGCGCCGGATTAGGACTGCGCCGTTTTAGCTGATTTTTGATGAATTTTGAAATGATTTAAGTTTATTAGGACTTTGTTGAGTGTTTTGAGGTCAATTAGGGTGATTGTTTGTTTAATTGGAGTCTAGAGCCCCCAAGGGTGAAGTTCTAAGCTAGTGCGAGGTTCATACTCGAGCACTGGGGTCCTTATACTCAGAACAAATGTTTTATTGAAGCCATTTTGATATAAGCAAACTCATAAGTTAGAAGGATTCTGTCAAAAATTGGGCAGCATCTCCCCCGTCCTTGAAGGATTGCAGGGGAGAAACGGGGTCGTACCCACTTGTGGAGTAAGCCCCTAAATAGCCGGTCTGCATGGTGGCAGTCAGCAAAACCCCAATCGGATAGGATACCCCGAGGAGAAGCCTGCGAGGGGCACCATAGCTCCGTGGGAGGAAACAGAGGGACGAGGTAGGTATTGACAGAAGCAACACCCCGAGGACTGGCCTACGAGGGGTGGGCGACCTACAGCGTGCACTGCATCCACTAGCAAGAGAGCATTAGAGAGAGAGGCCCCGAGGACAAGCCTACTAGGGGCGTTCGTCCCTTAGCCACCACAGAATCCTGGGAGACTGTGGGTTTAACATTGTTGGGCAGAAGCCCCTATTGTTATCAGCCTTTCGGCCCATGGGAAGCATCCATCACTCAGAAGTGGAGCTCCCTTGACCGATTGGGAGCTCTATGAAGCAGTGGGGAATATCCCCCTCCCCGGGTGATTAAGAGGAAACCAACGGGACTTGAATGGTTTAGTGGCCGTAAACCACAAATGAAGGAAGTGAGGCTTCTTGGTATTGATAGCCTACCCGTTACAGGGTTAAGATGTTAATGCTCGCGAGACTGGGTTGCCATCCACAGGAGAGAATGCAAACAGCAGCCACGGAGAGAGAGGCAGTTGATATCTATAACGGGAACGATTTATCTACATGTGCATATACACGAATGGCTAGAACGCAGTAGTCACAAGGCGAACTCCACTATTCCAGAAGCAGCACCTGCCTCCTATGAGCAATGGAGAAATGCAAAGAGGAAGGAAGGTCGAGGTTGGATCTCGTATCAAAACGGGGAGAAGCGTGTGCACAGGCACAGGCACGGAGGACCCAGGGAGGGGTTATCTTTGTAGCCCATGGCATCCCAGGGCGTGTTCGGAATCGGGGGAAATCGGAATCGTAAAGCTATACACGGGAAGACACTAATATATATATCTACCGAATGAAATAGCAGTGGAAGAAGAGAACAAGGCGTTGAGCATTCAATCCACCAATATATTCATATACGCATGCCATCATCCCATCGGCGATGAAAGCTACACATATGTCACGAGTTCGGTGCCGGCATCGCGGCACGGCCACCGTTCTACTTGTAGGAGAGCTCACAGAAGATCAATAGAAAAATAAAGAGGGATGGTGAAGAAGGGGGGAGGGGTTGGCTCATATCATCGCCATCCCTCACCCCTATCGCTTACATTCGACGGAGAGAAAACAAGGCGGAGAAGAAACAAGAAACGCAGATGCCCACCTGTTCCAAGAACAGAGTATTGGGACACCTCCTTCTTCTCCGGCTCCGGAGGGCTTTAGGCTGAGGATGGAAGACGGCGGTGAAGGGTGTTCAGAGGAACCCTGCTTCTCTCACAAGAAACCCTCTCTCTCTCGCAGGCGATTGGTTCTCAGACCCTTTCTCTTATCTCTCGATTTTCTTCTTTCAAAAACCTCTTCGCCTCCTCCCTCCTTCCTCACTTCGAATGCCCTTTTATATAGGAACCATTCGAGGCTTAATCCGACGTGGGAATGGCGCGCCGGGAAGTGGCCTTCTGAAGCCTTTCTGTGCGTCGGAATAGAAGGGTGTCGGGTAAAGTGGCTTCTATAGCTTTCACGCGCCGGAATAGAGGGGCGCTGGATAAGAGGGCACGCCGATTTAGGGAGTGCCGTATTAGCGTCTCCCGCACGTCGCGGGTCAGTCGATGAGTCCGGGGATGGTTCCGAGGATCACCGTGAACATTTATCTCCCCACCGTTCTTCGAAACCTCGACGAGATGCCTTATCGAAGCTCTCAGGACGACGCATGGCCATTCTCGGAACTTCAGATGACTTTGGTTTGATCACGCGGGTTTTCCACTGACACAGCTCTCGGCACTATGATATGTGCTGTCAGCTCAGTCTGTTTTGTGCTCGAAGCTTCTTGGAGGGTGGGATAACACCCGGGATAGTCCCGCCCAGGCCGGGAGATCATTCGGCCACTAACGGGCCCAACTTGGCGAGAAGCCGTACCCATGCTGGGTAGTCGGGATCTTCCGCCGACAGAGCCCTCGGTCCTCTATTCTGAAGAGCCAAGGGAGTTCTTCCATCTCAGGAGAGTCTTCATTCAAGTGGCGAGCCACTGGGTAGACCGTCGTCCTTGGTCGACCGACGGGTGTAGGGTAGCGGCACGACGGAGTCGATGCCGGATCATTAGGCAGGCTTGGTCGCACTGCCGATTGGTTGTGGATTCATCTCGATTCTCCTTAGGTGAAGTCCCCATGTTCATACAGGGTGACTCGAGGCTCTGGCAGCTTGAGAAGTCTTCAATATGTTGATATTTATCGGCTTCTGTGCTTCAGTGGGCCATGTCATTCGTCTTTGAGGCTTGGTCGCCGCGAGTGATATTTTGAGTGCCAACAAATGCTCCCCATCCATGGGTGTTGCGAGCGAGGCACGAGTGTAGCAATGCCGACGGATGAGCTTCTCCCGGAATGATCTCCTCTTCAATTGACGGAAGCTTGGGATGGCCCTTTATCCGGCACGGATGCTAATCCGGCGCCATTTGACTGTTAATACGACGCGGGATTAATCCGGCGTGCCCCTTGGCCTTAGACGCTAATCCGGCGCGCCCTTGGGTATTTGCCTGTTAATCCAGCGTGGCCCCGGGCATTTGAGAGAAGCTAATCCGGTGCGCCTTAAACCGGAGCGCCTTTTGTTTGAAGGATGCTAATTCGGCCCGCTAAATAGCGCACCGGATTAGCAAGGGGGAGGCCTTCCCCTATATATTTTTTCATCCTTGATTTTTTCTTCATCTATCCTCATTTGCACCGTAGCTTTCTCTCTCCTCCCTTCCTTCTCCTCTCGCGGCGCCGAGCGAACTGAGGGCGTGGGCGAGCTTTCTTAGTGGTGAGCAGAGCGTTTGTTTATTTGGGTTTTGAACCCGTCTTTTGGGCCTCGGGAGGCTCCTAATAGGGCTTGCCCCCTGGGTGTCCTGTTTGGCCTCGGTGTAATGCCGTGGCTGCTTTTAGGGGTCGTTCCCTTAGTGGACGTGTTCCCGCTTTTTTTTGGCAATCTCCCGTGCTGGGGAGACTATGCCGAAATTTTGTCAGAAATTTGTCTTGATCAACTATTTTCTGACTTTGTTTATTGTTTGATGTGCTTCTTTGCAGCTAACATGGCATCTGGCTCTTCCTCTTTCGCCTCCCGTGTCGTGGGGACGAGGGAGAACGTCCATTCCCTTGATCAAGGGCACGATCAGCTTGCTGTAGTTGCAGAGTCCTCGGATTCAGAGACCGATACGGTGGACACCAGCCGTCTCCTCATCCTTGGAGGCGATTGTTTTCATTATGACCGGGAAGGCGCTGTCAGGCGGGATCACCCCAAGGATAAACATCTTATGTCCTTCCTCCGGTGCTTCAACCTTCAGGGAAAGAGAGACCTGTTCCTCGTCCGCAAAGCCTTGCAGGCCTTGTTAGTGGAGAGGGATAGTCTAACATACTGTGTAGTGCGGGGAAGGCCTATTTATCTTCCCGACGAAGTCAGGAAATGGAGTGCCGTGCTTGGACTGCAAGATCTGGCTCCAGAAGATGGGCTGCTGACCAGGGCCCCTGAATTTGTACCCACTCGGTGGAATGATTCTGCAGGCAGGGTGGAACGTGAGAAGCCGATCTTTGGCTTGTTTCTTGTCCCGTTGAAATGGGGGTATAGAGAAGAATCTTTTCTGCTGGACTGCCTGGCGGTCCGTTTTAAGCATCAAATATCCCTGGGGTGGTTTGCCGAGCTGAGAGCCACCGACGCCCATGCATTCAGACCTGGAGCAGTGGAGTTCACGGATTATGTGCTGCAGCACTACGCTCCCCTTCTGACCAGGGCTGGCGTCTATCACAGCGTGTATGCCTCAAGATACCGCTACCCCATTTCCCGAGGCTTATGCTGTGGCATGATCGAAGTATTCTATCCTGAGTACAACACTTTTTATACTTCGGAAGGAGAAACTTCTCTGGATTTATGGAGCCTCTCACAGCTTAGCGGTCTACCCATCAACGGAGAGCCGTACAAGGAAGTCTGCTGGCCTGACTGGCTGAAGGATCAGACTGATGGTAAGGGTCGGTATCTGGCGGGCCACGCTTATCGCTATCTGATGAAGGCGTACCGCACACTTTACCACTCGTCACATGACACGATGGAAGCTCAGAAGCTGGGTGAGAAGCGGAGGGTGCGGATGGGCACCTGGCTCCAATATTTCTTTGGCGGGAAGAAGAAGTACGAGGACTTCCCCCCAATAGCGCCGATGGCTCCGAAAAGGAAGAAGAGAGTCCAACGACAGGCCGCATCGTCATTATCTTCAAGAGGAGGGCAGAGGGAGGACTCGAACCCCACTGGTGTCGACGCAGTCACACACTGCACTACGTACCTGGTTTATTAGATATGTTCCTTCGCTCTCCCGTAAGGCGATGAGAGCGTGATTAGAGTAGAGGCTATCTATCCCACCTGTCTCATGGCTTGGGGTACTAAGTTGTCCCTTTGCCCAGTGGCTTTGTGCCTTACTTACAAAATGTTGGGAGACCTGCACAAGACGCGTCTTCCCAGGAATCTGCGGACGGTTGGTCCGTTACACTTCTTCAATGCTTGGGTTTGTACCCTTTTTCCGGAGGCTGCCCCTCGGGCGTTACAGTCAGCTCATCTTATCCCGCGAATGATAGTGTTCGTGAGTGTCGAGCCATCCTCACTAGCGGAGCAACTCTTCGCCATTCGAGGCAAGTTGGCCCGGATTCCCACAGATTCACCCGGGGTCCTTCACTTCTGGAGCTTATCTGCCCACTCCAGCCCGCTGGTGAACAGGACGAGGCAGTGCAAGCTCTTCGAGACAGAGGAGTATATCCATCCAATCTCTGGGGCCAAGTGTGCAAGGCCCATCCTTGAGCAGGAGTTGGTTGACTGGGCACTGGCTATCAGGCCAAGCGTCCTTGTATTTCGAAAGAGCGACATTTTGTGGCTGGAGCCGTATTATCCGTTTCGCTTCAGTCGAAACTTTGGCTATGACCAGCACATTCCGCATTCCTTTTCATAATTTGTGTTGCCAAATAGGCATAGAGCCGGGCAAGTTTCAAATGATGATGCCCGGATATGGTGGGACTTCTTCCACCTCCGAGAAGATGTTTCTTTCAGGGTGCCAACCCCTGCCCGCTTCCCCCGCATTACTCCTGAGTATATCAAGTGGTGGAACACGCGGACGGGGTTCTACAGGAGCTCCCGCCGAGAGTGTTGGGTCGTAGCAGAGCATAGATTTCTGGACTCCCAGCCGGAGCCAACCCTTGATATTGAGCCCTCCTATGTGAAGAAGCTGAAATCTTGGACCAACACGGAAGTGAGGGCCTATCTGGAGGCCCGAAAAGCCGCAGGACCAAAGTCGACCCGAAGTTGCCCACAATCAGCAAGGATGACTATGTGAAAATGCTTCGGGGTCTATGCCGGGTAAGCAGCGAGAGGGTGGTTCTTCAGCAACTCCCTCTGCCGGTGGAGGAACCCATCTTGGCTATGGCTGACTGGCGCCCCGAGGTTGACAGGCTGCACCCCTATCGGACTTTCATCCGTAGGGAAGATAGGCGGGATGCTCTATATGACAACACCCCTTTGCTATTTGCGCTCCTTTGATCGCATGGTCTTTTAGTGGGTGGTCCTAGCAAAGCCATTCTGGACCGGCCCCTTCATATCTCATTCAAGTATGCTGACAGATGGGGGCTGGACCACCTGAGCTTATATTATCACCTATCTTCTCGTGGCCATGAGGACCTGGCGCTGCTGGCCGAGCCGAGTGAAAAGATAGGAGATTTATGTTGGCTTATTCGCGAGGCAACTTCGAGAGACAAAGTGCCCTCGCTGTATTATTGGCCTCTCTTCCCCTTCTACACGGGGCCAGCAAGTATGTTCTATCTCTTTATTCAGGCCCGTCGGCCAACTTCTTTTCTTCATTGTCATGTATTATTATCACCTTCGTGCATGTGCAGTCCGACCCACTTTGGAGGAGACTCGGCACTTTAGGGAGCTAATAATAAAAGCTCAGAAGCCAGCATACTTTGAGGCTCCCGAGCCGGCCCCGACCACGACACCGCTGCCTCCTGGCGATTTGAGAAAGCGGACCCGATCCCAATTGAGGGAGGCCGTTGGGAAGGCCAAGGCGACAGTGACCCGAGTGACACGGGCACGCCGGAGGAAGGCCGCAGAAAAGGAACCAGCAACCGTTCTTCCTCCGGTTGTATCCTTTGAAGAGTTCGAGGCTTCCTGCGCGCAGGGGCCAGGAGCTGAAGGTAAGCTCTTCATTTCTTCAGAATTCATTGGCTCACTTTGGCTGCTTCGGCTAATCCGTGTTGACAGCTGCCGACACAGTCGCTGCGGTCGTCGGGATGGAGGTGACGGTAGGCACCGTGGCTAGGGAAGGGGCAGAAGAAATCCTTACTGCTCCTGTAGAGAGAGATCTGCCTTCTCCAACGCCCAGACAGGAAATGGAAGGTAATTTACAGTTTAATCGCGACACCACCGTGAGTCTTCATGTCTTCAGTCGGCTTGACTATTTCTTGCCATAAATTTTAGTTGATATGCAACCGTCATTACTTCCGGGAGTAGAGGGTGCAGAGGAAGCTATTGCTGGGGAGCATGGCGAGCTTGCCCCTAAGATCCCATCAACTGCTGCTCCTAGTGTGGAGTGCATGGAGGAAGTCCCTACTGAGGGTGATGCTCCTCCTGGTGAGGTTCCTGCTCCGATGGTGGAGCGTCCAGAAAGAGCAGAGGAGTCTTCTTCCTCTGAGTAGGTGGATTACGGTGGCGGCTCTAGTGACGAGGAGTTCCCACTGGTTGACACAGAGACTGAGGATGCCGGGGCATTTTTGGCTTATAAAAGTGATCACCTGACTTTCAGCCCGCCCCGGTTGTCATGGAGCGGTCCTGGGCCGTCAGGATCACTTGTAAGTGAAGGGGCTGGGGCTGCAGAGGTCACCCTTGGAGATTTGAGCCTAGTGCTGGCTGAGGTGAGGAACCCCCCGTGATCGGCGTTTGTTTCCCTTCCTTTCTTTTTCTTTTCAGCTCTCTGATATATATATTTCTGGTGCAGACTGAGGTGGTGCTACCAACCATAACGGTGTAGATACCCCTCCCGGCTCTAGGTGTGGGTCATGCAACCTTCCCGCCAGTCTTACGGCCTATCGCACTGTGATATCCCAAGGACTATGCAGCGGCAGCAGGTCCAGCAGGACCTGGAGTATTTGTGAGGGCTGACGAGTCGGTGGCAGTCGAGGACTCTTCGCCATTAAAAGTCGCACGACAGTCAGCTTTAGAAAAGGGTGGCCCCCCCGAGGTAGAGGCGGGAGAGATCGTTGAAGAGGAAGTCGGGACTACTTGGGCCCTGGCTCTTGTTGCTGAAACTGGCCATATGGGAGTCAGTCAAGTTGGAGGCGAGGAGCAGATGTCATTGGCCCTTGATGTCCCTGTTGCAGCTTCATCCCAAGGGGCTGGTAAGTAAGTCGCCGTCATCGAGACTCCAGCTACCATATCAGTTACTACAGTTGTTCCCCATGCAAGTGCGCTACAGATCATACCGTCATCGTCTTCTGGGACGAGCAACGATACCTGGGCCACCGTGGACAGCAAAGTGGAGTTCGAACTACCCGAGACGTCATCGCTCGGTCTACAGTCATCGAGTGACCTCGTGTGGCAGTTCTTAGGGACCCTTCAGCAGACCATAGCGGCCAGCAGAGATTTGACTTATGTTCAACTGAGGGGCTTGATAGAGCACTTGTCCCGCTCGCTGTTGGCTTTCGGCTGCCCCATGGATGACTGGACTCCACGGGTAATTCTGCTGCTGAAATATGTGAACAGAAGGGAGTTCTTAAACCGAGAGGTAACTGACCAGCTGACGGCCATAACATTGGAGCGAGCTGAATGTCGAGCAACTCTCATCTCTCTGAAAGGGACTACGGCGCAGATGAGGGATGATGCCAGTGCCTCTTTGCAGCGCCGAAGTTTCCTTACGGCCCGGATAGAAGAGCTGCAGGCCGAACTTTCAAGGGCAGAGGCTGAGCTTCAAGAAATAGAGCGTCTGGAAGTCCAGAAGATAGAGGAAGCAGAAATGGCCGAGGGACAAGCTGCTTCCCTCGAGGAGAAACTATCCCAGCTGGAGGTCACCGAGTCTCGACTGTAAGAACTGACCCGCCATCCTTCTTTGGGTATTCCGGAGCTGGAGGACATCTTCTGATGTCCGCTGCCATAGTCTCCTCTATTCCCCTCCCTACTTGATGGACTTTATGTATTCCGGGGTATGCCCCGCGTAACATGTATCTTTTTATTTCATAGGAATGAAAACTCCTCATTTTCTGTTAAATGATGACTCCATTCTTTCATTATTCTTTTCCTTCCCCTTTCCGCTCGCCAGTCAATTCTAGTCCGAGTATGTGAGTCACTAGGGCAGGAGAGCGCTCACGCCTTCAGCAAAGGGGTGAGGTGTTCGCTCCACCGTGCCGTGACCATTCTCGGGACCAAGCAATGGCTAACGTAGGCCAAAAGTTTGAAGGACCAAAAAGTGTAGAGGCCCCTTAGGGCTGGGAAATAAGGTCAGACGGCTTGTCTGTCGGACTCACTGACGCTGACAGAAATTGAGGGTAGGGTTTATTCATCGACATAGGTTATATGTAGAAGCAAAAGAAGTTAATTGCTTAACGAGGATGAAGGGTCCAGGTTAGGGGGATGTTGACCGGTCCTGTCGATGATGACAGGGGCCGAAAAGGTAGCCGGTCTTGCCGATGGTGACAAGGGCCGAAAAGGTAGCCGGTCTTGCCAATGGTGACAAGGGCCGAAAAGGTAGCCGATCTTGCCGATGGTGACAAGGGCCGAAAAGGTAGCCGATCTTGCCGATGGTGACAAGGACCGGAAGGGGTAGCGACCGATCTTACCGATGGTGACAAGGGCCGAGAAGGGTAGCCGGTCTTACCGATGGTGACAAGGACCGGAAGGGATAGCGACCGATCTTGCCTATGGTGACAAGGGTTGAAAAGATGGCCGGTCTTGTCGATGGTGACAAGGGCTGGAAGGGGTAGCGACCGATCTTGCCGATGGTGACAAGGGTCGAAAAGATGGCTGGTCTTGCTGATGGTGACAAGGCCCGAGAAGGGTAGACGGTCTTGCCAATGGTGACAAGGACCGGAAGGGGTAGCGACCGATCTTGCCGATGATGACAAGGGTCGAAAAGATGGCCGATCTTGCCGATGATGACAAGGGCCGAAAAGGGTAGCGACCGATCTTGCCGATGGTGACAAGGGTCGAAAAGAGTAGCCGATCTTACCGATGGTGACAAGGGCCGGAAGGGGTAGCGACCGATCTTGCAGATGGTGACAAGGGCTGAAAAGATGGCCAGTCTTGCCGATGGTGACAAGGGCCGAGAAGGGTAGACGGTCTTCCCGATGGTGACAAGGACCGAAAGGGGTAGCGACCGATCTTGTCGATGGTGACAAGGGTCGAAAAGATGGCCGGTCTTGCCGATGGTGACAAGGGCCGAAAAGGGTAGCGACCGATCTTACCGATGGTGACAAGGGTTGAAAAGATGGCCGGTGTTACCGATGGTAACAAGGGCCGAGAAGGTAGCCAGTCTTGCCGATGGTGACAAGGACCGGAAGGGGTAGCGACCGATCTTGCCGATGGTGACAAGGGTCGGAAAGATGGCCGGTCTTGCCGATGGTGATAAGGGCCGAGAAGGTAGATAGAAGTGGAATGATGAACGAGGGTAACCTCGTTACTACATCATCATCATCATCGTCATTTTTTATTTCATTTTTGATATCACATTGCCGACTCAAGCGCCCTTTCGGGTTTTCGCCGAAGTCAGCCCCCTCTTGCTTTTGCCCATGCGCCCTTCTGGATTTTCACGTGACGGGGTACCCGATTTTGCCTGCGACACCCTTTCGGGTTTTTGCCACAGCCGGGATATAGCCAATTTTTCCCTTGTTCCGAATACAGGAACAAGTCCGACGGGGTATCTCTATCTTTAACCCTATTTTTGCTTTTTTTTTATTCCACGGAGAATCTGGAACATGGGAGAACTTCTCTTGCTAGAATGCCGACCGACCTTGTCGATGATGACAAGGGTCGGGCCCTGGTTCGGTTCGTCGACATCGGTTGAATGCCGAAGCAAAGACTATATACTTCTTAACAGGGATGAAAGGTCCGAGTTAAAGGTCAAGTTCGACCGGCCTTGTCGATGATGACAAGGGTCGAGCACAGGTTTGTTCATCGGCATGGGTTACAAGCCGAAGCAAGGGTATTTTCATTAACAAGGACGAAAGGTCCGAGTTAAGGGTAGAGTTCGACCGATCTTGCCGATGATGACGAGGGTCAAACGTGGGTTTGTTCATCGACATGGGTTACACATCGAGGCAAGGGTATCTTCATTGACACGGACGGAAGGTCCGAGTCAAGGGTAGAGTTCGACCGATCTCGCCGATGATGACGAGGGTCGAACATGGGTTTGTTCATCGACATGGGTTACGTATCGAAGCAAGGGTATCTTCATTGGCAAGGATGGAAGGTCCGAGTCAAGGGTAGAGTTCGGCCGATCTCGCCGATGATGACGAGGGTCGAACATGGGTTTGTTCATCGACATGGGTTACACGTCAAGACAAGGGTATCTTCATTGACAAGGACGGAAGGTCCGAGTCAAGGGTAGAGTTCGACCGATCTCACCGATGATGACGAGGGTTGAACATGGGTTTGTTCATCGACATGGGTTACACGTCGAGGCAAGGGTATCTTCATTGATAAGGACGGAAGGTCCGAGTCAAGGGTAGAGTTCGACCGATCTCGCCGATGATGACGAGGGTCGAACATGGGCTTGTTCATCGACATGGGTTGCGTATCAAAGCAAGGGTATCTTCATTGACAAGGATAGAAGGTCCGAGTCAAGGGTAGAGTTCGACCGATCTCGCCGATGATGACGAGGGTAGAACATGGGTTTGGTAAAGGGGATCTCCGGTGGGACTCTTGATGGTTGTCCTTTGGGAGTCTCATTAGGAGGAGAATAGAGAGGAACTTTTTAGATTACCACTTTACTGACCTAAGCGCCCTTTCGGGTTTTCGTCGAGGCCAGCCCCCTCTTGCTTTTGCCCACGTGCCCTTCCGGGTTTTCACGTGGTGGGGTACCTGATTTTACCTGCGACACCCTTTTGGGTTTTCGCCACAGTCGGGCTATAGCCATTTTTGCCCTTGTTCCGAATACAGGAACAAGTCCGGCGGGATATCTCTATTTTTAACCTCATTTTTTTTGCTTCTCTTTTTTTTGCTCATATAACAGGAGGATGTTGAGAGAGTTGGCTAGGATACGAGGTCTTGCGCTAGAAAAGGGCTTATTCATCAACAAGAAGGTAATGCTAACGCAAATGATAGATCTGAGCCGGTTTGAGCGTAAGGCCCACACTGGCAATGTTGTATAAGGGTCGGCTAGGACACGAAGTCTTGCACCGAGAAAAAGGGCTTATTCGTCAGCAAGGAAACAATGCTGACGCAAAGGATAGGTTTGAGCCGATTCGGGCGTAGGGCCCATAACGGCAATGTTGTATAAGGGTAGGCTAGGACACGAAGTCTTGCGCCGAGAAAAAGGGCTTCTTCATCAGCAAGGAAACAATGCTGACGCAAAGGATAGATCTGAGCCAATTTGTGCGTAAGGCCCGTAATGGCAATGTTGTATAAGGGTCGGCTGGGACACGAAGTCTTACGCTGATAAAAAGGGCTTATTCGTCAGCAAGGAAACAATGATGACGCAAAGGATAGATTTGAGCCGATTCGGGCGTAGGGCCCGTAATGGCAATGTTGTTGATATTATGCGAGCTCGGTTATGGCAGAGTGCCACTAGACCGGGGTAAGGATAGTTCGATCAGGACGGAGTGCCACTAGACCGGGGTGAGGTAGCTCGGTCAGGGTGGAGTGCCACTAGACCAAGGTGACAGTAGCTCGGTCAGGGCGGAGTGCCACTAGACCGGGGTGATGTAGCTCTGTCAGGGCGGAGTGCCACTAGACCGGGGAGAGGTAGCTCGGTCAGGGCGGAGTGCCACTAGACCAAGGTAAGGTAGCTCGGTCAGGGCGGAGTGCCACTAGACTGGGGTGAGGTAGCTCGGTCAGGGTGGAGTGCCACTAGACCAAGGTGAAGGTAGCTCGGTCAGGGCGGAGTGCTACTAGACCAAGGTAAGGTAGCTCGGTCAGGGCGGAGTGCCACTAGACCAAGGTAAAGGTAGCTCGATCAGGGCGGAGTGCCACTAGACTGGGGTGAGGTAGCTCTGTCAGGGCGGAGTGCCACTAGACCAAGGTGAAAGTAGCTCGGTCAGGACAGAGTGCCACTAGACCAAGGTGAAGGTAGCTCGGTTAGGGCGGAGTGCCACTAGGCCAAGGTGAGGTAGCTTGGTCAGGGCGGAGTGCTACTAGACCAAGGTAAGGTAGCTCGGTCAGGGCAGAGTGCCACTAGACTAGGGTAAAGGTAGCTCGGTCAGGGCGGAGTGCCACTCGACCAAGGTGAAGGTAGCTCGGTCAGGGCGGAGTGCCACTAGACCAAGGTGAAGGTAGCTCGGTCAGGGCAGAGCGCCACTAGGCCAAGGTGAGGTAGCTCGGTCAGGGCGGAGTGCCACTAGACCAAGGTAAGGTAGCTCGGTCAGGGCGGAGTGTCACTAGACCAAGGTAAATGTAGCTCGGGCAGGGCGGAGTGCCACTAGACCAAGGTGAAGGTAGCTCGGTCAGGGCGGAGTGCCACTAGACCAAGGTGAAGGTAGCTCGGTCAGAGCAGAGTGCCACTAGACCAAGGTAAAGGTAGCTCGGTCAGGGCGGAGTGCCACTAGACCAAGGTGAAGGTAGCTCAGTCAGGGCGGAGCGCCACTAGACCAAGGTGACGTAGCTCGGTCAGGGCGGAGTGCCACTAGACCAAGGTAAGGTAGCTTGGTCAGGGCGGAGTGCCACTAGACCAAGGTGAGTATTCTGATCACTAAGGGAATGTCAGTTGCACCGTGTGATATAGCTTTATATGCTTTCCATTGAGGGGAGAGAACTGGACGACTCCTTTATGGTCTGCCAGGATGTAGGCACCCCCTTCATATACTCGGTGGACAATATATGGTCCGACCCAATTTTCGACCAACTTCCCTTTGGGGTTGGAGGCCATTACTTTTCTTCTTTTGACCATTACCAAGTCTCATTTCTTGAATTCTCGACCTTTGACCAGCTTATCGAAAGCACGGGCCATGCGAGCTTGGTAGAGTTGAATGTTTTGTTGCGCACGGAGATGCTTTCCTTTGAGCTCGGCGAGCTCTTCCAATGTTCTTTCTGCATTAGTTTGTTCACCACTGACTAGTCCATGTTGGATGGCAACTCGCAGCGAGGGGACTTCTAATTCAATCGGCACCACAGCCTCGGACCCATACAAGAGGGAGAATGGCGAACAGCCGGTTGGGGTTTTATAGACGGTACGATAGGCCTAGAGCGCCTCGTACATCTTTTCTTCCCAGTCCTTTTTATTGGACCCGACAGTCTTTGCCAGCAATGTGCATAGTGTCTTGTTGAAGGCTTCTGCAAGTCCATTGGCTTGAGGGTTGTAGGGGGACGACGTCCTCCAGTCAATCTTATATTTGTCAGCTAGCCGGTAAACCTTCTAGTTTCTGAAATGGCTGCCGTTGTCAGAGATAATTCGGCTGGGAATTCTGAACCGGAATATTATGTTCTACCGGAAGAATCTTGCAACCAGTTCTCCCATCACATCTCTTAGCGCAACTGCTTCCGCCCATCTGGGGAAATAGTCTGTAGCTGCTAAGATGTATCTGCACCCTGATGAAGATGTTGGCAGTGGCCCTACCACGTCCGTGCCCCACTGAGCAAATGGCCAGGTTGGTAAGGTAGGATGTAGTGGCACTGGAGGTCTTCTTGACACATTGGCGTGCTCTTGACATTTTTGACAAGCCTTAGCAAACTTGCAGCAGTCATCAAATATGGTGGGCCAATAGTAACCCAACTTCTTTATCTCGATTTTCATTTTCGGGCCGGCCTGATGCGCCCCAGCTGGACCCGCATGGACTTTTTGCATCACCTGCCCAGCCTCTATTGAAGACAAGCAACGAAGTAGAACTCTTCTTCGGGCGTCTGCCATTATTCGGAACAAGGTTCCGTTTCTCATATCGTAAAAGTCCCTGACCCTCAGGAGTTTCATTCTTTGTTCTTTCTCTTTTGGGAGCTGTTGGTGCTGAAACCACCGTAAGCAATGTTCTCGCCAATCGGGTTGTTGAACCTCTTCGACGGCTGCCACCTCATTCTCTGGTTTGTCGGCCAAGACCTCCGTCGCACTGGGGACCTGTCGGTGGTTGATCACTGTTATGTTCAGGCTTGTGTCTGGCGGGACTGCCAAAGAATTGGCCAATTTAGCAAGGGCGTCCGCCTAAGCGTTCTGTCCTCGGTTGACATGCTTGACGCTGATGAAGTAAAATTTCGACATCAGACAGATTGCCAGCTGATGGTAGGGGAGGATCTCTTGCTTTCGCACATCAAATTATCCTTCCAGCTGCTTTATAACTAGCATGGAGTCTCCAAATGCTTCCAGCATCTGAATCCCCATGGACAGTGCGATCTGCAACCCGGTTATTAGGGCTTCATATTCTGCTTCATTGTTCATGCACGGCTTGTTTATTGAGTAAGATGTGTGCACAACTTCTCCTTCTGGAGATTTCAGGACTATGCCTGCTCCTGCTCTGACCCTGGCTGACCCAGTGGTCGAGGTATCAATTCTGGAGGCGCCATCAAAATGTAACTGCCACAAAGAGGGCTGCATTTGAGCGGCTTCCAAGGTTTCATCTTCAGGAAGTTCTGGTTCCAGCGGACAGTCTTCTAGTACCGGGTGCTTGGCGAAGAAGTCTGTGATAGCTTGACCTTTAACAGCCTTTCGCGGCACATAGGAGATGTCGAACTCCATAAGGATGACCGCCCATTTGCCTAAGCGACCCTTGAGTGCTGGCTGAGACATAATATATTTCAGCGGGTCCTCCTTGGATACCAGGCGAATTTCATGTGACAACATATAGTGTCAAAGCTTCTTGACCGCGAAGACCAGTGCCATACAAGTTTTCTCGATATAAGTATACTTCTCCTCAGTCCTGACCAGTCTCCGACTAAGGTAGTAGAGGGCTTGTTCTTTCCCTTCTTCATTATCCTGGGCCAGCATTGCCCCCAGAGAGTTGTGTGTGGCGGCTATATAATATCAGCGGCCGTCCTTTCACCGGTGCGCCCAGCACTAGAGGAGTCTTCAGATAGTCTTTCAGCTTGTCAAAGGCTATCTGGCAATCTTCATCCCAGTAGAAGGGAACATCCTTCATCATCAATTTGTGGAAAGGCTGACATCACCCTGCCAAATTGGAAATGAAACGCCGGATATTAACCAAGCGGCCCTGTAGTGATCTCAACTCAGAGAGGTTCCTTGGCACAGGCAGTTCCTGAATTGCTCTGATCTTTGCGGGGTCTATCTCTATTCCCCGATATCTGACGATGAAACCCAAGAACTCCCCGCTCGACACTCCGAACGTGTATTTCAAAGGGTTCATCTTCAATTCATGCTGCCTCAGCCTCTGAAAAATAATTCGGAGGTCCTACAGATGGTCTTCTCTTCTTCTGGTCTTGACCACCATATCATCTATGTAGCACTCGACCTTGTGGTAGAGCAACTCATCAAATATTCTGGTCATTGCGCGCTGATAAGTTGCGCCAGCATTCTTTAGTCCGAATGGCATCCTCTTATAGTGATAGATGCCTTTAGGGGTTCGGAAGGCGGCGTGGACCCGGTCATGCTCCGTGATCCATATCTGATTGTAGTCGGACGACCCGTCCATAAATGACAAGGCCTAATGTCTGGTTGTAGCATCAATCATGACTTCCGTTATTGGCACCGAAAAGTCATCCTTGGGGCAGGATTTATTCAGATCTCGGAAGTCAACGCATATCCGGATCTGTCAATTCTTCTTTTTCCCGGGGATGATATTCGCCAGCCATGTGGTGTACTAATTTTCTTCGACAAATCCCACGTCAATAAGCTTTTTGACTTCAGCACAAATTTGAGTGATGAGCTCCGGCCTCATGCGCCGCGGCGGTTGCTTCACCGGCTCAGCTTCAGGGTTAATTGCCAGCTCATGTTGCGAAACTGCGGGGCTCAAACCTGGCATTTCTTTGTACATCCAGGCGAAGCAATCCCGGTACTTTTGTAACAGCTGGATGTACAGCTCCCGTTCTTCTGACGATAATTGGGCACTGAGAAAGGTAGGCCTAGGGTCTTCCTCACTTCCCAAGTTGACTTCTATCAGCTCGTCGACTGTAGCTTGGCCTCCGTCTTCTATCTCCGGAGGTGCCAAATGGAGGTCAACGAAATCTGGAATACCATCTTCAGGGTCGAGGACCTCGACTTCCTTATTTGACATCATCAGAGCTTCTCGGAAGTCCTCTACTTCATTTAATAGCGGCCGTGCATATTGCTCTTTCAGCAAATCCACTACCGTTGCAGTCTCCAAGGGCGAGAGAGCAGCTTCAGCCCCTGTAGTTGGGGTTGCAGCCGTGACAGACTGATGGGTGCTTATCGTTGGGTTGGGACAGCATCCCAGCCTTGTAGCAGAGGGTAAGGAGATCTCGCCTTCTGAGGCAGTTGTATCTTCAATAGAAGTAGCATTCCCTTCCTTGGCAGCATATACCTCTTGGTCGGAGTCGGCTGAGGCTTCCCTGATTGGCACGAGATGTGCCGAGGTCAATATCAGTAGGACTCTGCTGGAGGGAGAGGTCCCGGTTTCTTCACCATCTTCGGCTTCGCTGCGGCTAGCCGTATCAAATTCGGCCTGAAGGGCCGTATCTCCTGGATAGACCTGTTCCCAGCATCGGCACGGAATCACGGTCTCCGCTTCTTGATTTCCGGGCTAAGCCGGGTTAGCATATTCAGCTCCCGCTGGGTATTCATCAAAAGTTGCCCCCGGTGGGCTATCTTCAGCAGGGTAGAAGGCAGAGATAGTGTCCACCTCGTATCGCCCACTGTAGTAATATTCTTCCAGGGTGAAGCCCAACCCCGGGCGTTGAGAGACGCGTCTCATTTCCTTATCCAAACTTGCGGGATACCACATTTTATGGAAAGCTTCCTTGCACTTTTGAGACTGATCGGAGGGGACGTGCTACTTCTGAAACATCCTGGCCATCCGACTGGTTGTGAATGCCAGACCCTTGACAGGGACTGACGGATTCTCTATATCTTCAGGGAGGCAGCAATATGTGTCTTCCCGAGTAGGATGCTCTTCAGCCGTATAGAACAAGCTGTTGGGTCCATCTTCCTGTGTCACCTCCCAAGTTTTGAAAGGCTCGACGGTGAGGTTATCAAGGCCGGGAATCGGCTTGGTGAGGCCGTCCGGGACTCCAATGTAATTGTGCTGCCGATCGACCTGCACTTCTTTAGCTTCGGCGTATAATGCTGGAGGTGCTATTCTGCCCACGTCCCTGGATGCCGTGATATGGGAGACCACCTTGGGCTTGACATATCCGCGTGGCGGTGGTGGATACCAATCATCGCCAGATGCGCCTCTTGATGCCCCCGCAGGGGTCTTAGCTTCAGAGGTCTTCTGAGAAGGCCCCGCATATAGGTTGGCGTCCGCCAAGTGACATTCAAATACCTCGAACGGGTGGAGGTCAGCAAATATTCTCTCCTCCTTCCCCTGAAGACTGTATTTGATACATTGGTGGAGCGTGGAGGGCACCACCATATTCTCATGCAGCCATAGGCGACCGAGCAGTGCTTTGTACGAGGTGCGGGAGTCGATGACATGGAACTGTACCATCGTAGTGAAATATGCCAAGGTGAGTATGAACTCTGCCACCCCCATCGACACTTCACATTTCTGATTGAAGCCGGCAATTCGCATATCTCTGACTTTCTCGAGATGCACGTTGAAGTGGTGCCTCTCGTATATTCTATAGGGCAGGATGTTGACCGCTACACCGGGATCAACCAGAATCCTGCTCAGCTCCCTTCCATTTAGGTGCCCCTTCATATACAGCGGCATGTTGTGGCTGATGGTAGGTGGCAGCATATCCTCTGGAGTGAAGGTCATGCTAGCTTCCGACATTGCTTCAGCCAAGCAGGTCTCAAAATGAGCAGGCGTCTACAGAGCAGTGATAATTGCATGTCGAGTCTCTTCACTCAAAGAGAGGATCTCCCATATTACAAATCGAGCAGGGAGCTTCTTGAGTAGCTTCATTATTCGGCTCCCAGCTCGGACATTGGAAAGCTTCATCTCTTCAGCCCACCTGGGCTTGAGAGAGTCCTGAGTTGCGGCCCCTGACGGACCTGCTTCATCTGCTTCGGACTCGGCGCCTTTCTGGCTGGTACCGGATCCTTGGCGCTCTTCATTAGCTGCTGCAGAGCAAACTCCATCTGTATTTGGAGCTTCGGCAGATTGTGTTGGCTGCGGGTGAACATCCCCGGGCGCAGGGTTAGCCTCCTGGCATGGCTGCTTCCCCTTAGACATCTTCATAAATTCAAGGAATGAAGGGACTATCTTCCCCCCACTCTTGTTATATAATCCTAGCGGAGGAGAGGGAGGTGTCTTGTAGGGCTGCTCTCCCCTGAATATGATGTTGTGGTTGGGCAGCGGCTGGCGCCCCCATTTCCGGCCTGACCGGGTGGCATGTGCAGCGGTTACGGCCTCAGCCTTGCCTTCCCCAGCATGGGGTGTGAAGCAAATTTTCTCTTCTTCCTCCTCTCCGGGCAGGTTGAAGAGTGCTGATAGAGTATTGCAGGAGACAACCTGCACTTTATCGGTCTTAGCGGCCTTTCCTTTCTTCTTCTTTTGTTTCTTCCTCTTTCTTGCTTCAGTAGGTGCCTGCCCCCAGAACAGACTGCCCTCCTTATCGGGTGCTACTTTAGCTTCCTCCTTTTGCTCGAGTGAGAGCTGCTCCAGTTCTTGCCATGGGACATGGTCCCGCACCAGCAAAGGCTTCAATTCGGGCTGCACGTACTCGTCTAGCCCTTCGATAAGGTTTTGTAGTCGGCGGACCCCAGGATTGGTTTCCTTGACCACCGGCAGCGGAGTTTGTCTCCTCCGATTATGTGTAGGTATCCTGATGGCTGCAGGTGGACTGGTCCATGCAGGTGCTGCCACCGGTGGAGCGGGTCGTGGTGTAACACCACAGATATGTGCCCCCACTTTCGGGTGGGGTGCTTTCTTCCTTTTGTGCTTCGCAGGGGCTTGCTGCCATCCCTGCTGTCCTTTTGCGGGCCCCAAGAAATGAGTTTCATAAGCGCTCCGCGTACTTGCTTTAGAGATATCCTCGGGAAATACCTGATATAGGGAGATCATGTTGACTCCTACTCTTCTAAGAGGGGCTTCATGTGGCTGAGGAGGGTCCACTTTGTACTCTCCCAATTCTATTTCATTTTTCTTCACCATCTCTTCGATGATGTCCTTGAAAACATAGCAGTTTTCGATTGGATGCCCCAACATCTGGTGGTAGGGGCATAATCTTGGACTGTCCTTCCTCCTCAGGTCCTCCGGCCTCTTTGGCTCTGGCAGGGTGACCACGCCATACTCCGTTACCCAGTCTAACAAAATCTTGGTTTTGTCCTTCGAAAAGGACTAGGCTTTCTTCATCTTGTCCCGTAGCGAGGGACCTTCTTTGCCGTCTGGGGCTTTTGCAAGCTGTGGGGCGACCGCCTTCTCGCCCTTATCTTTCTGTTGTTCGAACGCCTTGATATCAAGGGCGTTCGCTTCTTTAGGCATCGGGCGCTGCTCCACTGCCTTGCCCTTCTGGGTTGTGCCGACAGTTGATGCATGAGTAGGTCTTGCCAGAAAGGCTTCCACCTCGGCCACGATATTGTTTAGTCGGTCAAACGACCGTATTTCTATTCCGATCATCTTTTCTAGAACCTCCCTCCTAAGGTTCTGTTTGCATATTTGCATAGCGTCCTCCTGATGCGGGGGCTGCTTGCACCTCATTCCAAGGTTCTTCCACCTCTTAATATAGTCAAGGGCTGTCTCATCTGCCCTTTGCTTTGTCGAGTAGAGTTCGGCCACTGTAACCTCCCTCTCCGTAACATGGAATCTTTCCCTGAACTTCCTCTGCATATCCGACCAGTCGTTGATCGACCCGACCGGGAGGTTGGAGTACCATTCAAATGCGAGCCCCGTCAGTGAGGACCCGAAAAACTTTAGCAAGTATGATTCATCGGTGGCCAGATCACCCATGATAGTCATATAATATGCGACGTGTTCCTTCGGGGATCCCTTCCCATTGAACTTGTCGAACTTGGGCGGCTTGTTGATTCCTAGGGGAAGCCGCTTGGCAGCATGGTGTTGCGGGTATGGCACCCTATAGGCATCAAATGCGACGTAGTCGCCTTCACTTCTTTCTGCGAGCTTCAGCTCGATCATCCTCTCCACCATCATCCGGTTCATGACCGTGGGGTCAACTGGGTCTGGATAGAAGTGTGCCGGCTGCAGGTACGGGGTGACCAGAGTGGTCGCCTGTGGAGGACGCAGCAGTGGGGGTGCCTGGTGCACTTGAGGGAGGACCGACGGCATCAACGGCTGCGACTGTAGTGGCTGCTGCTGAGTTGTCGCCATGCTTGGCTCTGATGACTGAGTCAAGGTGTAGACTGGCGGAGGGTCGACATGACGAACCGCTCCCTGGGATGATTCACCCTGGACTTCGGGCGGCTTGGAAGCTGATGACTGTTCAGTCTTCTCCATCAACTATTTCTTCAGCAAGTCTATCTCTTGCCGATATCTTTGAAGTAGCATCAGGATCGATGGGTCCATAGTTTTCGTGTTGGGAATGGCTTCTGTTGCTTCCCCGAACGTACCCTCAGGCAGGATGTCGAGGAGGACGTCATCTTCTTCTTCCACCGTCACCACATTGGCGGTTAGAATAGCAGCTTCCTCATCCCACTGGTGGGAGACCAGGGGTTGTTTTCCTCTAGCTGTCGCCAAGAGCTGCCTTGCGGCTTCTGTTCTTCGAGTATTCATCCCCAGCCTTGCGGCCAACTGAGCCAACTCGTAGGGGTCTTCAGGAAGTCCCCTGTATCGGTCGAGTATGCCGGCCATGTTGCAGGTGAAGACCTGCATCCTTCTTCTCTGTCGATGGACCCTTCTCTTACCCCGATCCGGGAAGGTCAGCCTCTCAAACATAGAAGTCTTTCTTGTATCCTCCCGTCTAGGGGTGGCTTTATCGGCTTCGATCTCAAAGCCGTCATCATAGTCATTATCATCGACTGACGACATCATCATCTTTTCTCTTTCATCTTCTTCAACTGCCATTGGTAGGCAGAAGTCTTCACTGGCCGTGGCTGCTTGCATCAGCCGCTGCTGACCAAGCGAGGGGTTGCCTAGCCCTCGGAAATAGTTCTTGACCAAATTGGTCATCTCTTCTTGACCCCGTTCTTGATGCAGCACGGGGGACAGTTGTCGACCTCCCGCAGGAGGGATGTAAGCTAGCCGAGCTCTGTCAGCAGGTTGCCGGAATCTTCATCCCACAGCAGGGACGTTGGCTTGGCGGGCGCAGGCCCGGAAACTTTCACGGCGCGGAGGGTCCGCAACCCCTTCTTCTTCTCTCAGGGCCAGGCCCCTTTCTTCCCTTCCTTCCGCTCCGTCGCGAGCAGGTCGGCGGCGGACAGGTGCAGCTTGGTGGATAGGTTGGACCCTCTTGGGGACCCACACTTGTTTAAACTTCCTTGGCCTGGGGGCCAACTTCTCTCGGCCGTAGCAACCGGCTTCTTCTCTTTCCGCCCTTCTTCCAGCGAGGGCTTGGTATGAGTTGTAGATGGGGACGGCGGGGACGACCCGGTCTTGGACTATCCGTGCGTCGCGCCCGTCGAGGAAGACGCATACGCCACTGACCATCATGGATTTACCAGATTGCGACAGAGATCCGGTCACCATGGTAGTACCTCTCCGGAGTTGTTTGCGCTGACGCCCTCCAGAGTTCTTGCTGACAGCATCGGGGCGGACCCCGCGGACGGCATGGTGCACCATGCAGCTGGCGACCAGAGTCGGACTCTTGGGTGAGTTGTTGCAGCATAGAGCCTTCAAAGGCTCCATCTTATTTGCAGCTCCCTCGACGGGCTCCGAGGGTTCTACCTCCAGCATATCTACTAAGGCTAGCCCCAATAAGTTAGGGAAGCCAACAACGGCAGGGAAGCTACCGAACACCATGGGCACCGCCAGGTACCCTCGCGCATGACCAGCAACAATCGACGGACCAAAGCCAACTCCAATCAGTGCAGTTGTTGTCGTCATCGTTTGCCTGAAAAGACCAACAAATCGACGATCAACAGCCATTGGGAGGGCCTCGAAGCCCGCATATCTCGGTAAAGAGATGAAAGGTGACACTGGTCCCACCGGGCATGCCAGACTATTTGCCCATGGGATTTCCTTTTTTATTTTTTTGGTATATTAACAAAGATGTTTTATTGATGGGCTTATTTGGTTTATTTACGCATCGATCAACCAATTAACTAACCGGTAATTAAATGACTGATTGACTGCGCAGGCGTGCCGGTCACGTACGTGACGAGTTTATTGTGCGCTCATTCTGACCCGTGTCGGGCGAGAGTGAGATTCGGTCGGGACCAGCAGTCCGCCACACCATAAATGCTATGGTGTTAATTACATCCCCCACGAGGAGGGAAAACCTTTGATTAATTGTCGAGATAGTGGGCTGTCGAGGTCGGAATGAAGATGCGAAGGCATGAGCGTGACGAGGTCATATGAGATGTTTCTATCTATCATGCAAGAGAGGCATGGTTTGTTAAATTGGAGACCCTTGGTACGTGGCAGAGGACGTAGGTCCAAAGACCACCATCGCGCATAGCAAAGACTTCCGATCGGGCGTAACCCGGGCTTCCATCAGTGGCATTTGATATACCCGAGGGTCCATACAGGCATGCACACATGATATTCATGATTATGTTAAGCATGGCAGTGGAGTTATAATAATCATCAGTGATCGGTCAAATTATTTGCCTCCCCTAAGAGGGAACGAAAATGATAACACAAACATGATAACGAAAGCGAAACGCTAATGGACAGGGTAGCAAAAGCGTGGTAGCAAGACAGCTCGGACTGGAATAGCCCCTTTCTTATTCAATTTATTATTAATTGGGGTCATTAATCTCGACTGCGGGAGACGCGGATCACTCCGAGGACGAGGGATTGATTAGAATATCACAATGCTTCAAACCAGCGTGGCCGTGCATAGGAATAGATTTCCCGGCACGGCCAAACGTAGGTAAACGATCTTAATACAGCGCGGCCAAATGTAGGCAAATGGTGTTAATACGGCGCGGCATGCTTGGGGCGCGCCGATTTAGGGCGCGCCAAGGATGTGCCGTTTGAAAATAAGTTTTCATGAGTGTAACGCTATTCCGGCGCGGGGGGGGTATCGCGCCGTATTAAGGCCCGCCGGATTAGGATCGCGCCGTTTTAGCTGATTTTTGATGAATTTTGAAATGATTTAAGTTTATTAGGACTCTGTTGAGAGTTTTGAGGTCAATTAGGGTGATTGTTTGTTTAATTGGAGTCCAGAGCTCCCAAGGGTGAAGTTATAAGCTAGTGCGAGGTTCATACTCGAGCACTGGGGTCCTTATACTCAGAACAAATGTTTTATTAAACCCATTTTGATATAAGTAAACTCATAAGTTAGAAGGATTCTGCCGAAAATTGGGCAGCATCTCCCCCGTCCTTGAAAGATTGCAGGAGAGAAACGGGGTCATACCCACTTGTGGAGTAAGCCCCTAAATAGCCGGTCTGCATGGTGGCAGCCAGCAAAACCCCAATCGGATAGGATACCCCGAGGACAAGCCTGCGAGGGGCACCATAGCTCCGTGGGAGGAAACAGAGGGACGAGGCAGCTATTGACGGAAGCAACACCCCGAGGACTGGCCTACGAGGGGTGGGTGACCTATAGCGTGCACTGCATCCACTAGCAAGAGAGCATTAGGGAAAGAGGCCCCGAGGACAAGCCTACTAGGGGCGTTCATCCCTTAGCCACCACAGATCCTGGGACACTGTGGGTTTAACATTGTTGGGCTGAAGCCCCTGTTGTTATCAGCCTTTCAGCCCGTGGGAAGCATCCATCACTCAAAAGTGGAGCTCCCTTAACCGATTGGCAGCTCTGTGAAGCAGTGGGGAATATCCCCCTCCCCGGGTGATTAAGAGGAAACCAACAGGACTCGAATGGTTTAGTGGCCGTAAACCACAAATGAAGGAAGTGAGGCTTCTCGATATTGATAGCCTACCCGTTACAGGGTTAAGATGTTAATGCTCGCGAGACTGGGTTGCCATCCACAGGAGAGAATGCAAATAGCAGCCACGGAGAGAGAGGCAGTTGATATCTATAGCGGGAGTGATTTATCTACATGCGCATATACACGAATGGCTGGAACACAGTAGTCACGAGGCAGACTCCACTATTCCAGAAGCAGCACCTGCCTCCTCTGGGCAACGGAGAATGCAAAGAGGGAGGAAGGTCGAGGTTGGATCTCGTATCAAAACGGGGAGAAGCGTGTGCACAGGCACAGGCACGGAGGACCCAAGGAGGGGTTATCTTTGTAGCCCATGGCATCCCAGGGCGTGTTCGGAATCGGGGGAAATCGGAATCGTAAAGCTATACACGGGAAGACACTAATATATATATATCTATTGAATGAAATAGCAGTGGAAGAAGAGAACAAGGCATTGAGCATTCAATCCACCAATATATTCATATACGCATGCCATCATCCCATCGGCGATGAAAGCTACACATATGTCATGAGTTCGGTGCCGGCATCGCGGCACGGCCACCGTTCTACTTGTAGGAGAGCTCACAGAAGATCAATAGAAAAATAAAGAGGGATGGTGAAGAAGGGGGGAGGGGTTGGCTCATATCATCGCCATCCCTCACCCCTATCGCTTACATTCGACGGAGAGAAAACAAGGCGGAGAAGAAACAAGAAACGTAGACGCCCAGCTATTCCAAGAACAGAGTATCGGGACACCTCCTTCTTCTCCGGCTCCGGAAGGCTTTAGGCTGAGGATGGAAGACGGCGGCGAAGGGTGCTCAGCGGAACCCTGCTTCACTCGCAAGAAACCCTCTCTCTCTCGCAGGCGATTGGTTCTCAGACCCTTTCTCTTATCTCTCGATTTTCTTCTTTCAAAAACCTCTTCGCCTCCTCCCTCCTTCCTCACTTCGAATGCCCTTTTATATAGGAACCATTCGAGGCTTAATCCGACGTGGGAATGGCGCGTCGGGAAGTGGCCTTCTGAAGCCTTTCTGTGCGTCGGAATAGAAGGGCGCCGGGTAAAGGGGCTTCTACAGCTTTCGCGCGCCGGAATAGAGGGGCGCCGGATAAGAGGGAGCGCCGGTTTAGGGAGTGTCGTATTTGCGTCTCCCGCACGTCGCGGGTCAGCCGATGAGTCCGGGGATGGTTCCGGGGATCACCGTGAACATTTATCTCCCCACCGTTCTTCGAAACCTCGACGAGATGCCTTGTCGAAGCTCTCAGGACGACGCATGGCCATTCTCGGAACTTCAGATGACTTTGGTTTGATCACGCGGGTTTTCCGCTGACACGGCTCTCGGCACTATGATATGTGCTGTCGGCTCAGTCTATTTTGTTCTCGAAGCTTCTTGGAGGGTGGGATAACACCCGGGATAGTTCCGCCCAGGCCGGGTGATCATTCGGCCACTAACGGGCCCAACTTCACGAGAAGCCATACCCGTGCTGGGTAGTCGGGATCTTCCGCCGACAGAGCCCTCGGTCCTCTATTCTGAAGAGCCAAGGGAGTTCTTCCATCTCAGGAGAGTCTTCATTCAAGTGGCGAGCTACCGGGTAGACCGTCGTCCTTGGTCGGGCGACGGGTGTAGGGTAGCGGCACGACGCAGTCGATGCCAGATCATTAGGCAGGCTTGGTCGCACTGCCGGTTGGTTGTGGATTCATCTCGATTCTCCTGAGGTGAAGTCTCCATGTTCATAGAGGGTGACTCGAGGCTCTGGCAGCTTGAGAAGTCTTCAATATGTTGATATTTATCGGCTTCTGTGCTTCAGTGGGCCATGTCATTCGTCTTTGAGGCTTGGTCGCCGCGAGTGATATTTTGAGTGCCAACAGGGGTGAATAGATCCTATAAAAATTTTAACCTCAATTTTTAACCCTAAGACAATTTAACACTAAGCTATCAAACCATGAGCTCAGATGATATCTGTGAGAACAATATAAATGAAAGTGACAAGAATGTACTAACTAAGAGAATGCTATCTCATAGAATCCACTCAGATCAGACAGATCTAACAGACTGCAATATAACCACTTAGCGCATAGGGAAGATCTGTTCATATGCAAACCTGTGAATGGAGGAAGATGATAAGGGCCAATCACACCAATGCAAATCACGGCACAGAGAATTTTTAGGTGATTCGATCTGCCACGTAGATGTACGTCCACCCCACACTCAAGCCTGAGTGTGGCTTCCCTTTACAACAGCAATAACCGCAGACTCAGTCTGCAAACAAACGCTGACTTACAGCTTGACCTAGAAGAACACTCTCCTCTCTTCTTCTGATCAAATTAGAAGAAACCGTGAGTAACACCCAGTTACCCACAACCAGAGGACCAATCCTCTCGTCCTCTGAAGCATAGAGGGAATCATTCTCTTCAACCAGTTTCATCATTCTTCAAATGTCAGAGCCATGAGCCACTTTACACCACTGAACAGCCATTTGACACTGCTATACAGCCATTTGTCTACTTTGTCCACCCATTTTCACCCTTAATCCGCAGCTAAAAAGTCTTCTTTCATTATGTGAATTCTTCTGTCAGAAGCCGACTTGTAAGCCCACCCGAGTCGGCTTAAGGTTCTTGGTTTTCAGCTGTTTCACACCTGCTGCCTATTATTCACCTTTACACTGCTATTTGTCACCACTATTGCCTATTATTCACCTGGTCCATCTATTTGTTACTCTTAAGGTAGTATCTGTCACCCGTAATACACATTTGTCAGCCTTAAGAGATATTTTTCACCCTTATTCTTCAGCGGGTACAGAGTCTATCTTAAGGCGATATATCAGCTTGTTTCTTCAGCAATTGGAGGCTTCTTCTGCAGAGTTGCTTCTAGGGCTGTTGTGACACTGCCATGCTTATGCTTACCTGAATTCTTCAGATATTACAGTTCTTCAAACAAACATTCTTCAAGCATACAGACATAACAGTTCAAGTATTCATAGCATTGACATTACAACTCTTCAAGTCTTCATATGAAAATATTGTTCAAGACATTAGAAAATATATCGACATTAGGTAGCACACATCAAATTAATGATATAAAAAACTATTATCATAATATGATTCATAGTGTTAGACATCGTCAAACTACAGGGCACAATAATAACATTACTACTTAGTTCAAAGAATTCACCATTGAGAGTGAAAGAAATCATCTTCATATTATCTACTTTAGAATTTAGAAAATCAAAAAGATATTTAACTAGATTTATTAATAATTATATTTATTAAAATCTATTTATTATTAATTTTTTGTGATGTAGGATCCTCCTGCAGCCGGTGATGGTGGACATGCTACGAATGACGAATGAGGATGATGCATCGGATATCTCTTGATTTTTTTAATGATATTGTGAAAAAATGATACATTTCAATTAATGTAACTGTAACTTTTTTTATTCAAAGATTTATGTGTTGTGGACGTTCTTTATTATAATTTACAATATGATTTTATCCTATTGTGTGTTGTATATGTTGTTTATTGCGTGTTTTATGTTGAGTTGTGTCGATTGGGGTGTATAATTATAGTTTTAAATAGATTTTTAAAATTTTAAAATATATAAAAAAATATGGAGAAAGTTTTCGACGGAATTTCGACCAACTAATAATTCGTCGGAACCAATTTCATGCACTTATTTTCTGACGTATTTATTTTTCAGTGCAAATCAGTCGAAAGGTTCAGACGTATTTTCGACCAACTAAATGTTCATCGGAACAAATTTGATCCACATTAGTTCCGACGTATTAATTATCCGTCTCAAATACATCGAACATTAACGACGTCTTTTCGATCCAAGATAGTTTCGTCAGAAATAATTTGATCCACAGTAGTTCTGACATTTTAGTTATCCGTATCAAATGCGTCGAGCATTAATGACGTATTTTCGACACAATAATAGTTCATCGGAACTAATTTATCATACAGGTTTTCAACGTATTATTATCCGATAGAAATACGTCAAAAATTAACGACGTATTTCCCATCAAAATAACTTTCGTCAGAACTAATTTAACCCATATGTTTGCGACGACATAATATATCTGTTGGAAATACGTCGAAACCTTTAGACCTATTTTCAACTAAATTATGCTCCGTCGCAATGATTAATTAATTTCCGTATTATTAATTACCGACATAAATAGCCACCATAATTTTGACGATGTAGTTTCGTTGGTAATTTCGGACGCATTGGCGACGCTATTTTAGTACGTCAAAAATTTGCGACGTAATAGTTCCGACGTCCATATTCTGTCGCAAATACGTCAAAAATTTACATTGCGACGTATCCCCGACGTATTTACGACGGCAAATAGACGTCAGAATTTCTCATTTTTCTTGTAGTGCTAACCAATGCCTCTGCAGCATTTATGCAACTTATGAACAATGTTTCCAGGCCCTATCTCGATTGATTCGTGGTCATCTTCATTGATGATATCCTAATCTATTCCAAGACCAAGGAAGAACATGAAGAACATCTAAGAATAGCTTTGTAAACCTTAAGAGAACATCAACTCTACGCAAAGCTCAGCAAATGTGAATTCTGGCTAAAGGAGGTCTCTTTTCTTGGCCATATTATTTCAAAGGAAGGTATCGTTGTGGATCCTTCAAAAGTTGAAGCTGTCAAGAATTGGAGCCGACCAACGACCGTATCCGAAGTTAGGAATTTTATCGGTCTAGCTGGCTATTATAGGTGATTTATCAAGAATTTCTCCAAGATCGCTATCCCTTTGACTAGGCTTACAGGAAAGGAGAATCCCTTTGTATAGTCGAAGGACTGCGAAGAGAGTTTTCTAACTCTTAAGGATCATCTAGCCACTGCCCCTGTATTGGCATTACCTATTGAATGTGGTGGATTTGAAGTCTATATAGATGCATCTGGCATTGGCCTTGGATATGTCCTCATGCAACATGGCAAGGTGATTTGTTATGCCTCTAGGCAATTGAAGCGTCATGAGGAGAACTACCCAATACATGATTTAGAGTTAGCCACCGTTATATTCGCCTTAAAAATCTGGCGACATTACCTTTATGGGGAGAAGTTCACCATATTTTCGGATCACAAAAGTCAGAAGTATATCTTCACTCAGAAGGATTTGAATATGAGGCAAATAAGATGGCAGAAGTACCTTAAGGACTTCGACTTCTCTATCCAATATCACCCCGATAAAGCAAATGCTGTAGCATATGCTCTCAGCAGGAGACCATTGGCAACTCTAGCAAGTCTCGGGAAAGGTATGACTAATATTATAGAGGATTTTATAAATTTGAACTTAGATGTTGTTATAGAAGAAGAAAAGAGTGTTATTGCTAATATTCGGTCGCAACCTACATTAATTGAAGACCTAGTCAAGTTTCAAGACCCCACATTAATGGAGATCAACGCTAATATTGATCAACGACTGGAATTTTCTATCTCAGTCGATGGAAGGCTATTATTCAAAGATCGGATCTGTCTGTTGGATCATGCCGACACTAAGAAGCTAATCATGGAAGAAGCTCATAAAGCAAAATATGCTATTCACCCTGGTGCGACCAAGTTGTATCAAAATTTAAAGAGAAATTTTTGGTGCCCTGTTTGGGATGGGATCTTTTTATTAAGAATTATTATTATTATTATTTATTTGGGTTTATTTACACGTCGATCAACCAATTAATTAACCGGTAATTAACTGACTGATTAACTGCGCAGGCATGCCAGTCACGTGAGTGACGAGTTTATTATGCGCTCATTCTGACCCTTGTCAGGCGAGAGTGAGGTTCGGTCGGGACCAGCAGTCTGCTATACCATAAAGGCTATAGCGTTAATTACATCCCCCGTGAGGAGGGAAAACCTTTGATTAATTGCCGAGATAGTGCACTGTCGAGACCGGAATAAAGAATGCAAAGGATGCAGATGATCATGCAGGATATTATGATCTACCAAGTACGGTTTATTAGGGCGGAACCCTCAATACGTGGCGGAGGATATAGGTCCGGAGACAATCATCACGCATAACAAGAGCTCCCCATCGGGCGTTGCCCGACTTTCTGCTGATGTCATTTGATATACCAAGGGGCCCGTGCACTCAAGCATACATTGATGCGGCATGAATGCTTAGACTAGAACATGATGATAAAGCTATGGAATTAGCTAGTTTAGGTTTAGACAAACCAATTTATTCGATTTATTGATTGCATGGTTTATTTGATTCTATTATTAGCATTAGAAATCACCTCGAAGGCGAGGAGAGGGTTGAAACAGCGCAACGACGCGATTCGGGATGAAAGCGGCGTGAAATGCGTAGCTAAAAGGTTAAACGGCGCGGTCCAAGCGTGGGTAAAGGTCTAAAACGGCGCCATCAGCCGTAGGTATAGGGGGTGGGTTAAAACGCCATGCCCCCCTTGCTGGCGCGTCGGAATAAGGCGCGCCGTTTTAAGGTGCGCCGTATTAAGGCGCGTCGGGCGTGGACGGCGTCGGTTTGGCCCTGTTTCACGGAAACCGAGGTTTTATTGGTTTATTTTTGGATTTATTGAAATGTTTTAAAAGATTTCGAAGCTTTATTGGGTCAATTATTCACCGGACCGGCCTCGGGCCGTCCGGAAGTCAAGTTACGGGCTCGTGCGAGTTTCACACTCGAGCGCGGTGATCGTTCCGAATCAAGCTGGCTAGTTTATTAAATGGTTTATTTGACTCGTTCGAGCCGAAATTTCGGCAGCATCTCCCCATCCCAGAGGATTTTCGGGGAGAAGCGGGGAATGCCCACGTGGTGGAGCAACCCCTAAAAGCCGGGTGGCACAACGGCAGCCGGCAAACTTGAACAGATAGGAAGACCCCGAGGGCTAGCCTACTAAGGGCACCAAGTCCGTGAGTGGAGAGTAGACGGATAGCGCGACTCATAACGGAGTGAAGACCCCGAGGGCTAGCCTGCGAGGGGCACGTGACCCGAGTCGGTACCGCATCCGAGTCGGGACGGCCAGTAGAGAGGGGAAACCCCGAGGGCCAGCCTACGAGGGGCACCCATCTCACGGCCACCACGAAGCCCATTAAGGACCGTGGATGTAATATCCCGATTTATTAAACAAATAAAAATTTCTAGAAAATTTATAAGAAATTAATTAGAAAATCCTTAACAAATAGAATAAGTTAAATTTTGACTATTTTATAAAAATCTGGAAAATTTAGAATCTTGTAGAGGATAAAATGTTTGATAATAGTGTCTTCTGTGACTGACCCAAATAAAATCCATAATTAGGCCAAATCAACTGATTAAGGCCCAAATCCACACTTAATCTAATTGGACCTTAAAATGTGAAATTTGAGCCCAATAGCCAATCATTTAGGCTGAGACCAGATCCAAATGGAAGGCTAGGATGAGATGATCATTTCCCCTCTTAGTTCTCTCCGAAACCCTAACCCTAGAAAGTGAATTTTGGATGTGAAGGCGGCGGCTAACCCTATCTGCACGGTTCGCGCACGCCCAACTTGATTGGACTCTATCTCCCCGAATAGAAAACTCTAGACCTTGTGTGACCTATAAAAATGACCCTCAGGAACCCTATTTTCGTTTGGGTGCTGTGGCGGCCGACGAGGATCTTGGACGAGGGTGGATTCCGGCGATCACCGGTGGGGTGTTCTTAGCGTGTCGTCGTCCCTTCTTCTTCCTTCTTCCTCCGTTTAAGGTAGGTTATAGCAAGCCAAATCTTAAGTATTATATATGATTAGAACCAGCATCGAGTGCCCTTTCTATTGAATGTAAAAAGCCTAAAAGTAGCTTAGTATCATGCGACAATTTTAGGGTTTAGTGGAAGCATGTCATATCTAGGGTTATACTTGTTTCATCTTGTTTAAGTAGGGATTTCAGGCACTAAAGATTAAATCGAGCATGCTATACTGTAAAAATTTTTGTGCTCTTTCTTTTAAATCCAAAAGCCCTAATTATTATGCTTTGTACTATGCGTATTTAGCAAATCATTGTAACCCTAGCCAACTCGCCGGAGGCGGGCATGGCGAAAGGGGCTTGGCTATTTTTTTTTGACTTGCGCGGCCTCACGATAGACCGCCCAACGTGGTTAGGCGGCACATTACGGACCGTTTATGTGTTGCGATTCGTGTTATGTTTCTGGGAAGCGCGGCATGACCTAGACCGCCCTTCTGTCAGGCGGCCAGTTATTGACCGTTCGTCTCTTCCAACGGCTCATTACAGACCGCTCATCCCCAGCAGGCCTTCTGACCTGAGGGGGATAAACGGCATGTCATGCGACCGCCGAGGAGGATGAAAGGTCCCTACTGGACCGTCCATCTTTACAGAATTTATTAAGTTATCTTTTTCACATGATTTATGATAGTAGATTAGTGGTTAAATGAAAGTTAGCAACATGCATAAAAACCCCTGGAAAATTATAACATTAAATGATTATAAATCTTGCTGATTTATTCATCTTGACCTTGGATCACCTTCCTTTTCAATGTTAACATTAATCAAGACTCATTATTAAATTGAAAATGTTATTAGGGTTGTATGACAGTCGTTCTACTCCGGTAGGATTGACTGACCGTCTCACTGGTTTTCGATGTTTTATTAGCCCTATTTCCTTGTAATGTTTGGGACTCTCCGCCGGATATTCCTTCTGTCGGACTAGGACCTTCATTACGGGACCTCCGTAAGCCCCCGCGAGCCTGGGATTCCCACTAGGACGCCGGGAAGGTTGTACCATCAAGACCTGAACCTGTGTACGTGATCGAATCGATTGAACTATCGTTTTGTAAGTCACGGCTCGACTTGGACCCCCTGAGAATTGCGCGGCCCGAAAGGGACCGTTCATCCTATTGTGCGACCCATAACGAACCGTACATCCCTGGCCAAGTGCCACTTACATTGGTCGATTAACCTTGATCTACCTTCGACCAAATTGTGTTTGGATCGACCCAATAAGCCCTAGGTTGACCAGGGGAGAGTGGGCTGGACTCTGGTTCAGTTCTGCCCCACTTATGGCAGACCGGAGCCCGTTTGGGTAGACTTCTAGTTGATTAAGTTGAACGGACCTACTGGAACCGCCCATGTAATAGTGCGGATCTTATTGGACCGTCTGTCTGTTGGATAGCCCTGTAAGGACCGTTTATCTTGTTCTTGGGCTTCCAGCTCTACTAGTCTTGAGTGGCCCATTTTCAACCGTCCAATTCCTCGAGCGGCCCTACATGGACCGTGTATCCTTGACTTTGGTGTGGCTAGTCCTAAGCCCATCTCTATCCTGAACGGTCCACTCTAGACCGTGTATTGCTTGAGCGGCCCTATTCTGACCGCTTATCATCCAGAAGTGATTTTTCTGTGATTTTCTGTGTTGAATCCAAGGACCTGATTGGTTCTTGATAACTTGAACTTTCCAGACATGATGTCTACTTTAACTTACCCTTGAAACTTTGGTAAGTTCCATATCTTGAAGTATTGGCCATCTAACTTGATTAATGTCTAGACATAACTTGGGATCTTGGATCCAACAAATCAATGCCAACGCATCTTAAGGGCCCGGTTTGGTCCTGGGAGGAGCGCCCGAAAAGTACTTGTGCCCCGGGGAGTTTGAATGACATGGTGAGGCATTGCACCGAGTGCATGACTAGCGTGATGTCTAAGACAATAATCTCTTACTTGAATTTCTCTTGTTGGCCAAATTCTCGGTTATATCATGTTCTTGCCTTCCTTTCATTATTTTGTTGCATAGTTATTTCCTTTCGTTCTTTATTTACGCGCTCAAACATGCAATTTAATTGGTTAATCACTTAAACTTGCCTGTTATTACCTACTGAGCATTCGCTCACCTAGTTTTTCCCCCTTTTCAGGTAGCTCAGGTGAGGACTCGCAATCTGATGGGAACGGGCAAGAGTGACGACCGTGGAGTGAACCTGATAGAAGCCTGTGAAACTAGTTCTAGTTGTGGAGTTTTATTTGAATTTAAGAGTATTTTGGAAGAGTTGTAATTTGAAGTTAGCCAATGTAATAGTGTTAAGTGGATGTTGTCAAGATTATGTTAAGTGATATCATGGTAGTTTGGAACATGGTTTGGTTATGTGCTATTTAATGAATGGAGCAGTTTCTATTTGTAGATGTGCGATCTTTTAGCTTTAACATGTCATGTCTAGAAATCAACAAATTATTATTATTATTACTTGTTTCTACTGCCAGTCCCGATATTCCGCGTCGGGGCGTGACAGTTCGGTGGTATCAGAGCCTAGGTTTCTAATATTCCTAGGTTATTTAAGTTCTAGGATTCTAAGTGTTTGTCGTAGAACCTATACCCTTGTTATGAGTCAAAGGACCAAACCTAGTGAGAATTTGGGTAGAGACTTGGGTTGAGTTAATAATCAACTCTAAACTCTTTCTCCTAAATGAACTTAAGATAAATTATTTTCATGCAGGACGTTCCGATGGCAGCTGAGCGTGCGCAATGGCGAGACATGCAGCGGACGGTCCAAGGACTTACACGTGCTTTACAACAAGTGGCCCAAGGTGGAGCGGCGAATCATGGTGCTGGTGATCTACACAGGAATTTTCGTGGGATGAATCCCCCACGTTTTGGAGGTTCAACTGATCCCGATGAAGCCGAACACTGGCTTAAGGAGATGGATAGAATTTTTAAAGTTATGCAATGCAGCGACTAGGAGCGTGTGCTTTTAACAACCTTCCAGTTGGAATGGGATGCTAGGACTTGGTGGGAGTCAGTAAAGGCGACCCTCAGTGACAGACAAATTTCGTGGAAGGAATTTGAAGAATTCTTCAATAGCAAGTACTTTTCCGACAGAATCCAAGAGAAGAAAGCCGCTGAGTTTGCTACTCTGAAGCAGCGGAGTTTATCTGTGGCGGAATATGAAGCTCAATTTTTTATACTCTCTCGTTATGCTACTCATTTGATTTCCACAGAGAAGATGAAGGCGAAACATTTTCTAAATGGGCTGAAGTTGCATTATATTAACCAGTTGGCGCCGATGGAGATTTAGACCTATGTAGAGATGGTAAGAAAAGCCCAAGTTTTAGAAGATACCTTGGAAATGACGGAGAAAATCCGTGGGAAGAATGTTAAAAAGGAGCAACCTACAGGTTCCGGGAGTGTTATACCCAGGAATAGCAAGAAGAGGCCCAATGGCGGGTCTGGTTCATGGAAGGGGAAAATGCCAAATAATGAAGACAAGAAGCCTGGCCCGATTGTTCCATTTAAGGGCGTATGCAAGTATTGTGACCGCCCCGGTCACAAGATGGAAGAGTGTTGGCGCAAGCTGGGTGCCTGTTTGCGTTGCGGGAGTAGGGATCACCGCATTCCAGAGTGTCCTCTCTTATCCGAGCATGCTACCCCGACTAAACCTCAAGGCGGCAAGAAACAACAGGGCAAGCTCCAGGCCCTACAAGAGGAGGACGTAGGCACCACCGAGGAGGGTGGACTTGTGGAAGGTACTCTCATTGTTCATGGAAAGCCAGCTTTTGTTCTTTTCGATACCGGTGCTACTCATTCATTTGTTTCTCAGAGTTTTGCTAAGGCATTAGCTGTGAAGCCGGTTTTGATGAATTCCCCCTTAGAGATATCAACTCCTATTGGCTCTAGATCAGCGATTAAGTATTTTTATCCTTCTAGCAAGATTGTGGTTAATGAACAGAATTTGTCGACTGATTTAGTATGCATGGATATGAAAGATTATGATGTAATTCTAGGAGTGGATTGGTTGGCTAAGCATGAGGCCAATGTCCATTGTAGTTCCAGCTCTGTGTCTTTTTCTAGACACCCTGGACTTTCTTTTATAGGGAGTAGGCACCATAGATCTGTGCCACTTATCTCGACCATCTGAGCCGATAAGTTGATGAGGAGAGGATGTCAGGTATTTTTAGCCTTTGTTTATGTGACCCCTGAGAAGAAGATCGAGATTAAGAACATTCCTGTTATCCGAGATTTTCTGGATGTTTTTCCTGAGGAATTGCCAGGTCTTCCACCAGAGAGGGAAGTTATGTTTTCTATTGATCTAATTCCTGGCGCGACCCCTGTTTCTAAGGCTCCTTATCGTATGTCTCCTGCGGAGCTGAGGGAATTAAAGCAGCAGTTAATGGAATTACTTGAGAAGAGGTTTATTCGTCCAAGTACATCCCTGTGGGGGGCTCCAGTGTTATTTGTAAGGAAGAAGGATGGCTCGATGAGGTTGTGTATTGATTATCGGCAACTGAACCAGTTGACTATAAAAAATAAATATCCATTGCCGAGGATTGATGAGTTATTTGATCAGATAGCAGGAGCTCAGTATTTCTCTAAGATTGATCTTCGATCAGGCTATCATCAGTTGCGGATTAAGGAGGAGGATATTTATAAGACAGCTTTTCGTAACAGGTATGGGCACTTTGAATTTATTGTAAGGCCTTTTGGACTAACGAATGCACCTGTAGCATTCATGCAGTTGATGAACGATGCATTCCGACCCTATCTGGATCAATGGGTTGTAGTGTTTATTGATGATATTCTGATTTATTCTAAGAGAGAGGAAGAACATGCTGAACATTTGAGGATGACGTTACAATTATTGAAAGACCATCAGTTATACGCCAAGTTTAGCAAGTGTGAATTTTGGCTACAAGAGGTGTCCTTTCTAGGGCATATCATTACGAAAGAAGGTATTTCTGTTTATTCGTCGAAGGTAGAGGCAGTTAAAGATTGGGACAGGCCTACTAGTGTAACAGAAGTTAGAAGCTTCCTAGGCTTGGTAGGATATTATCGGAGGTTTATTAAAGATTTCTCCAATATTGCGGTACCCTTAACAAGATTAACCTGCAAGGAGAATAAGTTTGATTGGACGGAAGATTGTGAGAAAAGCTTCCAGACTTTGAAGGAGTGTTTAACGACTGCCCCTGTTTTAGCATTACCATCTGGAGAAGGAGGCTTCGTGGTGTACATCGATGCTTCGGGAATTGGTTTTAGGTTGTGTACTGATGCAGCACGGGAAAGTGATAGTCTATTCTTCTAGTCAGTTGAGAAAGCATGAAGAGAATTATCATGTCCATGATTTGGAGCAAGCAGCCGTAGTTTTTGCCTTGAAGATATGGAGACATTACTTATATGGAGAGACATTCACAGTATTTTCATATCACAAGAGTTTGAAGTATTTATTCTCTTAGAAAGAACTCAATATGAGGCAGGGAAGATGGTTAGAATATTTAAAGAATTTTGACTTCTCCATAGAATATCATCCCGGGAATGGTAATGTGGTGGCGGATGCCCTAAGCCGCAAGCCGATGGCTAAATTGTCAAGTCTCATGATGCAAGAATGGAAGCTGTTGGAGCAATTAGCCGGGTTGGATATTAATGTTGACAAGGACCGAGTTATGATTGCTCAGATTCAGCTTAAACCAGAATTTTTGGCAGAAATCAAGTCCTTGTAAGACAATGACCCAGAGTTGGTAGAAATCAAGAAGATCTTGAGTAGCAGACCGGAATTCATGATAGCTGACGATGGCAGACTGTTATTTCAGGGAAGGACTTGTATACCTGATGTGGTCGAAGCTAAGAACAAGATCCTCGAGGAAGCTCATAGATCCCGATATACCATTCATCCTAGAGGTACGAAGATGTTTAAGGATTTGAAAAGATCTTTCTGGTGGCCAAATATGAAAAGGGAAATTGTAGAATTTGTGAATAGATGCTTGGTGTGTCAGCAGGTTAAGGCTAAGCATTTCAAACCTGTAGGGAATTTGAAACCATTGGACATACCTTAATGGAAGTGGGAGAGTATTGGCATGGATTTCATTATAGGTCTACCTAGGACTCGTAGCGGATTTGATGCAATATGGGTTATCATTGATAGATTGACAAAGTCGGCTCATTTCTTATCCATTAAATCTAAGTGGACTGTTGATGTTCTAGCAACTTTATATATGAAGGAAGTGGTGCGGTATTCTGGTCAGTATTGTGTCTGATAGAGACCCCAGATTCACTTCACATTTTTAGAAAGGATTGCAAGAATATTTGGGAACCCGTCTGAACTTCAGTACTGCTTTTCATCCACAAACAGACGGACAGACGGAAAGAACCAACCAGATAGTGGAAGATATGTTGAGAGCCTGCATGATTAATTTCGGAGGCAGTTGGAGTGATCACTTGGCCTTGATTGAATTTACTTATAACAATAGTTATCAGTCCAGCATTCAGATGGCTCCGTTTGAAGCTCTGTATGGAAGAAGCTGTCGGTCTCCATTATGTTGGAACGAGGTTGGTGAGAAGCAATGGCTGGGGCTAGATCTTATTTCTGAATCATCAAAGAATATTCGTATTATTAGAGACCGATTGCAAGTAGCACAATCAAGACAGAAGAGTTATGCAGACCACAGAAGGAGGGACTTGGAATTTCAAGTTGGCGAACATGTGTTTTTGAAAGTTTCTCCTATAAGAGGAATCCGAAGATTTGACATTCAAGGCAAGCTAACTCCCAGATATGTCGATCCATTCGAGATTTTGGAAAGAGTGGGGGAGGTTGCGTACCGTCTGGCACTACCACCTAAGTTATCGGGAGTACACAATGTCTTCCATGTGTCGATGTTGAGAAAGTATGTGTATGACCCAACTCATGTCATTCAGCATGCGGATCTTGAGTTAAAGGAAGATCTAACTTATGAAGAGAGACATGTTAAGATTCTGGATCGTAAGCAGCAGCAACTCAGAAACAGGTCCATACCTATGGTGAAAGTGCAATGGAGTCGGCGTGGAACCAAAGAAGCTACTTGGGAGTCAGAAGATACCATGCGAAAATAGTACCCCGATTTGTCCTAGGTTAGTTGTTCCACTCCCCATCGTGTTAAGTGCAGTAAATTTGGAGGACCAAATTCTTTGAAGTGGGGGAGGGTGTAATATCTCGATTTATTAAACAAATAAAAATTTCTAAAAAATTTATAAGAAATTAATTAGAAAATCCTTAACAAATAGAATAAGTTAAATTTTGACTATTTTATAAAAATCTGAAAATTTTAGAATCTTGTAGAGGATAAAATGTTTGATAATAGTGTCTTCTGTGACTGACTCAAATAAAATCCGTAATTAGGCCAAATCAACTGATTAAGGCCCAAATCCACACTTAATCTAATTGGACCTTAAAACGCGAAATTTGAGCCCAATACCTGATCATTTAGGCTGAGACCGGATCCAAATGGAAGGCTAGGATGAGAGGATCGTTTCCCCTCTTAGTTCTCTCCGAAACCCTAACCCTAGAAAGCAAATTTTGGATGAGAAGGCGGCGGCTAACCATATCTGCACGGTTCGCGCACGTCCAACTTGATTGGACTCTATCTCCTCGAATAGAAAACTCTAGACCTTGTGTGACCTATAAAAATGACCCTCAGGAACCCTATTTTCATTTGGGTGCTATGGCGGCCGACGAGGATCGTGGACGAGGGCAGATTCCGGCGATCACCGGCGGGGTGTTCTTAGCGTGTCATCCTCCCTTCTTCTTCCTTCTTCCTCCGTTTAAGGTAGGTTATAGCAAGCCAAACCTTAAGTATTATATATGATTAGAACCAGCATCGAGTGCCCTTTCTATTGAATGCAAAAAGCCTAAAAGTTGCTTAGTATCATGCGAGAATTTTAGGGTTTAGTAGAAGCATGTCATATCTAGGGTTATACTTGTTTCATCTTGTTTAAGTAGGGATTTCAGGCACTAAAGATTAAATCGAGCATGCTATACTGTAAAAATTTTTGTGCTCTTTCTTTTAAATCCAAAAGCCCTAATTATTATGCTCTGTACTATGCGTATTTAGCAAATCATTGTAACCCTAGCCAACTCGTCGGAGGCGGGCAGGGCGAAAGGGGCTTGACTATTTTTTTTTGACTTGCGCGGCCTCACGATAGACCGCCCAATGTGGTTAGGCGGCACATTACGGACCGTTTATGTGTTGCGATTCGTGTTACGTTTCTGGGAAGCGCGGCATGACCTAGACCGCCCTTCTGTCAGGCAGCCAGTTATTGACCGTTCGTCTCTTCCAGCGGCTCAATACAGACCGCTCATCCCCAGAAGACCTTTTGACCTGAGGGGGATAAACGGCATGTCGTGCGACCACCGAGGAGGATGAAAGGTCCCTACTGGACCGTCCATCTTTACAGAATTTATTAAGTTATCTTTTTCGCATGATTTATGATAGTAGATTAGTGGTTAAATGAAAGTTAGCAACATGCATAAAAACCCCTAGAAAATTATAACATTAAATGATTATAAATCTTGCTGATTTATTCATCTTGACCTTGGATCACCTTCCTTTTCAATGTTAACATTAATCATGACTCATTATTAAATTGAAAATGTTATTAGAGTTGTATGACAGTCGTTCTACTCCGGTAGGATTGACTGACCGTCTCACTGGTTTCCGATGTTTTATTAGCCCTATTTCCTTGTAATGTTTGGGACTCTCCGTCGGATATTCCTTCCGTCAGATTAGGACCTTCATTACGGGACCTCTGTAAGCCCCCGCGAGCCTGGGATTCCCACTAAGACGCCGGGCAGGTTGTACCATCAAGACCTGAACCTGTGTACGTGATCGAATCGATTGAACTATCGTATTGTAAGTCACGGCTCAACTTGGATCCCCTGAGAATTGCGCGGCCCGAAAGGGACCGTTCATCCTATTGGGCGGCCCATAACGAACCGTACATCCCTGGCCAAGTGCCACTTACATTGGTCGATTGACCTTGATTTACCTTCGACCAAATTGTGTTTGGATCGACCCAATAAGCCCTAGGTTGACCAGGGGAGAGTGGGTTGGACTCTGGAACAGTTCTGCCCCACTTATGGCAGCCCGGAGCCTATTTGGGTAGACTTCTAGTTGATTAAGTTGAACGGACCTACTGGAACCGCCCATGTAATAGCGCGAATCTTATTGGACCGTCTGCCTGTTGGACGGCCCTGTAAGGACTGTTTATCTTGTTCTTGTGCTTCCAGCTCTACTAGTCTTCAGCGGCCCATTTTCAACCGTCCAATTCCTCGAGCGGCCCTACATGGACCGTGTATCCTTAACTTCGGTGTGGCTAGTCCTAAGCCCATCTCTATCCTGAACGGTCCACTCTAGACCGTGTATTGCTTGAGCGGCCCTGTTCTGACCGCTTATCATCCAGAAGTGATTTTTTCGTGATTTTTTGTGTTGAATCCAAGGACCTGATTGGTTCTTGATAACTTGAACTTTCCAGACATGATGTCTACTTCAACTTACCCTTGAAACTTTGGTAAGTTCCATATCTTGAAGTATTGGCCATCTAACTTGATTAATGTCTAGACATAACTTGGGATGTTGGATCCAACAAATCAATGCCAACGCATCTTAAGGGCCCGATATGGTCCTGGGAGGAGCGCCCGAAAAGCACTTGTGCCCCGGGGAGTTTGAATGACATGGTGAGGCATTGCACCGAGTGCATGACTAGCATGATGTCTAAGACAATAATCTCTTACTTGAATTTCTCCTGTTGGCCAAATTCTCGGTTATATCATGTTCTTGCCTTCCTTTCATTATTTTGTTGCATAGTTATTTCCTTTCGTTCTTTATTTACGCGCTCAAACATGCAATTTAATTGATTAATTACTTAAACTTGCCTGTTATTACCTACTGAGCGTTCGCTCACCTAGTTTTTCCCCCTTTTCAGGTAGCTCAGGTGAGGACTCGCAATCTGATGGGAATGGGCAAGAGTGACGACCGTGGAGTGAACCTGATAGAAGCCTGTGAAACTAGTTCTAGTTGTGGAGTTTTATTTGTATTTAAGAGTATTTTGGAAGAGTTGTAATTTGAAGTTACCCAATGTAATAGTGTTAAGTGGATGTTGTCAAGATTATGTTAAGTGAGATCATGGTAGTTTGGAACATGGTTTGGTTATGTGCTATTTAATGAATGGAGCAGTTTCTATTTGTAGATGTGCGATCTTTTAGCTTTAACATATCATGTCTAGAAATCAACATATTATTATTATTATTATTATTATTATTATTACTTGTCTCTACTGCCAGTCCCGATATTCCGCGTCGGGGCGTGACAGTTAGGTATTGTAACATCCTCAAATATAGCTAAGTTGTTCTCTATATCATTGAGGCGCCTTTTGAAGTATCAGCTCAGTTCTTAAAAAGAACTCCGAAGTTAAGCGTGCTTAATGGGGAGTAGTACTAGGATGGGTGACCTGCCCGGGAAGTCCCCCATTCTGGAGCCGGTCACTGTTAGAAAGGGATAAAACCGTGAGGTCGGTAGGTCAAAGAGGATAATACCTCGACAGTATAGAGTATGGGGCGTGACCGAATGGTATCAGAGCTATACCCCAGCCGGAAGTGTAGGAACTAAGTGCCATGCAGGGCAAAGTGCTACACTATGGGAGCCACCTCTTGAACCCGCATTGGGACAAAGTGCTACATAGTGGGAGCCACCTCTTGAGCCTATAGGGGCCACCTCTAGAGTCCTACCTGCCTCGGGGTTTGATTGCGTGCTATATGTGCCCAGCGACGAGGACGTCGCCTATATAAGAGGGGTAGATTGTAACACCCTCAAATATAGCTAAGTTGTTCTCTATATCATCGAGACACCTTTTGAAGTATCGGCTCAGTTCTTGAAAAGAACTCCGAAGTTAAGCGTGCTTAATGGGGAGTAGTACTGGGATGGGTGACATGCCCAGGAAGTCCCCCATTCTGGAGCCGATCACTGTTAGAAAGGGACAAAACCGTGAGGCCGGTAGGTCAAAGCGGACAATACCTCGACGGTATAGAGTACGGGGCGTGACCGAGGATTTCGGTATGTTGGGATCAATCACACTTACTATTCACTCATTAATCCATAGGAGATTTGTCACTGTTGGACGGTCCCCTATGGATAGAGTGTTATCACGATGGAATAGTGGGGGATGTTCCCCTCTCCCCAGTCACCTAATCTCCTTGAAGAGATGGCGATACAGTGCGGTTACAAAACACATTCAGTCAGCAAGCTGATTGTGATAGCTATAGGTATACATATACACATATATATATTAGCGAGTTGACAAAATGACTATCACATTGACGTCCAAAAGGCAATGAGGTAGAATATAGGGAGGGCCTCATCTCCTCTTGTTCATGGTTAAGAACAGAGGGGGATAGGAGGATGAACCCAGAATTATCCAGAGAGATGCATTCATGTGTGTCTCTAGCGACGAGACCTTCGACACTCGAGAGGAAGAGAACCCCGGGGAGAGGGGGATTAATGTAGCCCGTAACGTAGTAGGGCATACCGACGTCGGAGAAGATGAACAACAGAAACCATTCGCACAGTGAAATGCACAAATAGAAAAGACAGGTTAATGGAGGGAGATGAAAATGGCGCCGTGCTCAAACGCATTTCATTTATCCTCTTGGGCACAATGGATGGTGCACATATACATGTTGCACGTCCCCGGCGCCGGCACTGTTGCACGGCGCCGCTTTAGCGGTCAAGAGAAGAAACGCAAAGGGGGAAGAAGAAGAGGTGATGTAGAGGGAGAAGAAGAACATTGACCCAAGCTCATTGATATATCCATTCATTCCATGAATGAAAGAAGAGAAGATGTACAGATTATCATTCCGGTGTCGGCGTTGTCGCACGGTCACCGTCTACATTAACAAAGAGGAAAGGAGTTACAGAAGGAGAGATAGAGGATCACAGAGATCGTGAGGGGAGGAGGATAGGCTCATATCATCGCCCCTCCCCCCTCTCACTTACATTATATCTCTAAGAAACCCAAACAGCGGGGGATCGACGGCAAAAATCACGACGACCCACCTAAATAAATAAGGAAGCAGACGATCTTCTTCTCCGGCACCGGGAGGTTCGTGCAGAACAGGGTGGCGGCCGTGGAGATGCTCAGACGGGGAGACTTTTCCAACAATAAAACCCTCAGGCCCTTTTTTTCTAGATCGTTCTCCTTTCCAAAAGTTCTCTCCCTTAACTTGGTCGAACAAGTTGATTATATAGCACTGAAGGTATCCCGGTGCCACGGAGGGCGCGCCGGATGTGATGGCACCGGGGAGCAACCTCCCTTGGAGCATTTGCACATCCTTGATGATGGCGCTGTTTAAGGGGCGCGCCGGTGAAACGGGGCACCGTATTAGCCTCGCTTGGATGCCGAAGGCCAGTCGATGAGTCTGGGGATGACTCCGGAGGTCATCGTTGACGATTCCTCTCACCGCGGTCCTTGGAAAACCTCGACGGGGTGCTGACGAAGCTCTCGACATGACGTATGACCTTAATCCAAGCTCCGTGTATGTTTAGCTTGAGCACGCGGGTTTTCTGCTGACACGGCACTCGGCACTGCCATCTGTGCTTCTGACCCAGCCTCGTCGACGCTCAAAGCTTCTTTATAGGGCGGGGTAACACTCGGGATGGTTCCACCTCAACTGGGTGATCATTCGGTCCCTAACGGACCCAATACAAAGAGAAGCCGAACCCGTATCGGGTGATCGGGACCTTCTGCTGCCATAGCCTTCGGTTCCTTGTTATGAAGGGCCGATGGCATTCTTCCTCCTCAGGAGAGTCTTCATTCAGGTGGTGAGCCACCGGGTAGACCGTCGTCCTTGGTCGGGTGACGGGTGTAGGGTAGCGGCACGAGGGAGTCGATGCCGGATCATTAGGCAGGCTTGGTCGCACTACCGGTTGGTTGTGAATTCATCTTCACTCTCCCGAGGCAAAGTCCCCGGTGTTCATTCTAGGTGACTCGAGGCTCTGGCAGCTTGGGAAGTCTTCAATAGGTTATTTTTCATCGGCTTCTGTGCTATAGTGGGCCGTGTCATTCGTCTTTGCGGCTTGGTTGCTAATTATCATATTTTGAGTGCCAACAAATGCCCCCCAGACGTGGGTGTTGCAAGCGAGGCAGGAGTGCAGTAGGACCGACAGATGAGCTTCGTCCGGATTGATCTCCTCTGGTGATGGAAGCTCGGAACGGCACTTAATTCTGGCGTTGGATGCTAATCCAGCGCGGTCGGAAACTTGACTGGTGCCATTTAAAAAGGCGCACCCTTGCACTTGTTGTTAAAACGGCGCTGCTTAAAGCGGCGCGCATGTTGCTCGGGAGGTTAAAACGGCGCCGAGCTAACCGGCGTGCAAAGTGGTTAAAACGGTGCGCTCCAGGGCGCACCATTTTAATCAGTAGTGGAGCCCCCCTATATAAAGGCCTTTCCTTCATTCTTTTCTTATTCACTGTTCATTTGGCAAGAAACGTTCTCTCTCTTCATTCCCTTCTCCACCGCGACGCCTAGCGAACGAGCGAGTGAGGGGATCTTTTGAGAGGGTGAGTTTGTGTTCATTTTGTTTGGGTTAAAACCCATTTATCGGGCCCTGGGAGGCTCCTAGCAGGACTTGTCCTCGGAGCTAAATCCCCCGGGTGTCCCGTTTGGCCTTGGCTTAATGCCTATGGCTGCTTTTAGGGGCCGCTCCCTTGGTGGACGACTTCCGCTCCTCTTTTGGCAAACTCCCGGGCTGGGGAGACTCTGCCAAAATTTTGTCAGAAATCTTGCCTCAATTAACTGACTTTTGACTTTGCTTATTCTCTTCTGGATGTTGTCTTGCAGATAACATGGCATCCGGTTCTTCTTCCTCTGCGTCCAGCGTCGCTGTGACATGGGAGAATGTCCATTCCCTTGATCGGGGGTCCAGGCGGATAGCCGTGGTGGCAGAGTCTTCGGATTCGGAGACTGATACCGTTGACACCAGTCGCCTGATGATTCTTGATGGTAATCATTTTAAGTACGAGCGAGGGGATGGCGTCAGGCTGGACCACCCCAAGGATAAGCACTTGATGGACTTCCTCAGGCACTTCAACCTTCGCGGGAAGCGTGATATAATTCTCGTCCGTCGAGCTGAAGGAGCCTTGTTAGCAGATAGAGATAGTCTGAGCGAGTCAGTCATTCAGGGCATGCCCATATATCTTCCCGGGGAGTCTAGAAAATGGGGTGCCATCCTTGGTGTGCAGGAGCTGACTCTAGATGTTGGGCTATTGACAAGAGCACCGCAGTTTACGCCAGCCCGATGGAACGAGACTACCGGGCGCGTTGACAGAGAGAAGCCCATATATGGTTTATTCCTCGCCCCGCTGAAATGGGGGTATCGAGATGAGCCTTTTCTTCTGGACTGCTTGGCAGTCCGCTTCAAACATCAGATCTCCGTGGGATGGTTCGGAGAGCTTAAAGCCACCGACGCTCACGCTTTCAGGTCGGGGGCTGTTGAATTCACAGACTATGTGCTACGACAGTATGCTCCAATCTTGGTGCACGCCGGTGTTTATCACAGCGTATATGCTTCCCGGTATCGGTATCCAATCTCCTGAGGCCTGTGCTGTGGGATGATCGAAGTCTTCTGCTCGGAATACAATACTTTCTATACTGCAGAGGGGGAAACTTCACTGGATCTCTGGAGTCTGTCCCAGCTGAGCGGCTTGCCGATAGACGGGAAGCCATATGAAGAGGTTTGTTTCCCGGACTGGCTGAAGGACCAGGCGGATGGTGAAGGCAAGTACTTCACAGGCTTCGCCTATCGCTACTTGATGAAGGCATACCGCACCATATTGCGTTTGACGCTTGATTCACGGGAAGCGCGGAAGCCTGGAGAGAAGAGGCGCGTGCAAATGGGCGTGTGGCTTCAATATTTCTTTGGTGGGGAGCAGCAATATGAAGGCTTCCCTACAGTTGCTCCGACAACAGTAAAGAGAAAGAAGAGGGCCCGTCGCCAGACAACCTTCCCTATCACTTCAAGGAGAGGGCAACAAGGGGGCCCAAACCCTACAGGAGTTGACACAGTCATGCACTGTGCTGCGTATCTGACTTATTGGCTTTGCTCGTTAGCTCTTCCTCAGGGGGACGAGACAGTAATTAGGCCAGATGCCATTTATCCTGCTTGTCTGATGGCCTGGGGGATGAAGCTGTCCCTGTGCCCAGTGGCTTTATGCCTTATTTACAAGATGCTGGGGGATCTGTACAAATCACGCATCCCCAGAAATTCATAGACAGTTGGTCCGATTCATTTCTTCAACGCCTGGGTCTGCACTTTGTTTCCTAAGGCAACTCCCCGGTCGCTTCAGTCTGATCGTCCCGTGCCGAGGATGATCGAGTTTGCCAGTGCTGAGCCGTCTTCAATGGCAGATCAACTTTTCGCTATTCGGGGGAAGTTGACCATAGTCTCGACAGATTCGCTAGGAGTTCTGCATTTCTGGAGCATGGCAGCTAGCTCCAGCCCCCTTGTGAACAAGATGCGGCAGTGCCGTTTATTTGAGACAGAGGAGTTCATTGATCCGCTCGCCGGCACCAAGAGCACAAGGCCAATCTTGGAGTTAGAGCTGGTTGATTGGGCACTGGCCATCCGTCCCAGTGTCCTTGTCTTTAGAAAGAGCGGCTTGCTGTGGCTGGAGCCGTACTACCCCTTCCGCTTCGACCAAAATTTTGGGTATGACCAGAACATCCCCTCCTCCTCGGCACGGTTTAATCTTCCGAGCAGACATCGTGCTGGCCAGACGACCACAGATGAAGCTCGTACATGGTGGGATTACTTCTACTGCCGGGAAGATGTGTCCTTCAGGGTGCCATCCCCCGCTCGTTTGCCCAGAGTGACTCCGAACTTTATCAAATGGGGGAATGCACGGACGGGCTTCTACCGGAATTCCCGCAAAGACTGCTGGCATCTTGTTGAGCATCGTCTTCTAGATTCTCAGCCAGAACTTGCCTTGGACATTGACCCGACTTACTTAAAGAAGCTGAAATCCTGGTCCAATACTGAGGTAATGGCATATTTGGAAGCCAGGAAGGATGTGAAGTGTCGGTCGTCCAAGGCTGACCCGAAGATGCCGAAAATTCATAAGGATGACTATGTTAAGACACTTTGGGGGTTATGCCGGGTTAGCAGTGAGCGGACAGTTCTTCAGACGATTCCCATCCCGGCGGAGGAGCCCCTTCTGGTAGTGACGGACTGGCGTCCAGTAGTTGATTGTCTTCATCCATATAGGACTTTCATCAAGAGAGAGGATAGGCGAGAAGGCCTGTATTCCAATACCCCCTGGATATTTTCCCTGCTTCATTCTCAAGGGCTTTCAATTACCGACTCATTAGAAGCCATTTTGGACCACCAACTCTTAATATCTTTTAAGTATGCTGATGGCTGGGGGTTGGACCACTTGGGCCTTTATTATTACTTATCTTCTCGTGGCCACGAAGATTTGGCACAGCTAGTCGAGAAGAGTGAGAAGATAGGTGAAGTTTGCTGGCTTGTTCGTGAGGCGGCTTCTCGAGACAAGGCGCCCCAATTATTTTATTGGGCGCTCACCCCCCGGTACACAGGGCCGCCAGGTATGATTGTCTTTTGTTTCAGCTTCAAGCTGTTTCTTTCATACTCAGCATGTATCTTTCTCACCCATATACCTTTGCAGCTCACCTCTCTGTGGAGGTGACTCGACATTACAGGGAGATGATTTCTAACGTGCAGAAGCCTTCATATTTTGACATCCCCGAGCCGGCTCTGACCACGACGCCACTGCCTCCTGGTGATTCGCGGAAGTGAACCAGGTCCCAAGTCGGGGAGGCCATTAGCAAGGCTAAGAAGGCCAAGAAGGCCAAGAAGGCGGACACCCATGCTACACGAGCGCGCCAAAGGATGGCTGTTGAGGAGGAACCAGTTGTCGTTCCTCCCCGGGTCCCATCGTTCTCCAAGTTTGAGGCCGCTCGGACACAAGGGCCCGAAGATGAAGGTAACCTCTCGTTCCTCCGTGACTTGTTCACTTGTTTCTGCCACTTTGGCTGATCATCTTTTTGCAGTTGCTGGCACTGTTTCCGCCGTTGTTGGACTGGAGGCGGTGACGGGTGTCGTGGCTAGAGAGAGAGAGGAGGGAGCCCCTCCAGCTTCCGTTGAGGGAGATCTGCCTTCCCCAATGCCTCATCAGGAGATAGAGGGTAAGTGGCAATTTGTTTCTGGTGCCTTTCGGCCTGCTCTACCTTCAGCCAGAACTTGACTGCTTGTTGCTTTTGTCTTCAGTTGACGTTCAACTGACAACACTCCCCGAAGTCGAGGTCGTGGGAGAAGCTGCCGCTGGAGAGCAGGTGACTTCAAGGGAAGAATCCCAAGATATTCATCATGCTAATGCTCCCGAGACAGAAATCGTTGAGGGCGCTCCGGCTAAGGGAGAGTCACTCTTAGTAGCACGGCACCTGCTCAGGTGCTGGAGATTCGGGGGCAGGCCGAAGAGTCTTCCGCTCCCGAGCGGGTTGATTACGGTGGTGGCTCTAGTGACAACGAGCTTCCACTGGCTGATACAGAAACTGAAGATGCTAGGGCTTCTTCAACTTACAAAAGTGACTTTTTGACATTCAGCCCTCCGAGGTTGCCAGGAGTCGAGCACGGGCCATCATACTCGATTGCAGGAGGTGGGCTGGAGTCAGCAAAGGCCACTCTCGGGGGCCTGAATATAGTGTCGTTCGAGGTAGGAAGTGTTCCGACACCCGCCTACAGCCCTTCTTGTTATTTCCAACTCGGCTGGTTGACATACATATATGTAATGCAGGCTGAGGTGGCGCCGCCAACTGTGACGGTTCGCATACCTCTTTCGGATTTAGGCATGGGCCAACCATCCTTTCCACCAGTTATGCGGCCCATCGCCTTACGACTTCCATAGACTTATGCGGCAGCAGCAGCTTCAGAGGGGCCCGGAGCAATTGTAGAAATTGGTGGCCCGACGGAAGTCACGGAATCTCAAGCCTCGGCCGCCGGCAAAGAATTGCTGCTGGAGTAGAGTAGCCTTCCGGAGATAGAAGCGGGAGAAATTGTTGAAGAAGAGGCCAATGCTTCTAAGGCCTTGGCCGTCATTGAGGAATCTTCTCTCGTAGAAGCCGGTGGGACTGCACATGAGGAGCGAGTATCCTCGGCTATCGAGATGGCCATCACGGCTTCATCTCAGGGGGCAGGCAAGGAAGTTGCTGTAGTAGATACTCTTCCAACTATATCAGTTGCCGTTGTCGAGTCCAACCTTGGTGCCCTGCAAACCATGCCGTTGACGTCCTCTGGGGCAAGCGACGATATCTGGGCTGAGGTGGACAGCAAGGTGGACTTTCAGCTTCCCGACACTTCGCCACTAGGTTTACAATTTTCTAGCGACATGGTATGGCAGTCTCTAGATAATCTTCAGCGAGCCATGTCGGCTTCCCCGGGCTTGACTTATGCACAGCTGAGGAGTCTGATAGAACACCTCTCCCGCTCATTATTAGCATTCGGGTGCCCGATGGATGATTGGACCCCGCAGTTACAATGTTGTTGAAGCACGCCAATAGGCGAGAGTATCTTAGCCGGGAGATATCTGATCAGCTGGCAGCTGTAAAATTGGAGAAGGCTGACTGTCGAGCTGCTGCGACCTCATTGAGAGGGACCATGGGGCAACTAAGAGATGCTGCTAGCACTACATCAGAACGCCGGTCTTTTCTCACAGCGCGTATAGTGGAGCTGCGTGCAGAACTTGCCAAGGCCGAAGCCGAATTGCAGGAGACTGAGCGCCTGGAGTTTCAGACCATAGAGGAAGCTGACCTAGCTGAAGGGCATCTTGCCTTTCTTGACAAAAGGTTATCACGGCTGACAGCTATCGAGTCTCGGCTGCAAGAGCTGACTCAATATTCTTCCTTGGGCCTCTTGGAATTGGAAGACATTTTTCGGCGCCCTCTGTAGTAGCTTTCCTTTGTTTCCCTCCTGTTTTTCTTGCATCAAATTCTGCTCCTTTTGTCTTTGGAGTTTATGTTCCTCGGGGAATGCCCCGAGCAATGATGTATCTCGACACTTCATATCAATGAAATATCTTTGTTTGTCACTTCCATCACGACTTCCTTCTTTCCTTTTCTTTTCTTTCTCTCTCTAGCCGATTAGCTCAGTCCGGGGATATAAGCTACTAGCGTCGGAGAGCGCTCACGCTTTCAGCGAAGGGGTGAGGTGTTCGCTCCACCACGGATTGACTATTCCCAGAATCGAGCTTTGGCCAAGGTGGGACATGGGTAGAGTAGGCGAATGCGCCTTATTAATTTTGCCAATGATGACGAAAACTGAAAGTGTGGTTTATTCATCGACATGGGTTAAATGTCGAGGCAACGGTAGTTTGTCTATTAACGAGGACAGAAGGTCCAAGTTAAAGGATAGTTGACCGGGCTCGCCGATGGTGACGAGGGTCGAAAGGTAGCGACCGATCTTGCCGATGGTGACAAGGGTCGAAAGGCAGGCGGTCTTGCCGATGGTGATAAGGACCGAAAGGGTAGCGACCGATCTTGCCGATAGTGACAAGGATCGAAAGGGTAGCAACCGATCTTGCCGATGGTGACAAGGGTCGAAAGGGTAGCGACCGATCATGCCGATGGTGACAAGGGTCGAAAGGGTAGCAACCGATCTTGCCGATGGTGACAAGGGCCGAAAGGGTAGCTACCGATCTTGCCGATGGTGACAAGGGCCGAAAGGGTAGCGACCGATCTTGCCGATGGTGACAAGGGTCGAAAAGGGTAGCGACCGATCTTGCCGATGGTGACAAGGGTCGAAAGGGTGACCGGTCTTGCCGATGTTGACAAGGGCCGAAAGGGTAGCGACCGATCTTGTCGATGGTGACAAGGGTCGAAAGGGTAGCGACCGATCTTGCCGATGGTGACAAGAGTCGAAAAGATGGCCGATCTTACCGATAGTGACAAGGGCCAAAAGGGTAGCGACCGATCTTGCCAATGGTGACAAGGGTCGAAAGGGTAGCGACTGATCTTTCCGATGGTGACAAGGGTCGAAAGGGTAGCGACCGATCTTGCCGATGGTGACAAGGGTCGAAAGGGTGGCCGATCTTGCTGATGGTGACAAGGGCTGAAAGGGTAGCGACCGATCTTGCCGATGGTGACAAGGGTCGAAAGGGAGGCCGGTCTTGCCGATGGTGATAAGGGCCGAAAGGGTAGTGACCGATCTTGCCGATGGTGACAAGGGTCGAAAGGGTAGCGACTGATCTTGCCGATGGTGACAAGAGTCAAAAAGATGGCCGGTCTTGCCGATGCTGACAAGGGCCGAAAGGGTAGCGACCGATCTTGTCGATGGTGACAAGGGTCGAAAGGGTAGCGACCGATCTTGCCGATGCTGACAAGGGTCGAAAAGGATGGTGGAAGTGGAATGACGATCGAGGGTAACCTCGTTACTACATCATCATTTCATTTCATTTCATTTCATTTTTTCATTTTTTTATCATTTTTATCACATTACTGACTCAAGCGCCCTTTCGGGTTTTCGCCAAAGTCAGCCCCCTCTCACTTTTACCCACTCGCCCTTTCGGGTTTTCACGTGGCGAGGTACCCAATTTTGCCTGCAATGCCCTTTCGGGTTTTCGCCACAGTCAGGGTTATAGCCATTTTTGCCCTTGTCCTAGTTTAGGAACAAGGCCGGCGGGGTATCTCTATTTTTTACCCGATTTTTGTTTCTTCTTTTTTTCTTGTACTCCGTGGAGAATCCGGAACACGAGAGAGCTTGCCTACTAGAATGCCGACCGGCCTTGTCGATGATGACAAGGGCCAGATCCAAGTTTAGTTCATCGACATTGGTTAAATGCCGAAGCAAAGGCCATATAGTTCTTAACAGGGACTAAAGGTCCAAGTTAAGGGATAGAGGTCGACCTACCTCGCCGATGACGATGAGGGTCGAGCATGGGTTTGTTCATCGACATGGGTTACATGTCGAAGCAAAGGTATGTTCATTAACAGGGATGAAAGGTCTGAGTTAAAGGTAGAGATCGACCGATCTCGCCGATGATGACGAGGGTCAAACATGGGTTTGTTCATCGACATGGGTTACATGTTGAAGCAAAGGTATGTTCATTAACAAGGACGAAAGGTCCGAGTTAAAGGTAGAGATCGACCGATCTCACCGATTATGATGAGGGTCGAACATGGGTTACATGTCGAAGCAAAGGTATGTTCATTAACAAGGACGAAAGGTCCGAGTTAACGATAGAGATCGACCGATCTCGCCGATGACAACGAGGGTCGAACATGGGTTTGGTAGGGGATCTCCGGTGGGACTTTTGATGATCGTCCCTTCTGGAGTTTCATTAGGAGGAGAAGGAAGAGGAACTTTTAGATTACCACTTTACTGGCTTAAGCGTTCTTTCGGGTTTTCGCCGAAGCCAGCCCCCTCTTGCTTTTGCCCACGCGCCCTTTCGGGTTGTCACGTGACGGGGTATCCGATTTTGCCCGCAACGCCCTTACAGGTTTTCGCCACAGCCGGGTTATAGCCATTTTTTGCCGGGGTATCTTTATTTTTAACCCCATTTTTTTCTTTTCTTTTTTTTGGACTCTTATAACAGAAGGATGTTGAGAGGATCGGCTAGGACACGAAGTCTTGCGCTGAGGCAAAATGGTTTATTCGTTAGCAAGGAGACAATGTTGACGCAAGGGACAGATTTGTGCCGATTCGGGCGTAAGGCCCACAATGGCAATGCTGTATAAGGGTGGACTAGGACACAAAGTCTTGCGCCGAGGAAGAGGGTTTATTCGTCAGCAAGGAGACAATGCTAACGCAAAGGAGGAGCTTTTCGTCGATTCGGACGTAAGGCCCGTAATGGCAATGCTATATAATTGTCGGCTAGGACACGAAGTCTTGTGCCGAGGAAAAGGGTTTATTCGTTAGCAAGAAGGGAATGCTAATGCAAAGGAGGAGCTTTTCGACGATTCAGACGTAAGGCCCGTAATGGCAATGCTGTATATGGGTCGGCTAGGACACGAAGTCTTATGCCGAGGAAAAGGGTTTATTCGTTAGCAAGAAGGCAATGCTAACGCAAAGGAGGATTTGTGCCGATTCGGACGTAAGGTTCGCGTTGGCGATATTGTTTATTTTATGCGAGCTCGGTCAGGGCAGAGTGCCACTAGACCAAGATATAAGTAGCTCGGCCAGGGCGGAGTGCCACCAGACCAAGATAAGGGTAGCTCGACCAGGGCGGAGTGCCACCAGACCAAGATAAGGGTAGCTCAGCCAGGGCGGAGTGCCACTAGACCAAGGTGAAGGTAGCTCGATCAGGGCGGAGTGCCACTAGACCAAGATATAAGTAGCTCGGCCAGGGCGGAGTGCCACAAGACCAAGGTGAAGATAGCTCGGCCAGGGCAGAGTGCCACTAGACCAAGGTGAAGGTAGCTCGATCAGGGCAGAGTGCCACTAGACCAAGGTGAAGGTAGCTCGGCCAGGGCGGAGTGCCACTAGACCAAGGTGAAGGTAGCTCGATCAGGGCGGAGTGCCACTAGACCAAGGTATGGGTCATTCTGAGAATGCTGGTTGAGCTACATGATACAGCTTCAAGTGTTTTCCATTAAGGGGGGAGAACTGGATTACTCCTTTATGATCTACAAGGACGTACGCACCCCCTTCATATACTCGACGGACGACCCAATTTTCAACCAACTTCCCTTGGGGTTGGAGGCCATTACTTCTCTTCTTTTGACCATTACGAGGTCTCTTTTCTTGAATTCTCGACCTTTGACCAGCTTATCAAAAGCACGGGCCATGCAAGCTTGATAGAGTTGAATGTTTTGTTGCGCACGAAGACGCTTTCCTTCGAGCTCGGCGAGCTCCTCCAATCTTCTTTCTACATTAGTTTGTTCACTGTTGACTAGTCCATGCTGGATGGTGACTCGCAGTGAGGGGACTTCTAATTCAATCGGCACCACAGCCTCTGACCCGTATACAAGGGAGAATGGTGAACAGCCGGTTGGGGTTTTATAGATGGTACGATAGGCCCAAAGCGCTTCGTACATCTTTTCTTCCCAGTCCTTCTTATTGGACTTGACGGTCTTTGCCAGCAATATGCATAGTGTTTTGTTGAAGGCTTCTGCAAGTCCATTGGCTTGAGGGTTGTAGGGGGACGATGTCCTCCAGTCAATCTTGTATTTATCAGCTAGCCGATAAACCTTCTGGTTTCTGAAATGGCTGCCGTTGTCAGAGATAATTCGGCTGGGAACCCCGAACCGAAATATTATGTTCTGTCGGAAGAACCTTACAACCAGCTCTCCCGTCACTTCTCTTAGTGTTACTACCTCTGCCCATCTAGAGAAATGATTTGTAGCTGCTAAGATGTATTTGCACCCTGATGAAGATGCTGGCAGTGGCCCTACCACGTCTGTGCCCCATTGAGCAAACGGCCAGCTCGATATGGTGGGGTGTAGCGGCACTGGCGGTCTTCTTGACACATTGGCGTGCTCTTGACATTTCTGACAAGTCTTTGCGAACTTGCAGCAGTCATCAAACATAGTGGGCCAATAGTAACCCAATTTCTTTATCTCAAATTTCATTTTTGGGCGGGCCTGGTGCGCTCCAGCTGAACCTGCATGGACTTCTTGCATCACCTGCCCGGCTTCTGCTGAAGACAAGCAACGAAGTAGAACTTTTCTTCGGGCATCCGCCATTATTCGGAACAGGGTTCCATTTCTCATCTCATAAGAGTCTTTGACCCTCAGGTGTTTCACTCTCTGTTCTTTCTCCTTTGCGAGCTGCTAGTGTTGGAACCATCGTAGGAGATGTTCTCGCCAATCGGGCTGTTGAACTTCTTCCACAACTGCCACTTCATTTTCTTGTTCATCGGCCAAGACCTCTGTTACACTGGAGCGGTTGATCACTATTATGTTCAGGCTTGTGTCTGGCGGGATCGCCAAAGAACTGGCCAGTTTAGCGAGGGCGTCCGCTTGAGCATTCTGTCCTCAGTTGACATGCTTGATGCTGACGAAGTAGAATTTTGACATCAGGTGGGTTGCCAGCTGATGGTAGGGGAGGAGCTCTTGCTTTCGCACATCGAACTCTCCTTCCAGCTGTTTTATAACTAGCATGGAGTCTCCGAATGCTTCCAGCATCTGAATCCCCATGGATAGAGCAATTTGCAACCCGATTATCAGGGCTTCATACTTTGCTTCATTATTTGTACAAGGCTTGTTTATCGAGCAAGATGTGTGCACAACTTCCCCTTCTGGAGATTTCAGGACTATGCCTACTCCTGCTCTGACCCTGGCTGATCCAGTGGCCGAGGTGTCAATTCTGGAAGTGCCATCAAAATATAGCTGCCACAAGGAGGGCTGCACCTGAGCGGCTTCCAGGGTTTCATCTTCAGGAAGCTCCGATTCCAGTAGGCAATCCTCGGGTACTGGTGATACAAGAAATATGAAGTGATCTAGAAGGGGAGGGGATGAATAGATCACTATTTTCAACCGATTAAAAATTACTGAAGAATGATTCACTTAAAACAAGTAATCTCGGAGTTGAACCCACAAAAATGCAGTGCGGACAATAGCTCGAGTGGATAGAAGGCACATCACAAAATCACCACAGACAATCACACGAGTACCCAGAGGTTTTTAAGGTGGTTCGGTCAGACCTCCAGTCTGCCTACGTCCACCCCTCACTTCAAATCGAAGTGAGGCTTCCACTAGCACCTGCTAGCAAAGCAGACTCAGTCTGCGACAACGGCTGATTCACAGCTTCACCAGGGGAACACCCTCCCCTCTTCCTCCACACCCGGAGGGAACCCTAAGGACGCCAAGTCCCTAGAAACTAGGAAACAATTTCCTCTTCCTCCAACCGGAGGGAACACTAGTGATCTGCAGTCACTAGAACCAGAGACCAAGGTCTCTCTTCCTCTGAAGCCCAGAGGGAACACCTCTTCTACGAGAGGGAACAATACTGCAACCTCTGTTGCAAGTGAACTAGAGAGAACACGTCTCTCTCTTCCCCTGAACACCAGGAGGTAACACAGAGAACTTTCAATCAAGAAAGAAAAATAGATAAAAATGAAAACAAGAAAGAAGGAAGCTAAATTTCAGAAACTGGAAACAATGTAGCTCAAACTGAGCAGCAGACTTCGGATTTGATCTGTAAGTCAATACCCATCTTCTGATCACTCTTCTGCTCTCTCTTCTCTCTCAACTGGAACACTCTACTTTCTCAGGGAGGCTCTTTCTCTTCTGCTCTCACTCAAATTTCTTTGCTATAATCTTGGAGCTCCTCACCTTTCGTAGATGGTGAAGCAGTGCTTTTATAAGCGATCAGGAGGGTGCATGCAAGGCGTGTGCTTCCCGCGCTCGATCCAGAACCTTCTTGCCACGTGCCCTTATAGTATTGGTTCCTTTAGTATTGGATCACGTGCAGCCCAGACACCGGGGAATATTCTTCCTCGGACCACCTTCTTCTTTTTGTTTTTCTTCTTCTCCTGCAAAGAATTACAACGATTAAAACTCAGGGCCACAAAACCTAAAACTGCACGAGGTATGTGGAAGCAATACGAGATGCACTATTCTGAGAACGACACGAGATACACAAGATTACTACAGTACGAAATAAAGAGAGAATGACACGAGGTCAGATAAAAACAGCACGAGGTAAAGAGAGAACGACACGAGATACACAATAATAAAGCTAACACTACAAAGAGAACGACACGAAGTCAGATGAGAACAGCACGAGGTGAGAAGGAAACAACACGGAGTAAAACGGTAGTAAACCAACACTAAGACACAACCACAGAAATAACATGAAGACTCAAACACAAAAACATCACGAAGACATAAAAATGACTCGAATACAAAATTGCTCGAACTTACGAACAACTCGAAGACAAGGACGACACGGACTGAAACCAACTTGAAGACGAACACAGAAACCGACACGAAGTGTGGTCACAAAGCAAGACAGACACTTCCAACGAACAGCCTTCATATGATATCAGGCGATGTGTAGACTTTGCATTCAAGTGGATGTATAGACTTGGAACGGTCTTCAAGGCAACAATGTACAGACTTTGAAATAAAGAGTGTACAGACTGAGAGTTCAAGGCCACGATGTATAGACTTTGCCCAAGGAAACGAATGTGTAGACTTTGGCTTGGAACCAAGGTAAAGATGAGGCTGTATAGACTTGGCCAGAACATAAGACTCGAAGACATAGGGGTGACACAGATGGAGCGACACGAGTTGGCACAGAAAGCAGCACGAGGTGCTGCAGTGTTCAGCACGCGATGGAACAAATAACGACGTTCAAAATGGACAACACGAAGTGTAGTAAACACAAACAACACGAAGTAAGAAAGCAACAGTACGGACATACAAGGTACTACCTCATAGCAGTTTTCCTGTTAATCATGGAAATTTCAAATGCATAACATTTCGCAAGATATCTAATTAAAATGACAATATTTAACATAGTGATGCTCATCATCAAAACACTAGGGAAGTCACAAAAATCCAACAATCTCCCCCTTTTTGATGATGGCAACACTATATTAAATAATCAAAGATGAAGTGCAGTGAGATTATGTGAAGATAAGCAAATGCAGACACACACAACACACTCGCCTCCTCTGACAACTCCCAAGAGCTCCCCCTGAACACAACATCTACTTTCCTCTGACTAGATAACTCAAGGCACTTATCTTTCGCTCCCCCTCAGTAAAACACAACTCCCCCTCAGCAAAACACAAGCAAGATACTCTCTCCCCCTTTGACATCATCAAAACTAAGGGCAGGTTGGAAGATATCAAGAAAAGAAAATTACTGACAGTGGAGAGAAAACAAGAGAGAGTATGGCTGATAAAGGAAAGTTATTGAGATGTTTAGGCAATTAAGAAAGCCACTAATTTAATGTGAGGATTTTGAAGATCAGTTAGTCAGACTGTGTGCAAAATGGTGAATGAAGATCCGCTTCATACACAAAACCAGATTCTAAGCAAGTAAGGTACAAGATACCAGTATGGTCAGAGTAAGTCTTTACTCAGAGAGTATAAAGCAAGGAAGTCAGGAAAACAAAGATCTGTGGTATTGAAAACAAACAAACCAGGAACTATATGCCAAGTGAACAGGATCTTGATACCAAGAGGGAGAAAATATTTTTTTTTCAAAGATGGTCAAGATCAAAGGTAAATATGTCAAGTACACCTTTGACATTAGGGAGACACCTTGTTTAGAGGCAGGAATCCCCAGTTACTTGGTGGCAAGACCACATTACCCCTTCTGACAAGAGGACAGAGATAGTATTCTAACTGGTGTTGACATTAAGGTGACACCTTTACCAGAGGCCAGACACCCCAGTTGCCAACCAGATATGTACCATTACTCTGTATGATCAAGACAGCTAATTAAGCTTGATTTATACTGCCATCTCATGACATGGGATTCTTTCACTTCATTGATGAAAGTCTCAGTTTCTCAATGAACAGTTAACAAGGTTGTTAAAAACTTCTTTCATGAATTTTTCATTAAACTGCACTTGAAACCTTGTAAATTAGTCTTGATTCAGTTTGAGAACAATACACCAGCTCCAAAGTTTTTCAGACAAAAACACTATATACCTCATTTCGGACTTAACTAGACTAAGTAGGTATTCCGTACTGGCTAGATCAGAAGTCAGTTACAATGTAGGAAGATAGTCTTGAATTCAGATTTTGATCTCAGTGGGACTAACAGCTGAAATTCCAACAAGAAATTAGATGAACAGTCTTAACGGATAAAACATCCAAAGATTTCTTTTATACACCTACTCAACCTGATTCTCTTATAAGGTCAGCAAAAATCTGTTCAAAGTATGTTCAGGTTTGGCCAAAAGAGCATGACACCTATTATTAATCTAGCTCCCCCTGAGACCTTGACACCAACTCAGACTTAACCAAGACATACCTCAAAACAACTCAAGGAAAAACAAAGTGATATTAATCAATACGAGTGAATCAGTAAACACTCATAATGAGATTATTTTCAGCAACAGACAATGAGTATAGGTAAGCACAAGAGCACATGACAGATTATTCAGAGATCAATTATTCAATTATGAAATTCTGTAAATACCTAATTCTCTACGCAATGTGCTAAATTTTTCAGTATCCAGTGGCTTAGTGAAAATATCTGCAATTTGTGAGTTAGTGCCAACATGGATCAACTCAAAGGTCTTCCTAGCTACTTCATCTCGAATAAAATGATGCCTGATTTCGATGTGTTTAGTTCGAGAATGAAGTACATGATTCTTTGCAATGTTTATTGCACTAGTATTATCACAAAAGATGGAAGTGCAACCTAGCTCAACTGAGTAATCCAGAAGCTGGTATTTTATCCATATAACCTGTGTGCCACAGCTCCCTGCTGCCACATACTCAGCTTCAGCAGTAGAAAGAGCCACAGAGTGTTGCTTCTTGGATCCCCAAGAGACTAGGCATCCTCCTAAAAATTCGCAGTGACCACTAGTACTTTTCCTGTCCAATTTACATCCTGCATAATCTGTATCTGTATATGCAATGAGATCTAAACTACATGATGCAGGATACCAAAGACCTAGATCATGGGTAGCAGATAAGTATCTAAAGATTCTTTTTACAGCTGCCAAATGCAATTCAGTAGGCCTAGACTGGTATCTGGCACACATCCCTACACTAAATTGAATGTCAGGCCTAGATGCTGTTAAGTAGAGGAGTGAACCGATCATACCTCTATATAATTTAGCATCCACCTCTTTACCTTTTTCGTCTGAATCCAGTGAGGAGTTGGTGCCCATGGGTGTTGAGATGGTCTTGAGGTTGGTCATTCCAAACCTCTTCAGCATCTCCAGGGTATACTTGGTTTGATTTATGAAACAACCATCCTCCATCTGTTTGACCTGCAGCCCAAGAAAATACTTTAGTTCGCCAACTAAACTCATTTCAAATTCATGAGACATAGATTCAGAAAATTCTTTACACAATTTTGAATTGTTAGATCCGAAGATGATATCATCAACATATACCTGAACCACTATTAAATCCTTTCTGAGATTTTTGGTGAAGAGGGTTTGGTCAACCTTACCTCGAGTGTAGCCCTTGCTCAAGAGGAATTCAGAAAGTCTCTCATACCAGGCTCGGGGAGCCTGCTTCAATCCATAGAGGGCTTTATTCAACCTAAAAATCATGTTAGGCTGAACAGAGAAATTGAAACCTGGAGGTTGTTCAACATATACCTCTTCCTTCAATACCCCATTTAAGAATGCGCTTTTGACATCCATCTGTTGCAACCGAATGTTCCTAGAGCATGCAAATGCAAGCAGAATTCGTATAGCTTCCATCCTAGCCACTGGGGCATAGGATTCATCAAAATCCACACCAAATTTCTGACTGTAGCCTTGAGCTACAAGTCTTGCTTTGTTTCTAGAAATCGCTCCATTCTCATCAACTTTATTCTTGAAAACCCATTTAGTGCCAATGACATGAGTGTTATCAGGTCTGGGAACTAGTTCCCATACAATATTTTTCTCAAATTGATTTAATTCCTCACACATGGCGGATACCCAAGAATCATGTCTTAAGGCTTCTTCCACAGATTTGGGTTCCACCTGAGATACCAATGCAGCTAAGTCCTGTTCTTGGACAATTCTAAAATGAGACCTTGTCCTAGGAGGATCATGCAAATTGCCTATGACATTTTCACTAGGGTGGTCTTTGTGAAATATTATCTCACCTGAGGGTTCACCTACCTCAGCTGCTCCTTCTTGCTGTGAGTTTTCTAGTTGAGCAGCTGGCTGCATCTCTTCTTCTTCAATTCTCTCCAAGAAATCTCCCTCATTAGATGGCTCCCTGTCATCATTCATCACTTTGTTAGAGAAATCATTTTCATCAAACACTACATGCGGTGTTTCTTCAACAGTTTGATCATCTTTATTGAAAACTCTGTAGGCCCTTGAGGTTTCTGAATATCCGAGAAAAATTCCAGGAGAGCTTCTAGCTTCAAATTTATCCAAACCATTCTTACCATTGTTGTGAATAAAACATTTGGAGCCAAAAACTTTAAAGAAATGTTTGGCTGCTTACCCTTGAGAAGTTCATAAGGAGTTTTCCTATGAGTAGGTCTTACCAAGGCTCGGTTTAGAATGTAGCATGCAGTATTCGCAGCTTCAGCCCAAAATCTCCTTGGAAGTCCACTCTCAATCAGCATAGTCCTGGCCATTTCAATGACTGACCTGTTTCTTCTCTCAACAATTCCGTTCTGCTCCGGTGTCCTGGGAGAAGAGAATTTGTGAGTCACTCCCTCTCTTGAGCAAAATTCAGAAAATGAAGAGTTCTCAAACTCTCCTCCATGGTCAGACTGAATTGTAATGATGTTATGTTCACCTTGCAGTTTGATTTTATTGAACAGTTCTTCAAAGTGAACAAAAGCATCATTTTTATTTGCTAAACAAAATAACCAAGAAAATCTAGTGAAGTCATCAACTATGACTAATCCATATCTCTTACCTGACAAACTTTGTATGCGAGTAGGACCAAAGAGATCCATGTGCAAGTGCTGCAGCGGTTTACATGAAAGACTCTCAGTTCTCAACTTAAAAACTGCACGAGTCTGTTTACCTTGTGCACAAGCATCACATAGCTTGGACCCTAACTGAAATCTTATTCTGGGCAAACCTCTAACTAGGTTATGCTTAGACAGTTTATTCATTGTAGACAAACTAGCATGGCCTAGACGCCTATGCCAGTCAAAAGCAACCTGTTCAGAGTTAGCAGACATACACAAGTTAGTTTCAGGATTATCATCCAGGTCTACGATGTATACGTTGTTTACTCTATGACCTTTGAACATGACGTTATCAGAATTCAGCTCAAAAATAGTGCAGGAATTGTGGTCAAAGAGTACCTTGTGTCCTTTGTCGCAGAGTTGACTTATACTTATCAAGTTGTGCTTAAGTCCTTCTACAAGATACACATCTTCAATGGAGTTAGTAGAGGACTTACCTACTGTACCAATTCCAATTATTTTTCCTCTGTTATTTCCACCGAATTTGACCAGGCCCCCAAACTTCATTTTCAGTTTACTAAATTTGGAGCGGTCTCCTGTCATGTGCCTGCTACAGCCGCTGTCAAGATACCACTTGTTATGCTCAGCTGCCAGGCTAACCTGCGCGAGTTTAGACAGAGTAATGTGGGACCCAATTCAAATTGGGTCCAAAGACAGTTTTCAATTTATGCAAAAAGCACTTAGGAACCCACATTTGTTTTACTGTTCTTTTCAGTGGTTTCATGTGGATTGATTCTTCCTTCTTGGCATTTCTTAGTGGGCGTTGAATGAGCCCATTCCTATTAAAATTTTGTTGTTTTCGAACAGAAAAATTATTGTTTGGCCTCTTAGAGGAAACTCGTGTGTGCTGAGCATAATTCATGTAACCATTTTTATTCAAATGAAAATTGTACTGAAGGTGGTGCATGTTTGCATGCTTTCCTTGATAACTAGCATGCTGAACTTTCTCAGCAAAGCTGTTCACCTTTCTAGTGACATCAATAGGAATGGTCCTGTGAAAATCTTTGTTCCACAACTATTGCACAGGAACAGTTCTAGTCTCAGGATTTCCTGACTTAGCCTGCTGACCAGTGGATTGAATAGATTTGCTGGTCGAAACCTTCAATGTAGAGACAGATTTGGAACTGGATGGGGTTTCCAGTTTTTGTTTGCCCTTGGCAGGGCAGAACGTGACAGTTTTAAATTCAAAGGGTTTTTTACTTGTGGGATTGTATCCTAATCCCTCCCTATTGAAGTTTACCCTCGACCCCAGAAGGGCATCCAGATTGTTTCTCCCCTCTGTAAATTTTTCTAGCATTTTTCCTTTGTCCTCAATCTCCTTCTGAAGTTCATTACATTGGTCCTGGAGTTCTTGATTAACTTTTGTAACCGCCTCATATTTTTCTGCAATCAGTCTAAACTCCTTCTTACTCTCTTCAGTTTTACTCTTCAGCTCATTCATCCTAGCTAGATTTTCCTCTCTTTCCATTCTAAACCTCTCAATCTCACTTCTAGCCTGATCTAGTTCAGTGGCCATCTCCTTGGTTTTCATGTTACCTGTAACAGCAATAGAGTGTTCCTCAGAAACAGAGTGAAACTTTCATTTAAGCATTCTGTGCTCCTTGGTTAGAAAATTATATTTAGCTAACAGGTCGCCATAGGCGTCCTCCCAATCGTCCAAAGTAAAATTCTCAAATAAGTTCGTTACCTCTTCCTCATGGTTGGCCATGAGGCAAGTCTTCTCTTCACCTTCACTTGACGAGATGGCTTCTGGATCCTCCTCCTCGTCGCTTTTTGTGCACCATCTTCTTATGGTATCCGGGAGCCTTAGCTTGCAGCTCTGGACATTCACTTTTCATGTGACCAGGTTTCTGACAATGGTAGCATGTAACCTTCTTAACAAACCGGTTGTTCTCAAGTTCTCGTTCAGGAGACTTCCTTGCAGCATTGAATCCCTTTCTCCTGTAGAATTTCCCTTTAGTCCTCAAGAACTTTCTGAATTGCCTGGTGAGCATGGCCTGCTCGCTCTTGTCCAGGTCTGAGAATCCGTTAGAGTCTTCGCTGCTACCACCACTACTGTTGCTGCTGCTGCTCTTCTTAGTATGTCATGAAACTTTCAGAGCAACATTCTTTCCCTTTCTGTCATGTCCATCATTTCCTTTTTTGAAGTTCATTTCGTGGGTCATGAGAGACCCAATCAGCTGGGTTACTGACATGGTGGATAAATCTCTAGATTCCTCTATGACGGTCACCTTAGTATCCCAGATGGGAGTTAGGGACCTAAGGACCTTCCTGACAATGTCTTCTTGCTGAATCTCCTTTCCAAATCCTCTCAGACTATTGATGATCACAGACAATCTAGCATACATTTCTGTGATAGACTCTTCTGGCTTCATCTTAAACAACTCATACTGAGTTGTAAGCATATTGATCTTGGTAGCTTTCACTTGAGATGTGCCCTCATAAATTAACTGCAATTCATCCCACATTTTCTTTGCAGTCTTGCACGCTGAAATCCTCAAGTACTCTTCCGGGTGGACGGCGCACTGTATGATGCTAAGAGCTGTCCAATTCAGTGCAGAGAGTTTAACCTGTTCCTCTGTCCATCTGTCTTCGTTCGGTGGAAGTTGGTACGGACCATCTGTAATTACTCTCCAGAGCTTGTGGCTTTGAGCCCTGATGAAGACTTCCATCCTGTTCTTCCAAAAGAAATAGTTATTACCATCGAAGAAAGGGGGACGGGTGATTGACTGCCCTTCAGCAATGTAGCTGCGAGGACCAGCGGATCCGTTTCCCTGGCCGTTGGACCACATATTGGGAAACACCCTCTCTGATACCAAGTGATACAAGAAATATGAAGTGATCTAGAAGGGGAGGGGATGAATAGATCACTGTTTTCAACCGATTAAAAATTACTGAAGAATGATTCACTTAAAACAAGCAATCTCAGAGTTGAACCCACAAAAACGCAGTGCGAACAATAGCTTGAGTGGATAGAAGGCACACCACAAAATCACCACAGACAATCACACGAGTACCCAGAGGTTTTTAAGGTGGTTCGGTCAGACCTCCAGTCTGCCTACGTCCACCCCTCACTTCAAATCGAAGTGAGGCTTCCACTAGCACCTGCTAGCAAAGCAGACTCAGTCTGCGACAACGGCTGATTCACAGCTTCACCAGGGGAACACCCTCCCCTCTTCCTCCACACCCGGAGGGAACCCTAAGGACGCCAAGTCCCTAGAAACTAGGAAATAATTTCCTCTTCCTCCAACCGGAGGGAACACTAGTGATCTGCAGTCACTAGAACCAGAAACCAAGGTCTCTCTTCCTCTGAAGCCCAGAGGGAACACCTCTTCTACGAGAGGGAACAATACTGCAACCTCTGTTGCAAGTGAACCAGAGAGAACACGTCTCTCTCTTCCCCTGAACACCAGGAGGTAACACAGAGAACTTTTAATCAAGAAAGAAAAATAGATAAAAATGAAAACAAAAAAGAAGGAAGCTAAATTTCAGAAACTGGAAACAATGTAGCTCAAACTGAGCAGCAGACTTCGGATTTGATCCGTAAGTCAATACCCATCTTCTGATCACTCTTCTGCTCTCTCTTCTCTCTCAACTGGAACACTCTACTTTCTCAGGGAGGCTCTTTCTCTTCTGCTCTCACTCAAATTTCTTTGCTATAATCTTGGAGCTCCTCGCCTTTCGTAGATGGTGAAGCAGTGCTTTTATAAGCGATCAGGAGGGTGCATGCAAGGCGTGTGCTTCCCGCGCTCGATCCAGAACCTTCTTGCCATGTGCCCTTATAGTATTGGTTCCTTTAGTATTGGATCACGTGCAGCCCAGACACCGGGGAATATTCTTCCTCGGACCACTTTCTTCTTTTTGTTTTTCTTCTTCTCCTACAAAGAATTACAACGATTAAAACTCAGGGCCACAAAACCTAAAACTGCACGAGGTATGTGGTAGCAATACGAGATGCACTATTCTGAGAACGACACGAGATACACAAGATTACTATAGTATGAAATAAAGAGAGAATGACACGAGGTCAGATGAAAACGACACGAGGTCAGATGAAAACAGCACGAGATACACAATAATAAAGCTAACACTACAAAGAGAACGACACGAAGTCAGATGAGAACAGCACGAGGTGAGAAGGAAACAACACGGAGTAAAACGGTAGTAAACCAACACTAAGACACAACCACAGAAATAACATGAAGACTCAAACACAAAAACATCACGAAGACATAAAAACGACTCGAATACAAAATTGCTCGAACTTACGAACGACTCGAAGACGAGGACGACACGAAACGACACGGACTGAAACCAACTTGAAGACGAACACAGAAATCGACACGAAGTGTGGTCACAAAGCAAGACAGACACTTCCAACGAACAGCCTTCATATGATATCAGGCGATGTGTAGACTTTGCATTCAAGTGGATGTATAGACTTGGAACGGTCTTCAAGGCAACAATGTACAGACTTTGAAATAAAGAGTGTACAGACTGAGAGTTCAAGGCCACGATGTATAGACTTTGCCCAAGGAAACGAATGTGTATACTTTGGCTTGGAACCAAGGTAAAGATGAGGCTGTATAGACTTGGCCAGAATATAAGACTCGAAGACATAGGGGCGACACAGATGGAGCGACACGAGTTGGCACAGAAAGCAGCACGAGGTGCTGCAGTGTTCAGAACGCGATGGAACAAATAACGACGTTTAAAATGGATAACACGAAGTGTAGTAAACACAAACAACACGAAGTAAGAAAGCAACAGTACGGACATAACCTCATAGCAGTTTTCCTGTTAATCATGAAAATTTCAACTGCATAACATTTCGCAAGATATCTGATTAAAATTACAATATTTAACATAGTGATGCTCATCATCAAAACACTAGGGAAGTCACAAAAATTCAACAACTGGGTTCTCGGTGAAGAAGTCTGCAATAGCTTGGCCCTTGACAGCCTTTCGCGGCACATAGGAGATGTCAAACTCCATAAGGATCACCGCCCATTTGCCCAACCGACCTTTGAGTGACGGCTGGGACATAATATATTTCACCGGGTCCTCTTTGGATACCAAGCTGATTTTATGCGACAACATATAGTGTCGAAGCTTCTTGACTGCGAAGACCAGTGCCAGATAGATCTTCTCAATATAAGTATATTTCTCCTCAGTCCTTACCAGTCTCCGACTGAGGTAGTAGAGGGCTTGTTCTTTCCCTTCTTCATTATTCTGGGCCAGCATTGCCCCCAGGGAGTTGTGTGTGGCCGCTATATATAATATCAACGGTCGTCCTTTCACCGGTGCGCCCAGCACTGGAGGAGTATTCAGATAGTCTTTCAGCTTGTCAAAGGCCGTCTGGCAATCTTCATCCCAGTAAAAGGGAACATCTTTCATCATCAATTTTTGGAATGGCTGGCATCGCCCTGACAAGTTGGAAATGAACCGCCGGATATAAGCCAAGCGGCCCTGCAGTGATCTCAGCTCGGAGAGGTTCCTTGGTGCAGGTAGCTCCTGAATTGCTTTGATCTTTACGGGGTCTATCTCGATTCCCCGGCATCTGACAATGAAACCCAAGAATTTTCCGCTCGATACTCCGAATGCGCATTTCATAGGGTTCATCTTCAATTCATACTGCCTCAGCCTCTGAAAAATGATTCGGAGTTCCTGCAAATGGTCTTCTTTTCTTCTGGTCTTGACCACCAGATCATCTATGTAGCACTCGACCTTGTGATAGAGCAGCTCATCAAATATTTTGGTCACTGCGCGCTGATAAGTTACGCCAGCATTCTTTAGTCCGAACGGCATCCTTTTGTAGTGATAAATGCCTTTAGGGGTTCAGAAGGCAGTGTGGACCCGGTCATGCTCCGAGATCCATATCTGGTTGTAGCCGGATGACCCATCCATGAATGACAGGGCCTCATGGCCGGTTGTTGCATCAATCATGACTTCCGTTATTGGCACCGAAAAGTCATCCTTGGGACAGGCTTTATTTAGATCTCAGAAGTCAACACATATCCGGATCTGTCCATTCTTCTTCTTCACGGGGATGATATTCGCCAGCCACGTGGTGTACTGATTTTCTTCGACAAATCCCACGTCAATGAGCTTGTCTACTTCTTTACAAATTTGAGTGATGAGCTCCGGCCTCATGTGCCGCGGCGGTTGCTTAACCGGCTCGGCTTCAGGGCTGATCGCCAGCTCATGTTGCGACACTGTAGGGCTCAGACCTGGCATTTCTCTGTAAGTCCAGGCAAAGCAGTCCTGATACTCTTGCAGCAACTGGATATATAGCTCCCGTTCTTCTGGGGATAGCTGGGCGCTGAGGAAGGTAGGCCTAGGGTCTTCCTCGCTTCCCAGGTTAACTTCTATCAGCTCGTCGACTATAGCTTGGCCTCCGTCTTCTATCTCCGGAGGTGCCGGTTGGAGGTCGATGAAATCTAGAATGTCATCTTCGGGGCCAAGGACCTCGATTTCCTCATTTGACATCATCAGAGCCTCTGGAGAGTCCTCCGCTTCATTCAATAGCAACTGTGCAGATTGCTCTATCAGCAAGTCCACGGTCGTTGCAGTTTCCATGGGCGAGAGAGAAGCTTCATCCCCCGTAGATAGAGTTGTAACCATTATAGGCTGGTGGTCGTTTATTGCCGGGCTAGGACAGACTCCCAGTCTTGTAGCAGAGGTTGAGGAGGTCTCACCTTCTGAGGCAGTTGTATCTTCCGTAGAAGTGGCCTTTTCTTTCCTGGCAGTATATGCCTCTTGATCGGGGTCGGCTGAGACTTCCCCAATTGGCATGAGAGATGCTGAGCTCATCATCAGTAGGACTCTACTGGAGGGAGGGTTCCCTGCTTCCTCAACATCTTCGGCCTCACTGCTGCTAGCCGTATCAAATTTGACTTGAAGGGCCCCCTCTTCGGAATAGAACTGCTCCCAGCATCGGCAAGGAATCACGGTCTCCGCTTCTTGATTTTCGAGCTAAGCCAGCTCATCATATCCAGCTTCCGCTAGGTATTCATCAAAAGTTGCCCCCGGTGGGCTGTCTTTGGTAGGGTACAAGGCGGAGATGGTGTCCACCTCATATCGCCCATTGTAGTAGTATTCTTCTAGGGTGAAGCCCAACCCTGGATGCTGAGAGACGGGTCTCAGTTCCTTATCCAGACTTGCGGGATGCCACATTTTCTGGAAAGCTTCTTTGTTTTTATGAGATTTGATGTGGAACGGACACGCGACCAGGGACTCTAGCTCGCGATCGTCCCTATGCGAAGGAAGACGTGGGACCGGGTGCGGTTGAGAAACCGGCCGTGAGTCTCGGGTATCAGCCTTTTCACGTTAACTCGGATCGAGTCACGGGACGCTACACTCAATCTCGCTCTCTCGCAGCGGTGATAATAGAATAACAAGCTAGAAACCTATCACATGCAGCAGCATATACGAAGTAATACGAGTAAAGCAATGCCTACGAGGAGGGCAGTGAGTTTACCTCCACGCTCTGGGCGTGGGGAAGACGTCCCCGGCCAGTTACAGTAACTCCCGGTAACAATAGTAAAAAGTTAATTACAACCGTGAATTTTATTGCCCACTCCACGCAGGGAGGTAAAGGGCTACAAGTGGGGCCCGGGAGGACCGACCCTGGGTTGACGGGAAACAATCTGGAGGTGCGTACGGCACGAACTCGGCCTGCTGGTCCGACTCGGCACTATTCCAACTCGGTGCTGCGCCAACTCGGATGCTGCCTCACTGGACAGCAAGGAACGGTTTCCAAAGGAACGTCGCCTTCCTGAGATCTTCCGGAGGCGCCTCTTGGCTGGGACGATGGCAGGGCGTCCCTGAACGACTCCCTGAAGGGGAGGCTCCTGAAGTTGATTTTTGATATTTATTTCTGAATATCTTCTGGACTGTAATTTCGGACCTGCATAGGGAACAGATCTGCAGGCCTCGGCGACATGAATTACGACACTCAGATCTGGAGGCCGATCGAGACGTGGCGGGTACCGTTGGAAAGAGCACTCATAGATCTACAACATATATTTTTGATAGATCCATCCAACGAACGGATTGAAAATGGGACTGACTGTATGACTACTTTTTGTTTCTGACTCGGACTGACAGACACACAGGGCAGCAAGGAATCTGCCTGAAACAGACCTTCGACCGAAGGGAAAATGATTTTTACAGACTCAAAGAAAATTATGGTGGAAGGAGGTATACGTGAGGAACACTGAGTAATTTTTTGGATTTTCTAAAAATTTGTAAGGGGGTGGAGAAAATGCGACAAGGTGACTCTATCCCGTAGATCTGCAAAAGGGCAGATTACTGAGAGGACAAACAAAAATATGGGAAAAATACCTAATGACTTCCAAATGACACAAAATTTGAACTGGAGATTAGGGGAGATGGACAGAACAAACCCTAAAAATTGGGGCTTGAACAGACTACAAGAATAAAAGATAAAAAAATCTAGAGGTGAGGTTCTGTCTTGATTTGGATAAAACTCCGATGTAGCGGCGGTGGCAGCGCGATGGCGGCACGAACGGCGGCGGCGGCGGCAGAGAGGGAACTCAGAGGGGCTAAGGAGAGTATAAGAGAGGACTTCACACCCTGGAGGGCTGGAGGAAGAAGAAGAGAACCAGAGAGAGAGGAGAGAGGGCACACCCTTCTTGCTTCAAGCAATTTTCACATAATTTCTTCATTAATATCTCTAATGACACTATACATAGGCTTATATAGAGAATGGCAAGGGGTGGGGGGCTGGGAATTTTGTGGGAGAGAGGGGATTTTCTTCCCCATGTGGTCAAATGACCAAAAAAAATAAAAAATACAACATGGGATAAACTATATTATAAGTGAGAAGCATCTTGGACTTTAAGGGTTGGAATATTGGACCTTTTAATCCAATTGTCCCCTTGAATGGTCAAGCCATCTAGAAGCCCACCTTGGACCTTTGACTGACCCCACATGGGCCCTAAGACTTAGGTGGACCAATAGAAAAGGAGATGGGGGCCCCTTGCTGGTCCTACTAGACTTTTGCACAAAAACCCAAAGAATCCTAGGGAATGACACATTGGTTTATAAAGCCTTACAATTGTGAACATACTTTCCCAAGGATATAAAAATAAACTAAAGGACACAAATGTAAATAAAATATTAGTGCTCTTGGCATCGATTCCCATCAACTCTCCCCGGGTGGGAAGAACTCGACCCCGTCGAGGAAGGGGTACGGCTGCTCGAGTAGCTCCGGCGGATCTGTCACCGAACCTGGAAGCGCGGAGTACGCTCCACTCCACGTAATCGACACCTGCTCATCCCGTATAGATTTGATATGCGCACGCTGCCCTAGGAATGAGGCTAGAGGTGGACACTCCGGGGTGGGGTCACTCTCAAATGAGGGAGGTGGCTCAAAGACTCTCTAGGAATCACCGCGGGTCCCTTATATGACTAGATCCGATATGTGGAGTAGAACCGATCTCAATAGTCCGACAAGTCTCATACTCGAAAGGGACTAACAACGCGAGCGTACAAAACCGACTCGACTCAACGTATACACAGATACATAATGCACTCGACAAACAAACGAAACAAAGACTCACAAGGACCCTAAACAAACCGAATGTTAGTCCAACGCGTACATGGGTGACGGCGGACCAGGACATCCGAATATGTGCCATGCATGCATCTTTTGTACTCGAAGGTTGGTGGTATGGGAAACACCAAGACGCCCAAGTATGACCCAGTCATGCATGAACGGCCCTTTGGATTTGGGAGACTTGAGAGGGCTAGGAGAGTCGGGGGTGGACGAGCCGGGTGTGGGTGTATCGAGATTGGGCTTGGTGGGTATAGATGACCCGGCCCGTGGGGTAGGGGTGTGGTAGTGGACTCCCTCGAAGAAATGAAGTATATATGGAGGGTCATGGGGCCCACTAGAGAATGGGTCAAAGGGATCAAAGAAGGTATGACTTCTTGTGGTAGGTTCCCACAAGTCACGGTCCCATGTATGGAAGTCTTGAAGGTGTGTATGGTCACCTTCATACATTGTGGTAGATGGGACGGTGATCATATGTAGGAAATAATATTCCTCCCTCGGGCAAAAGGGTATGAAGTCGGATTCGGTCGGCATGGGGAGGAATAAGAGGATCTCCGTAGTGACACAACCCACGGTGCATACAGAGGTAATGGACCCTATGGCCGGATGGGTGAAGCTACGACTAGTAAGTTGGTCAAAGCTTCGGGCCAAGGAGTGCGTCAACTGCCATTGTGAATCTAATCCCATAACAAGGTCATCCAATGTGTCAGCATGGTGACTAGACCGGAATGTGGTATGGAATGAGTTGACCAGCACTAATGGTAGGGTGGGGTCCATGGATGGGTAAGGAGGCGGGATCAAGCCATCCTTGAGCCAACTAAGAAGCGGCTCGGCTATGAAAAGCGTACCCATTATAAACACGGGTCGCTCGGTCTTGGGTGGCTCCAAATAAGAGGGTTCCGAATAAAGTTCGGAAGTAGAAAGTGGCAATGGAGCACTCACGGGTGGTGAAGGAGAATGTGTCCTTTCTATCCTTTCCAACCAATCTGAAAGCATTTTCTTGATTTCATTTAAGGTGCGGGTTGGAGTAGGGGCCTTGGGTGGACTCGCTCCTCATCTCTCGGCCCGGATGCGGACCTAGACCCGACTATAAGTGGGGCTTCCACTTGGTTGGAGGCGATTGGGTGGGATTGGACGGAGGTGCCAAGGGGTGGTTGGTTGGAAGCGACAGGGAGGGCCACTTGATTGGGGTTGCTTTGGTGGACTTGGATGGAGGTGAAGGGGCGGGGTTGGTTGGAAGTGTGGCCCACTTGATTGTGGGTGAGTTGGTGGGGTTGGCTAGTGGTATGACCCCCGTGGTTGGAGGTAGGTGGGCGGGGAAGGTAGACCCTCCTAAGCGCTCTCTTCATATCCCACCATGACTCGATGGGCCTTAGCCTCCTATCTTCCCGGAAGTACTTGATGTCCCTCCATGTTTCGGAGGCTTCATAGAAAAGTCACCTTTTGGCAAAGTCCACCTGCATGGGATCGGACATAATGTACACCTCGAAGTAGTCGTCCATAATGGCTTCCCACTCTAGGTAGTCACTCGGGTTATCGGAGCCATAGAAGTCCCGGGCTACGGGCCTTTTGGGGTGGTCCGGGTAGTCCTTCCATTTTAGATAGTATCGCCACCATGCAGAAGATGCGGCCCCTTGGTCATCCATGGGACACGGGGACACTAGTGGATGGACATGCCGACACTTGGACAAGACACTAGACCGACTATGCAAGGTTGGAATGCATGCACACTAAGGACCCTAGACTTAAACCAAGACTCGGTACGAGGCGGAGTTAATCGTTCCGAAGATCACTCGCGCAAGTGTGCGACCTTCCCGATAGGCGTAGCCTAACGTTCGGACAACACCCTTTTATATACCGAACAATGGTATGCGGATGCAACCTTAGATCGACTTAGACGATGACTAGACGTAAATGACACACTTTTTTTTGGAGTTTTACAAATGACTACCATAGACTCAACCTGGCGCTCTGATACCAAATTGATGCGGGACGGACACGCGACCTGGGACTCTAGCTCGCAATCGTCCCTATGAGAGGGAAGACGTGGGACCGGGCACGGTTGAGAAACTGGCCGTGAGTCTCGGGTATCGGCCTTTCCGCGTTAACTCAGATCGAGTCACGGGACGGTACACTCAATCTCGCTCTCTTGCAGCGGTGATAATAGAATAACAAGCTAGAAACATATCACATGCAGCGGCATATACGAAGTAATACGAGTAAAGCAATGCCTACGAGGAGGGCAGCGAGTTTACCTCCACGCTCCGGGAGTGGGGAAGACGTCCCCGGCTAGTTACGGTAACTCCCGGTAACAATAGTAAAAAGTTAATTACAACCGTGAATTTTATTGCCCACTCCACGCAGGGAGGTAAAGGGCAACAAGTGGGGTCCGGGAGGACCGACCCTGGGTTGACGGGCAGCAATCTGGAGGTGCGTACGGCACGAACTCGGCCTGCTGGTCCGACTCGGCACTATTCCAACTCGGTGCTACGCCAACTCAGTTGCTGACTCACTGGACAGCAAGCAACGGTTTCCAAAGGAACGTCACCTTCCTGAGATCTTCCGGAGGTGCCGCTTGGCTGGGACGATGGCAGGGCGTCCCTGAACGACTCCTTGAAGGGGCGGCTCCTGAAGTTGATTTTTGATATTTATTTCTGAATATCTTCTGGACTGTAATTTCGGACCTGCACAGGGAACAGATCTGCAGGCCTCGGCGACACGAATTACGAAACTCATATCCGGAGGCCGATCGAGGCGTGGCGGGTACTGTTGGAAAGAGCACTCATAGATCTACAACATATATTTTTGACAGATCCATACAACAAACGGATTGAAAATGGGACTGATTGTATGACTGCTTTTTTTTTCTGACTCGGTCTGACAGACACACAGGGCTACAAGGAATCTACCTGAAACTGACCTTTCACCAAAGGGAAAATGATTTTTGCAGACTCAAAGAAAATTATGGTGGAAGGAGGTATACGTGAGGAACACTAAGTAATTATTTGGGATTTTCTGAAAATTTTTAAGGGGGTGGGGAAAATGCGACAAGGTGACTCTATCCCGAAGATCTGCAAAAGGGCAGATTACTGAGAGGACAAACAAAAATATGGGAAAAATACCTAATGACTTCCAAATGACACGAAATTTGAACAAGAGATTAGGAGAGATGGACAAAATAAACCCTCAAAATTGGGGCTCGAACAGACTACAAGAAGAAAAGATAAAAATCCATAGGTGAGGTTCTATCCTGATTTGGACAGAACTCCGATGTAGCGGCGGTGGCGACGCGATGGCGGCACGAACGGCGGCGGCGGCGGCAGAGAGGGAACTCAGAGGGGCTAAGCAGAATATAGGAGAGGACTTCACACCATGTAGGGCTGGAGGAAGAAGAAGAGAACCAGAGAGACAGGAGAGAGGGCACACCCTTCTTGCTTCAAGCAATTTTCACATAATTTCTTCATTAATATCTCTAATGACACTATACATAGGCTTATATTGAGAATGGCAAGGGGTGAGGGGCTGGGAATTTCGTGGGAGAGAGGGGATTTTCTTCCCCATGTGGTCAAATGACCAAAAAAAATAAAAAATATAACATGGGATAAACTATATTATAAGGGGGAAGCATCTTGGACTTTAAGGGTTGGAATATTGGACTTTTTAATCCAATTGTCCCCTTGAATGGTCAAGCCATCTAGAAGCCCACCTTGGACCTTTGACTGACCCTACATGCGCCCTAAGACTTAGGTGGACCAATAGGAAAGGAGATGGGGGCCCCTTGCTGGTCCTACTGAACTTTTGCACAAAAACCCAAAGAATTCTAGGGAATGACACATTGGCTTATAAAGCCTTACAATTGTGAACATACTTTCTCAAGGATATAAAAATAAACTAAAGGACACAAATGTAAATAAAATATTAGTGCTCTTGGCGCCGATTCCCATCACAGGGCAGCAAGGGAACTCCCTGAAACCGACCTTTGACCGAGGGTCAAATGAATTTTCTAGACTCCACGAAAATTATGGTGGAAGGGGATATATGTGTGGAACACTGGGCAATTTTTTGGGATTTTCTGAAAATTTGTAAGGGGGTGGGGAAAATACGACAAGATGACTCTGTCATGTAGATCTGCAAAATGGCAGATTACTGAGAGGACAAACAAAAATATGGGAAAAATACCTAATGACTTCCAAATGACACGAAATTTGAACTGGAGGTTAAGAGAGATTGACAGAACAAACCCTCAAATTTAGGGCTCGATCAGACAACAAGAAGAAAAGATAAAAATTCGGATGTGAGGTTCTGTCATGATGGAGATAGAACTCCGATGACGGTGGCAGCGGCGCGACGACGGTGCGATGGCGGTGACGGCGGCGGCAGAAATAGAATTCAGAGGGGCTAAGGAGAAGATAGAAGGGCTTCACACGTATGATTCAGTAGAAATCCATCTACAAGAGGGGGAGGGAGAGAAGAACAAGGGCACACCCTTCAATGGCTCAAGCCAATTTCACAAATTTTCTTCATTAATCTCTAATGACACTATACATAGGCTTATATAGAGAATGGCAAGGGATGGGGGCTGAGAATTTCGTGGGAAAGAGGCCATTTTCTTCCCACATGTGGTCAAAAACCCAAGATAAATAAATTACATATGGAGGGGACACTCCTTTGAAAGGAAGGAAGGCATCTTGGACTTTTAAACCCCTTTATCATCTTTGAATGTCAAACCATCTAGAAGCCCACCTAGGACTTTGACCAGCCCCACATGGACCCCTATGACTTAGGTGGACCAATGTGAAAGGAGTGAGGGCCCCCTTGCTAGACCTACTGATATTTTACACAAAAACCCAAACAATCCAAGGGAATGACACATTGGCTTATAAAGCCTTACAATTGCACATATATTTTCCCATGGATATAAAAGTAAATAAAAGGACTCAAATGTAAAATAAAAAGTCAGTGCTCGGCGTCGATTCCCATCAACTCTCCCCGGATGGGAAGAACTCGACCCCGTCGAGTAAGGGGTGCAGCTGCTTGAGTAGCTCCGGCAGATCCGTCATCGTACCATGAAGCGCGGAGTACGCTCCACCCCAAGTAATTGACACCTGCTCATCCCGTATAGATTCGATATGCACACGCTGCCATGGGAATGAGGCTAGAGGTGGACACTCCGGGGTGGGGTCACTCTCAAAGGAGGGAAGGCGGCTCGAAGACTCACTAGGAATCACCGCTTGTCCCTTATGTGACTAGATCCGATATGAAGTAGAACCGATCACAATAGTCTGACAAGTCTCATACTCGAAAGGGACTAACAACGCGAGCATACAAAATGACTCGACTCGATGTATGCACATGCACTCGACAGACAACCGGTACGAAACAAGGACCCACAAAGACCCTAAACAAACCTAATGTTAGTCCGACCTACGCATAGGCGATGGTGGACCAAGACACCCGAACATGTGCCATGCATACACTAGTGGCAACCTGATGGGGTCATCACCATCCGTCCTGGCACTCTCGGCCCTTCTCGTCACCCCGGAGGCGTACGTCATGGTCTAGCAATTTATTATGAGTCCTATGTTGTATTTCTTTATTTTTATTGAGTCATATCGTTGTAAATTCCCTTTTATTAGAGTCATGTATCTAGGTCTTTGGTTTATTTCCCTAAGTTTGAGTCTCTTTAGGCTAATTTAGACTAGCTATTGGGCCCAACCCAGTGGACTTGGCCCATGGGCGCCCCTACCTTGTTGGTTATTAGTCAATGTGCCAAAAGTCAGGGTCTTATTGTAAATTATGGGATCCCTATAAAAAGGACCCCACTCTCTCCATTTTGAGGTAATGAATCAATGAATGAAGAATTTCCATTTGAGAGTTCAAATTTTTTTAGTGGAGTGAATCCATTATTTGGGTGAGAAGCCCTAGGGAGTGAATCCCACCTACCCCCCCTTCTCCTCTCTCTCTCTCTCCCTCCAAGAGGAGGGTGCCCCCTTCTCTCTCTCCTCCCCTCCCAACCACCTCCACCCTCCCACCTACCTCCATTAAATCCTCTACAACTTCCCACAAGCCATCATTACTTCCCCCTAGTCCCAAGAGACCCTCCACTAATCCACACCCCACCCTCCAACTCCCAACTACCCATCCCCTTCCCTAAGCAACCCTCCACCTTCCCAAGGCACCTCTTCCCATCCCCAAGACCACCATTGATCACCCCACATTAAAGGAAATTCAAACTCACATTCCATCCACCCACTTGTGCCCCCCTCACCTTCCCCCTTCTCCCACCAAGCCCAAATTCGTAGCTCCTCTCTCACCAACTGCAAACACCCCATTCCAGACCCCATTCTCCCTCTCCCACACCTTAGAACACCCCCTCCCAGGCCCCCTCACAACTAGGGGTCACTCCCACACCTATTCACCTCATTTCCCCTTCCATATACCCCTTTTCCCCCATCATCATCAACCTGCAGTTCACTATTTGGAGGCAGCAAAGAAGCTGTTGGTTGCAGAGGCTGTCCCATCGTCTCCTCATCGAACCAGATGGCAAGTTTTATATTTCTGGAATCATCTTCGAGTCGGCTTTCCAACGGTGGTGGTCCCGCCGGCTTCCAAGGTCGGAGTTGTTCGGAGGAGGCGATCTACTACGACCGCGCAAGACTTCTCAGGCAGAGGACTAGAACCTAAGTGGAAGCTCTTCCACGGCAATTCTAGAATGAATTTGGGCGAGAGTTCTTCTACAAACTTCTTCCTAGACCTGTCGACTTCCAAGATCAAGAAGCGGAACTCCGATTGACGGCTAGAATCAAGAGTTATTAATTTCTTCCTCCAAGTGCTTGGTTCTGTTCCTTGTCAGTCTGCTCCGACCTCCCCTCCTTGTTCGATTTCTACCAGTCCACTCCGACATCATCTGGCATCCCAGTTGCTTGCGTTTCGAAGAGGACTCGACAACGAATCCATCGGTACCAGCCATACTCATATTGGAGTTCTGAAGCACCCGTGGTACCCTTATCATTCAGCTGCTGAGGTTCTGCGACAGTCAAGAACAACAACCTGCTTCTCTGTTCAACCCTCTGCCCCGACCAGAACCGACGATCACAGAAATCAAGAAAATTCTGGCATCATCCCGCTCCGGTTATGAAGAATTCCCCACTGGTCCCATCATCATAAAAATTTGGGAGCAGTCACAGCAACCACTTCTTCGACTGTCTGTCAGCACTCACAAAGAGCTGGCAGAACTTATCTCGGTCTTCATTCGGCGTTCTTTCCCCCGTTTCTCCCCTCCCCGCTTGGCCGGCTGAAGGCCCCTCCCTGCATGGAGGTAGTTTTGGTTGTAACCACATAATCCCCACCCCAAGATTCCTCCCCTTGCATGGGGGTAGTTCATGTAATAATTACACTCGCAGGTTTGAAGCTTCATCGACGCGGCGTGCGGGTGCTCCCCTCGCCTCCCCGCTCGCCCCCGTCTCCGACCGGAGTCGGTTTCTTCAAACTAGCTAGGTGAGAACTCATCCCTTGCCCCCATTTATGCTTGTTCATTTAATATTCTCCAATTGCGCCGTCGGTTAGGGAGAGAGCGCCCGATTCTAAGGCTCCACCGTCTTTGTGCGACCACCGTGGATGTGAGTGAGTGACCCGCGCCCTTTGGCCATTGCCGGCTCATTGAGTTGGATATCCATTCTCCAAGGGGAGGTTTACCTTGGATGTTGCTGGCCCTCTACCAGCAAGGGTCTTGTCCCACTTCCTCGACTCGGCATCCCCGAGTTACCCCCGGGTTGAGTGTGTGCGCCATACGAAGGTCCGCTTACGTAGGCTTCTTAGCCTTGTGGTTGTGCTTGCATACTTAGGTCCGAGGAAACATTGGTCTTGTGACTATCACCCCAAGGTGGTGTCACATCACAACCGGTGGTTGGCGGAAAGTGGGACTTTTAGACACCCTACTTTGTCCCTAGCATGCGGCTGCCTATGGGATTTGGGAGATTTGGGAGGGCTAGAGGGCCGAATGTAGGTGGATCGGGCTTGGTGGGCGTAGATGGCCCATCCCGTGGGGAAGGGGCGTGGTAGTGGACTCCCTCAAAGAATTGAAGTATATATGGTGGGTCACGGGGTCCACTAGGGAATGGGTCAAAGGGATCAAAGAAGGTATGACCCCTTGTGGTGGGTTCCCACAAGTCACGGTCCCCGGTGTAGAAGTCTTGAAGGTGTGGATAGTCACCTTCATGCATTGTAGGTGGGACGGTGATCATGTGTAGGATGTATGGTTTCTCCCTCGGGCCAAAGGGTATGAAGGCGGGTTCGGCCGGTATGGGGAGGAATAAGAGGATCTCTGTAGTGACACAACCCACGGTGCATACGGAGGTAATGGACCCTATGGCCGGATGGGTGAAGCTACGACTAGTAAGTTGGTCAAAGCTTCGGGCCAAGGAGTGCGTCAACTGCCATTGTGAATGTAATCCCATAACAAGGTCATCCAATGTGTCAACATGGTGACTAGACCGGAATGTGATATGGAATGAGTTGACCGGCACTAATGGTAGGGTGGGGTCCATGGATGGATAAGGAGGCGGGATCAAGCCATCCTTGAGCCAACTAAGAAGCGACTCGGTTATGAAAAGTGAACCCGTTATAAACACGGGTGGCTCGGGCTTGGGTGGCTCCAAATAAGAGGGTTCCGAATAAAGTTCAGAAGTAGAAAGTGGCAATGGAGCACTCACGGGTGGTGAAGGAGCATGTCTCCTTTCTATCCTTTCCAACCAATCCGAAAGCATTTTCTTGATCTCATCTAAGGTGCGGGTTGGAGTAGGGGCCTTGGGGTGGACTCGCTCCTCATCTCTCAGCCCGGATGCGGACCTAGACTCGACTATAAGTGGCGCTTCCACTTGGTTGGAGGCGATTGGGTGCGATTAGACGGAGGTGAAGGGGTGGGGTTGGTTGGAAGTGTGGCCCACTTGATTGTGGGTGAGTTGTGTTGGGTTCGGTGCTATGATTCAGAGGGGGGTGAATGAATCTCCCCTTTAAAAATTTTGCTCAAATAAAATCTAGAATGCTAACAAGACAGATTCACACAATTTGAAAGCTAATCAAACTTCTGTTCAACCAGTAATCAAACATGTATAGCGCGCCTAAGCATTCAACTAGCGGAAGCACAATTAGACAAATCAAATCACAATGCAAGAGGAGTTTTTAGGTGGTTCGATCCTCTAGACCTACGTCCACCCCACACTCAAACCAGAGTGTGGATTACTGCTGACTCACATCTTGAACCGCTGGGCATCACAGCTTGCCTACAAACCGCCGAGCCTCACAGCTTGCTGTCCAGAGGAATCCTCCTCTGCAAACCGCTGGGCAATACAGCTTAGCCGTCCAGTGGAATCCTCCACTGTAAATGCTGAGCAACACAGCTTGCTCCGCTGACAAACAGCTTGAAGAAAGGGTACAAAAGAAAACAAAAGCAAGAACAACAACGACTGAAAGCTGGAAAAGATAAAGCATAATGTGGCTCTCAAAAGAGCTGACTGGAGTGGATCTGATCCAACTTCCAGTAGAAACGATCTTTAGGTAAGCTCCTCTTCATCTCTCTATCTGACTTTCTCTTTCTTCTTTTCAACTCATGCTCTCTCCCTCTTCCTTTTTCTTCTTCTTCTCTGCTCTCGATCTCTCACTCTCTTTTTCTTTTTCTTTCTTCTTCTTCTTCTTCTTCTCTGCTCTCTGGATCGTTCAGGCTATCTTCTCTCTGTTTCTGCCTCTTCTATTTCGATCAGCCTTCTCCTAAGGAAGAAGACTTCCTTTTATAGCAGCAACAAGCAAGAGGGCGTGTGGCTTCCACATTTCCCGCCCAGAAGCTTGGACCACTTGGCAGCATCCTGTCAGCCCTTCCAACCTCGGATCACGTGCCAGGTGCCAACCTAGGATCACGTGCCTTCATTAAGCTTCACGAACAGAACCTGTCCGACAGTCAGATAGAGTTATCAGTTTAATGTCGACACCTTGTACAAACTTTGTATTGTAATGCAGTGTGTAGACTTTGTAATGTATGGACTTTGCAAAGCGAAGACAAAGTTTAGACTTAGAGTGAACGATGCACAAATGCATGAACCACACAGACTGTATAGACTCAGTGTGGCTTGAAGCACAGAATGCAATGGCTAAGGTTATGAGTGTATAGACTCTGCATGCGTGCTACATCAGTGTGCAGACTTGCTGACAATGAGTGTGCAGACTCTGCTTTGAGCGATGCACAATGTATAGACTTACTAATCCATTATGTGCAGACTTTGCATAGGATGTATAAGCAATGTGCAGACTTAGAATGCAGCAATGTGCAGACTTGTTTTGAACCATGCACAATGTATAGACTTTATGTCAAAAGGATGCACAGGCTGTACAGACATTCTATGCTTAACACTTAAGCCTGAATGCATGATGTGTAGACTTGAGTGCATGTGTGCAAAACAGATTGTGTGTGTACTGTGCAGACTTGCTATGTGTCATGTATGCAGTATGCAAATGATGCACAGCCATAGCAGCATTGTACAGACTTGGACTTTTATGTGCATGACAAAACCAATGTACAGACTTTAATGCTCGAGGCACACAATGTATGGACTTGAAAGACAGTGCATGAGACGATGCATGAGCAGGCTGACGATGTGTAGACTTGGCAATGCATGGACTATGCACATAGACGCTAAGAAATATGGTCCAATGTATAGACTTCAATGTATTGACATTGGTGAGGACACACGGCGCTATCCTCGACGGAGCACCCGGCACACCGCTACCTCCTTGTGGCTCGGCGACGGCGGCACCTTCTAGTTATCTTTTCATCATCATGTTTAGGCCATGTTGGGCCTCAGTCTGGACTTGCTCAGGCCTTGTGGGCCTTGTCTTTTGGTCCCTGCGTGGACATCTTCTTGTTTAGGCACTTATTGGGCCATATAGTGGCCAATTGGGTTGCTTTGTGGGGTAATGGATCGTGTTATGGGGTCAGGGGCTTATTGGGGTTTGAAGCCCACTAAAAAAGGGCCCATTAGGGTTAGGGGGCGGCCCCCTCCCCAGCTAGAGGAGGAGGAGGCAGCCGCCCCCCCCCCCCTTCCTAGTTCTACTAGGGAAGGTGGGGGGCGCTCCCCTCTCCCTTCCCCTTTCCCCCTCTCCTCCTTTCCCCAACTCCACCCCTTCCTTATCCCACTTAGAATCCTTTCCTATTTTCTAAGCTTGCTGAATTATGGGCCGCCTTTCTCTCCTTGGAGCTGGGCGCACCCCTCCCCTTCTAGTTAGATTAGGGTTTTCCCATCCCCTATAAGTAGTTCTCACATTGTACCGATTACAGTTTACACATGATTTTGAATACAAGTGAGTATTGTGCAAAGCTTTTTGCGCCCTTCTCTCTCTCTCTCTTTCTTCTCCTGCGACGGGAGAACGGCGGGGTGTGACGCCTCAGCCCTCGGTGGACTCCGGGGTTCCCTCTTATCTTCATCTTCTTCCTCAACGGTTCGTGTGCGTGATTCCAGATTTCTGCCCCGACTTGTAGCAGAGCTCGCGCCCCCTTCTTGGACGAGTTTTGCCACGATCTATTTCTGGAGATACGTCTGCGGATCAGCTTCGCGTCGGCGCCGGTTTTGCATCAATCGGGGATCGGCACTGCCCGTACCGATTTTCTCCGCCGACCTGCGCCAGCACCACTTTCTCTGCTCGCCCAGCGGGGAGGCCCTGATTGCGAATTTTCCCCAGGCCTCCACGCTGCGTCTTTTGCGCTGGTTTCTTCAGGGTTCGTGGATCTCCGAGTTAACTTTCCAACGCCGCCGACGGCGTTGCGCTTCGACATCGTCACCGTCCGTGGCGGTCGATCTCGTGGGGTTGCGCCAGAGTGTCTGCCCAGTCCGCCCAGCGAACCAGTCCTGACTTTCAACGACTCCTGCGGCTCGCACCGGCGTCGTCTGCCAGCGCCATTTGGCCGAGGGCGACCTCTGCCAAACAGCTGTCACCACCAACCGGCCCGGACTTGTTCGGGCACCAGAAGGCCGATTTCCAGATTTTACCGACGGCGTGCGCAGTTCTGTGTCCACAGAACCTGATCTGACTTTCAGCAGCGCCCACGGTCACCACCGGCGGATCCAGCGCGCCCCCTTTGGCCGGAGCGTTCCTCCATCAGTCAGCGACGCGTCCTCTCTGACGGTGCTTCAAACGGGCGTCGTATCAGCCCGTGAGACCCCCTCCGCTCAGGCGCGCGCGACACCGGTTTCGGCAGCGTTGCACCCGAACCTCCTCGCGGCCAACCCGTCACCGAGTGCGGCCCGTCAACCCGTGTCCGGCAGTCCCGAACGTATTGGTTGTAGCCTTTTACCTCCCTGCGAGGAGTGGGCCACTATTGGGTTGTATTTTATTGATCTCTGGTGTATCGGGGTTGTTGGTTCACGGCCGGGGTTCCTTCCCCACGCCTAGGCGTGGAGGTACGCGCTCCGACTCTCCTCCTTTTGCTTGCTCTTTTAGTATGTGATTGATTATGCCGCGTGAGAGAAGGTAGGCGTCTAGCCACTTTTTGCCATCACCGCGGATCGTGAGTGAGAGCATCCATCCCTAGCACTAGTCGAGCACCGAGCTAGGACTCGACTCCCCTTGTCTTTGGAGGTCGACTATACGCCTAGACACGTGCGCTTCCCTCCTTGGGACGGCCGAGGTCGGAGTTTCTGTTGAGAGACGTCCCTCATTCTGTGGGATATCACGGTGGTCAGCCACTTGGCGACCCTTGAGCGTGCTACTGCTGGCCTGAGTTAGAGTCTTTTGTGAGTCTTAGTCCGTGTCGGTCCCCGTCCCGCGTCAAATTTGGTATCAGAGCATGGTTACCAACTTGTCCTTACAGGTTGGGTCTTAGGGTCGTGTCTAGGTTTTGGACGTGTCTTGTTTGAGTCTTGCATCTCATTGCATTCGTGTCCCTCTAGGTCTTAGGGTGTCAGCCTACCCTTCCCTTAGTCTCCTTTGCATGCCCACTCGGGGTGGTTCGGATTACCATCGCCCGGACGCCATGGGTGACCAACACCCACCTCAGGGACGCCCATCTCTAGAGGATCTGATTACCCAACTTATGACCCGTATGGACAGGTCCGACCAGTCCATCAAGGAGTTGACTGAGCATCTAGATGGCCGTCTGAAGATCATTGAGGATCGTGCCAGAGTGTCTGACTTAACCATCCAGGGCCTTGTTGGACGGATTGGGAGAGTTGATGAAGTGCCCCACCAGGACCCTCCTAGAGCCGATCGAGCCCCTCCAGTTGCTGCCGCTCAAGCCCCTCGGGCTCAGGAGCGACGTCCCCGAGCCCCCGACTTTGATGACTATGGGTCCGAGAATGATTTTGAGGGGAATGGGCGCCAGTACCGTGGTCGTCGACCACATCAGGATGAGGATGATAGGATCCTTAGGACCGTCCGTGCCGATCCACCCACTTTCGAGGGGTCCCTTGACCCAAAAGTCTACATAGACTGGGAGAATAGCATGGATAGGTATTTCGAATGGGTTGAGATGTCTGAGCTTCGGCAAGTCCGATTTGCCAAGATGAAGCTCGTGGGGAGAGCCCAGACCTACTGGAGGAATGTCGAGAGCCTGATGTTGCAGAGGCAGGATCCACCCATAGAAACCTGGATTGACATGCGGCGTAAGCTCCGCGAGAAGTATGTCCCTCCTTCTTACCGCCAGAGGCTCATCGACCGATGGCAGACCCTTAGTCAGGGCGATCGGTCCGTGACCGAGTACATCGCCGAGTTTGATGAGTATTATTTGCGATGTGGAGTTGATGAGGAGAAGGGCATGCCTGTTTCGCGTTTTCGCCGTGGTTTGAGGCCCGAGTATCAGTATGAGCTCTACCGTCGCCAGGTAGACACTTTAGAGCTGGCTTACCAGGTTGCCCTAGAGTTAGAGCAATTTGAGTTGGAGTTTGGCCCCACCTTTCGTCAGGGGATGCCTAGTCAGCGGGGTCTTGACCCTCGCTCCACTTCCACCCAGTATGGTCGATATCCGGCGGCTCGGCCCGCGGAGCCTCTTCGCCAGGACCCCACTGGTCCCAGGCCTCGTCCACCCCTTCCTAGGGACCCGTTCCCTCCACCTCGCCAGCAGCCGCCCTACCCCCCCACACGCCCTACACTTCCACCTCCCGCGCACCCTGCGCGTTCTCAGCCTTTACTGCCCGCGCCCCGTCATGATGACAAGGGCAAGAGTCCTATGACCGCTGGAGCCTCATCCAGTGCGGGCGCACGTAATAATTGTTACCGGTGTGGCGGATTTGGCCACTTTGCTGATAGATGCCCCACTCGAGAGAGGAAGGCCCTTGTCATGGCAGACCCCACTTCCACTGAGTCCCCCACTGAGCCTATTCCTGTTAGTTATGAGGTAGACCAGGACTTGGTCGAGGAGTTCTTCGATGATCTGCTCGAAGGAGAGCAGGATGGTGCCCAGGATAGTCACTTTCAGGGTGACCCACAGTTAGGGGTAGTTAGGTGCATCCTAGCCCAGCCCCAGGTGAGTGACGACTGGCGTCGCACCACCATTTTTCACACCTTCTGCAGGCTTGGGGGTAAAGCTTGCAAGATTGTCATTGATAGCGGGAGTTGCATCAACGCCATATCTACTGGCACTGTTACCCGCCTTGGGTTGACCCCAGTTGACCACCCTGCCCCCTATAGGGTTTCGTGGGTCGATTCTACCTCCATTCCTGTTAGGCTCCGTTGCCTGGTGCCCCTTCAGTTCCAGACCTATCAGGATGAAATTTGGTGCGATGTTCTACCTATGGAGGTAGGTAGCATTATTTTAGGGAGGCCGTGGTTGTTTGACATGGATGCCACCCTACAGGGCCGTGCAAACACTTGCACATTTGATCACAACGGCCACAGGATCACCCTCCACCCAGCCCCACCTAGGGACCCTACTGTTAGGGGACCAGCCGGCCCTAGTGCCACGACCACCCCTCACCAGGGGAAGGTCAGCCCACCACCACCACCACCTCCGGTGTCAGTTTCCATCCCCTCTCCCACCCTCACCATAGAGGCCCCTCCGACTAGGAGGTTGATGATCATCAGTCCCCGAGAGATGGAGAGAGAGGTTGCTAGTGGTGTCCCTCTTTTAGCTGTGGTTGTCAGGGAGACGGGTGAGGTGGTCCCCAGTCTCGAGGGAGTGACAGACCCTCAGTTAGCTGAGATGTTGCGAGAGTTTGCTGATATTTTCCCGGAGGACCTTCCCGAAGGCCTTCCACCATTGCGTGACATTCAGCACGAGATTGATCTTGTCCCGGGCTCGTCCTTGCCCAATCTTCCACATTATAGGATGAGTCCCGCGGACCACGCTGAGCTACAGAGGCAGGTTGATGAGTTGATGAGTAGGGGTTCCCTTCGGGATAGCAAGAGTCCCTGTGCTGTTCCCGCCCTGCTAGCGCCGAAGAAGGATGGCACATGGCGTATGTGCATCGATAGCCGTGCGATCAATAAAATCACGGTTAAGTATAGGTTTCCCATTCCCCGGCTAGATGACTTGCTTGATATGATGTCGGGAGCCACGATTTTCTCGAAGATCGATCTTAGGAGTGGCTATCACCAGGTGAGGATCAGACCAGGTGATGAGTGGAAGACTGCATTTAAGACCAAGGATGGTCTTTACGAGTGGTTGGTCATGCCCTTCGGGCTGACTAACGCCCCTAGCACCTTCATGCGGGTGATGACGCAGGTGTTGCGTCCTATGATTGGAGTGTTTGTGGTCGTCTACTTCGACGACATCTTGATTTATAGCCGCACTAGGGAGTTACACCTAGACCACCTTAGGCAGGTGTGTGTTGTTCTGAGACGGGAGAGCTTGTTTGCCAACCCTAAGAAGTGTAGCTTCATGACTGACCAGGTTTCTTTCTTAGGGTTCATTGTGTCCCGTGACGGAGTCTCCGCTGATCCGGAGAAGATCCGTGCCATAGTGGAGTGGCCCGAGCCCCGCTCACTCCACGATGTTAGGAGCTTTCATGGTCTGGCGACATTCTATCGCCGTTTCATTAGGGGGTTCAGTTCTATCACCGCCCCGATCACGGATTGCATCCGTAAGGGCGAGTTTACCTGGACGAAGGCTGCTGCCACAGCCTTCCAGACTATCAAGGATCGCATGACCCAGGCACCCGTTCTTACACTGCCTGACTTTTCTAAGGTGTTTGAGGTTACATGTGATGCCTCAGGTGTAGGCATAGGGGGAGTGCTTAGCCAGGAGTCCCACCCTATAGCCTTTTTCAGTGAGAAACTCAATGATGCCAAACTGCGTTACTCTACTTATGACAAGGAATTCTACGCAGTTGTCCAGGCTTTGCGCTATTGGAGGCACTATCTCCTCCACCAGGAGTTCGTGCTCTTTTCTGACCACGAGGCATTGAGATTTCTCCACACCCAAAAGAAGTTGAATGCCAGACATAGTAGATGGGTGGAATATTTGCAGGAGTTTACATTCGTTCTCAAGCACAAGGCAGGTGCTGAGAACAAGGTGGCCGATGCTCTTAGTCGGCGGGTGATGTTGATATCCACCATGAATGTTCAGGTGGTTGGTTTAGAGAAGTTGAAAGAGGCCTACATTGATTGCCCGGACTTCGGTCCCATCTATTCTGCCCTTCAGTCAGGACCGTCCCGTGAGTTTAGCGAGTATGTCCTTCAGGATGGTCACTTATTTCGAGGTGATAGGTTGTGCATCCCACGGACTTCAGTTCGTGATTTTCTTACGTGGGAGCTTCATGCAGGAGGTCTTGCCGGCCACTTCGGCCGAAACAAGACCATAGAGGCTGTTGAGCACCGTTTCTGCTGGCCCAGTTTGAAGAGGGATGTGGCCCGCATAGTTGCCCAGTGTCGTATTTGTGCCCTAGCGAAGCAGAGGAAACAGAACACTGGCCTTTATACCCCTCTGCCTGTCCCTGATAGTCCTTGGCAGGATATCAGCATGGACTTTGTGCTTGGTTTGCCCCGTACTGCACGGCGGCATGATTCTATTTTTGTTGTGGTTGACCGCTTCTCCAAGATGGCCTTGTTTATTCCTTGTTCCAAGACATCGGATGCCTCTAGAGTTGCCAGGTCGTTCTTCACCCACTGTGTGTCCAGGTTTGGGTTGCCGCGTACCATTGTTTCTGATAGGGATGTGCGTTTTACGAGCTATTTTTGGAAAACCCTTTGGCGGATGATGGGCACCCAGTTGAAGTTCTCCACCGCATACCACCCCCAGACTGACGGTCAGACAGAGGTAGTCAATAGAAGTCTAGGGGATCTTCTGAGGTGTTTAGTGCGTGATAGAGTTGGAGATTGGGACCTTGTCTTACCATTAGCAGAGTTTGCATATAATGATTCGGTCAATAGGTCTACAGGGTTGAGTCCATTTGAGATTGTCACTGGTCGAAGACCTAGGAAGCCGATTGATTTGATTCCCTCCCCCATTCAGTCCCGAGTCTCTGAGTCAGCTGAGTCTTTTGCGGAGCATATTAGACAGTTGCATGACCATGTCCGTCGTCATATAGAGGCCATCAACGCACGTTACAAGGAGTTAGCTGACGCGCATAGACGCACACGTGAGTTCCGCGAGGGAGAGTACGTCATGGTCCGGGTTAGACCGGAACGGTTTCCTTCGGGAGCCGTAAAGAAGCTCCAAGACCGCGGTGCAGGACCATTCAGAGTGTTGAGGCGTATTGGGTCGAACGCGTATGAGATCGAGCTACCAGACGACTACGGGATCAGTTCGACGTTCAATGTCTCTGATCTGGTAGCTTATCGGGATCCCGCGGTGATACCCAGTGAGTTATTTGGGCCTGACCCTCCTGTTGTGAGTGATACACCTACTGAGAGTCCACCTCCTCCAGCCCCATTACAAAAACGCGAGCATATAGATTGCATACTGGATGAGCAGGTGACTACTACCAGGAGCGGAGCCTACCAACGCTTCTTAGTGAGTTGGAGAGGGCGCCCCGAGTCGGACAACACCTGGATTACACGTGGAGAGCTGGAGCGGATCGATCCGGACCTGCTGGAGCGGTACCTCAGCGACCGTGACCCTTACTCGACGGGGTCGAGTTCTTCCCACCCGGGGAGAATTGGTGAGGACACACGGCGCTATCCTCGACGGAGCACCCGGCACACCGCTACCTCCTTGTGGCTCGGCGACGGCGGCACCTTCTAGTTATCTTTTCATCATCATGTTTAGGCCATGTTGGGCCTCAGTCTGGACTTGCTCAGGCCTTGTGGGCCTTGTCTTTTGGTCCCTGCGTGGACATCTTCTTGTTTAGGCACTTATTGGGCCATATAGTGGCCAATTGGGTTGCTTTGTGGGGTAATGGATCGTGTTATGGGGTCAGGGGCTTATTGGGATTTGAAGCCCACTAAAAAAGGGCCCATTAGGGTTAGGGGGCGGCCCCCTCCCCAGCTAGAGGAGGAGGAGGCAGCCGCCCCCCCCCCTTCCTAGTTCTACTAGGGAAGGTGGGGGGCGCTCCCCTCTCCCTTCCCCTTTCCCCCTCTCCTCCTTTCCCCAACTCCACCCCTTCCTTATCCCACTTAGAATCCTTTCCTATTTTCTAAGCTTGCTGAATTATGGGCCGCCTTTCTCTCCTTGGAGCTGGGCGCACCCCTCCCCTTCTAGTTAGATTAGGGTTTTCCCATCCCCTATAAGTAGTTCTCACATTGTACCGATTACAGTTTACACATGATTTTGAATACAAGTGAGTATTGTGCAAAGCTTTTTGCGCCCTTCTCTCTCTCTCTCTTTCTTCTCCTGCGACGGGAGAACGGCGGGGTGTGACGCCTCAGCCCTCGGTGGACTCCGGGGTTCCCTCTTATCTTCATCTTCTTCCTCAACGGTTCGTGTGCGTGATTCCAGATTTCTGCCCCGACTTGTAGCAGAGCTCGCGCCCCCTTCTTGGACGAGTTTTGCCACGATCTATTTTCTGGAGATACGTCTGCGGATCAGCTTCGCGTCGGCACCGGTTTTGCATCAATCGGGGATCGGCACTGCCCGTACCGATTTTCTCCGCCGACCTGCGCCAGCACCACTTTCTCTGCTCGCCCAGCGGGGAGGCCCTGATTGCGAATTTTCCCCAGGCCTCCACGCTGCGTCTTTTGCGCTGGTTTCTTCAGGGTTCGTGGATCTCCGAGTTAACTTTCCAACGCCGCCGACGGCGTTGCGCTTCGACATCGTCACCGTCTGTGGCGGTCGATCTCGTGGGGTTGCGCCAGCGTGTCTGCCCAGTCCGCCCAGCGAACCAGTCCTGACTTTCAACGACTCCTGCGGCTCGCACCGGCGTCGTCTGCCAGCGCCATTTGGCCGAGGGTGACCTCTGCCAAACAGCTGTCACCACCAACCGGCCCGGACTTGTTCGGGCACCAGAAGGCCGATTTCCAGATTTTACCGACGGCGTGCGCAGTTCTGTGTCCACAGAACCTGATCTGACTTTCAGCAGCGCCCACGGTCACCACCGGCGGATCCAGCGCGCCCCCTTTGGCCGGAGCGTTCCTCCATCAGTCAGCGACGCGTCCTCTCTGACGGTGCTTCAAACGGGCGTCGTATCAGCCCGTGAGACCCCCTCCGCTCAGGCGCGCGCGACACCGGTTTCGGCAGCGTTGCACCCGAACCTCCTCGCGGCCAACCCGTCACCGAGTGCGGCCCGTCAACCCGTGTCCGGCAGTCCCGAACGTATTGGTTGTAGCCTTTTACCTCCCTGCGAGGAGTGGGCCACTATTGGGTTGTATTTTATTGATCTCTGGTGTATCGGGGTTGTTGGTTCACGGCCGGGGTTCCTTCCCCACGCCTAGGCGTGGAGGTACGCGCTCCGACTCTCCTCCTTTTGCTTGCTCTTTTAGTATGTGATTGATTATGCCGCGTGAGAGAAGGTAGGCGTCTAGCCACTTTTTGCCATCACCGCGGATCGTGAGTGAGAGCATCCATCCCTAGCACTAGTCGAGCACCGAGCTAGGACTCGACTCCCCTTGTCTTTGGAGGTCGACTATACGCCTAGACACGTGCGCTTCCCTCCTTGGGACGGCCGAGGTCGGAGTTTCTGTTGAGAGACGTCCCTCATTCTGTGGGATATCACGGTGGTCAGCCACTTGGCGACCCTTGAGCGTGCTACTGCTGGCCTGAGTTAGAGTCTTTTGTGAGTCTTAGTCCGTGTCGGTCCCCGTCCCGCGTCAGACATACTATTGAAGGATGTACAGACTTTGAAGCATGTGAGACATCCGTGAGACGTAACATGAGACGGAAGGCTGCACAGACTTGCTTGTGTTCATGCGAAGGACGTTGTACAGACTTTGAATGTATGGAAAGCAGACGATGTACAGACTTCCTATATGCTCAAGTCCAATGTATAGGCTTGTTGAAATGATGCACCTGAAGAATGTGTAGACTTGTGCACAAACAATGTATGGACTTGATGCAATGCATGAACAGAATACGATGTACAGACTTTGGACATATCAAAAGAATGTGCAGACTTGAAGTGAATGCAAGCTACAGTGCAATGTATAGACTTAGTGCAATGCAAAGGCTGTATAGACTTAGTCATGGACAATGCACAATCGAATGTATAGACTTTAAGTGAAAGCCCAATGTACATACTTGGTGTTCTGAACGTCGGTAAAGATAAGGAGTGTATAGACTTGCTCAATTCAGAACGTAGGTAAAGATGCAATGTATAGACTTAACATATGCACTGGCTGTACAGACTTGCTGCCTAGCTCATGTACAGACTTCCTATGTGTTCAAGTCCAATGTATAGACTTGCTGAGATGAAGCACCTGAAGAATGTACAGACTTTAAAGGAGGCATGCACTTACTATGTTATGCTTGGGATGTAGAGACTTAGTGTATGCTCATGAGACGCTGAATAAGATGGTGCATGCTTAGACAGTGTATAGTCTTGTAAGATGCGATGTAATGTATGGACTCAGAAAGACGCTGAGTGAGACAAAGCATGAATAGCACTGGCGATGTACATACTTGCCATCTGAACTGTGTACAGCCTTCACTGAAGAGTGTTAAGACTTAGCCTGCAACATTGTGTAGACTATGTAACGTGCAGACAAGACACTGTATGGACTTGAGAGCGACCAGAATAATGTACAGACTTTGACATGATGCATGAGATGCATGAAATGTATTGGCTATACAGACTTGATCGTTTAACAGCATATGAGTGTCTAGACTTCAGCTATCAAGGTTCAGGCAGGCTGTCTAAGGTGTACATACTATGCTGAGAGATTGAGACACTGGCTGTACAAACAACACTACAGCAACACACGTTGTACATACTTCACGTGTGCAGGACTATGAACATTACAAAATGATGCAATGACATGCCAAATGAATGTGCAGAGTTATGAAATGCACCAGTTATGAAATGCACCAATGCACACAGCCTGTTCCATGTAATGACACTCAGATAAGATGTTAATGCACATAGGTTATACAGACTTGAAGAAATGCTGCAAGTGGATGGCTGTACAGACTTGACCGATCGGTCTGTACAGACTTGATGTGTGTGTGCTAGACAATGTATAGACTTGCTGAACTACAGACTGAACATATCAGCAGAGAAGCAATGCACAGACCTTAAATCAAGGACAAAACAATTTATGCACTTAGTATGGAACACTGCATGACTTAGCACACTCATGCATTCTCCACAGAACAGATCAGACATAGCACACTCATGCATTCTCCATAGAATAGATCAGTCATATGCTTTCATGTTGCTATCATTCAATGTGATGTTCTTAGCAAAACAATATGGTGACTCATTCATGTTGCTATCATTAAAACACCACATTATCATCAAAGCACAAGGGGCACAACAATCTCCCCCTTTTTGATGATGGCAATATGATGAGTCACACTGACTCGTCAAATAATTCTCCCCCTTTGACATAAGCAAAAAGGAGATGGTTTGAGAGACAAAATTTAGCACACAACTACACAGAAGGAAACACGGTTCACTGAAATGGAGTTCCCCCTATCAACATGCATGATTGACTACTCTCCCCTTAAAAGCAAATGACCCATAAGTCCCCATGAAGCGCAGGAATGAACTCTGGTTATCCAATAAATTAATATGAAATCTGCCATTACAAATAATCTGAATTCTGGTTGTGGCACCTCACATATGTATGAACAGAATGAAACAGGTGAAAAGTCCATAGAACCAGAACTGGTTGCAAAACAAGATGGAAGATTCCAACAGTGTGGAGAGTAAAGTGATTGAAGATAGGAAGGTAAAAGTAGAGAGCAATAATCACAAGACATCTCAATGAATAAACAATAGCAAGATGTTGATCAGGCTGTCTGGAAAGAATCTGATCATGAGGGATTTTAATGCTTGCACCACTTCAATAAGTCTTAAGAAGTATAGACTCTTCTATCATAAAGGGTTATGAAGTGGCAACTTAACCAATCTGATTTAATTATGATGTATATCAAATTTGTCAAATTAAACTCAATACTCATATCTGAATCCATGTTTTAATAAGGGTGAACCAATTAGTCAGAAAACACTCAAAAACAATCATCTTTTATCTTACACACATGATCTCAATAGCTCCTTTGAAAGAAACACAGATTAGTACTGAGGTTAACCACTTTTCTAAGAACATGAGTTGACAGAAATTTCAATATATTTTTCATATGAAGCACATTATATTTTTCCTGAGCAATTTAGGTTGATCAACACCTTTTTACATGAGGCACAACATGTCTCAGGTGAAGTGACCCAGTTACTCAGTGTGATAACTGTCATTACCTCTCAACTTAGAGAACAGAGTTAGCAAAATAAGTGTCTTTTTACATGAGAAGACACCTTGATCAGAGGCCGGACTCCCCAGTTACTCAACACAGAAATGCTATTGCTCTGTCAGGTTCTCAATAAATTTTCATTTTAAGTGACTATGACACTTCATGACTTGGGTTCACTCCATTTCTTTGATGGAGGACCCAGTTTCTCAATGAACAAAGTCTTTTCATTACTCACTGATTTTATTTCCTGTCAAATTTTTCAAAGTTAATGTTTAACAACAATACTCACTCTATGCATCTTAACCAAAGAAACCTTGATGTCAAATTTTCATATATCTGATGAGTGAGTCTAAGGTTTTTATGACACATGTGGTTAAAGTTTATTAAACCCTATCATTCAGATATTTTCAATTCATTTAATTACAAATCTGAGAATACATTAATCTTATATCAGTCTGATGCAGTGGCAATTCTTAAACCTATATGATAGGAATTTTTACAAAGTTCTCAGACTGAATTGCATGACATGCAGATTAAGTTCCTCAGATCAGATCAATAAATTTAGCTGATCAACTAATCAATAGTAGAACCAAATCAGTCACACCAGCTAAGAGATATATGAAGGATGAGTATAAGCTGGTGGAAGAGTCAATCAGCAAGAGAGAATAAAAGTTTAAAGCCAATAGCAGAGATTGAATTTCAGTCAGACAAAATGAAACTCTCCTTCAACAGATTAAGGATTAGCAGCCAAATTCTCAGATTCAAGAAAGTATGAATTCAAAATAGTCAATTGATGATTTGAAAGAGTGTAGACAGTGAGAATTTCAAACAGTGTCAAAAATATTATAATGCTCCTCCTGTCTATATGCAGTGACACACTTAAGACTCAACAAACTCCCCCTGAATTTATGCAATTTATGCAAGATGATTATTCAAACATCAGAGCATTCTTTATTCAGAGAGCATCATGCGAGAGCAATCAACTTTTCAAGATAAATCAATTTAGCACAGACAGATTATTATGATATGCATTGATCAGAAACAGTTGGACTCCCCCTGACTGTATGCATGAAATGTATTGAAAGCACATCCCATGATATCAAATTTTGCATTCAGATATGATTCATGCAAATTAGACAGAAGAGAATTACCATAAGCATGATTGTTCAATTCATATTTCAGAAAACTTCAGTTTAGCACCAACAGATCAACATGATATGCAATACATTGCTCTATATGACTTGACCCATGGTACTAGGCGAAGGACTTGGTCCAAGGACCACCTCACACATGGTAGTAGCATCCAGACATACTCCATCTGCCCTTTAGCACTGTTCCATTTAATATACCATGATGGTCATGCAAATCAGTGCAATACAACATGCAGGGAGTTTGACATATCATGCATCATGACATAGATATGTAATGCATTCAGAGATAAACTACAATTATTTCCATGTGCATTTTAAATTTTCAATTAGATTCAGTTAGATGATGCACAAAAGAGTTAACATGATATGCAATCATATCAAGTTCACAATTTCATATGATGGAATTTAAGATGAGTATTCAGAACAAACCTGAAAAGCAAAATCCTGGGGTCTTCCTGTTGAGTGCCTTGGTTTATTTACCCCTCTTTTTCATTCCAAGGCACACCTGTAACATGTTAATCAAGTTGATCCTGCAGGGACCCAAACAACCTTGGGTCCCGAGTTAATTCTAATAGGTGTTCTGAGTAGTTTCTTGGCAACATTATCATCATTCTCCATCAGGTAACAATTATTCATGAAATGACCGAACTTTCCACAATATCTACATGATATAACATCCCTTGAATTTTTTTTGTGAACATTGTTATAATCATGTAACCTATGTGAGTTAGCATGAGAATTTCTGTTACTTGCATGAGATTTTGATTTACCATTACTTGTCCACCAGCATTCAGAAGCTCGGTGGCCAGGTTTTCCACATTCAACACATGCAAGAATCTTTTCCTTAAAATCAGTTTTATTTCTTCCAAAAAAATTTCTATTTGCAGGGAATTTGACAAATTTGGAATTAAAGTGATTTCCCTGAACATACCAACAGTCCTTGACTGCATGCCCATACTTACCACATTCAAAGCACCTAACATGCTTACTTCTAGATCCAGAATTATTCCTGTAATTCCCTGACCAACACTCAACAGCCTTATGACCTGGCTTGTTACAATTGAAGCATGTGATGTGCTGGTTAAACTTAAGTTTGTTTCTGTTGTACCCATGATGATCAGAAGATCTAGCATGCAGTTTATCATCTTGTTTCATGATGGAACATGCATCCATGATATGACCATGCTTACCACAGTAATAGCAAGAAGCATCAGATTTCCTAGGGGCATGGTTTCTATCAGATGAATTCCTAGATGCATGCGAATGAATACATGAGGCATGAGCATTTTGCATTGACCCATCAAATTCATCCGAGCTAACTGATTTCATGACACAAGTAGAGACATTTTTAACCCCATCTTTCTTTCCATTCTTGTTCAATTGTTTAACTTTGTTTACAATTCTTGTTGGTTTTTAACTTTCTGTGCCTTAAATTGAAAGACAGATGATGGAGGTGATTTCAGATTTTTGTTTTGTTTTGGGGATTGACTTGAGGTACCAGCTACATCAGATCTTTGCACAAAGGTAGTGTATAGCTGATTTCTAGTAGTTTCCTTAACATCAGAACTACAACTTGTCCCCCTTTTTGAATTCTTGTCCTCACTTTTTGTTGGCCCAGATAGAGATGGCGGACAAGAAGGGGGGTTGAATTGTCCCCTTGCCGAGATGGCGGATCTTTTAAAAACTTTCCTTGACAACCAAGCGGAGTTTAAAATTGCAACATTGATTTCTTAAACAGGAGTGAGATTAAAGAGTTCTCTCACACTTTCCGATCTCACTCGAATTGACAATGCAACAATTTAGAGAGTTCAAGTTTAACAAAGATTAAACAGTGATTAACAAGGAGATTAAGCTCAAATACAAATAACGGAGGTAGCAATGTGTGATAGCGTAGTGAGATAAAAACCTATGTATTGAACCTGTGAAGGGAGATAGAAGAAATGGTAAACACACAGGCAAAACCACAAGACACAGATTTTTAAGGTGGTTCGGGACCACGACGGGCACCCTACGTCCACCCCTCACCCAATCGGGTGAGGATTCACTACACGCTACTTTCGTAGCACCCGGGGATGAACCCCAACCACACACACACGCTACTTCTGTAGCAATATCCACACACACACGACGGGGAACACACCCCGGACAATAAGCACACACCGAGACGCAGCTCCGTACACGATCCACAAGGGACGAACAGTCACACACACACAAGCCGTAATGCCCGCGGCACAATAACTCCACAACCGTTCACCGACGGTTCACACACCCACAGACATGATGTTTAGAAACGAAGGATATGATCAATATAACTTTAGAAACCTAAAGAGATTGACTCCATTAAGCACAAAAAGGATGTAGAAAGAAATTCCTATCGAAGAACAAGGGCTATAGAATGTCTTCTCTATGCCACGGGTCGGAGGGTAGCCGGATGATGACGTTGAGAGTGTCCTCTTGATCCCCTTGATGATCCGCTCCTTTTCTTCTTCTTCCACGAGCTCCAAATGTCGAGGGATGTAGATCGAATCTAGCGTTGAAGCTTCCTTGAGCTCTCTTCTTTCTCTCCTACAACAAATAGAACAAGATTAGCCAAAAGAGATAGTTAAAACCCCAAATTCGTATGTTATATATACAAGAGGGATGAGTTGTGCAAAAGACCACAATACCCTTGCAAAACCCTAGCAAAACCACCCCAATATGTTCATTAGTAACCCAAGGGTATTAGGGTAAAATTTCAGCCCAATCGGAGGTCATTTGGATGGGTTTCGGCAATTTACGGAAAAGCCGCGCGTTGCTGCGAACAGGGGGGGTCGACCCACTTTGGAGGGGGGTCGACCCATCTACTCCTAGAAGCTAATTTTTAGCATGTTTTATAGGGGGGTCGACCCACTTTGTGAGGGGGGTCGACCCACTTTCAGACAGGGTGCTGAAAACACCCTGTTTAGCCCAGGGGACGACCCATTGAGCATGGGGGGTCGACCCACTGACCTAGGAACATGATAAAAAGGTTTCTAAACCAATTCTAATGTTATAAGCATGTAACCCAATGTAATCAATCATGAATTAAAAAATATTTGGATCATGCATCAACATTTGGAACTCGTTTTGAGTCCAAGACCCAAAGGACATGAATTATGATTATGAAAGCATTGGTATGAGGCACATAAATATTTGATCACACTTTCAACTCAAGAACTTCCTCAAGAACATGCATAATTCACTTGGTAAAGTAACACCAAATCCAATCAAATATTGCATGAAAGAATAGAACTCAACATGAGCATGATGAAATATGAACTACAATTATCAAATTGACAATTTGGAAGCCAATTAACCCCAAAGCCATGAAGCATGAAGTGAGCCTAATCTCCCCACATGGAAACCTATCATAAGAGGGTTCCTACCTCGATTTTCAAGATATATGGGCAGATCAAAACCTGCACTATCAAGTAACCCAGTTTTATGAGTGATAATCCAATATAGCTCAGAAACACATTTTCAACCTAAATCATTCCATCCACATTGTAATGCGACATATTTGAGCCTTGCATGCTTAAGAACCTCAATATCATTTTAATACACCTAAGAATCACTCAATGCATTTTATCATGTCTATGCTTATAAGTACATGGTCAATGCATATGAGAAGATTTGGTAGGTGCCATGAAGAACAAAGTCCAGTGCATAACTTGTTTAGCATAGACAAAGCAAGTTGATGCATAACTTGTTTAGAAAGCCAAGATGGTGCATGAGAATTCATTCTAAACTCGAATGGCATCAATTTATGTCCAACCAAAAATCATTCCTCCTCATTCAACATGTAAATCAAATGACTATGCATTGAAAACAAGATGTTAGCATCAAACACATCATTTTCACAATAAGAGCAAACTTCCCACTTGAAATGCAGTCAATATAAGTCAAGTGCATGAAAAAGGGATTTTGACCCCAATCAAAACACTATGAATATGATCCACATTGTATATGCATGAAACTGAATGTATAGACTTGGAAACTTGAAGGCACAAGACAATGTATAGACTTGGTAGAAGGCCAACGTATAGACTTGGAAGATAGAAGCCCAATGTATAGACTTTGAACTATGAAGGCCAATGTATAGACTTGAAGTGTGAAGGCCAATGTATAGACTTGGATTGAAGAAGGCCAATGTATAGACTTGAAGTGTGAAGGCCAATGTATAGACTTGGATTGAAGAAGGCCAATGTATAGACTTGGATTGAAGAAGGCCAATGTATAGACTTGAAGTGTGAAGGCCAATGTATAGACTTGGTGGCCAAAGGCCAATGTACATACTTTGATTCCGAAAGGCAATGTGTAGACTTGGAGGATGAAGGCCAATGTATGGACTTGGCTGATGAAGGCCAATGTAACAAAAAACCAATGCAATCCAATGCATGTCAATAATATGCATGAAGGCCTAGTCATCATTTTACCAATGAAAAACATCATGTATGAAATACATCAAGAGACCAGGGTCAATGCATATGACCCAAGGTCTAAGAATTTGAACCAATCATCAAAAGTGAGGTTGTCTTCACAAAGCACATTTTCCATCTAAAGAAGTTATCCACCAAGCATCCAAACCTGCAAAATAAGATATTGCGACATAAGCTCCAAAGTGATCAATGAGTATTTTTCACAATACTTACACACAATATATAGTTATCATCAAGACCATTGTCAAAGACAACGAGGGGACGCACAAAACCCAACAATCTCCCCCTTTTTGATGATGACAATATATTGTGACAATGTTAAAGTTCTCTCCCCCTTTGTCATTAGCAAAAAAATGGGGGACTCAAGGGTGAATATGAATTAAAAAAAATGAGCACACGAACCCAGCAATTAACTTCCCATGAAGGGAAGAGTATGAACTATGAACCACACAAAGGTTTGGAATTTGACATACAATCAACAGGTATGTGAATTCAATGCAAAATGGTCAATTTTTGAATTTTTCATTATATGTAACACTAATTATTCACAAGTGTGTGATTTATCTAACCTTTATGCAAAAATGAAACCTAGCTATGCACACAGTGTAAAGTGCCAAAAAGCACAGTAAACTCCCCCTATTGTCAAGAACAAAAGCCAACAGACAATGGCATTATGTAACCTACAGATGCATCTATGCAAACTTAAATGTGAAATGAAGTATGCAAGCAAGCAAACAAGCAAGCATGTATTTGGAGTTAAGCACACATACAGTACTATAGCTCCCCCTTAATGGGGTAAGGGGATAGCAAAAGAACAGTTCATTCAAAATCAAAATGTGAGATATGAACCATAATCAAAAAAGGTAGTGCATTCATATATGCAAGGTACTACATAATCCATGATAAGAACAAATTCAAGATATACAATCATCACAAAAATACCCAATTGAAATTTATGTAAATGAGCAATGAACTTCAAGTTTATATGAATTTTAGCAGAGTTTCTAGTAAACACTAGAGGGTTCTTTCCTTCCTACACTTCCATTTTGATCCTCGATTATTGGTAGATTCGCTCAACCACTTTTTGTTTTTCTTTTATTGGATTTCACTGTTCGGCGCGAGTCACCTCATGTGTCTCAATGGGGTTTCCCGGCTTACTAGGATTCATCACAAAATGTGGATTTTGTTTCACCTTTCGACGCGAGTTTCCTCATTTATTTCAGTGGGGATTCCCGGCTACTCAGTTAGACATACCACTTATTTAAGCATGCGGGGTAGGCAGCTTTTTCCTCACGATTCTCTCAATTTTCATGTAGAAATTTGTTTCCCATGAAGTGTTAAAAAAAGAATTTCTGAAATCCTTATCAATCAAAGTCATATGCATCATTTTAGGAATAATGTATGGGTAATTACTTTGGATGTAGAAAATGAATTTGCCTATACACAGTTATGACTTCCCCTAAATGTATGCACAGTTGAAATGAATCATCCTCCTTTGTATATATCACAATTCACACATGATCAAAATCACTGCATTTTATATAGCAAGGAGGTGAGGTCTTAGAAGATTTGCAAGGAATTGTGTTCTAGAATTATATACATGCATTCAAGCAAGGATATAGCAAACTATTCAAACAAAGTGATTTTCGGTACGCGGCGGGGAACATAGGTCCGAAGACCACCATCACGCATAGTGAAGGCTTCCGGCTAGACATAATCCAACCTTCCACAAACACTATTTTATATACCGAAAAATCATAGCAATCAAGCACACGAATATGAGGAATATGCAAATGTATGCAAGCAAGTGCAAATGTATGCAAGTGAGGATGTATATGATATGTGCAGCATGTTTTATGCAACTTAAGCATGTGATCTTTGTATGCACAAGTGAGTGATTATTTACAAAAAGTAAGTAAGAGTTTGAAAACTCAATGCACAATGAGAAGCATTCAAACCAAATTTTATTTGCAAGATTTGATTATAAGTGTGAAAATAATTTATGAGAAGAGTAAAGCATTTGAAGATAGAATTTATTCACATGGAGTGAAAATAGAAGTGATCAAGTCATTCTGACATGGAACTCAAAAATTCTCAAGATTTCCAAAAGATACCATAACCAGTGAACTAAGTTTGGAAGCATTTTTCTTGAAACATAAATTTTACCTTTTTCAGATTTTTTAAAGAGAACCATGTGAGACAAAAAATTTCAAAACAAATCATTTTCTTCCTCACCTTGAGATCCCAATGTTTATTAATTTCTTCGACCTCAAGGTACCCCTGCAAAATAGATTCTCAAGTTGGATGTTTGGGTACCCAAACCATCTTGGGTCCCGAGGGGTTAGAGTTAACATAAACAGATGGATTCTTGTATCTCCTAGCAAACCAATCATCATCATTTCTCATGGTGGAACAATCATCCATTGAATGACCATTCTTACCACAATAATAGCAATTGGAAGATTTTCCTTTCAAAAACCAATTGTCATCATTTTTCATTACATGACAATCATTCATCACATGTCCATTTTGACCACAGTAATGACAGGAAAAATTCTTTCCGAGAGACCATTCATCATCATTTTTCTTAATGAAGCAATTTTCAAAAACATGTCCATGCAATCCAGAGTAATAGCAATGAGCATTGAAGGTTTTCTTCATTGGTTTATCAAGATTGTTAGGCTTATCAACAATTTTCAATTGTGACTTCAATGCTTCATTATCATCAAATTCCATCAAGGAACAATCATACATGTCATGTCCATATTGTCCACAATAATAGCATGAAACATTCCTCCTTCTACTTGGTGCATGATTATGTTTAACAACAGGGGATTTTGAATGCACAGAAGAGCAATCAACAACATCTTTTTATTTTTCAATTTCTTTATCACACAAGGACAAAGATTCTTTCACACTCTTAATTTCATTTTCTAGTTTCATGATTTGCAAATGAGAGTTAGCAATCTCTTGTTCACATGAAACAATTTTCTCATTCAACAAGCAATTAACTGTTTTGTGACTTTCAATTTCTTGTTCAAGAATATGCAGTTTGTCACAATCATCAACGATCACACTTTTTCCTTTTTCAACTTTTTCAAGATTTTTTAATCTACTTTCGAGTAATTTTAACAGGTATGACTCGTCGGTGGCCAGATCACCCATGATGGTCATATAATATGCGACGTGTTCCTTCGGGGATCCCCTCCCGTTGAACTTGTCCAACTTTGGCGGCTTGTTGATCCCTGGAGGAAGCCGTTTAGCAACATGGTGCGGCGGGTATGGTACCCGATAGGCATCGAACGCGACATAGTCGCCTTCACTTCTTTCTGCGAGCTTCAGCTCGATCATTCTTTCTACCATCATCCCATTCATGACTGTGGGGTCAACTGGCTCCGGATAGAAGTGTGCTGGCTGTAGGTAAGGGGTGACCAGAGTGGTCGCCTATGGAGGATGCAACAGTGGGGGTGTCTGGTGCACCTGGGGGAGCACCGGTGGCATCAGCGGCTGCGGCTGTGGCGACTGTTGCTAAGTTGTCGCCATGCTCAGCTCTGACGGCTGAGGCATGGTGTAGATTGGCGGAGGGTCGACATGATGGACCGCTCCCCGGGATTATTCACCCTGGACTTCGGGCAGCTTAGAAGCTGATGACTGCTCTGTCTTCTCCATCAGTTGTTTCTTCAGCAAGTCTATCTCTTGCCGATATCTTTGAAGTAACATTGGGACCGATGGGTCCATAGTTATAGTGCTGGGGATGGCCTCTGTTGCTTCCCCGGACGTACCCTCGGGCAGGATGTCGAGGAGGATGTCATCTTCTTCTTCTGCCGTCACTACATTGGCGGTTAAAATAGCAGCTTCATCATTCCGCTGGTGGTAGACCAGGGGTTGTTTTCCTTTAGCTACCGCCAGGAGCTCCCTTGCGGCCTCTGTTCTTCGAGTATTCGGCCCCGGCCTCGCGGCCAATTGAGCCAGCTCGCGAGGGTCCTCGGGGAGCCCTTCATAGCGGCCGAACACGCCAGCCATATTGCAGGTGAAAACCTGGATCCTTCTTCTCTGTCGATGGACCCTCCTTTTACCCTGATCCGGAAAGGTCAACCTCTCGAACACAGAAATTCTTCTTTCTTCATCCCGATGAGGGGCGATTTCATCGGCTTTGATCTCAAAGCTGTCATTATAGCCATTGTCATCAACTGATGACACCATCATCCTTTCTCCTGCATCTTCTTCAACTGCCATTGATGGGCAGTAGTCTTCACTGGCTGTGGCTGCTTGCATCAAATGCTGTTGTCCAAGCGAGGGGTTGCCTAGCCCTCGGAAATAATTCTTGACCAGATTGGCCATCTCTTCTTGACCATGTTCTTGATGCAGCACGGGGGACAGTTGTCGACCTCCCGTAGGAGGAATATAAGCAAGCCGAGCCCGGTCGTCCTGTCGCTGAAATCTTCATCCCATGGCAGGAACGTTGGCTTGGCGGGCACAGGCCTGGAAGCTTTCGCAGTGCGGAAGGTCCGCAACCACCTCTTCTTCTTTCGGGGCTAGGCCCCTTTCCTTCCTCACTTCAACTTCGTCGCGTGCAGGATGGCGGCGAAGTGGTGCGGCTTGCTGAACATGTTGGACCCTCTTGGGGACCCACACCTGCTTGAACTTTCTTGGCCTTGGGGCCAGCTTCTCTTGGCCATAGCGGCCAGCTTCTTCTCTTTCCGCCCTCTTTCCAGCGAAGGCTTGGTATGAGTTGTGGACAGGGATGGCGGGGACGACCCGGTCCGGAACTATTCGTGCGTCGCATCTGTTGAGGAAGACGCGCACGCCGCCGACCATCATGGATTTACCGGACTGAGACAGGGACCCGGTAACCACAGCAGTGCTCCTCCGGCCTTGCTTGCGCTGGTGACCTCCGGAGTTTTTGTTGGGAGCATCAAGGCAGGCCCCAGGAACAGCGTGGTGCACCAGGCAGATGGCGACATGAGTTGGACTCTTGAGTGAGTCGTGGCAGTATCGAGCCTTTAGAGGCTCTATCTTCTTTGTAGCTCCCTCGATGGGCTCCGAGGGTCCCACTTCCAGCATATCCATAAAGGCTAACCCCAAGAAGTTGGGGAAGCCAACAGTAGCAGGGAAGTTGCCGAACACCATGGGCACCGCCAGGTACCCTTGCGCATGACCGGCAATGATCAAAGGGCCGGAGCCAATGCCAGTCAGCCTAGTTGTTGTCATCGTTCGCCTGAAAAGACAAACAAACCGACGACCAGCAACCTTTGAGAGGGTCTTGAAGCCCAAGTATCTCGGCAAAGAGATGAAAGCTGACACTGATCCCATCGGGCGTGCCAGACTGTTTGGGATGGGATCTTTTTATTAAGAATTATTATTATTATTTTTATTCATTTATTGGGTTTATTTGGTTTATTTACGCGTCGATCAACCAATTAATTAACCGGTAATTAACTGACTGATTAACTGCGCAGGCGTGCCAGTCACGTGAGTGACGAGTTTATTGTGCGCTCATTCTGAACCTTGTCGGGCGAGAGTGAGGTTTGGTCGGGACCAACAGTCCGCTATACCATAAAGGCTATAGCGTTAATTACATCCCCGCGAGGAGGGAAAACCTTTGATTAATTACCGAGATAGTGGGTTGTCGAGACCGGAATAAAGAATGCAAAGGATGCAGATGATCATGCAGGATATTATGATCTACCATGCACGGTTTATTAGGGCGGAACCCTCAATATGTGGCGGAGGATATAGGCCCAGAGACAACCATCACGCATAACAAGAGCTTCCCATCGGGCGTTGCCTGACTTTCTGCTGATGTCATTTGATATACCAAAGGGCCCGTGCACTCAAGCATACATTGATGCGGCATGAATGCTTAGACTAGAACATGATGATGAAGCTATGGAATTAGCTAGTTCAGGTTTAGACAAATCAATTTATTCGATTTATTGATTGCATGGTTTAATTGATTCTATTATTAGCATAAGGAATCACCTCGAAGGCGAGGAGAGAGTTGAAACGGCGCAATGACGCGATTCGGGATGAAACCGGCGCGAAATGCATAGCTAAAAGGTTAAACGGCGTAGTCCAAGCGTGGGTAAAGGTCTAAAATGGCGCCACCAGCCATAGGTATAGGGGGTGGGTTAAAACGGCGCGCCCCCCTTGCTGGCACGCCGGAATAAGGCGCGCCGTATTAAGGTGCGTCGGGCGTCGACAGCGCCGGTTTGGCCCTGTTTCATAGAAACTGAGGTTTTATTGGTTTATTTTTGGACTTATTAAAATATTTTAAAAGATTTCGAAGCTTTATTGGGTCAAATATTCACCGGACCGGCCTCGGGCCGTCCGGAAGTCAAGTTACGGGCTCGCGCGAGGTTCGCACTCGAGCGCGGCGATCATTCCAAATCAAGCTGGCTAGTTTATTAAATGGTTTTTTTGACTCGTTCGAGCCGAAATTTTGGGAGCATCTCCCCATCCCGGAGGATTGTCGGGAAGAAGCGGGGAATGCCCACGTGGTGGAGCAACCCCTAAAAGCCGGGTGGCACAACGGCCGCAGGCAAACCCGAACGGATAGGAAGACCCCGAGGGCTAGCCTACTAGGGGCACCAAGTCCGTGGGTAGAGAGTAGACGGATAGCGCGACTCATAACGGGAGCCAAGACCCCGAGGGCTAGCCTGCGAGGGGCACGCGACCCGAGTCGGTACCGCATCTGAGTCGGGACGGCCAGTAGAGAGGGAAAACCCCGAGGGCCAGCCTACGAGGGGCACCCATCTCACGGCCACCACGAAGCCCATTAAGGACCGTGGATTTCAGTCTGTTGGGATCAATCCCACTTACTATTCACTCATTAATCCATAGGAGATTCGTCACTGTTGGACGGTCCCCTGTGGACAGAGTGTTATCACGATGGAATAGTGGGGGATGTTCCCCTCTCCCGGGTGACCTAATCTCCTCGAAGAGATGGCGATACAGTGCGGTTACAAAACACATTCAGTCAGCAAGGTGATTGTGATAGCTATAGGTATACATATATGCATATATATATTAGCGAGTTGACAAAATGACTATCACATTGACGTCCAGAAGGCAATGAGGTAGAATATAGGGACGGCCTCATCTCCTCTTGTTCATGGTTAAGAACATAGGGGGATAGGAGGACGAACCCAGAATTAGCCAGAGAGACGCATTCATGTGTGTGTCTCTGGCGACGAGACCTTCGACACTCGAGAGGAAGAGAACCCCGGGGAGTGGGGGATTAATGTACCCCTTAACATAGTAGGGCATACCGACGTCGGAGAAGATGAACAACGGAAACCATTCGCATAGTGAAATGCACAAATAGAAAAGATAGGTTAATGGAGGGAGATGAAAATGGTGCCGCGCTCAAACGCATTTCATTTATCCTCTTGGGCACAATGGATGGTGCACATATACATGTTGCATGTCCCCGACGCCGGCACTGTTGCACGGCACCGCTTTAGCGGCCAAGAGAAGAAACGCAAAGGGGGAAGAAGAAGAGGTGATGCAGAGGGAGAAGAAGAACATTGACCCAGACTCATTGATATATCCATTCATTCCATGAACAAAAGAAGAGAAGATGTACATATTATCATTCCGGTGCCGGCGTTGTCGCACGGTCACCGTCTACATTAACAAAGAGGAAAGGAGTTACAGAAGGAGAGATAGAGGATCGCAGAGATGGTGAGGGGGGAGGATAGGCTCATATCATCTCCCCTCCCCCCTCTCACTTACATTATATCTCTAAGAAACCCAAACAATGGGGGATCGATGGAAAAAATCACGATGACCCACCTAAATAAACAAGGAAGCAGACAATCTTCTTCATCGGCACCGGGACGTTCATGCAGAACAGGGTGGCGGCCGTGGAGACGCTCAGATGGGGTGAATTTTCCATCAACAAAACTCTCAAGCCCTTTTTTTCTGGATCGTTCTCCTTTCCAAAAGTTCTCTCCCTTAACTTGGTCGAACAAGTTGATTATATAGCACTAAAGCTATCCTGGCGCCATGGAGGGCGCGTCGGATGTGATGGCACCGGGGAGCAGCCTCCCTTGGAGCATTTGCGCGCCGTTGATGATGGCGCCGTTTAAGGGACGTGCCGGTGAAACGGGGCGCCGTATTAGCCTCGCTCGGATGCCGAAGGCTAGTCGATGAGTCCGGGGATGCTTTCGGAGGTCATCGTTGATGATTCCTCTCGCCGCGGTCCTTGGAAAACCTTGACGGGGCGCTGACGAAGCTCTCAACATGACGTACGGCCTTAATCCAAACTCCGTGTGTGTTTAGCTTGAGCACGCGGGTTTTCTGCTGACACGGCACTCGGCACATGGAACTACGATCTGTGCTTCTGGCCCAGCCTCGTCGGCGCTCAAAGTTTCTTTGTAGGGCGGGGTAACACCCGGGATGGTTCCACCTCAACTGGGTGATCATTCGGTCGCTAACGGACCCAATATAGCGAGAAGCCGAACCCGTATCGGGTGATCAGGACCTTTTGCTGCCAGAGCCTTCGGTTCCTTGTTATGAAGGGCCGATGGCGTTCTTACTCCCCAGGAGAGTCTTCATTCAGGTGGCGAGCCACCGGGTAGACCGTCGCCCTTGGTCGGGTGACGGGTGTAGGGTAGCGGCACGAGCGAGTCGATGTCGGATCATTAGACAGGCTTGGTCGCACTGCCGGTTGGTTGTGAATTCATCTCGACCCTCCCGAGGTGAAATCCCCGGTGTTCATTCCAGGTGACTCGAGGCTCTGGCAGCTTAGAATGTAACGACCCGAGAATCCGATTACCAGGAAGGCCCGATAATCCGAGACTCGAACCGCCGCCCACGAGCCGGGAGGGCTCGGAAGGGCTAAAAGGAGTGTGGAGGCACAAAGAAATAGGAAATAAAGCAGGACAATCCAACAATTAACAGAAATAAATAAACAACTATAGCTACAACAGAGTCCAGTCCAACAGAAAGTACAGTCTAAAGCAATAAAACGTACCACATGCCAAGTGAACACTCGGCCCGGCAAGCTGGCAACTGAGAACCTCTGCCCCGCACCCTCGAACCGCGAGTAAGAACCGCTACACCTGAAAAGTAGGGAATGAGTCTCTAAAACAGAGACTCAGCAGGGATCCCGCGGAACCCCAATCGGAAACAACGGCGGTAGCGGAAAGGAGAGCTACAACTACAGCAGGAACAGCAAACCGGTGGCCGGTCAAAAACTCGGCACTACAGCTACTCCTACTGCCAGAAGGTAGACCTCGATCACGCAGTCGAAGCTACCGAACCTCGCTAGTACCACCTACCGAAGTAAGAACACACGGCAACCACGCCGTAGAGGCCTGTCCCCCGGACACAGCCGACCTGGACACGCTGTCCAAGGTGCAATCCTGGCCATCCGATCACAGGTACCGCACAACACGACCCAACCTCGGTAAAGCCACTAGCACTAATCTCATGACGCGAAAACCAACACACGCGTCATGGCGAACCAACCGAAACTCAACGGTCAACACGACCGAAACCCGAAGGTCAAAGTCACAGAAACTGACAGTCTGTCACTCCGTACTCGACAGGAGTACCACCCACTAGAAGCACAGCCGGTAGTGTCCCCTGACGTCTTACACCGCACCGCAGGTGAACCGCCTGACGTGGTAGGTCCTACCCGAGGCGCGAACACCGTACAAGTAACCACAACAAGTGACTAGCTGGGGTCACGCCCATCGACGTGCGTCCACTGTCCCCAACCATGTGTGCAAACACAGACCACGCGTCCTAGGTCTGGCCCTCTGATTGGTTTTCCCCTGGCACTGGACTCTGATTTGACGAGGGGCCCGACGGTAACAAGTCTAAAACCGTCCTCAGGGTAAGCCCATACACCACTCCCTGGTGCGACCAGCACACGCGTACTGGTAGGCTACGACTAGTGGAGGGTCACTGAAGGAGTAGACTCTCAACTCAACGGAAAACAACGTCCAAATCCGACGACGTACGGGGCCACCCCACGTACCGGCCCCGTCGCACGGCGACCACAGTCAGAGAAGAAACAGGACTCGCAGTCCACGGCCACGCACGCACCGTGCGCGAGAGTCAAGAAAACTCGAGTGGCGCTAAGCCACTAGACTCTGGACAGTCCTCTAGACGCACTACACCCAACGGCCCTTGAGTCACAAGACTCGGGGTCAAGACCGTTGTACGCAACAGCACAAGGCCGTCAATCTAGTCCAATCTCTAGGTCCAAAACTACGGTAGCACGAGTACCGAGATAGCTCACGAGTCGCCAAGACCACTCCCTCGGGAAGGGAATGCAAGGGACTAAGGCCACCCACACGGGCCACACGGAAAACACAGAAGCACGATTCCCAGGGCAGCACACAAGCCACCACGATGATTTCCCATCTTGTAGCAAGCGGGAAACCTCCAGCCCCCGGCCGGATAACTGGACTCGCAGTCCAAGGCCAAACACATGGCCCACATGGGAATCGCCTTCCAATGAAACTCACGACATGCGGGGGAGACCCCACCGCACGCACACCGATACACGGTGACTCGATTGAGCGTAACACGAAAGCCTGGAACACGTGAGGTCACCCAGACCCACCACACCTATAGGCACGCTAATCGAGAAAACACGGTCCCTCCCAACACCCCAAAAACACAGACACAGAACCCATGGGGTGTCCGGGATACTCACAAGGCCGGAGGTCGACCACTGGGTCACAACCGAGTCGACCGGAGACCAAAACAACACAATCGGAACGCTAAAAGGTCCCCTGGACCCTTAAGCTCACGGCATGCAAAACGAGGTAAGTGGGACAACCTTTGGACACCCAAAGACACGGTCACGAAACTCCATGGGGTGTCCGAGACACTCACGAGACCTAAAGTCAACCACTGGGTCGCAACCGGGTCGACCGGAGGTCAAAATAGCGCAGACAGGAACCAGAACGTGGTAGTGGTCACCTGGTGACCGCGACCAGATAGTGGTCGACCGGGGACCGCGACCAGATGGTAGCGGTCGACCAGAGACCGCGACCATGCTATCACGGTCACCTCACGACCGCAACTAGCCACGCGCAACCCCGCTGGTAGCGGTCGCCCGAGGACCGCGACCAGATAGTAGCGGTCATCCCATGACCGCGACTAGACCAAAGTGGTCTATCGCACGACCGCGACGCTCGAACGCCTCCTGGACCAAAACACAAAGGATGAACGCGGTTCTACCAAGACCGCGACCAATGAACGCGGTTTCTGGTGGACCGCGACCATTTCGAAAAAACCGAGAACGGTGGGAAAACCCCAAAAATCCACGCCACGCCCCCAAACATCCACGGATTAGAAGGAAAACATAGGGGAAGCCCCCAAATAACCCCTAGCATGCATCTACGGCCTCGGATCGGCCAGAAACGCAATGAAACGGGAGATCGGCCCACAAGCCCTAAAACATGGATTTTACCCAAATCACCCCGTTTGGCCCGCTCGGCTCACCGTAGCCTACGAAACTTGCGGGAAAGGAAGTGCACGAGCTGGGGGTCCATCACCCTACCTCCACCGAAGATTTCGTGCACCGTGGACGCTGATCCACGAAGAAAACGCCGTTGAAGCCTCGCCGCTCCACGAACTCACGGCCGAGCTTCACCGCGCCCTCGAGCCTCGATCCTCGACCCATCCTCGCCGTCCTCCTCGCCCGCATCACCCCGCCTCGCCCCCGCCTCGGTCCGTCGGCCGCCGGAGAGGAGAGAGTGAGAGGAGAGAGTGGGAGAAGAGAGAGAGGGTGAGAGTGAGAAATGAGAGGAAGAGAGAGGGTGGGGGGTATATATAGGAAAATCCGGAAAATCAAAAAATCCCAAAAAATAGAAAATCACACCCTCGCGATGCTCGGAACGCACCGATCGCAACGGTACCACACTCGCCTAGGTGAACGGCCCGGTTCACCCGCAACGATGTTCCGAAAGGAAAGTCGAAACCCACACCGGGAATCGGAAAACACACGCTGAAAAAGCCGCGGAACGCCTCCGGGCCTCCGAAACGACTCCGGATCACGCCGATCTGAACAACGAAAGATGTCCGAAACGAAATTTCGGACACAACGGAGTCGGACGCTCCGAGAAACCAGATCCGGGACCCACGAACGAGGATCTGAAAAACCCGGGGCATTACAGCCCTCCCCCCTTAAAGGAATTTCATCCTCGAAATTCAGGACCAAGCACGAAGTCATAGGGGAAGAACACCGAACCAACGGACAATGCTGTCAGAGCCCCAGTACTGAAACCTCGATTCTCATGAAAATACCGGTCCTGAGGGACACAGCCAGACTTACAATCACAAGCAACACCTCGCTCCTCGCGCCGAGCACACTGGCCAACAGAGCAGGCATATACCAAAGGACACAGTCCGGCATCACCTCAGACAACGCGAGAATCCATCATGGCACTGCAGCCACAATCTTGCTCACCGAGGAATCACAACCCTCGACACGAGCAACAGCTACCGATTCATCCAATGGTCGGCAGACAAATCGCACATCAGCTTCGCAGCCAGCTGACAGGTCGCACACCCTCCTCAAGGGAGCAACCAAAACAGAGCCTCCACCAGCTCAAGCAGTCCTCTCCGCAGACCGCAACCAGAACATCGGCTCAGCACCAAGAAACACCTCACACATGGCAAGCCGAAAGCCGTACATAACACTGTGCCAACTCTTGTCAGAAGACAAACTTCGACAAAGTCCAGATCTCATCCGGAAAGGCACATCACAGAAACGACCACCAAAGGTCTCACTGGCACACGGCTCTCGCCACGCTCGAGCCCCAACAACCAGCATCTTCTGTCTCTGAAAAGACCATCCACTGGTCACCAACTGCTCGTCAACGGGAAACCTCCACTTACTCAGCTTCTTCCTTCTTTCTTGGTCCTCAACCGGGTCCAAAGGAAACATTCCAAACCTCGGCAAGCCATCCGTCGACTCACACACAGACTGATGCCGCATCTCGAGCTGCACTCCTCTCGGACACCGCATCTGAGCTCGAACATCGCTCCAACTCGACCCTCTCGGGGAGCACGACGAAACCAAATGACGGATCCTGGTGTCTTCAATGATCACCTCACTGGACTCAGACTCACAGGGGAATCATCCCATGCTGGTCACCAAACCAGGGATAACCATTGCGACACCAACGTCCTATCAAGGACCATCCTCCAACGCCCATCTCACAAAAGGCCTCTGCCCACAGACGTCACTCATCCATCTGGTCTCATCAAATCCTTTGATCAATGCAAGTGGACACCTGCCAATCCCGATTCCACCCTTACCACAGAGCCACGGGACACCACCTGAACAGTGCTCACGGGTCCCTAAGCAATAAACATCTCACCGTCACAATCCGACAAGACCGTAGAACCAACAAACACTGCTGTGGTCGGTCACACGGTTAGGCTCACCAGCCACTCATAGCCGTCAACCGGGACCCATAGTCTGCCAGAGACCACTTCCCCAAAAATGATCTCATCCGAAGACACGACTGGGAACACAAGTTGGGCGCCAAGCCACCGACTCTGACCAACACGTCCTCGACCTCCGTTAGGCGACATCCTCAACAACCTCATCCAGGTCCAACACCGACGCCTGACACGGCTTCCAACATAGGAACAGGGTACTCATGCGGTGCACTAGCCAGCACTTTTCCCCAACACTCCATCCTGCCAGTGCCAACAACCATAATACCTCGAGCAACAGCACGGCAACAACACGTTTCACACCGAGGAACCCATCCTCCGATGCTCAACGCAAACTCAAGAATCCGCCCGTAGCAACCAACGCTACGATCCTGAACCAGTGGGTTATGGGCCCACCACGCTTCCGCTGTGCACTCAAATCCGATGCACAGCCAAGAAAGCAAACACCGCCCAACCAGCACTCGTCCTTCCGGAACAGTGCCAGCACCCTCACACGACAAGGGAATGGGCACAACTTCTCACAGACAACCACCCTGCCAAGACAAGGAGCACGTCTCGCACGGACTTCATGGCACACAAGGCCAACCAATCCGAACACACAATGCAAGACGACGATCCTTAGCCGAACGTAATCTCTCCAACCAAAGGAGAAACCAGCGCACTTTCGACCAACGGAAGAACTCCACGCTCGACCTGACCTCGAACCTCGCGCACACTGGAAACAGCACCATCCAGCACCGAGAAAACCATTACTTCCATCAGGTCAGCGCCTCCGACACACTCGGCGAGTGTCACGTCGGACCATGATCACAGCATCTCTCGATGCACCACCGCTGCAATTCCTCGAACTGCAACACGGCATGCCAAGAGCCGCAACACGAGCTGTAACGACAATCGCCGACGCTCATCCTCGAGTCCCGAAATCACCACGGAGCCTTCACATCTCAAGCCAACTCCAGGGTGAACACAACCCATTCGCACACAAGAGCGCAGGAGCAAGACTTACTGGGACACCACAACCCAATCCTGCCTCAAAATCCGCAAAACAACCGGGACGACACGTCATTTCTGACGCCACAGAGCACGACAAGATCATCAGGCTCGACGAAACAGCAGCTCACCGAGAAGATCCTCCGCTCACCCGAACACACTTCTCGACCAGAACACCCACTCTGCCACCTTAAACCACGACCTGAACACCTCAGGGGCTGGATAAATCTCAAGCTGGAGTGGCCAAAACCGACAGCAGCTCCCTCAGAGCGCGCTCACGGCCTCTTAACCACGAAAAATCCTCTCCAGCCACCTGACCATGCTGCAGGTTCCTCGAACGCAGCATCGCGAACTCACGCCTGCCAGCAACCTCTGCCCAACGCAGCACAACCAGGGCCACCACCGATGAGGGAGAAGGCTCTCGACCTCGATCCATAGACCCCACGCTGGCACGAAAGCCGCGGACAGCAACCACCTTCACAGCGCCACGGAGCGCACTCAAGCTCTCAAGCGAGAAACAAGGCGGAAAGCGAACACAAAACCCTAAGCCAGCTACCGACCGTACTGGACCTTATGGACTCTGATCACTGCAACATTTCGAATTCCTATGTACGTCCACAACCACCGCTCTGATACCAGCTGTAACGACCCGAGAATCCGATTACCAGGAAGGCCCGATAATCCGAGACTCGAACCGCCGCCCACGAGCCGGGAGGGCTCGGAAGGGCTAAAAGGAGTGTGGAGGCACAAAGAAATAGGAAATAAAGCAGGACAATCCAACAATTAACAGAAATAAATAAACAACTACAGCTACAACAGAGTCCAGTCCAACAGAAAGTATAGTCTAAAGTAGTAAAACGTACCACATGCCAAGTGAACACTCGGCCCGGCAAGCTGGCAACTGAGAACCTCCACCCCGCACCCTCGAACCGCGAGGAAGAACCGCTACACCTGAAAAGCAGGAAATGAGTCTCTAAAACAGAGACTCAGCAGGGATCCCGCGGAACCCCAACCGGAAACAACGGCGGTAGCGGAAAGGAGAGCTACAACTACAGCAGGAACATCAAACCGGTGGCCGGTCAAAAACTCGGCACTACAGCTACTCCTACTGCCAGAAGGCAGACCTTGATCACGCAGTCGAAGCTACCGAACCATGCTAGTACCACCTACCGAAGTAAGAACACACGGTAACCACGCCGTAGAGGCCTGTCCCCCGGACACAGCCGACCTGGACACGCTGTTCAAGGTGTAATCCCGACCATCCGATCACGGGTACCGCACAACAAGACCCAACCTCGGTAAAGCCACTAGCACTAATCTCATGACGTGAAAACCAACACACGCGTCACGGCGAACCAACCGAAACTCAACGGTCAACACGACCGAAACCCGAAGGTCAAAGTCACGGAAACTGACAGTCGGTCACTCCGTACTCGACAGGAGTACCACCCACTAGAAGCAGAGCCGGTAGCGTCCCCTGACGTCTTACACCGCACCGCAGGTGAACCGCCTGACGTGGTAGGTCCTACCCGAGGCGCGAACACCGTACAAGTAACCACAACAAGTGACTAGCTGGGGTCACGCCCGTCGACGTACGTCCACTGTCCCCAACCACGTGTGCACACACAGACCACACGTCCTAGGTCTGGCCCTCTGACTGGTTTTCCCCTGGCACTGGACTCTGATTTGACGAGGGGCCCGACGGTAACCAGTCTAAAATCGTCCTCAGGGTAAGCCCGTACACCACTCCCTGGTGCGACCAGCACACGCGTACCGGTAGGCTATGACTAGTGGAGGGTCACTGAAGGAGTAGACTCTCAACTCAACGGAAAACAACGTCCGAATCCGACGACGTACGGGGACCACCCCATGTACCGGCCCCGTCGCACGGCGACCACAGTCGGAGAAGAAACAAGACTCGCAGTCCACGGCCACGCAAGAGTCGAGAAAACTCGAGTGGCGCTAAGCCACTAGACTCTGGACAGTCCTCTAGATGCACTACACCCAACGGCCCTTGAGTCACAAGACTCGGGGTCAAGACCGTTGTACGTAACAGCACAAGGCCGTCAATCTAGTCCAATCTCTAGGTCTAAAACCACGGTAGCACGAGTACCGAGACAGCTCACGAGTCGCCAAGACCACTCCCTCGGGAAGGGAATGCAAGGTACTAAGGCCACCCACACGGGCCACACGGAAAACACAGAAGCATGATTCCCAGGGCAGCACACAAGCCACCACGACGATTTCCCATCTTGTAGCAAGCGGGAAACCTCCAGCCCCCGACCAGATAACTGGACTCGCAGTCCAAGGCCAAACACATGGCCCACATGGGAATCACCTTCCAACGAAACTCACGACATGCGGGGGAGACCCCACCGCACGCACACCGATACACGGTGACTCGATTGAGCGTAACACGAAAGCCTGGAACACGTGAGGTCACCCAGACCCACCGCACCTACGGGCACGCTAATCGAGGAAACACGGTCCCTCCCGACACCCCAAAAACACAGACACAGAACCCATGGGGTGTCCGGGATACTCACAAGGCCGGAGGTCGACCACTGGGTCACAACCGAGTCGACCGGAGACCAAAACAACAATCGAAATGCTAAAAGGTCCCCTGGACCCTTAAGCTCGCGGCACGCAAAACGAGGTAAGTGGGACAACCTCTGGACACCCAAAGACACGGTCACGGAACTCCACGGGGTGTCCGAGACACTCACGAGGCCTAAAGTCAACCACTGGGTCGCAACCGGGTCGACCGGAGGTCAAAACAGCGCAAACAGGAACCAGAACGTGGTAGTGGTCACCTGGTGACCGCGACCAGATAGTGGTCGACCGGGGACCGCGACCAGATGGTAGCGGTCGACCGGAGACCGCGACCATGCTGTCACGGTCACCTCACGACCGCAACTAGCCACGCGCAACCCCGCTGGTAGGGGTCGCCCGAGGACCGCGACCAGATAGTAGCGGTCATCCCATGACCGCGACTAGACCAAAGCGGTCTATCGCACGACCGCGACGCTCGAAGGCCTCCTGGACCAAAACACAAAGGATGAACGCGGTTCTCCCAAGACCGCGACCAATGAACGCGGTTGCTGGTGGACCGCGACCATTTCGGAAAAACCAAGAACGACGGAAAAATCCCAAAAATCCACGCCACGCCCCCAAACATCCACGGATGAGGGGGAAAACATAGGGGAAGCCCCCAAATAACCCCTAGCATGCATCTACGGCCTCGGATCGGCCAGAAACGCAATGAAATGGGAGATCGGCCCACAAGCCCTAAAACATGGATTTTGCCCAAATCACCCCGTTTGGCCCGCTCGGCTCACCGTAGCCTACGAAACTTGCGGGAAAGGAAGTGCACGAGCTGGGGGTCCATCACCCTACCTCCACCGAAGATTTCGTGCATCGTGGACGCCGATCCACGAAGAAAACGCCGTTGAAGCCTCGCCGCTCCACGAACTCACGGCCGAGCTTCACCGCGCCCTCGAGCCTCGATCCTCGACCCATCCTCGCCGTCCTCCTCGCCCGCATCGCCCCCGCCTCGGTCCGTCGGCCGCCGGAGAGGAGAGAGTGAGAGGAGAGAGTGGGAGAAGAGAGAGAGGGTGGGGGGTATATATAGGAAAATCCGAAAATTGAAAAAATCCCGAAAAATAGAAAATCACACCCTTGCGATCCTCGGAACGCACCGATCGCAATGGTACCACACTCGCCTAGGTGAACGGCCCGGTTCACCCGCAACGAGGTTCCGAAGGGAAAGCCGAAACCCACGCTGGGAATCGGAAAACACACGCGGAAAAAGCCGCGGAACGCCTCCGGGCCTCCGAAACTACTCTGGATTGCGCCGATCCGAACACGAAAGATGTTCGAAACGAAATTTCGGACACAACGGAGTCGGACGCTCCGAGAAACCTGATCCGGGACCCGCGAACGAGGATCCGAAAAACCCGTGGCATTACATGAGAAGTCTTCAGCAGGTTGTTCTTCATCGACTTCTGTGCTGTAGTGGGCCGTGTCATTCATCTTTACGGCTTGGTTGCCAATGATCATATTTTGAGTGCCAACATGCCCCAACATGAAGAGAGAAATAGCGGACTTTGTATCTCGCTGCCTCACTTGTCAGTATGTTAAGGTGGAACACTTAAAGCCCGCTGGTAAGCTACATCCCTTGGAAATTCTCGAGTAGAAATGTGAGAGTATAGGGATGGATTTCATCATGGGTCTGCCAAAGACAAGAAGTGGACATGATAGTATATGGTTGATCATAGAGCGATTGACTAAATCTGCACACTTTTTACCTATCAAAAGTCGATGGTCTGTGGATATATTAGCAGCCTTATATGTAAGGAAATTGTCAAACTACACGGTGTCCCTGTTACTATTATTTTGGATCGAGACCCTTGATTCACATCACAATTCTGGAAGGGTCTACTACAACACTCTTTAGGGACCCGACTCAACTTTAGCACAACTTTCCATCCACAAACTGATGGTCAAATTGAAAGGACAAATCAGGTGGTGGAAGATATGCTCAGGGCATGTGTCATTGATTTCAGTGGGAGTTGGCACAATCACTTACCTCTTGTGGAATTTACCTACAACAATAGTTATCAAGGTAGCATTCAGATGGCACCATTCGAGGCATTATATGGAAGAAGTTGCCACTCACCTATATGCTGGAATGAAGTTGGGGAAAGACAACTTCTAGGCCCTGAAATCATTAGAGATACTACCGAGAAGGTAAAGCTTATTCGAGAAAGACTCCATATGGCTCAAGATAGGTAAAAATCATATGCTGACAACAGAAGGCGAGACCTGGAATTCCATGTGGGAGACCATATGTTTCTCAAGGTTTCTCTAGGTCGAGGTATTCGAAGATTTGGCATAAAAGCAAGCTCACTCCGAGATTCATCGACCCTTTTGAAATTCTTGAGAGGGTCGGAGAAGTGGCATATCGGATTGCCTTGCCTCCTCAATTAGCTAGAGTCCATGATGTAATTCATGTCTCAATGCTTCAAAGGTACGTCCTTGATCCATTTCATGTTATAAGTTATGACGACCTGGTGGTGCAGAAAGACTTGACGCACTAGCAAAGACCGCTCAGGATACTTGATAAAGAGGTACGTCAGCTTCGAAACAAAACCATTCCCATGATAAAAGTCCGATAGAATAAAAGTACGGACCAAGAGGCAACATGGGAGATGGAAGAGGCTATGTGCAAGAGATTCTCAGAACTGTTCTATTATAAGTATACTCTCCATAAAACCCATGCAATGAATTTGAGGACCAAATTCTCTTTAAGTGGGGGAGGATGTAACACCCTGAAATTTTTTAAGATTTTTCAAGAATTAAATAAAATTATTTAGTATTTAAAAGGCCTAATGGGCTAATTAAATGAATTATGGGTTAATTCAATGAATTTAAAGGCCCTATATTAACCAAAGGGCTAAGCCCAAGTCAAACAAGCCAAAAAACCCAATCCTAAAGCTTTTTGGCCCAAGCCCATTACTAGAAACGTATTTAGGGCTATTTACGGATTTAAAATAGGATAAATAGGCTAATTAAAGGAATAAATAAAAGATAAAAAGAAAATCCAAAAATTTCGGATTTGGCGCTAGAACGTGGTCTATCGCGAGGCCGCGATCTCAAGAAGGCAGTTTGCAAGAGACCGCTATCATATTCCGTGAACAGAAGTACGAGAAACGTGAAAAAATGGGATTTTTCTCTTTCTAATCCCTTTGGCTCGATGCTATCTGGCATGGAAACCTAGTCTAGGACTCTTGGGGATTTATCCTACTCCAAACTAAGACTCCCAAATCGATCTAATCCTCAACCCTAGGTAAAACCCTATAAATAGGGCCTAGAATCAACCTGCGCGAACCCTTACTTTGGGTCGCCTGGTTCGACGGTAAGATGATGGTATTTCATGATAGTCCTTTAGAAGGTTTTATTCTCCTTAGTTTTGTCTAACATTCCTCCAAATCTCGTGCTAGGAGGTCAAGCCTTTGGGGAGTTAGGAGGACCGGAATTTGCTGGTTCCTTACAGATCGCACAGGAACAAGTGTGCTCGTCCAACAAAGAACAGAAGTTTAGAAGCCCTAGCAGAGGTAATTTCACGTTGAGTCTTTAGAATAAATTGTTCTCCTTTATATCTTCTACCTACTCTCCAATTCTCATGAATTAAGGTCAAGCGGTTAAGGAGGTAGAAGGCCAAGAAATCACCGGTTTCACGTAGGACGCGCAGGAGCCAACATCATCTTTCAGTCAGAAATTTGAAGTTTAGAGTGTTTTCCAGAGGTAGGTTATCTCATGGATGCCTAAAATAACGTGCTAGGAGTAAAAGTCCACTGGTTTCACAAGATTTCATACTTCCTACCCGTCGTATTTCATGTTTTCCTATCACTACGTAGTTAGGTTATTTTTGCATGCATGACTTTGCACCTTAATAGGAAAGATGATAACTTTGGCCAAATTCTTGAAACTCCATGCACCCCAAGATTTAATTTGGTTCCATTATGCTTTATCTCCTTGGTTACCATGAGTTCCATGCATTTATTGCCCTGGTTTGGGCGTTGCACGTATGATTTTCACCCTTATGTCTGAGATGCAGAAGGCGGTCTCACAAAGACCGCGGCTTCCAAGAAGCGGTCTTCGAACGACTGCGTTTTGCTTTCTATCTGTGGTTCACTATAAACAGTAGCCAGATCACCCCTTTTGATTCCTATTTAAATTATCTATTGATTATATTTTATCCACATGATTACCATGTTTTGTTTATTGTTATATCATGCATCCATCATGCTAGGTTTCATGTCCATCATGTTCTAGAAGCTTATTTTAATCATATGTTATTTTCATGCCAAAATCATATAGTTTTATATTAAAGCCAATTTCACATGGTTTATGAAACTTGTTTTATTGATGTTTGATCGCTATTTTATCACGAATCACTCTCATCTCCACTCTTTCTTAAGTACATGGCGCGTATTCCGGTATGTGGCCATTAGTTACACTTGGCACTTGATAGGCACACTTTCTTGGACTTGTGATCCTCTCCATCGGATATTCCTTCCGCTAGACTAGGTGTTCATGTTTCAAGGCCTCCGTAAGTCTCCGCAAGCTTGAGATTCCCATTAGGACGCCAAGCTGGTTGTACCATAAAAGCCCAATGGACTAGAAAGCACTTGTGTCAACAGTGTTTTCTACACTCTGGACCAAGTCACAGTTCTCAGACGACCGCTAATTCATTATAGCGGTCCTGGAGCGACCGCGTTCTGGTTTCAGCACTCCTGTGTCGACCTGTTCCTGGCGTCGACTCCATCAAGTAGCGGTTCCTTCTTGACCGCGGTTTGATAATAGCGGTTCTTCCATGACCGCGTTCTTCTATGTTGTGCCCTAACCTGAGGTTTGACCCAAGGGTTGGTTATACTCTGTTCCTAGATGGTCCTTTGATTATCTAGAACCCAACATCTTGTTTCAGAAGTCATTAATAAGTTATGGAACTATGAAATTGTACCGTTATGCTGTCGGATTCCTTCCGTAGCATGACCTTGTCATTAATTCATTCTTGAACTCTCATATTCTTAATTGGTGCATTCTTACCTTGATATTCTTATCATAAAGCTATTGTTTGAACTTTATATTATCGGCCTACATTATTATTACTCGTGGAAGTTGCTTGATTTATAACTTGAAGATGCAAGAGCGAGCACGGACAGTGTCTAAGGGCTCGACACTAGCCCCCTCAGTGGATGGCCGGAAACATACTGTAAATCATGGAGTATGATGAACACTAGCGTCGCATTACGCCGGGAGTATTTTTTTTTATAAACGGATGAAAATCACGAGGCTCATCATGAAATTATACATTCTTATTACATGACTTTCTAGTGGATAGCCTTTTTAAGTTATGAAAAGTACATTCTCGTTACATGCTAGTACATTCTCGTTATATGAAAGGCCACTTTATATTCTTGCTTGATCTTGCTATCATCCTACACGAACATTCATATCTCTATGATCTACATCTTGCTACTCGTGTTGTTACTTTAGTTTTATCACATGTTTCATCGCATTTCATTTATCTTACTTTTTAGAGCTAAATTGCTAATTATTTAAACTTGCCTACATGTTGATACGAAGATACCTACTGGACAAGTGTACTCATTCCTACTTTCCAATCTTTTCAAGAACTTCTAACGGGTCGGATTTGGATTTTGCAAGTGACGGATCTGAGAGTGACTAAAGATCGAGAGGAGATCTAGAAGTGTCATGAGTCTAGCCGAGTCGATGTAATTTTTTATTTATTTCGAGTCTAGTGAATTTGGATGTTTAAAAGAGTCAACGGCATTGTAATTTTTGATTATTTGATTCAATAAAGTGAAGGTTTTGACTATATCTTGTGCATTCGTTCTTATGTGTGAATGTTAGCGCTATGATTATATTACTCGCTTGAGGCTTTATTTTCCGGCTGTCCACATTCCCGAATATCTTCTGCTGTACATATATCTCAGGACGTGAAAGTAGCTAACTTAGGATGGCTCTTAGGGGTGTAGAGAAGGTAAAATGAGGAGAAATGGCAGACCCAGGTCGACCGACCAGCAAAGTCAGTCGACAGACCCAGGGTCAGTCGACAGACCCGGGTCAACAAACCTGCAAGGTCAGTAGACACACCCAGGGTCGGTCGACTGACCTACCAAAATCGGTCGACCGAACCCAATTCTGTCTGAAGGGACAGCAGCCCAAAACGGTGCTATGTTTTCTGGGTTTTCCTGTTGATGGACGCCCGAGGGAGCTTCTAGGTGGGTTTTACTTGTTGGTAAGGGAGGGGAAAGGGTGTGGGAGTGTTAGATGTTATTACTCAGTTTGTTTCCAATGGTTTTATTACCTTTCAAACTAGAGGCTTATAAATGCTTTGTCATTTGTCATGGCCAAATTATGTGGGTTATTCTTTGCCTCAGGAGTGCCATCAATATCATCAAGCCAACGATGGAGATGGGTGGGTTGAATTTGGTTGCTCAACATTTATTTCAAGCTCTAGAAAGGTTCAGCTACTGAACTACTCTTTGATCTGAAATGGTTGCTAGCCTTGTGTATGCAGAACTTTACTTACTCGGGGATCAATTTTTAATCTGGATTAGACCAACGATAATGATTGTACATATTTGAGAAATAATCTAAATATTAAGAGGGATGATGTACATTGTGTTTCATGGTATTGCCAATAACTAGCAGATGCCTGATGTACATAATGTCAAATGAAGAGGATTCTGCTATCTGTTTTTTTTTTAATTTTTTTAATCATTTTGCTTTCTAATTTTCATGGTTCTCACAGTTCTATCTATAATGGTTTTTCAGTGTGGTGTTGGTCTTTGCACAGGAAGGGAAGGCCGCTCTTCATGTACAGGCCCTTGGAAATGGTTTCCTTTCCAGTGACATATGTTCACACACTATCTGGCAAAGCCCAATGCTAATGTTGCGATTCGGGGCATACATTGTATATATACATGAAGCCTGATCTGTTGAAGTAGACCGCCCATAATCTGCTTATGACTGTTTTTTAGTTCATAACCTTACCCATTAAAATGATTACATCATTTGTATTGGATAAAATATTCAATAATCTGATGACATTTAATTTCTAGAAAATTGTGTATAGCCCAAGAATCCTTGCAAATAGCCTATACCCCTACCTTTTAAGGAGTCGCTGTGACACCCCAGAACTCTTTAATCCCCACTTAGATGCCCTTTGCGATAAGTGACATCATCATTGATGAAATATTTAAGGTGGTCAAAGATAAAAGATGTTTTAACACTATACAAAAAAAAAAAAAAAAAATTCCTCTCCTCCCTTTTCTTTCCCCCAGTTGTAGATAGTGGAGGGAATGAAGTTTTTGCCATCAGCCCAAGCGATCGCTGGTGATGGATTCCCTACCCCTCCACAACCCCCCACACAGTACCCCGCTTCCACCATTTTCTTTCTCTGCATCATTAGCAGCTGTTGCTGCTGTCAGACCTGGCGCAGAGGGGAGTACTGTTGACCCCCTCCCTTTGCTGCCTTCGTCCACTTCCCTCCTTTAGTGAGGAGGAGGGTTGTAGAGCTATGACGCGGCCATGGCAGTTAATACAATACGGCCTGGCTGTCTCTAAACCTCCTGCCATTGGATGATCTCAATCAAAGGAGTGTTTATAGGGGAGGGGGAAGAGCTGGGATGTGCCATCGGTGTGCCAAAATTCACTGGGTAAAAAAGGATGTGAAAAAGAGAAATGGTGAGACTAAAGAAGAACCGTCCGATCAATTGATCGGACGGTGCAGAACACACTAGGGGTAGAGGGCGGCCAGCTTGGCCACCTTCTGCAGCACATTCAACGGCCTATCATGCACCTTGCTTCTTTTTTTATTATTATTATTCCCCACACCTTTGGATTAACACCCAGGGGCCCAAAGTTAGGATATGGGCAGGCCGTATCAACAACCTTGGGCCGTATCCCCACATATGTCACCATTTCTTTATCCTAGAAATATACTTACATGGAAGGACACGAATGCCCCTAGCTAGTATGTCACAACTCAGGGTATCACAGTCTGGTCTCAAGGTTTAGGAAATGAGCGTAGAAGGGCATGAACGGCCTAAGTTCATGCCATTGAAAATGGGTCCACTTGGTTTGGGACTGCTGGACCCCATAATTTTTTCTGATTAAATTTAGGAAAATGAAATTTAAATTCGTCCCATGAGGGTACAAATAATGATATAAAATCATTGCCGTTATATGAACAAACCATACGTCCGGGGTCGGTAGTGATATAATTTAAATCTAACAGTCAGATTTTGATTCGGAATAAATCTGACGGTCGAATCTTGACTTAAAACTAAGTCAACAGTCAGATCTCAATCCGGAGTAAATCCAACGGCTGGATCTTGACTTAAAGTTAATCTAACAGTTGGATTTTGGTCTGGAGCAAATCAGACGGTCCGATCTGAACTGATTCCGACCCTCGATATCACAATGGATAATGTAGGGGTTTAAAGATATCTTTAGCAGTTAATCAAAGGTGTTCGGACATTACGTCGATGACCACGATCGGTGGAGAAAATCAACGCACAAACTTTAAATAATCTGATAAACCAACCTCGTAACATTAATAATGCGCATGCTATTTAATTAGCTAACAATGTGAATTTTGTTCACTAAATGAACACCCATTAAAATTTTATTTAATTCCGTGTGTTAAACAGGGACCAAAGATACAAAAAAAAAAAAAAAACTAAGAACCAAACCCTCGCCCATTGCCCATTGTTACAACCATTAATACTGGCACCATTGCCTGACCATGTGAAAACCTTTTCTGTGCTCTTTTGCAAATTTTTTTTTGAGGCTTACTGTGAATTATGGACAAGTGTTTCAATTAAACAATTAAACTTCATTTTATAAATATCACTGTTGTTGGATTTCACATCAATGCCTCAATTTTGTATAGAGTGGGATTTTGATAGATTAAAGCTCCACGGGTAATGTTCTCAATTCGAGACCATAAATAGACGAATTGAAGGGTGAACTTCTTGTAACACACGGTATGGTTGCCATGTTTGTGCTTTTTACGTTGGTGTGAAGAAGTGATAAATCTTTCTGTGTATTTGCGCCCTTGTGAGTGTTAATTAGGTTTCTGTCTTGTTATTCAGGTGGAAATTGCACGTGCCTTTGTTTGTTTGTGCTGAGAGCAAGATCTTTGACGCATGTGAATGGGCCATTTGTCAGGTCAGTTTCGCTCCATCCATTGTTCGTCAAGAATTTTCACCAGCTGTTATCTAGTTTCCGTAGCAGCGACTTTGCCTTATTCTGCCATTGCTAGATTATACCGTTCAACTTTGCATTATTCTGTCATTTTGCCATCCAACGCTTTCGGAAAAGTTCCCCCTGCTCCCTGTACTTCTCCCTTTCTACCCCCAAAAAATAAAGTAAGCTAGAAAACATTCTTCGCTCCATGGCTCCTTTCTCATTCTGGCCTCCTCCTAATCCTGCACCCAAGTTTCTAGGCTTATCATGTAAAATCTCGTGAGCTAAATGTACGAATTCCTGGGCTGCGGAAGAGTAACAGTAATCTTTGAGATCATACTTTTTGTTGGATCCACGAAGAAAACTTTGCCCTCCTACACCTCCCTTCCAAAATGAGTTGTACAATGTTTTCATCTTTTCATCGGACAGTTCTCTTTGCAAATACCTTTCGTAAGTTGTGAAGTCAAAAACACTCGGGTAAATCACTGTGGGTGGCCCACCTCTAATTAATTTTGGATGACTTATTCCACCTTTTTTATTGGAGTGAAAAAATTCTATTTTATCCCTAACCTACTCCGATTAAGATAAAAAAGAGTCAAATCAAGATTAAATAGGGTGTTTGGGAATATTTTTTTTAAAAAATTATTTCTACCTTAAAAATTACGACACATCAATTTTTAACTCAATTTTTAAAATTGATAAAAATGAGTTACTCTTTATTTGACAAAAATAACATAATTTTTAAATTTTAAATAGACTTATTTGTGAGACCAAATAAGTGCGTGCATCAAAAGAGCGACCCGCTCTTCCCCGAGACTCGGCCTGTCTCCCCCTCTCTTCTTCTTCTTCCTGAGGGGCACACATGGTGATCGCCTTCGGCACGACTCTCCCTCACACCCGCAGGGGCCACATCCACACCAAAGGAAGTAGAGATGGCTTTGGAAGACCCACACACAAGAACGCACCACACGTGTCAGCCAAACAGTCGAACACAAGATATTGCACGGAAAGCCCTGTTTTGCTCGCCGGAGACGCCAACCGGGGTGGGGTTTTGTGTGGGGGTTAGGGGGGGAGGGGAGTCCCCGTTTGGTCCATGTCTGATTCCCTTGTTGAATGAAAATATCCAAAGCCATCTTTGGACCCCACCCACACCCTCTGTCCAAAGGCGAAGGAATTTACAAGGGGTGAGGGGGGTTCTGCCTTCAAATCCATGGCAGTCTCGGTACCCTGCCTTTGGCCATTACTTTTGTTCTTCTACCCAGCGGTAACAGAGCTGCAGCAGTGGAGCTTAGAGTTCTCTCCTCTAAAGAAAAACAGAGAGAGGTGGTGAAAGACCAGCAGAAGACCACCCACACACCACAAACACCAACACCAACACCGTTACCAGCACCCGCATCTCTCTCTCTCTCTCTCACACACACACACACACACACACAGAGAGAGAGAGAGAGAGAGAGAGGGAGGGAGAGAGAGAGAGAGAGAGAGACGCCACAGCGGCATATACTGGAGAGAAGAACACGAGAAGAGTCCTCAAGCTCCCAGAACCAATGCTTGCCTTAGGCCATTGCACCCTTCGTTCCGGTACTCTACCTTCTTCCCCCGCTTTTGCTTAGCATTAGGACATGCCCTTGCCCGTTCCAAGGTCTTCCCCGACGTGAAGCCAGCAAGGAGGAGTCGGTGGTGGTGATCAGGCAACGCAGGGGAGAGCACTAGACAGATTCGGTGACCCAGCAAGGAGGGGCACGGCCGGAAGAGGGGAGAGGAACGGGGCAGGCGGGGGAGGCAACGGGCGGCCGGAAGAGGGGAGAGGAACGGGGCAGGCGTGCGCGGCGTGGACGAGCGTTCTTAAAAAAGCATTGCTCCTCAGTTATTTTTATTTGAAAAGAGTTTTGGATGTAGTCGGATTTTTCTCTAAAAATTAAGGAATTAACTATCAGCGAGTTCTTTACTCCTGTTTTTAAATTTGAGAGAAAAAGAAAGAAAAAAAAATATAATCAAACACCTTATAAGTCATTTTATCTCGAATAATTCACCTTAATTCGACTTAACTTTTCATCAGAGTGACCTTAAAGAATGTGTTGAAAGTACTTTTAAAGGGAGTGAGTTATCTGATGAAAACATATAGGACAGCTGGTGACAAGCATCTGGCTGAACCAGTACGGTTCTGACGGGGAGGAATCTGTGAGAGCCGGCCCGACCAAATTCAGGAATGAAACCAGAACTGGATCCAGAAATGGTCATGACCTGTGCGGTTCTGAAATCCGATCTTTAATGGCCGCTTGTTAGGGGCGGGGGGGGGGGGGGGGGGCGGGGTTGAAGACAGTCCGGAATATTTTTTTAAATTTTTTATATGAAAATTATGGTTAAAAGTGAATTTACAAAAAAATCATTCCTAAAAATATGTTAGTAGAGATATCACTGCATTAATTTAAATAGTGTATAAATATTATTTAAACGTGATTTTTTTGTAAGTTGTTGATAAAAAAAATGATATATATATAAATAAATATGACATTTTTACGTAATTCAGATGACACAGTGATATGTTTGCTAATGTATTTTTAAGAATAATTTTTTTACAAATTCACTTTTAACTATAATTTTTATGTAAAAAATTTTATTTTTTTCATGTTCAAACATGTGCCACATCTTATGACTTTCGTTGTTGTCCAACTGGACAATTATGATCCAGCTTTCCTGTTTGGTTCACATACTATGTGTAGACAATCTTTCTCGTAACGTTATTTGCGTAAAATGTACCATGTTTTGTTTAAAACATAATCTTTTGGGAATATTCGACTTAGGGAAATATATTTTGCCGGTGTTCATGGCTGCAAAGTAGCAAATACACTATACATGGGAGATAGTAACCTTGAAATGAGGTCAGGTAAGTTACCCCATCTCGAAAGCAATAGAAAAGGGTAAGTGACAGGCTTTAAGCATTCAACTTCAAATAACTAATTTAAGCATAGCTTGTGATCTGTCTGTTGCCATATCGAAGAGATCCAGCCCGCAGTCGCCTCCATGGATAATTATGCTATGCAGTTGACCTTGAATTTGTTCAACTGCTTGCGAATGAATAACCGCATTGGAGAGATAATACTTATGAGTGGATCCGGGGCAAACCCCCCAAGGGGGTGGACTCGGTCCCAAGTCCCAAAAATTAGTTGAAAAGGGGTGGATTCCCCTATAAATAGTGATTCTAATGTTCATTTTTCACACGAGGAGAGGGAAATTGATGTTTTCCACGTGTGTGGTAGTTCGATGATTTTGTACTAGATGAGGGTTTCATATCAATGGCTTTTCCCCGCCCATTTCACTCAAATCTCGTAGTGTGGAATCCCAAATTCCTTTGCACAATTTAACCACTTGTGAATTCAACACTGGCCTTATAATTTGCCATGCAAGAGTTTGTACACTCATTCGCCTCTTCTTGTGACAGACTAATTCCAATAGACCTTGGATTATATTGGTCACCTGCACTCCCTTTTACTACCAAGAAGGTGGCACAAATTCTGTTAAGAACATTTGCAATGGAGAGAAACAATAGCGGAGACAATGGATCCCCGCGTCCAACATTTAAGAACTTCTGAAAAACCTTCAGATTTGCCGTCAACAAGCATTCATACATCTTTTGTGGTTACCCAATTTGAAAGTCATTTCACTACTACTACAGAGAAATGATGCATTTTCAATACCTTCAAGACCCAAGTCACTCTCTAATGAGCCTTTTTGAAATCTATTTTACAGATGATTCCCTTTTTTCTCCTCTTCTTCATTCATTACGAAGATGCTCTGATAGACTAGAGAAGACCATCACTTGAAGATCAGCCCTCTATAATTGCAACCCAAGACTTCTCAATCAAACCATTCATCACCACAGCCTACCTTTTTGCCAAAATTTTGATATTGAATTTGTGAGATAATCTTAAATGATTCATTTCAAATGACTCATTGGATGTCTTTTCCCTTAACTACTTTGAGGAGATAACAAATCGGTTCAACAACCAACTTCTGGTGATAGATGACTCAAAACTGATCAGTAGCAAAATGGGTGACAAGAGTGAGCGAGCTATAAAACCCTTTGAGCTAGATCCAGATGTCATAGAGAAACTCCAAGGCATGATGGCCAAGGAACCTGTTCGCAAATCTTTAGTTATCCCTAAGAGCAAAGAAAAGGGTATAGACCAATGGGTTCTGGCTTTGGTTTTATAGGTTCTGACAGTGGGATTAAAAGACTACATAGGAAAATACTGGAAGTTGAAAGGTGAGTGGCATCTCTTGAACTACAAGAATGAATCTGAAAATTACTCTCCTCAGACTGTCTCACACAATAGATATTGAAAGGATTCTAGATCAAACACCTAGGTTTTTTTGAAAAAGATATGATTCTAGTAGAACAGGGTAAACCTCATATATATTGCCACTTCTGAATATGAAGTTGTGCATACTAAGATGTGGATCAGAATATATGGCATGCTTGAATAGTTTCTGTCTAAGGAGGCTATTAGTATTCTTTCATCAGTGATTGGGTGACCATATGAACCCTCAGAAGCAGTTATTGCAGCATGGAGTGACTTTGCGCTCATAAAAGTCAGATTCAAAGTTGACTAGTCGTTGATAACAAAGTTAAGAGTAGAGTTATGTGATGGCTCTAGCCAAAGTTTCAAGGTGGCTTAAGGAAGACTTAAAAATTTCTACCAATATTGTGGTAGGCTTGATCACACCAATGCTGAAATTAAAGTGCTAAAATTAAAATTTATATTTATAAACAGATTTACATAATTTTATACAATTTTCAGTCCAGATATATACAAGTCTCAAAGGTATAGCTTAACAAAAAGAAAAGTACAAAGCCTTGGGGCATACCCTGGTTGGCAGAATCCCTACAAAAATTGAAGCCGTACCTTCTATACACGAACGCCTCAGTCAGGGCCAAAATGCGGTCACCTGCCTCCCCAAGCCTCGACGAGGCCACCAAAAGAATGATCATCGCTGGGGTGGCGGTTGAGGGCACTCACGGAACACGTGCCCAACCCGGCCGCACCTGAAATAGCTCCTCCGCTCAGGGCAGTCACGAACCAGGTGCCCCGTTCAATCACACCAGAAGCACCTCACTTCCGCAACATCCACCCGGCAAGGTGGCCAATATGAAATCTGCCGCACCTCGGACACTGCCCCAGCTGCTCTGACAGGCCATGACGTGGTCGCCTCACGGCTGGCTGCTACACGGACTCCTCTGAGGCCTGCGCCTGCACCTCCTCCTATCGCTGACGCCTAAGCTCATGGCGTCACCCGACACCACGCCGAACCGCCTACCTATCCTACCTATGCCTCCTCCTGCCCTGTCGGCGATGACCATGAACAGGGTTAGAGGACGCAACTGGCTCTTCCTGAAATGCTATAGGGAGACCCCACTAGAATTGCATTGCCCTAACTTGCTCCTGGGCACGCAAAAGGTCTACCTCCAAGATTGCCGCCGTATGGAAAGCCACCTCCACATCGGCCACCCCGGATGCCATGAGGGTCCGATGAATCTCAGGCCTAAAACCGGAAATGAACTGCTGAGCCAAAAACCTTGGACTTGCCATGGATGGCGGCGCATACCAGCTCAACTCCATGAACCTCACCCAATACAGGGCAACCGACAACGTCCCCTGAGCCAACGCCAAAAACTGGGTGGATAAATCGAAAAACCCCACTGGTCTCGGCGCACCTGGAGCCGCATCTACCGGAGGGGGTGGTGCTCCACCCTACACCTCCTGGGTCCCTGCGGCTAGCTCTGCTTGGGACCGCACCTCCCCCCTTTGCGCCATCGCGGATCCTTAAAGACATAAAAATGAGAACATACACACCAATCCCAAAGTCTTGAACGTTAACACGCTCTCTTGAGGTGCGTGTAATGTTAGGTCACACCCACGCATCTCAGCCCAATAAGGTGTGGGCTCGCCTTATCTTCAAAAAATCACCTTCATGCCTAAGCAAACGCCTTGACAACTATGCCCCTCCCCTCCCCTCCCCTCCCCAATCATCCAATGTGCCCCCCTCCCCTCCCCTCCTCTCCCATCCCCCACCAACCCCCCCTCCCGTCCCCGCCCCTCCGTGCCCCCTTCCCCCTCCCCTCCCCTCCCCACCCTCCCCTCCCCTAGTCCTCTCCCGTCCCCTCCTGCCCCCCACCCTCCTCTCCCCTCCCCACCGTGCCCCCCTCCCTCTCTCGAACCCCCCTCCCATCCTCTCGCGTCCCCTCTCTTGTGTCCTGAGTTTTGATGATGTGTCTGATTATGACTCATTGATGAGTCTAATGTGATTTTGATGATGTCAACTTGCACTGAGTTCAGGTCACAGGATACCAATAGGAATGACAAATTTCCCATGACAAAATTCCCCTTGTAGCAACTTCAGTAGCTTTAGCAAGTCTGAAACAACAGCTGTGGGCTGCAATGGGAATCTTAAAGGAAGTTTGGAAAGGTAATACTGACAGATCAAGCAATCTCAGATCAAGCTTCAGTCATACGACAACTTAGACTGATAGAAGCCTAAGGTGCAAAGGCCCTTTAGATGCATAGAAACTAAGAAATGCAAAAGGCTGGCCAGTCAAACAAGTTGCATCGACTCCAGGCACATCATGCTATTGAGTGCGTCGACTCCGGATGGCCTTCTGAAGCATATTAACGGGTACACGAACAACTACGTCGACGTAACCATCCTACTGCATCGACTCCATCTCAACTCCAGCAGTAGTCTGACAGGCGATTATCACCAGCTGCGTCGACCCCACAGTCTCAGGGCATCAACTCCAGGGGCTTCACAGAGACCGCTTTCGATGCATCTTTAAAGGATGCGTCGACGCAACCAACTAACTGCGTCGACGCACAATGCATGAGTTCGCAAACCATCCCAACGACAACAGCTTGCGTCGACTCTACACAGTTATGGAGTCGACTCTTGCTTGGACAACAAAGCACTGACATTCCACCAATACAAGGCTGCGTCGACGCAGCCGATCAAGTGCGTCGACTCTTCTGAAGTAATTGGCCAACTCGTTACGGGACTCTGCTTTGTCTTTGAACAGAGTCAACCAATCCCGTGTTCTTCACTTCAAGTCAATGTCTCTCCCTGCTAGGACTCGAGATTTAAGGTCTGGAAAAGCTCCTAGGATAGAGAACTGTCCCTTTCATCATGAGGCTTCAGAACAACCTTTTATGAAGGAAGATCTGCCAGAAACCATTTGTGGGAAAGGCCACCTGTCAAGGTACCCTACTTTTTGCGATCAGCCAATCAGAGTGCGCCCCTGAAAAGCACCTAAGATAGAGATCCGTCCTTTGTGTCCTAAGCCAATGGGAAAGCAGATCTGGAAAAGGTTTGTCGACAAGAACCTTATTTTAATTCCAGCCAATCATATTGCAGATCTTAGGAGGAAAAATACTACACCAGCTCTTCTATAAACAGCGGACTTATGCATGAAGCTGCCCTAAAGAAGAAGAGAGCTGGAAGAAAAGAGAGTGCTTGAGCCTTAGAAGAAAAACTAAGCGCTAGAGAAAAGAACAGAGGAGTAGCCCAGCACCTGGTTCGACCCAGTCTAGTGATGAGAAGAAAAAGAAGAGAGCTAAGAGAGCACTTTGAGAGAGCAGCCTTGCAGCCAGCCTTGAGTATTTGAGCAGTCTTTGATCTGAGCTTAGATTTCCATTACAGCTTCATGAACCTGTTTTGAAACCACATTTGTTTCTCTTTATTCCGTTTTTGTGTTTTTATTTTGCAACACTGAATCCATCTTAAGTGTATGGTGCTGTCCTTGACAACTGTTTCCGATGCTCTGTTTAGAGACTGGAAGTGGTATAGGCTGCAGTGCAGCCATGTGTATGTCTTGGGGAGATGTCCCCCTATTTTGCTACACTTGCAGCGGGTTTTTCTCTTTGTTTTTGTGTGTGTGTGGGGTTTGCCCCGTGGGGTGCTGTGTGTAGCACCGTGAGGACTGTGTCCTCGTGAGGAGCTTGCTCCTCGTGTAAGTAGTATATCAATGTGTGTAATGCCACGGGTTTTTTTGGATATTCTTTGGATCGGGATCCGTGGATTTCGGATCGCTTTTGTGGGTCCCGGATTGAGTTTTTACGGTTTACGCGTATTTTTACCTGTTGAGCCTTCGGAACCCCGTGTAGGGCGAACCGCTGCGTTCTCTAACTCCGGGATGTTACCGGCGCATTGTGCGTTTTCTGAGGATCGTAGGGCGTATTTTTCTCTATTTTCTGTTGTTGGGTTCGTTGTGCTTCCTCTTTTTTTTGGTAATAATTTTGATGATAACAAAATATTGTGTGCATTATGTGTGTATGGAAGCAACAACTGTTGTGTGCTTGTTTGTGTTCTTAGTGTTAATGTGGTTCATATCTTTAGTTTTGGCAACACAAATCAAGGTGAGTGGCTGTTTGAATCACCAATTTGATTAACTTGTGAATGAACAAGATTTTGTGTTTTGAACTCTCATTTCAATTCTTGAGATCATGAGTGCAAAGATGTTATTGCTTCAAGTCGACTTGAGAGATGCCCAAGTCGACCTCTGATGGATCCCTTCATTTTCTGCTTCTGGGAGGTTGAAGCAAGTCGACTTGCCCCATTGGGAAGTCGACTTGGTCGATTTTAGACTGGGCTTTCGAATGTTCTTCTGTAGTGGTTTTACCAAGGTTCATACATGCATATTCTTCATGGAGTTTTTAAGTTGTAATGTGTTTAACATATTCAAATGTGGTTTGATGATGACATTTTTAACTGCTTGGATGATTTTGTTAATATGGCTATCAATGGTTTCACAAAGACTTGGAAGAGTGCATTGAAGACTTTACATGAGTGTCATGCTTATTTTACATGGGTCCTTTGAGGTGGTAACTTGCTTAACATGTTTTCCACATTTCTTGATGAAACTAGCTTGAAAGTTGTGTTTAAAACCCATCTATCCTTAATGCACTTCATTCTTGGATTCTTAAAGTCTTGAATGGTTTTCAAGTATGTTTTTCATGAGCTTTCAATGCTTTGAAAAGTGTTTCATGCATTTTCTACATGAGACTTTTGGGCTTGCCTTATGATTAAACTCTTCATACAAACCCTGGTAGAATTTTGTTAAAAGATGCTCATACTTTGTTTATGCACATGGCTAGTTGTTTCTAATCATTGGGTAAGAAAAAATGGTTTTTCAAGTGCTCTTGCTCTTTGTTTTGTTATGCTGCAGTCTTAGATAGTTAAATCTTGTTTGATGGTGCTTCATGCACTTTGATCTTGTGGCTTCCATGTTTTCATATGTTTAACCCATTCCATAAGTTCATAGCATTTGATTTTGGTTTTTATAATGTGAAAATTTTGGTTTCAAAGTGTTTTTCTGCATTTCTTGCATGTCCAGGTCGACCTGAGTTTAGGACAGGTCGACCTGCTACTCTGCAGTTCTGTCCAAACAGAACCATGTTTTTTCCGGTCGACCGCCCCAGGTGAACCGGTCGTCCGATTCCTCTATGCATTGCTCAAACAGAAGGCTGTCAGCACCGGTCGACCGCCCCTTCATGACCGGTCGACCGGCAGTTCTCTGCTACGCGAATGGGCCTTCGTTTTCACTCCGAAACCCACTCATTTGAGGCCCAATTGGACTGATCTTTTACCTCATTACCCCTGGTCTATTGGCTCACCTATTGGGGTGTTTTTGGAAGGGTCTAGAAGGGTTTTATTTGTCTTTTGGCCACTCTAATATATATACTTACATGAACTCCGAATTTGACAAGGAGAAAAACCTAATGTGCCTATTCTTTCTATCTTGCAGCTGAACGAAAGTGAAAAGCTGTGGAGCTACAATAGAAGACCCGATTTCATCTCCTTCAAGGGATTTTTGGTGATCGTGGAAGAAGAGAAAGAGGAGCGGAATGAAGAGAGGATCATTGTGATGGTGACCTTGCGATCATCCGTCTATGTACCAAGGAGAACCAGATTTTGTTGAGAAGGGGGAGCTTTTTACTTGAGAGATCTTTATTGTTTCAGTCTTTGGAATATATTTTGGGCTTAGTGCATTCATTTGTGAACTTGTTATTAACTTCTGAACGAATTTCATGTGTGAGTGTTCGGAGAATGGGTTCTCCGAGTGTTTGTGATTGACGCTGTGTGCGTCGTTTTGTGTGGTGGATATCCACATGTATGTTGGGGTTTTTACCCCGTGTGTGTGGGGAGAAATTCCCATGTTTGCTGCATTCGCAACGTGTGTGTTGGGATTTTTACCCCGCGTATGTGGGGAGAAATCCCCGTGTTTGCTGCGTTCGCAGCGTGTTGAGGAAGTCTCACTCAGTTGAGTGAGGGGTGGACGTAGGGAGCCCGTCATGGTCCTGAACCACCTTAAAAATCTTTATGTCCTTGTGAATGCTTGTGTGATTGTTGCATATCTTTTACCTCCATTCACAGGATGGTTTGATTACTATGCTTTTCATCGATCTTAGTTTCACACACACACACGCCATTTAGTTCAGTTCATCTATCTACCGTTTGAGTGAACATATCATGTTAATCTTAATATACATCATCATATATTAAGCATTTGCTAAGTTTCCACTATGTGGCATTTGTGTTTTAAATTGGACTTAAATTTTTATAGAGGGATCTATTCACCCCCCCCTCTAGATCTGTCTTCCTGCATTACGGGACCCAACAATTGGTATCAGAGCAAGGCTCTGCTGTCCCTAGATCTAACAATCTACAGAGTGATCCCAGTGCAGTTATAATCATGAATTTTCCTGTTGATCATATTTCGATGAGTTGCTTACCTGTTTTTGATGGCGATGATTTTGATTCATGGTTAGGCAAAATGTGTGGGCAGATTAATGCTGTTAATCCTGAAGTCCCGCGATCAATGACACCCAAGAGGGGGGTGAATTGAGTGTTTACAAATTTTAAGAAAACTTTTGGTCTTTTTAAAATATGTGATAGAATGCTAGTTAAGAGATTTAAAACTATTTGAACACAAATTGGATTTATCAAACTTTGTATGATGAGATATAGAATATGCAAGATATACGTAGATAAATCCATAACAACAATTAACACACACACTCACTTAGAATAGAGGTAGAAGAAAAGGACTAAACCACACAAATCAAACCATAGTGCACAGCGGTTTTTAAGGTGGTTCGGATGCAACGACGGCAATCCTACGTCCACCCCTCACCAAGCCCGGTGAGGCTTCACTCGGGGATAAATCCCCAAACGGAGACGACGCTCCAACCACACACGCAGGATGACACCTGCCCACACACACGGGGATGCGCCCCAACACACACACACACATGGAGACGCGGTCTCCAACACGATCCAACAAGCGGATCACCAACACAAACACCCGCTGCCACAAGTGCAGCAATCCACACACACGAGAAAGAACGGATCTAAAAGACCCACACACACAAATGCAGATCTAGGAAGATCCACGCATACACACGAATCAAATACGACACACACACACACACGACCACGGCTCCAACAACGATCCACATACACACACAAGTTCTTGCAGTTTATGATGAACATAATTACAACATCCAAAACATAAAGACGATGAGGCTTAGTTTAGAAAACTCTTGATTTGGGTTCCCTTTAAATGTATGCTGTGGGGTTGAGAATGGATGAAGAACACTTGCTGCATAGAGTACTGTTCACGGCTACAGTACCCTTCTTCTTCACTTGGACAATCTTCCTTTGATCTCTTCTTGAAAACCTTGCTTGCTTCTTGATAGCCTCCCCCTTGATCTCTCTTTGTTGGTTGCTTGCTTCTTCACTTCATAGATGCTTGTTGGCTTCAGAAGTACCTTGAATGTGTTGGAGATAGATGAAGAACTTACTGCACGAGGTACTGTTCACGGAGCTACAATACCCTCTTCTTCCTCCTTGGACAGCCTCCCCTTTGGATCTCTTGGATAATTAGGGTTATGACTCTAATAAGATGTTTTATAACCCTTGGAAGGTCTATGAACAAGCCCTAGACCAGATCCACAAATTCTGGAGGGTTTGGTTGCTTTGGGATTAAACAATAGCAAGAGGAGATGCTTCTTTTGAGATGGACAAAAGTTAATATTTTTGGCTTATCGGGGTTGGCGGTCGACCTGCAGAGGCTGGCGGTCGACCGTTACTGAGAGAACTGCTGGCCGTTGGTTCTGGGAATTCCGGTCGACCGCTACTGGGCTGGCGGTCGATCGCCACTGTGAATCCCTGTAGGCGGTGAGCTGCTGGTAGGGGCGGTCGACCGCCCCTGAGCTGGCGGTCGACTGCCAGCTGGGCAGACCCCGGGTTTTCCCAGGTCGGTCCGTTAACCTCTTCAGCTCCGTCGCTTAAGTCCTTTAGCAGTCAGTTCATGTCTGTGGCATCACCCTTGATAGTTTAGAAGGTGTCAACTGAGTCTTTGACCTTGTGGATTTTTACTGAGTGTTTTGACCTGAAAAAGCATAAATAATTGATTAGAACTATAGCTCAACCATCCATATGATAAATGCATGAAGTTCATGCAAACCATTTGAGCATTAATCAAAATTTTGTAGGTCGATCCCCGCGACCTGACCGCACAGGTCGATCCGCGGGCGAGGGCACACTATGGCCAGAAGGGTTTCATGTTTTAATGTGCATGAATGAGGTGTATGAAGGAGAGGTATATGAGATACATATGGTGAGATTGATGCTAAGATAAGGTAAGAGTCTCACCAATGGTTCTTGACAGTAAATGACATATACCACATGTTTTGGATTGTAGAGGAGCAGGGTGCTTATCCACACGTTTGGTTCACCAAGTGACTGCCATGTGTTTGATCCTGTTTTAGATTGTAGAGGAGCATGATGCTTATCCACACGTTTGGTTCACCAGGTGACTACCATGTGTTTGATCCTACAAGCAAGATAGTCAAGGTTAATACCATGCTTGTTCCCGTTGAAGAGGTTATGAAATCTCTTGCCTCTTGTAAAACCAACATATGCAAACCAATGATCAAGACCATGTAACCGTTCCCATTTGCCATCTCAACCATACATAGATAACAAGAGTATGAGTAATCAACCACAAGTTTAGTTATCATCACTTAATCACACATTAAGTTTAGTGATCATCAAAACCATAACTTAACAATCACAACAATCATCAAAACTATAACTCAACAATCTCCCCCTTTTTGATGATGACAAACTTAATGATAAACTTATTAATGATGATACAACAGAATGGCACAGATATTCGTCTCCTCCTATCACACACAATCATCAATTTTTCTCCCCCTTTGACATAATCAAAAGGCAGGATAATGCAACTCTATCTCCCACAACAACAGGAGCAAGCGAGCTGGAAGAAGCCAAATAAGGAAGAACAAGCTGAACTCCCTTTGAAATAGCAATAGCCCATCATATCAAATCAGAAGAAGCAAGGGAAATATCATGGACGAACAAAGCAATATGATTCCAATCAGAGGAAACCAATTGGTGATTATTCTTACAAATCAATATGATACCATCCAAAGTAAATATAGTCAAGCATGTATTGATACCAATTGAATGTAATGATTGGCCTCAAGGATATGAATCAGAAGAGGAAGATGTTCATAAGATGAGGTCTACAACATGATAGCATTCGAAATCTAAATCCCATGTCAGATTTTCACAACAAGCAAGAGCAGGAGGACATATCAAAAGGATTTTCTTGATTTTCAAATTTTTTTTTGATTTTTATATTTTGGTTTGAAATGCATGAAATGCAACACATGCAAGTGATGCCATATGAGATCTACAATTAAACAAATACGTATATGTACATGCAACACATCTCCCCCGTACGTATATAAGAGGGTATAGGTATAGGAAGGGTGCATGAGGGTCATGACAATCGGAATGCACATGTGTAGCACATGGGAGGTTGTGCAATCATATGGGAGAATCATGCAATTGCTAATGTAGTCAATCAACTTTCTGAATACATATTAAATCAAATTTCCAGATGTGTAAGTGAGTAACATGAAAAATGATAGTTGTAATATGGATATTCAGATTTTCAGATTAACACAAGGAGACATTTTACAGACTGTACTTTAATTTTGAGAACATCGTATTAGAGGCTACGCTCTACCACAATGAGTTTTCACCTTCATTTTTCAACTCAACCAATAACACAAGATAGTCAGAATTTTTCAAGAGTGATCATGTTCAAATAATTCCTTTTTACGCGAATAGACGCATGGAGCTCATGCCAGAATCCCGGTTACTTAGAATACTGAACCATTTCATCTCATTTTGTACAGAGATACTAGTCAACACTTTTCAGATATGAACCACATCACGTCTCAGGTGACATGTGCCCAGTTTACTCAGTGAGATCGAGCATTACTCTATCTTTCATTTTCACCCCAAATTTTTAAACAGGATAGGTAGGCAGCTTTTTCCTCAACTGTCTCTTCAACATACATGTAACAAGTTTAACATCTCGAGAGTGTTGAAAAGAAATTCATATATCCTTATCTTTAACACTCATTTTTACATTTTGTGCATGAAGTGTACAAATTTGATTCAGCATGTATACTGAAAATATCATGAATACACAACAGTGTAACTCCCCCTAAATAGATGCACTTATGAAATTTAAACTCCCCCAGAGTGTATGACATGAAACACTCCAATAATGACTCAAATGTAATATTATTTATCAAGAAGACATAAGGTCATAAAAGTTTCAAGGATGGGGGTGAATAACATATAATAGCATGCAAGCACACATTGAGAGTTTATGTAAATGCACTATGACATGCATGCGAGTAATGTGATGTCAATTTGATACCAACTGAATAGATAATATGATACCAATTGAATGGATGCCAACTGAATGAACTAAGTGCGACTAATGCATGAGTTCCAATGTAACATAACATATGAGCATATAGGAATGCGATGTAATGTGCAAAGTGATTCAGACTTTTGATTTTCATTTGCATGATCTAAAAGCACCTTATGCATGCATGCATGTATGCAAAATGAGAATGACAAACAGGATGCAAAAGCAAGATGAGAGCTTTGATTCCAATTCAATGTGACAACTTCCACATGAGACTATTCACATTCAATTAATGGATCAAATAAGCATCTTTTTCTGACATGATCTTTATGAATGAGGCTGCATACATGATCACAATTAAACAATGCAACCCAATTTTTAGAATTGTTCAAAATCAGATTTTCAGAAATCTTTCACAAGTTTTGAAATTAGAAATCATTCACAAGTCAAATGTTTGAATCATGAGCAAAAACATATTTTCAATTGAAATAACTCAGTTCAAAGATTCATTTATAGATCAACCATTTGACTTCTTTGAGTTCTAGTATGAGGCGGAGAACGTTGATCCAAAGACCAACTCACGCATAGTGAGAGTTTCCAGGTGGATGTGACCCACCTTTTCACTACTCAGTATTTGATATATCAGATACTCAATTGAGCTCAGATGTCATCATGCAATTCAAATTGAGAGATATTCAATAGCCAATCACCTCATACACATTTCTCAAGATTTTTAATTTAGTTCAAGCAATTTGACAAAATCATCACATCATACTAGGGCAACAACATGTTAGGTTTTCAGAATATTTACCTGAGTTCAGCAGACCTGTTGAGAGGTGCATTCCATAATCTCCCACATGCAAATGTCAAGATTCATCAATAATGTTTATGCATGAAAATGGATATGCATTCTAATAACAAAACCAATTTTTTTTTAATCTTCATTCATGAAAATATGGTTAAAACAACTATGAGTTTTTCAAATAGAGCTCAGAAGTTAATTTCCCAATACTTGTGCCTTGAGCATCCGTCATCTTCCAAGTCTTCCACCTATTGAACCCATTCTCAATCAAGAAGATACGAGCCTTTCATACCATGCCTTGGATACTCGCTTCAGTTCGTACAGAGCTTCCTGCAGCTGGTGCACATGTTGTGGATGTTTTGGGTCTTCAAGCCTTGCAAGTTGTTATCCCGTTCAGCAATTAGCACATGCTACTCATCAAAATCACTTCCTGTTATTTGGTGGCAGTTAAGGAAATTCTCATCATTTTTCATCCTTGCAAGTTATTTCTTCAGTTGATTCATCCTTCTTGATCATAGCTAACCCAATCTCACTTGTATTCCTGAAAGTATGATCTGCATCCAAAGATGAAATGATTTGGTTTGTCAATTTCGATTCAAGTCAAGACTTTTATTTAGCACCTAAAGTCTACTTAAACACTTCTAGACTTAAATGCATGATAAATTATTTTAACAACCAACATCCCCTAGACAGCTCTAGATGCAATACATGACTCATGTGTGAACCTGAACATTAAGCCCATATGACGAATGTGGTTGCTCCCCCTTAGTGTGTGCATGAATGCAAGATGTTCAGTAACAATCCATTGCCATATGCAGCCTTTTGAGTAAATGACTCATAGTACCAGGCGGAGAACTTAGATCCAAAGATCACCTCACGCGTAGTGATAGTTTTCAGACAGGCTTAACCTACCCTTCCACATGTCACCATTTGATATACTATGTAATCATGGATGACGAAGGCAGGAGGAATGCAATGCATTATGACATGAATACATAATGTTTAATATTTGCAAGACATCACATGAAGGTATATGCATACTCAGTGTATGTAGTGAAATCATGCTGATGAATCTTCAAGCTCTTCTTTACACGAAGATGCTATATGACAAGTGATATATGCCCAAATATGCAAACAACCATGAATGAAATGCATGTATGGACATGTGCAAGACTGCATGACTATATGACTCAAAATGAATCAAAACCTTACACAGTCACTAGAGAGAGTAGGAGAGATATCACCTGAGTGTTCGGATTTCATTTTATTTTTCTTTTAACCTTGCTTATGCCACTTGACCCATGTGCCTTACCTCCTTGATTGAAAATATGTTTCATGCTTCATATTTTCAAGGCACACCTACAAAATAGATTTCTCATTTGCCATTCTTAGGTACCCAAATCATTTTGGGTTCTGTGGGTTAGCAACAACATTTGTACATGGTTTCCACTTTTTGACAATATTCAAATTATCATTTTTCATCAAAAGACAACCATGCATCAACTCACAATCATGCTTAGTATGTCCAGATTTACCACAATAGAAACAACGCACAGAAGCCATTTTCCCATGTGGTCTTTTAACATGAACATAAGAATTCTCAAATCTATTTCTCCCAATTGAAAACTTTTTTACATTTTTGAAATCATTCATTTTCTCGCATGCTCTCAAATCATCATTTTTCATAATGAAACAATCATGCATGGCATGTCCAGATTTATCACAATAAAAATATGAGAGTTTCTTTTTAGGTGGTTGCGTGTGTGTGGCAGAAGTATATTTAACATGCATGGGTGTGTTAGCCACATTTTTGGATTTTTGATGCATGTTGATTTTCTGATTTTTATTTTCTTTTTGAATCCTTTGGACATTCACACTATTTTTCTGATTTAATTGGGTTCTTGATACAGTGGGTTGCTGGGAGTGAGATGTGGAGGTGCTGGGTGCATAATTGTCATGAACAAATGAAGTATATGCTTTACTTCCAAATTTATTTTTGTTCATAGGATTAAATCCCAGCCCTTCTCTTTGAAAGTTTACTTTCATTCCTAGTAATTTGTCCAGGTTGTTTTGACCATCCACAAATCTAGATAATGAAGCATTCAAGTCAAGGATTTCAGATTCAAGAGATGCAACGTGCAATTTATAGGAAACCATCTTATTTTCACACGAATTGACTTCTTCATGTAAAGTAGCATTGATGGTTTTATGACTTTCAATTTCTTGCAACAAAGCATGCACTTTTTCAGATTCATCAATATTCACAGATTTTCCTTTTTCAAAAATAAGCAATCTTTCAGAAATGGTTCTATTCAATTCCTTCAGTTTCTCATTTTCTTTTTCAAGTTTCTTATCATGAACAAATTCAGTCTGACCATTGTCTATTGAACTTATTCTCTCTCTAAGCTCTTTATTTTCATTTCTCAAGGAAGAGATTTGATCTTTATGGAATTCAAGATCGAACACAGAAGACTCAATCAATTCCTCTAGATGCAAGCAATTTTTACAAGAGGAATTACATTTATTTTGTTCAGCATCCTTTTTAAATTTTTTATTTTCTGATTTTAACTTCTTGTATCTTTCAGCAAGCTCATCATATGCATTCAACAGATCTTCATAGCTAAATTCATCTTCATTATCAGAATCAAAATTTACCTTTAAGCTTGATCCATTTGGCTGATCACTTTCTTGATCACTCATGCCCGCTACAAGACATTGGTCTCCATGCTCTTCCTGAATTTTGGTTAATCCATCCAAGATGTCCTTCGCAGATCTGCAATGGGAGACAAAGGGAAAATAATTAGAATCAACTATAGCAGTTAGCAACTTTAACATCAAATAATTTTGATCATGTTTAAGCTTTTGATTTTCAGTCCAGACATTTTTATCCTTAGGCAAATCATAAGGACCATATGAAACAAGCTTCCATAGCTTAGGGTCATATGAGTTGACAAGACTGCACATTCTACCTAACCACAAATCGAAATTGCAACCATCAAACACCGGTGGAGAACTCAAGGTGTACATGTTGGTAGTCATTGATCTGGATCTCTCTAGATCGTTAGATCTATGAAATATCGAGTCTTGGCTCTGATACCAATTGAAGTCCCACGATCAATGACACCCAAGAGGGGGGTGAATTGGGTGTTTACAAATTTTAAGGAAACTTTTGGCCTTTTTAAAATATGTGATAGAATGCTAGTTAAGAGATTCAAAACTATTTGAACACAAATTGGATTTATCAAACTTTGTATGATGAGATATAGAATATGCAAGATATACGTAGATAAATCCGTAACAACAAGTAACACATACACTCACTTAGAATGGAGGTAGAAGAAAAGGACCAAACCACACAAATCAAACCATAGTGCACAGTGGTTTTTAAGGTGGTTCGGATGCAACGACGGTAATCCTACATCCACCCCTCACCAAGCCCGGTGAGGCTTCACTCGGGGATAAATCCCCAAACGGAGACGACGCTCCAACCACACACTCAGGACGACACCTGCCCACACACAAGGGAATGCGCCCCAACACACACACACACATACACGGAGACGAGGTCTCCAACACGATCCAACAAGCGGATCACCAACACAAACACCCGCTGCCACAAGTGCAGCAATCCACACACACGAGATAGAACGGATCTAAAAGACCCACACACACACAAATGCAGATATAGGAAGATCCACACATACACATGAATCAAATACGACACACACACATACGACCACGGATCCAACAACGATCCACATACACACAATAGTTCTTGCAGTTTATGATGAACACAATTACAACATCCAAAACATAAAGACGATGAGGCTTAGTTTAGAAAACTCTTGATTTGGGTTCCCTTTGAATGTATGCTGCAGGGTTGAGAATGGATGAAGAATACTTGCTGCACGGAGTACTATTCATGGCTACATTACCCTTCTTCTTCACTTGGACAATCTTCCTTTGATCTCTTCTTGAAAACCTTGCTTGCTTCTTGATAGCCTCCCCCTTGATCTCTCTTTGTTGGTTGCTTGCTTCTTCACTTCATAGATGCTTGTTGGCTTTAGAAATACCTTGAATGTGTTGGAGATAGATGAAGAACTTGCTGCACGAGGTACTGTTCACGGAGCTACAATACCCTCTTCTTCCTCCTTAGACAGCCTCCCCTTTGGATCTCTTCGATAATTAGGGTTATGACTCTAATAAGATGTTTTATAACCCTTGGAAGGTCTATGGACAAGCCCTAGACCAGATCCACAAATTCTGGAGGGTTTGGTGGCTTTGGGATTAAACAATAGTAAGAGGAGATGCTTCTTTTGAGATGGAGAAAAGTCAATATTTTTGGCTTATCGGGGCTGGCGGTCGACCTGCAGAGGCTGGCGGTCGACCGCTACTGAGAGAACTACTGGCCGTTGGTTTCTGGGAATTTCGGTCGACCGCTACTGGGCTGGCGGTCGACCGCCACTGTGAATCCCTGTAGGCGGTGAGCTGCTGGTAGGGGCGGCCGACCGCCCCTGAGCTGGCGGTCGACCGCCAGCTGGGCAGACCCTGGGTTTTTCCGGGTCGGTCCGTTAACCTCTTCAGCTCCGTCGCTTAAGTCCTTTAGCAGTCCGTTCATGTCTGTGGCATCACCCTTGACAGTTTAGAAGCTATCAACTGAGTCTTTGACCTTGTGAATTTTTACTGAGTGTTTTGACCTGCAAAAGCATACATAATTGATTAGAACTATAGCTCAACCATCCATATGATAAATGCATGAAGTTCATGCAAACCATTTGAGCATTAATCAAAATTTTGTAGGTCGATCCCCGCGACCTGACCGCACAGGTCGATCCGCAGGCGAGGGCACACGATGGCCAGAAGGGTTTCATGTTTTAATGTGCATGAATGAGGTGTATGAAGGAGAGGTATATGAGATACACATGGTGAGATCGATGCTAAGACAAGGTAAGAGTCTCACCAATGGTTCTTGACAATAAATGACACATACCACATGTTTTGGATTGTAGAGGAGCAGGGTGCTTATCCACACGTTTGGTTCACCAGGTGACTGCCATGTGTTTGATCCTGCAAGTAAGATAGTCAAGGTTAATACCATGCTTGTTCCCGTTGAAGAGGTTATGAAACCTCTTGCCTCTTGTAAAACCAACATATGCAAACCAAGGATCAAGACCATGTAACCGTTCCCATTTGCCATCTCAACCATACATAGATAACAAGAGCATGAGCAATCAACCACAAGTTTAGTTATCATCACTTAATCACACATTAAGTTAGTTATCATCAAAACCATAACTTAACAATCACAACAATCATTAAAACCATAACTCAACAAATCCTAAACTCTGGAAATTGATATATTATGGCCCTAACAAATTGCCTCTGGATGAGACCACGTCGTCTGAAGAGGATAAGTTGAAAAACCATGAAAATGTTACAATTCTTAGTTTATTAAAGGCTGCTGTGAATACTAACACATTTCATTTGTTTCTTCATGCATAACGGCGAAGGAGATCATGGATGGATTGATGAAAGCTCAAAAGGAAAATATAGACAGTCAGTGCTTCATGGTTGACAAACTGGACACATCAAGCAACGATACCTTTGAGGCAAATTCTGACTATGAGGAAATTTCTTTTGAGGAACTGTCAAATGCCTATGAAGAGCTGTTAGAAAAATTTAAGAGGATCAGGGCTGAAAATAGAAAACTTAAAAAGAAGTTTGAAAGTACAGTCCATGAAAGTGTTTCGTGTCATAAATGTTTTGAATTTGAAAAATTGCATGATTCTATTTTGCTTGATGTCAATATGCACAAGGAACACATTAGTAGCTTGAAAAATGGAAATAACCTGTTACTGGATAAAATTTCAGAACTTCAAAAATCAGAAAGAGGCTTGAAAGAAAAACTGAGTGCAATAAACAATGATCAAATTTTAACTGATGAGTTCATTCAAAATGAAAAGCTTGCAAAAGAAAATGAGAAGTTAAAAGAGTTAAACACAGTCATGTCAGAAAGACTATTAACTCTTAAAAAAGGAAAAGCTGTGGCTGTCAATGTTGAATCTGAAAAATTGCTTGTGTTGGAACAAGAGATTGAGAGATATAAAAATGCAAATAGAGTGTTGAATGAGAGTGTTGTATGCAACGAACAAGAAATTGCAAGTTATGAGCTGCACATTGCTTCACTTGAATCTAAAATTGAAGATTTGAATACTTCATTGTCTCAATTCGTGAAAGGAAAAGACAATCTTGATAAAATCTTGGGGACCAAGGTAAATTTCCAACGGGAAGGTCTAGGATATGAACCTAGTAAAAAGAAAGCCTTTGGTCTGAAAACTCAAACGTCATTTGTGCATGCTTCCTGTTCTTCTAATGCGTCTTTTGTTGAGAAATCCAAGATTAAAACTCTGGCCCAACCTAGGACCAAGAAATCTACTCCCTCACCAAATTGTCAAAATGGTCCTAAGAGTCAGAATAGAAAATTTGACTCTCACCAAAGTCACATGAAGCATGCTCATATCCAAAAAACTTCAAAGTTTAGTTGTTATTATTGTGGTCAGCCTGGGCATGTTATGAGCAACTGTCCAGTTTTGAAACTTGATGATTTGAAAGCATGTGAAAATGATTATGCTTCCAAAAGGAGGAGTAGTTCTTGTTTCACTTGTGGAAAACCTGGACACCATGTGTCACAATGTTGACAAGTAAATAAAAGAAAGAATTTTCATGTCAAAAATAATCATAGTTTTGCCAACCCACAAATATTCCATGCTAATCATGCTAAGAAGAATGTTAGGTCTTCTGTTAGTTGTCACGATTGTGGAAATTTTGGTCATACCATGTATGATTGTAGCTTAATGGAAATTGATGACTTGCATTCCCAGAAAATGTGGACTACACCTCCCAAAGGTGCTGCTAAACTCCAGGGACCCAAGAAGACTTGGGTACCCAAAACTGTCAAATGAGAACCTTGGTGCAGGTGTGCCTTGAGTCCAATAAAGAAGTTGAGAAAAATAAAGGAATCTCAAGGCAAAGGTATGAAAATAAAAATCAAAAATTAGTCTTTACTGTACTGCCAGTAACTTCAATGGACTGTTGGCCTACTTTCAAAGAAATTGTTGCATTATTGCTTGGACATGAAAAATGGGTCTGCTAAAATACTGACCTTCATGAGGTTAGTGTATATGGTGCTTGAAAGCACATGACTGCTGCTGATAAACTCAGGTAACCCATTTTCATTGAATTGCATTAAATCAATAAGGTAGGCATTTAATCAAATACTTGTCCAACCGAATTGAGATGGTTTCTATGGACCTACATTTCATCGAACATCTTGAGGTTAATTTGTGGTTGACTGAACTTATCTCCTTCCACTTGTTTTAAGAGCTTAAACTTGTTATTTTGAAGTCAATACACCATCTGCTGAAAATTCTAAATGTCAGAAGACAGATATTTCTGAACACTGCTGATTTTTAACAGACCTCCGTAGATCTTGAGTCCAACCATTCTATGGCTTATCCATTGGACTCAGATGAGTTCATTTGGCCATGAATTTATATGAACTGCATTTTGGGCAAATGTACTTAACTAGTCTTCATGAATTTGAAAATGTTCTTTTCTGAAATGCATCAATTGAGCTGATTTCAGGAAGTCTGCTGACTTCAACTTTCTGTTGAACTAAAAATGAAATCTCTGCAAAAACTTGTGGCACTAGGTAGTTTTATTCTTATGTCAGGTAATGCTCTGAAAACTTAAACTCATTTTGTTATCTTCTACAGTGCTTGCTCAATTTTGATGTGCTTGTTCAATTGAAAGTGCATGAACTTTTAAGATTAACTAAGATTCTGGTATCTAAAATAGTGTGATGTGGAAGGGTGGATTATGTCCACCCAAAAAGTCTCACTATGTGTGAGTTGGGTCTTCGAACCTTCATCTCCACCTTGTACCAAGTCTTGGAAAACTCAAATGACTAGTCTGAAATGAATATCTTTGAGCTATATCAATTGAAAAATTGTTTCTGAATAGTCTCTGAAAATTGTGTGGGCTGCATGCACGATTCTGAACACGTCTGATCCCTTGTTCATAAATGTCTTGACATGAAGAATACTTGTTTAAATGTCCTTCTGATGCTCTTAGTAAGGGGGAGTTCCTATCTGAATGACCTGCATTTATGGTTGGAATTTAAACTCTTAAGGAAGAACATGAAATGCTTAAGCTAAATTCTCTGAAATTTCAGTCTACAGGTTTTCTGATTAGTCTGTTTTGACTCTTGATAATCAGGTCACTAGATATGTGAATCAAACTCTTACATCCTGCACTACACTCTCATGTAGGTCATAGGATGCATACATTTCTTTCAAAAGCCTTACGGTGCTATTTTGAAGATCATACATCAATTGTATTTAGATCACTCAAAGTAAATCTGAAACCATGCATTCTTCCATGCATTTAGGACATTCAAATAAAACCTGAAATTTTGCATCCATATTGCATATTGCATTGCATATTGCATATTTTCCCTACTGTGTGCTTGCATGTTTATGTATATGGTAAATAACCCCCATCCTTGAATCTTCTATGACCTTACGCTTTCTTGATAAATAATGTTGTATTTGAGTCATCACTAGTGTGTATCATGTCACACACTCAGGGAGAGTAAATATTTTGATAAGTGCATCTATGTAGGGGGAGTTGCACTGTCATGTGTTCATGGAAATTTTCAGTATACATGCTGAATCAAATTCACACACTTGATGCATAAAATGTGAAAATGGTGTTAAAATAAGGATATATGAATTTCTTTTCAACACTCCTAAGAAATTAAACTTGTTGCATGAATGTTAAAGAGGCAGTTGAGGAAAAAGCTATCTGCCTCTATTGTAAGAAAGAATCTGAAAAGAAAATGAATGGCAGAGTAATGCTCAGTGTCACTGAGTAAACTGGATACACGTCACCTGAGACGTGATGTGGTTCATTTCTGAAAAATGTTGTACTGAAGTACCTCTGCTCAAAATGAAGTGAAATTGTTAATACTCTGAGTAACCGGGGAGTTTGGCATGTGCTCCATGTGTCTCCTCGCGTAAAAAAGAGTAGATCGAACTTGATCACTATTAGAAAAATTCAGATTGTCATTATTAAAATTTGTGAGTTGAAAAATTCTGGAAAGAAAATTCATTGAGATAGAGCGAAGCCTCCAATACGCTGTTCTCTAGATTGAAGTGCAGTCTGTGTAATTACCCATGTGTTGAACTGAAAATCTGAATATCCATATGGCTAAAGCCTATTTTCATGTTATTCACTTATACACTTGGTAATTTGATTTAATCTGTATTCAGAAAATTGAATGACTGCATTGGCTTTTACATTTCTCTTCTATATGATTGCACAATCTCTTAAGTGCTACACATGAGCATTCTGGTTGTCATGACTCTCATGCACCTTTCTTATACCTATTCTTTTCTTAAATAAGTAAGGGGGAGTTGTGTTGCATGAATATATATATGTACTTGTTTGGTTGCATTGTGTGCATTTCATGTGTCATCACTAGTATGCATCTAGCTTCATGCATTTCAAAATAAAACTAAAAATCTAAAAATCAAAGAAAATCATTTGATGTGTCATGTGTTAAGTTTTCTAGCAAACATCTTGCCTTTGCTTTGCTATTGCACCATCTGAAATTCTGAAGTAGGCTTTTAATTGATTCATGAATTTGCTTTGTTCATCTTGATGAAATTTGAACTTCATTATTGGGTTCTAGTTCTACATGCTTGCTTGATGTTCATGCTTGCTTGCTTGCATAAATAATTTTGATCATTTCATACTTCATTTTATACATATCTTTAGGTCATATTGTCCATACCAGGTTTAATAACTCTATTGTCAATCGATTTTTGTTAATGACATATAAGGGGAGAATAATGTGCGTTTCAGCCATACATTTGCACATAGTTCAGTTTCAATTATACATTCTGCACATAGTTTGGTCATGCATTTTGCATACAGTTCAGAACTTGCGCATTTGCTCATATTTGCATAATCTTGGCATTTGGATGGCATACATGTGTTTCATCTTCACTTTGAACTAATTGGCATTTGGAAGTCCACCCCCATTTTTCTGATAATGCCAAAGGAGGAGCAAGCTTTTCAAAATAGAAGAATGAAGTAGTTCATTTGGTTAAGCTGCATACTACTCAAACCGTTCATACTGCATACCACATTATGTTTTTCCTGCATAGTGTTCATGGTTCACACAGCTTCTTTTCATGGTAAGTTAATTGCTGGGTTCTTGGGCCATTGATTGTTTAATTCCATTTTGATTATATGAAGTTTCACATATGTTCCCCCAGACCCTCAGTTTTTTATAATGCCAACGGGGGATAAAGTTTTGGGGTGGCCACAATATTTTGTCATCATCAAAAATGGGGAGATTTTTGGGTTCGTTGTGCTCCCTCTTTATTTTTTGTAATGGTTTTGATGATAACAAAATATTGTGTACATTGTGTGTGTATAGAAGTAACAACTGTTGTGTGCTTGTTTGTGTTCTTAGTGTTAATGTGGTTCATATCTTTAGTTTTGGTAATACAAATCAAGGTGAGTGGTTGTTTGAATCACCAATTTGATTAACTTGTGAATGAGCAAGATTTTATGTTTTGAACTCTCATTTCAATTCTTGAGATCATGAGTGCAAAGATGTTATTACTTTAAGTCGACTTGAGAGAAGCCCAAGTCGACCTATGATGGATCCCTTCATTTTCTGCTTCGGGGAGGTTGAAGCAAGTCGACTTGCCCCATTGGGAAGTCGACTTGGTCGGTTTTCGATTGAGCTTTCAAATGTTCTTCTGCAGTGGTTTTACCAAGGTTCATACATGCATATTCTTCATGGAGTTTTTAAGTTGTAATGTGTTTAACATATTCAAATGTGGTTTGATGATGACATTTTTAACTGCTTGGATGATTTTGTTAATATGGCTATCAATGGTTTCACAAAACCTTGGAAGAGTGCATTGAAGAATTTACATGAGTGTCATGCTTATTTTACATGGGTCCTTTGAGGTGGTAACTTGCTTAACATGCTTCCCACATTTCTTGATGAAACTAGCTTGAAAGTTGTGTTTAAAACCCATCTATCCTTAATGAACTTCACTCTTGGATTCATAAAGTCTTGAATAGTTTTCAAGTATGTTTTTCATGAGCTTTCAATGCTTTGAAAAGTGTTTCATGCATTTTCTACATGAGGCTTTTGGGCTTGCCTTATGATTAAACTCTTCATACAAACCTTGGTAGAATTTGGTTAAAAGATGCTCATACTTTGTTTATGCACATGACTAGTTGGTTGATGGGAATCAACACCAGGCACTAACATTTTATTTTTACATTTGTATCCTTTTATTTACATTTATATCCTTGGCTAATTGAGTTTGTAATTGTAAGGCATTATAAGCCAAAGAGTTAGTCATTAGAAATCTTTGAGTTTCTTTGTAAAAAGGTCTTTGGGTTTCTATGTAAAATGTCAGTAGGTCCAGCAGGGCCCCCACTCTCTTTCCCATTGGTCCACCTAGCATCTAGGGCCCATGTGGGGCTAGTTCAAAGTCCATGATTGGACTTGGACCAAGGGGGGACAAGGTGGAAGAAAATTCAAACTTGGACCAAGCAAAGTCCAAGATGCCCCCCCTTTAATATAGTTTATTCATGTTGTATTTTATTTAATTTGATCATTTGACCACATGGGGGATTAATTATCCCATCCCTTATTTACCCCTCCCTAACCCTAGATCTGAGAGTAGTTTATGTCTTTTTTCCATTTCTATATAACCCATGTATTTTGTGAATTCCTTAGCAATTAATGAAGAAAAATCCCATTTGTTGCTCAATTTGCCCAAGGGCACCCTCTCTCCCCCTTGGAGCTGTGATAGCTCCAAATTTTCAGAGGTGTGAAGTCTCCCCACCACCCCCTCTCTGAGTGAGAAGCTCAGCACTGTCGCCGCCGTCGTCGCCGCCATCGAGCTGCCATCGCACCACCACCGCCGCCTCGTCGGAGTTCTGTCCACCCCGTGACAGAATCTTGAAGCCGAAATTTTATCTCCCAGTCAGGAGATCTGTTCGAGCTCCAATTTTGAGGGTTTGTTCCTCTTTTCATCCCCCATCCCCAGTTCAATGTTTGTGTCATTTTGTCTTCACTTATTATTTTTCACGTAATTAAGTTTTCCCCCCAGCAATCTGCCAGTTTGCAGATCTGCAGGATAGAGTCCTCATCTAGTATTTTTTCCGCCCCCATGTTTATCTCCAAAAATTTCCAAAAAAATCATACGTGTTCCTCACGTCCCCCTCTCCCACCCATAATTTTCTAAGACTCTAGATCTACCATCACCTTGTCGGTCAAAATTCATTTTCAGGCAGAACTTGTTCTGTCCTGACTATCTATAATTTGAGTCAGTAAAAAAACCTTTGGAACAGTTATTTTCATTTGTAATCCGTCTACTGGATAGATCTGAAATAATTATATGTTGTATCCCTTTGAGTCCTCTATCCATCGGTATCAATTTTGACTCGATCTGACACCGGATCTGGGTGAGGAAATTCTTTTCGTGGAGGCGCGCAATCCTACTCCGAGCAAGGCTAGTAAAAAGGTGTTGGGAAATAATTCCCAATAATATATCAAAGGTCTGAATCAGCAATTGCCACTTCTGGGAGTCGACCAGGGACGTCCCGCCATCATACCAGCCAAGCGCTGCCTTCAGAAGATCCCAGGAGGATGACGTCCCTTTGGAGGCCCTCGTACGCTGTCCTACCGGCCTGCAAATCGCAGATCGGGACTTGCTATCTTGAACCGCCTGAAACACCTCCAACGTGCTGCCCGTTGTTGACACCCGTTTTATGACCAATAAGTCGGGTCATCTCCTTGTTCATTCTACATGATGCTCCGAGTAATTCACTCTTCATTGAGTCGCCTTGATTGATTTGGAGCCTATTTCTTGGGTCTTTTCCTTGATTGGATGTGGCTTTTTGTGGCATTTCATATGACTAATGCTTAGCAAAACCTTCATTTCTTCTTTTGAACTCCATTGATAATAACGGTCTGCTCCAGGAGCGTTGTTTCTTTATAACGGGTGGATCCTGGGCCGTTACTCTTTGAAGAGTCCTAAGGCTTAAGGTCTCGTTTCAATCTTTATCTTTTGGCTTACACGTTGATAATAACGGTCTGTCGTGCAGCCGTTGTTTCACTGTGACGCCCCATGCCTTGGCCGTTGCTTTCTTCACAGAGTCCTATTGCTTTGACCTTCTCCCTGTTGATCTTATCTTTTAGGGATAAGATTGAAAGTAACGGACGATCCTTGGTGCGTTATTTCCAAGTGGCAGTCTGTCGAGCAGCCGTTACTTCCTTCAGAGAGTCCTGGCAGTTCAGGCCTTTTCTCTGCTACTCCGTGGTCGAGATAAGAATTTGGATTGACGATATCTCTTCCAAATCTGATCCTCAGAACATTCTGTTTGATTCTTTGGACTCTTGGTGATATTATCTTCAAGGATTTACTAAGAGTTATCCCTTTCTCTTGCCGGATTATCCTCTGCTTGACCTGAGGGTTTGAGGGTCTATAAATAGAACCCTTAACTTCATGGCCAAGGAGGAAGATCTGGAGTTTGCGTCGAAGTGCTGCCGCATTCTAGAGCCACGTTTGATCAAGGAGAACTGCTTCTCACGTTCGTTTGCTGCCTGGTGAAGGGAGTATTTGTTCCTTTGGTTCTAAAGCTCATAATTGCATATCGAGTTTCCATTCAATCTCCCTTTCATCATAAGCATTATTTCTCTCCTTTCTCCACGTTTTTCACTGGTTTTCATCATCTAAACATCCTCCTAATCTTTTAAAATGCCCAGAGGGGTTAAAAAACCAAAACTCCACGGTATTTCCATTTCCTTTTGATGATATTTTGTTTATTGAAGAATTGATGCTATATTGTCTAAAGGGCTAATTTGGGTTGTTTTGTTCTTGTTTTCCACTTCTTTGGCAGGTTTACAGGTTCACCAGTACGAGGCCCAAGTCTTCTAGCCGGCTGGAAGAGTTGGAGTTAAAAGGATCCACACTTTGCTACTGCAGGTATTACGACGGCCTTGTTCAGGCGCGTCAGAGTCTTCCAACAGTCTATCGAGCGACCGTCACTTTCAAGTGACGCACGGGGTTCTGGCCGTTACTTCTAGCTGACCTGCAGGTTCTCTTTGGTTTTCTCTCCCGTGGGCGGGTGCTTCATCCACCTATTTCCAAGGTATTTTCAAGTCTTTGGCTTGTTTTACTTTGGTGGCGATCATTACTTTCCTTGGTATTGGGCATTAGCTTTCTCCTTCATTGCATATCTTTTATTTCCTTGCTTGTTCCACCCCTTGTGGTGTGTTTTCATTTACTCTTTGCTCCACGCCCCGGCGTGTGTTTTCCTTTTCCTTAGCTTAGTTTGATTGAGATAGCATGCCCATGCTAGAGCTAGCTTTGATTGCCTAGGTTCATGATCACATGTGCATAGGTTAAGAGCAGATCTTTGATTACTTGCTTGTCATCTCGTCCTCCACACAAGACCCCCTAAGAAAAAGAAGATAGATAAGCAAAATAAAATCAACAGATAATTTTTTGGCGATCACGGTGGGACAGCTTGTGCCAATCGTGCTTTTGATTCCTGTTAAACGTGCCATCATCTCTTGTGTTGTCCCTTCCCGTTTTCCCCTTATTTCCTGTTAATCCTGATTCTCTGAGTGCTCTGACGGCCCTGTGTCCCTGGGTTACAGTCCTCTGACGCAGGTGCATTAGACCGCCATATCTGTTCTACTGAGAGCTTTCACAATTTTTCCTGTTACTTCTGGTTGATTTTGGTTTTCTGGCTCATTTGACGGTCCTAGCTCCCTGCGTTATATTATTTCTGGCGGTCTGGCATTCGACCGTTATTTTCTTCTGACGCAGGGTTCCTAGACCGTTATACTCCAGATAGGTACGCCCCCAGGTGCATTTATTTTCGCAGTTTCTGCTGTGACTTTTTTTGCTTGGGTGACACTTGACTTCCTCCTTGCTTTGTTTCATATCTCCATATCATTGTGTGCATCATTGATTGCTAGATTTTAGGCTAGACTTTGCATGCACTCTGGTGCACATAGGACCATTCATCTTTTCATATCCTAGATTGCATTTTCCTACCTTGGTGTGCGGACCTCTCGTCTCCATATTCCTTGGGGCCGACTAAGAAATCACACCAGGGACCTCCATAAGTCCCCACGAGCCGTGGATTCCCACACGGACGCCGGGCTGGTTTTACCTTTCCCACCCCGTGTCTAGGGTTGCATAAGTGAGGAGTGATTACACTTAGAGTCAAACCATGTCCCATACCCATCTCCTGTTAGGAACCCATTGTTGAGAGCATATTTCAATCAATTCACTAAAGTTCTAAAGGAGAAATCACAAGAATTGTGTTGCATCATCTTAAAACAACTTGGTTGACTTTGAGTGTCTTCACCTTTTATCACTTACATCTTTTTCTAAAAACATTCGAGTTTGGTTACTTATTGTGTGATTGTTTGTGTTGTTTGTTTGCATTTTGTCAAGGTTGTCCGTTGCATGTGGAGTTGTTTTCGTCCGTCCGACTCATCTCCTCAAGTCAATTCCTTCTTCAAGTCCTATTCCAATCCTCTTTTCGAGTCCACCATGGCATCCTTTAATCCTCCCCGTTCCCAAGAGGACTCCCTTCCTCAAGGGCTTCTTGAAAACCCTCCCAGGGTTACCTCCTTTTCTTCTGGAGAGGGGACTGCCCCTCTTCTATCCTCCACTTCCAGGGAAGGTGGTCAAGCCACCCCTTCTTTCTCCACTCCTTCCGCGGGCTCCGTCCTTCAGATGATGGCCCAACTGGATCCGGCCCAACTCCAAGCTCTTTATCAGGCCATGCAAGGGTCCAACGCATCTCCTTCTACCATCATCCAAAATCAATCCAATCCTTCCATTGTTGGGCTTCCCATTCCGCCCACTCCAATCGATCTCACCCCGGTCCAACCACGGACCATCACTTTCGCGGGCATGGAAACGGGCCAGTCTTCCAATTCGGCCCAACAATCCTTCGATACGGGAAAGTCGCCCATCCCCTCTTTTGTTCAAATGGATCATCACGTATCTACTCCGGTAGCTCCGCAAGTTCTCATGGGCCCTTCAGATTTCTTGCACCCGCAGCAAGGGGTGGCTCGAGCCCATTCTAATCTAGGCCAATCTCAGGCCCAATATCCTTCTTATGGGCCCCCCATCTCTATTGTTTATCCCTCCACTCCTGCTTATGGGCTTCCACCTTCTGCTGCAACCGTTCCATCTGCTCCTCAAATTCAATCAGCGTCTTTTACCACCCCTGCTCCCTCCCGAGAGCAGGACTTGCTTGATAAATGGGCCACCATGTAGCAACAACTCGATTTCCTCCAGAAGCGGGTTGGCCCACAATCTTTGGCAGATGTTCCTGTCCCGAGCTTCCAGAATATTCGGTTCCCTCCACAATCAGAACTCCCTAACTACCGCAAGTACGATGGGAATGGCAATCCCTTCATTCATGTGAGGGATTTTCTATACGAATCGACGCAGTTCCAATATGATGATCACCTTATGGCGTACTTATTCCGCCGATCTTTGGATGGTGTTGCTCTGGAGTGGTTCTACTCTTTGCCGCTAGAAGCTAAAAGTTTCAAGGTAGTAAAGGACAAATTTATCCAGCGGTTCCAAGACAGGGTCGGCTCGGAATACTCATTTACAGATCTAGTAGCCGAGAAGATGAAGCCAGATGAGGAGTTTGCCACTTATGCAGACAGGTGGAGACAGATGGCTGCTAGAGTGCCTGGCCACATTCCGGAGGAAGAGAAGGTCAAGCTGCTCATTTCAAATGCTACCCCGACCTTCAGAAACATCCTGGCAATGAATGATATAGCTAACATGCATCAACTCTACAGCCGGGCGCGCTTCATACAAACCCAGTTCAAGGATTCTCCCATACACGCCCTATTTGAAAACCAAAAGCCCAAATATCACAAGAAACCACAAGGGCCGGTTACCGAGGGGGTCCAGACAAACGAACAGGTACAAGCCGTTGCCTTTCCTTTCTAAGCCGCACCATTCCGCTTCCCCCAAAACCCCCGCACTCCACAAAATCCCGCTTCACAGAACTTTCAAGCCGCTCCACAAAACCCTCCGCCCGCCTTCACCGTTCCACAAAACGCCTTCATCGCTCCGCAGCAACAACCACCACCTCCGCAATTCCATAATGTCCCTCCACCCAACGGCTATAATAATAATCCGAACAACAAGCGCCCGGCTCCCAAGAGGGCACAATATCCTCCACTGCCAGAGACCCTCACGGATATCTTCTCGGCTCTTATGTCGGTGAATGCAATTCAACTTCCTCCGGAACGGCCTAACTGGAACCCAGCCATTGATCAGACGAAATATTATATGTTCCATAGGCAGCCAGGCCACACTATCGAAGGATGTTATCAGTTCCGGGATCTGGTATACGATCTCCATGAGGGACAGAGAATCGATTGGGCCACGATGCATCAGGCCATTGTTGAAATCAAGGAGAAAATAGGGCAACAGCCGAGGCAGCAAACACAGCAGCAACAAGCACCACAGCCGCAGCAGCCACTACCACAACAGCAACTACAACAGGCTCAGGATCTGGGGATCCATCAAAATCCGATGCCAAATCATCCGCCTGCTCTACAGCAGCCTCAGCCGCCTGCACCGGCTCAAGTGAACGTAGTTCAACCCTCGGCCCCTAGTGCCGAGTGGTCTTTTGATGACGATGGTGCCACACCGCAAGTCATGGCCCTCCACCACAACCACCGCAATCCTCTTACCCCCTCCTTCGTCCTTCCTTCACACCCAATATCCTCTCCACTAGTCCTCCCATTTACGCCCGCTCCAACAAATTTACTACCACCCACCACTCCGTCATACCCTTCGCCATTTACCTCTGCCACCCTCATCACGCCATCACCTAACCTATCACCTGTCTTGACTCCTCCACCAACACTCCCTCCATCCGTACCATCCACCATCACCGTCCCGCCTTCCATCAATCCTTCACCCATCATCCGCTCACCACCACTCACTAACCTTACACCCCACCAAATCATCTCCCCCGCACAACCTACACCGCTCATCCACCCCGCAGGGCCCATCATACTATCCACCGATGCCGCGGCCGCTACAAGTTACGCCTTAAGGAGCAGGAAGTTATTTCATCGGAATTATCCTACTAATTCCAATCCCCAGTCCTCTCAGCCAACAACCGAGCAAGAAGAAGCCGAACCTCTGCCGGGTACTCAATATGAATTGCTGCATCATCTAGATCGAGTGCCCGCTAAAATATCTGTGCTGGAGCTGATCAAAAGGTCTACCCTTCATCAGGATGCACTGAGAGATTTTCTACAGAAGGTAATGGTCAGCGAAGATATGGCAGTCGACAGCTTACCAACGGCCCTAGCAACTATTTCCAAAGGGCCAGCAATCACATTTTCAGAATCCGAGCTAGCACTTCCGGAAGCTCGGCAAATGTCGCTCTGCATTACAATCACTCTGAACAAAGTCAGCATTGAAGCAGCACTGGTTAACACAGGGGCTTCAATCAATGTGTGCCCACTCAGCACTCTACGAGCTTGCAACATATCCGAAGAGTTATTACGACCTACCCCGACCACTATAGCAGCATATGACAATTCAAGGCGAGCATGTCACGGGGTGGTCACTATCCAAGCAGAGCTCGGACCCCTTACAATGGCCGTAGAATTCTATGTACTAGACATCGACCCTATGTTCAAGGCTATCTTGGGTCGTCCATGGCTAGATACGCTCGGTGCCGTGCCCTCCACCACACATCAGTGCGTCAAATTCCCTTTCCAAGGGAGGGTCGTCAAGGTCAAAAGTCTATCTACAGTGCAATCGGTTAAGGCCATTTCAGAACAGATTCTTCCTACACTTTGGCCAAGCAGCCGACCCGTCATATCGGTGCTGGATTTAAACTTCCTTTGGGCTTATACGCCTCCTAGGCCCATCACTACTCCAGTTAACATCAAGATGAAGCCCCAGATCCGGGACCCAAAAGGCTGGAACATTATACTAAAACTGGGCTACCAACCGGGGAGAGGCCTCGGTGCACAATTACAAGGAATGACCAAGCCCGTACCCAAGGGAAGAAAGATGGGCAGGAGAGGTCTTGGCTACAAAGAGACTGCATTATCTGTGATGGGTGATTCTGGGCCACTCACCTGGGACTACCGCCAGCACTTTTTCCGAGGGCCTCTCCATCCCGGCACATTGGCTCTGCAGCCAGCTCCGTTAGGGAGAAATACAGTATGTCCGATTGCCAGTCCTCCGCCGGCACTAAAAAGGCCAGAACATGATATGCTTGATTATGGTCAAACCTTTCAGGGGATGTTTCATGAAGAAGACTGCCAAAAGAAGCAAGAGGTTCGGCTCATGCAATGGAGACCGAAGAAGCGGCCAGACGATGATCCATGGGAGGAGGGGAGCTCGCCGATTGTCTTTTCTTGGTCTCCCTCCCGCTTTCAATCTCTCCTCCAGCAATGGGAGTTCTTACCCCGTCTTCCTCCTATCATGGTAAATCCATCCTTCATTGATCCGCCCGATATTCTATTTGTTCCTTGCGCTTGCGGGCACTGCCCGCCCATTAATTTATCCACTCTATTCACTCCTCCTCCTCCCAACGCCCAACTCCACGAGATGTGGTTCTCATCTTCCGATCCCTTCTTTGACTGCATCTTCCCTGAGCTGTTCCCTATACAGCTCCCGCCTCCTCCATCTTGCTGTATAGTCTCTACTGATCTCCAAAAAAAAATGTCAAATTCAAAATGGAGATTTCAGTGGAAGATTATGCTACCCTGTCTCCATCCTCATCCCAGGGGCACGAGTCCCCTGCTCCTTCCCTTCCACTAGGTCTCCTTTCTCCTAGGTTAGGACTAGGGTCTAGCGAGTCTAGGGAAGTAGAATTAGTTAGGTCTAAAGAAGTAGGGTCTTGCTCTGGGTCATCCAACCCTTCCTCCTCTGAGCCGCGCCCGCTTGCGCGTCCTCCCAAATCTGTTCTTGATAGGTTCTTGCAAGACCTAGCTCAGCGCTGTCATGCCCTTTTAAAATGTCCGGAATTTGTTGCTACGGCAATTATGATTGAGGATGAAGAAGAAATAGAAGGGGCGTGGGGCGATGACGGACTCGGTGTCTATGAAATCCTGGGTGAAAAAGATCCGGTTAATGAGGACAGCGACGTAGATGACACTACCGATTTATATGCACAAGGACTTAAGAGATTCGACGAGCCATCGACGGTAGTGGATGAACCTACGAAGGAAATCAACTTGGGAACTGAAGAAGACCCAAGGCCCATCATTATTGCCGCTAATCTCCCTCCGCAAGTAGAAGAAGATTTAATCAAAGTTCTAGAGGAGTATAGCGATTCCTTCGCCTGGTCTTACGAGGACATGCCGGGTCTTGACCCCTCCTTAGTGGAACACCGACTCGTGCTTAAACCAGGGGCAACACCTGTCAAACAACGGTCAAGAAGATTTCACCCCCACATGGCCTTGAGGATCAAGGAAGAGGTCGACAAGCTATACAAGGCCAGATTCATCAGAGTTGTTTTATACCCTCAGTGGGTGGCAAACATAGTCCCTGTTATCAAGAAGGATGGAAAAGTGTGTATTTGCATTGATTTCAGGGATCTTAATAAAGCATGTCCTAAGGATGATTTCTCGCTGCCTCATATAGACGTCCTGGTAGACAACACTGCCGGGTATGAAGCTCTGTCATTTATGGACGGGTACTCAGGCTACAACCAAATCCGTCTCGCTCCGGAAGATCAAGAGAAAACTTCCTTCACCACGCCCTGGGGCACGTACTGTTATGTGGTTATGCCATTTGGTCTGAAGAACGCAGGTGCCACCTATCAAAGGGCAATGATGGCCATCTTCCACGACATGATGCACATCTATATGGAAGCTTACGTGGATGATATCCTGGTGAAGTCAAGAACCAAGGAAGAACACCCCTCTATCCTGGCTAAGGTGCTGCAGAGAGTCATGGAGTACAAGCTCAAGATGAATCCGAAGAAGTGTGTGTTCGGTGTCTCCTCAGGGAAATTGCTAGGTTTCATAGTGAGCAAACGGGGGATCCAGATTGATCCTAACAAAGCACAGGCCGTCATGGACATGCCTCCGCCGAAGAACATTACGGAACTTCGAGGATTGATTGGTCGATTGCAATTCATCAGAAGATTCATATCCCTGCATTCTCAAAGGTGCCGTCCATTTTATGAATTGCTTAAGGCGGGGGTCAAGTTCGAATGGAATCAAGATTGTTAGAAGGCCTATGAGGACCTTAAGGAATATCTATCCAATCCCCCGGTTATGCAACCTCCTGTCCCTAGGAAACCCCTAATCCTATACATCTCGGTTATTGAGGACTCCCTAGGGGCGGTCTTAGCACAAGTGGACGATGAAGGGAAAGAGCGGGCTGCATACTATCTCTCTCGGTTGTTTAATCTAGCTGAATCCAGATACACCGCTATAGAGAAGACTTGTGTCGCCTTAGTGTGGGTAGCTCAGAAGCTTAAACACTATTTTCTTGCCCACCCAGTTAGGTTATCTCTAGAATGGACCCGATCCGTTATCTCTTAGAAAAGCCTGTCCTTTCTAGTAGGTTATCTCGCTGGCAGAGCTTCCTCTCTCAATTCGACATCACCTTTGTTGTTCAGAAGGCAGTCAAAGGATATGCCATTGCTGAGCATCTTGCCCATCTCCCCATTCCTCACACCGATTCCATTTAGGACGATTTCCCTGATGAGCATCTTTCTATTATCTCTCATCCCCCCTTCTGGTCTCTGCACTTCGATGGTGCACTCAACTCTCAAGGCCGAGGGATCGGTGCTGTTTTGCTTACTCCGGAGGGAGTGACCATTCCCTTCGCTTATCAACTTCGGTTTCCTGTTACAAACAACATCGCTGAGTATGAGGCTCTCCTGGCCGAGTTGAAGCACGCCTACCTCCTAGGCGCGCGTTATTTAAACATCATAGGAGATTCTCAGCTCGTCCTACGGCAAGTTCTATCTACTTACCGTACTCGTGACCCTAAGCTCAAGCCTTATCAAGATCTGGTCACGCTCCTTGCCAGGCAATTCCGTAAGCTGATCTATATCCATACTCCCCGTTCTCAGAACATTCTAGCTGATGCTCTGGCATCCCTTGCTTCTTCCCTATCTTTCCCTCCCAGTCGGAGCACTGAGACTATCGTCGTTCAGAGATTGGACACACCCTCTCTTCAGGACCCTTGGTTCGTCAATCTTAGGAAATCTATAAAGGCAAGAGCTGAGAAGGAAGACCTCAAAGAAGTATCTTTAACAGAACTAGAAGAGATCCTGGACGAAGAAGAGTTGCCTTGGTATCATGAAATTGAGTTGTTTTGTAAGGAGGGATTGTTCCCAGAAGGGGCAACTGCTGAGCAACGCAAGTCAATCAGAAGAGCCGCCGTAAGGTATACTATTGTCGCAGGAGAACTGTACAGGCGCGCTACTAATGGGATGCTCATGAGATGCTTAGATGATGTTGAAGCTTGGAAAGTGACCGAAGCAGCCCATTCTAGTGAGTGTGGGGGTCATGTCAATGGCCAGGCTCTAGCGAAGAAGATCCTGAGGCAGGGCTACTATTGGCCCACTCTAGAGGAAGATTGCTCCCTCTATGTCCGGAGGTGTCTTAAGTGCCAACTCCATGCTGATAAAATTCATTCTCCAGCTTCGTCTCTCCATCCTATGACCGCTCCTTGGCCATTCTCTATGTGGGCCTTTGACGTTGTCGGCCCACTCGGTGATCCTAACTCCCAGATCAAGCAGAAATCCTTTATCCTTACTGCCACTGAGTACTTCACCAAGTGGGCTGAAGCTGAGGCGTACGCAGAGATCAAAGCTACAATGGTGTGCCGCTTTATTATGAAGAATATCATCTCACGGTTCGGAGTGCCAAGCAGCATCATCACCGACAACGGACCCCAGTTCGTCTCCCAAGAGCTTAAGGACCTCTGTAAGAAATTCAATATTGCATTGCATCATTCATCTCCATATTATCCTCAAGGCAACGGCCAAGCCGAGGCCACTAATAAAACCCTTCTTAAAATCATCAAGAAAACATGTGAAGCTCATAAGTTCTCTGATTGGCCAGAAAGATTAGTGGAAGCTCTGTGGGCTTACCGCACCTCCGTCCGTACCCCTACGGGACAAACTCCCTATTCTCTTACCTACGGGATGGAGGCGGTGATCCCATATGAGATCCTGATCCCTTCCCTTAGAGTGCAGCTTGATAAGGAACTTAATCTCGATGAACGTCGAGAGGCGTTGCTGGTTCAGTTGGAAATCTTAGATGAGAAGAGGATGAATGCGGCCGATCATGTATCCGTCTATCAAAAGAGGGTTTTGCGTTATTTTCAAAAGAAGGTAATCGAACGTAAGTTTCAAAAAGGTGATATGGTTTTGAAACGAAAATTCATTCGGTCTGCAGGTCCTAGGTCTAAATTACAACTTAATTGGGAAGGGCCATTTGTCATAAAAGAAGCTTATCCAGAAAATGCTTACCGTTTAGTAAATGCGGAAGGTGAGGAGCTCTCTCACCCGTGGAATGGGTTGTATCTTAAGCGTTTCTTTCCTTAGAGTCTAACCATGTGCTACCCCGGCGGCAAGATGTTCCTCCTGTCACTAAAGGAGTCCCGAGTGAGGCAATCACACACTACACGACATCCCTGGTCAGGTTTTCCACGTTGAGAAAGGACAACGTTTCTCCTTGGCCATACTTTGGGGGAAAGTCAAGGTCCCTATCCGTTTCTTCCTTCAGCTAAAACCAGGGGCAAGAGGTAAATAAAGAGGCGATAATCGATCCAAACACCCTCACGAGAGGAGGTCTCAAATAGGGGCAGTCCGTTATGACCTGACGCCACAAAAAAGCAAAAGACACAGCGAAGGGGCAATCTTTATGACAAAATCAAAAGCATCACCTCAAAGTCGATATAGTATGAATTATGAATTCCAAAGCTCCAGAAAGGCAAAGCAAGAAAAGCTAGGCATGACAAGAGTGGCAGTACAGTTCCCCGCGGGACGTTATGAGCCCGGTCGCATGCATGCCTAGGATGGATTAAGGTTCGATGACGGACATAAAGCCTCGGCACAACAGACCAAGTCTCTAATGGGTTGTACGGAAAGGAAATCAAGTCTTAAAAACTTCTATATCTGGCCTAAAGCTTACCCCCCGTATTCTATTTTTCTTTTAGGACCAAGATTAATACCCTGGGTATGGCCCTGGCAGAAACACCGTCATGACAATTGGACCTTGTCCAGGGGTTGTCACCTTCTCTCACACCCACCCCCGGACTCAATATCAACAAGGAAGGGCTCACGCTGCTGGGGAAGCACTGGTTTTCCAAAATCCAAAAAAATTAAATATTTTTGAAATCCAAACAAATATTATATTTTCCAAAATCCAAAATCAAACAAAAAATCACATATTTCAAAACCCAAAAAAAAACACAGCAAATATTTCCAAAACTCACAAAAATTCAGATATTTTCCAAAATCCAAAAAAAAAATACCATCATGTGCATCGCATGCATCGCATTAGTTCTCTTATGTTTTTCTCGCCTATTTAATAAGGCTCCACCCCTTGACCGAATATTGAGAAACGGTCATTATCTAACTTGCTTCAAGCCAAGGGGTTGAGTCTAAGAACAGATCTAACTTGTTTCATGTTTAAAGTGTGCACAGAACACAGGATCAAGATCAAAGTGAGAAGCTCACAATTATGCAGATTCAAAGGCTGTAACGCGTCATCACCAGACCGCTACAGTCATCTAACGGTCATATCCCTACCGTCACTCCTCTTCTTGCATAAGCTTTCTTTCTTTCAGCAGCCATCATTCTAACGGCCAAGGTTAGGACCGTTACTGACTCTAACGGCTTGAGTCTTGACCGTTACATCCCTCAGAGAACAGGGTTCTTCGTGCTTCCACTCTGACGGCCTATCGTCAGGCCGTTGTTTCTTTGTAGCGGCCCAGTGCACATCCGTTACATACTCCAGAGGCTCTGCCTGTTCACATCATCCCAGACGATCAAACCACAAAGCTCATGCTCATTCAACTAAGGCAATCTCATCGCATTCAAGCAAGCTTAATGAAACATGAATTCATAAAAATTCCAAACTCGGATTATCAAGTACAAACTATATCTCTCATGAACAAAAGGAAATCAAGGTACATTCAGTTTCTTATCCGCAAGAGGGCGGATTCTTCTCAGCTCTTTCACGTAATCACGGCGTGCTTCATCGTTCTCTTCTACTTCTTCTTGCCATGGGCGCACTTTGCTGATCTCCCACACGGTCAGCGCGTTCCGGATCGCCCTTTCATCCTCCTTGGTCCCCGCCTTCCTAGGTAGAAGGGGAGGGTAGTGTGATAGTGCAGGAGCTTCGGTTCTTGGAAGTCCGATCTGAAGATGGCACCGGTGAGGGTTGTAGATCGCCATGGTGGTGTTCCCCACTAGCTGGAGGTCCAGGCCTTGGCGCCGCGGTATTTTAAGAAGAGTGCTTCGAAGGATTCTTGGTCGCATGATGAACTTATCTATTGGCAAAGTGTTGAAGAAGAGGCGCCATTCATCCCGCGTTTTCTTATCCACCGTCTTACATTCAACCTGTGAAGAGTATCCAAATGCCCCTCCAATGAAGAAGAGAGGGTGGCTCCCAAAGATTCGGCTAGTTGAAGTTAGGTCCTCCTTGTATTGGAATTTGACTCTTACTCCCATCCAGCACTCAAGGAGTATCATAGAGCTGAACAGAAGTCCTCCTAGGCAAGCCGAGCTGAGTCCTTCATAAAGGTATGAAAGGATCACTTGAGAGATGGACATTTCCCGCCATAACCCACTAATAATGTTGAGATTTTGGGTGTCTAGAAGGTGGTCGGTCGTAGTGAAAAGGAAGACTCCGCATAGGCAAACCGCCACCGCCTTGGCTATTGCTTCGTGTCTCTCCCACTTATTTTTACAATGAGACACTATCCACTGGGCCAAGGGTATCAAATGAATATGGTGTGGGCTGATCATGGTCCTCACGTCCTTTGGATTATGGATGAAATCACTCAAGATCAAGGACGGGTCAATAGGCTCTATTGTATAGCAAACCCGGTCTTCATCCCCCGCCTTAGTCTTAGGAAAGGCTAGGTAGGTCTCTACCTCTTCTAATAGGATTGTTGCTTCGAAGGAAGGGAAGATGAAAGTATGAGTTTGTGGATGCCATAGTTCTACAAGAGCTGAAATACTTGACCAATCTAAGGATAATTTCTGGAAATTTTTGCCTAAAACCAAGAGAGGTTGAAGGTGCCAAGCTTTAAGGATGGATGTGACTTCTATAGGGAGTGCTTTTACCATGGGAGCCACCCACCTCAGATTAGAGTAGCATCTTGGACTAGGAAGAGGCTTGAAGAAAGAAGGAGAAGAAGAAGTCATAAAGAGAATTAAAGTGCAGAATTTTTTGAACTTGGATGTGTTGTTGAGGAACTTACCACCATTTGAACATTGGAGCTTAAGTGCTTTGGAATTGACGTCAACCGTTGGAGCTCTCCATGTTCTTTTCTGGCAGATTTAGGCCCGGTGTAGACCTTCTCCTCCATAGCCATCACCTCGAAGCTTCTCTTCATCTTGATTTCTGCCCTTAGGAGAGGTTCTTCAGCCCTAGAGCAGAGGTTTTTAGCAAAGCTACGATTTTTGGTTGAGTTTCCAAGTTTTAAAGGCTTGATTTTGGCTTAGGAAGGATAAGACTTGAGTTGGAAGGCTTTATCTTCAATCTAGATAGGTTCTAGTGGGAGATTAAGTGCATAAATCTCAAGTTTAGGCTCTCACGGCTCAATCCGTCTCAGAACACAACTCAGTCTCTAACGGTCTATCGTGGGGCCATCATTTGTCTCTAACGCGCCATCCTTAGGCCGTCGCATTTCCTGTGGGTTTGATTTGGTCCGACCCTGTTTTGTGAAGCTTAATGGTCTAGTCTTTGGCCGTCGTTATCTTGTAACGCGTGGACCATGATCCGTTACACTCTCGGTCATTCAGATGTTGGCTTTTGGGTTCAACATTTTCCCGACGGTCTTGGATATGGCCGTTATTTCACCCCGACGCGTCTCCCGTGGGCCGTCGCATTTCCTTCTAGTTGCCCTGACAACCCATCGTTCTGCCATGATCAACGGTCTAAGCATTGGTCGTTATTTCCCTCTGACGCACCAGAGGTGGGCCGTCGCTTTTCCTGCAGCTCAGATTACAAATTTGGCCTCTGTTGTGTATAACTCCCTTCAGCCAGTGCGTTATTTGATTATGACGGTCTAACCCTGGACCGTTACTTTCTCTGCTGCTGAATTCAGGCAATTTCTTCCTGCCCTTGTGTTAGACCTGACAGTCTTTCACACATTCTACAACTTATTCATCATCCACGCATTCTCATACATACTTCTTTTTTTCCGCATACATGCATTCATACATTCACACACATCTCTCGCACTCAAATCATCTGAATCGATCATTCATTTCTGCATTCACATTCAAACCTGCCAAACCATTCGTTCACTCATTCATTCCTGCATATTTATTCATTCACACTCATGAAACAAAACAAAAATACCAAAAACGAATTTCATTTTTCTATATATATAGTCATGTACAAAAATAAAAAAATAAATGCATCATTCGGCCGGCTCGTTTGCCGGGCCGCCCTCCTCATCTCCACCCTCCGACTTCCTTGCTGGCGGTGCTATGGAGGCACTCTCCTCCTCCTGTCCTCTCTCCACCCTCTCATTCCTCCGCTGGCCGGAGGAACTCACAAGGAAATCAGCCACCGTCCCGCTCCGAGCGACGCTCCTCTGTGCTCCGCTCTGTGAAACACTCCGCTCAGGTCCTCGGCCTATCATCCGGACAGTCCTCTCGAGGGTCCGCAGCACGATCTTCATATCGTAAGCTTGGCGCCGAGCCTCGCGTGCCTCGGTCCGATAGGGGTCTAAATCTACCGTCCCAACTCGGAGTCGCTCGATCTCGGCCTGTGACCGAGTCAGCTCCCGGAGTCGCTGTGTCTCGGTTGTTGCTGCGGCTAGTTCTCTCGCCTGCAGGTTGCATTTCACATAGATAATCATAAAGCATTTAATTGGCATAATCATAAAGCATAAGCATTTTTTTGCATCTTACCCGCTCTGCGAGGGTGGCCTCCGCCTCCTCGGCCCGGGCAACCGCCCGAGCAAACTCGGCCTCCTGCTCAACCCTGCCTCCCGCAGGCTGCGAGGAAGACGATGGGGCATCCGGTCCCGCTCGTTGGGATCCCTCATCCCTCTGCATTTAGAAATCACGGTTAGGTGTCGTGGTTAGTCAGCATTAGCATCATTTTGCATTGCATAATCATAATCATTTAAGTCTAAGTTTTAGAATCTTGCCAGAAGCTCCAGGGCGGTCCGGTACTCGTCCCGCTGCTGGATGGTGGAGTGGAGTAGTCCCTCCAGCTCGGCTATCCGTCCCTTATGGTCTAGCTACATTTAGAAAGCATGTAAGTCAGTACATCTAGCTCGTTGCATTTTTGCATATAGAAAGAGTTTTTGAATTTAGAATTTGCATACCGGTCGTCGGGTACCTCGGTACACCCGGTCGTCGTAGAGTCGAGCGAAGGCCTTCAGATATGCCTCGTCGCTCTCATCTCGCTCCTTCACCGCTCGGCCCCGCCTGTTCCAGTCATGGACGTACTTCGCCTTCCGAGCGCACCAATCCATGTTGCCGCTAATGCCACTTGCCGACTTGCCTGGGTGGTCATCACTGTGGCGTGGAAAGGTCACCTCGGGCTGGTGTAGTCCCCGAGTCCGCAGGATCAGCCTGTAGTGTAGAGGCTCGATGATGTGGATGCAGTGCAGCCAGATATCTCATCCCCGATATGATAAGGCCGCCTCCACCCACGGCTGTCCTGTGTAACCCTCGCCGCCGTACGGGGTCCATCTCACCTGAAGGCATTCAGTCCATTCATCAGATTCAAAAGCATTCAGAAGCATTTAGAAGCATTCAAGAGCATTTAGAAGCATTTCGAAGCATTTAAAAGCATGTAGAAATCATTTGGAAACCTGGACTTACCGACGTGTGTGGGTAGGAGTCCAGGTCGTCCTGGATCGTCCGGGTCAATCTGATGATCGACCCTGTGTCTCTCGCTACCGTCCACCGTCTCGCAATCGGGATGTGGCCGGGGTGGAGTAGTGTACCTCTCCCGATGCCCGGAAGATACATGTAGCTCCAGATCTGCATTTTAGAAATCAAGTCAGTCAAATTGCATAATCATTTGCATAGCATTCTTTTGCATAATATAGAAAGCATTTAAATTGCATTTACCTGTAGAAAAGGCGAGAAGCCGCCCAGCATCGTCTGCCAGTCCGTCGTGCTGAGGGACTCGAACAGGAACGCTAGCACCGCCGCTCCTCAGGCGTATCTCCCAACTCTGTGCAAATTTTCTATCATCGGAAGCAGTCGGCAGTTGATGACGTCCGCTCGAGTCGCGAAGAGGAGCTTCCCAAATAGCAGCATCAGGAAGCGTCTGAGCACTCTGTCTCCCTCTGGTCCCGCCTCCGCCGCCACGCGAGGGCGTACCTGGTCTATCACTCTGCCCAGATGCTCCTCGGGTAGCTCTCCAACGGCGATCGCCGCTCCTCTCAACCCCAAGCTCTCCTGCAGTACTGATCTCGAGAGCTGAGATGAGGACTGTCCCGGCCTGATCAAATCCAACCCGAGCAGTTGCTGCGCCATCTCCCGGTAATCACCGTACGTCCATCCTGTCACTGCGGCTCCATGGACTCTCAACCCGGTAATCCTCGCTATATCTTCTAGTGTGGGGATCCTAATCGGGTCCCACCTCTCGTGCAATGCGTACAGCAATGGTGTGTCCATCCGGATTACCTCGATGCTGAGCACCTCGGCGAATCCCATACTGGCTAGCCGTTCTCTCTAGAAGTCAGGCAATGCCTGGTACACTGCCCGGATCTGCAGCGAGGAGATCCTTGATCTTCGCTTTCCCTGCATGTCATTTAGATCATAAGTTAGTTGATTGCATCATAAAAACATTGCATAAGCATTTTAAAATGAAAATCAAACAAAAATCTGAAATTGAAAAACCCTAAAAAATAGTCTAGGTCCTTGGTAGATGTAACGGCCCTAGGGTAGGGCGTTGCTTGGCTCTGACGCACGTAGGGTGGCGCGTCAGGCGTGTGACGGTCGCTGGCAGGACCGTCACATTGTCTGCGTTTTGGCGTTTTTTTCTTTGCATTCCTGTGGTCTCCCACTTTGGCCAAATGGCCTATAATCAATCCTAATGGGTTCTTGTACCCATTTTCTACCCTCAAAACCCACATGCATTCACATAAAAATTCAAAAAAAATCAAAAAATTGAAGTTAGGGCGGGAGGACCTACCTCATGGTCCATGCCCCTTCTCCTCTTCTTGGCTGATTCTTTGGGCTCTTCTTCACCCAATGGGGCTTCTCCTTGGTTCTCCACGGCCGTGGGAGCTTCATCTTCTTCCCTTGGATCTCTTCTCGCCGTTTGTTCTTCTTCCACCGGCGGGATTGCTTCTCATTCGAGCCGACGGTGGAACCGCCGTATTGCCCTCCTCTTTCCTCTCTCCCTCTTCTGTGGAGGCGGCTGGGAACCCTCGTCGCCGGCCATGGTGGTGGTGGGGGTTGGAATCCCCGGAGTTTTTTGGGGGCATTTGATTGCTTGGTGATTGAATGAAGGTCGTGACCGTTCGGTTTTATTTTTTTTGAACGCTCAGGAAATGTGGCGGTCTATCGACCGACCGTTACATCATTCTGACGCGTCTGGATTTGACCGTTACATGTGTTGGCCCTATTTTATTGAAGAATTTGAACCGCCTGATTTATGACGGACTAGGGATGGTCCGTTACTTGATGTGACGCACGTACATGAGACCATTACAAACTTGCAAGTTTCTTGATGAATTAAATGGTCTAATTGATGTCAAAATGGTTCCATGTTCTGTCAAGATGTTCATTGATGATGTCTCTCGCACGTACAAATGGTTATGCCTTGACTCATGATCATATTTATTTTTGGCTAACCTATCTTTCATGAAGGAATTTATGAACGAAGTCACACTTGACTATCCGTCAGGCAGGTAAGTCAGGTATTGTATTTCGTTTCCTTATCCCTTTAATGCATTACTATATATTATCTATGACATATTTTTTCGAGAACCGGCTGGTCATTCATGTGTTCTGGAATCTGATGTTCCCCTTAAACAAAAATGATGATGATCTGAGTTTACATGTTTAATCGTTGGATAAGTCGTTAGGTTGGAAAAGTTTGGGGACGATGGTTCTGTCTTGTACGCCGTGGTTGCGGATGGTGTCCTGACCCTAATTTTTCCGGTCTAGCAATATTATTCTCGAGTATCTTGCTATTTTATCTTTCTTTTGCATTCGTTTTGATGATTTCTTTTCCTTTAGCCCAGCATGCATCATGCGCATTCTTTGAGCATTCATGAAGCTTCATCCGTTCAAGGTATCTCAGTGATGGTGAATAGCTGTGTTCTTGATCTCGAACGAGGAGAATTATTCCACTCTGAATTAGAAGGTTTCCTTTGATCTCATCGCTCGATTTGGTTGGCTGAAGATTCCTGTCTGGAGTTTAGTCAGTTCCCTTTCCTTTCCGTTGCCTCCGGCGGCTAGCCGTGTTTCCATTCCTTAGTTGTTAGCTCCTCTAGACTTGCATTCTTTGGTTGACTATTTCCTTGTGATCAGTTCGAAGTTTTTTAGAAATTCCTATCGCTTGTTGGTAAAGAACGGGTGTCGTTTACCTTAACGCCCTCTTCTTGATCTACTCCGCTTCATTTTTTCTTCATCTCCATGTTCCATTTCGCTTTCGCTTCACCTCCGCTCGTTCCCCTACAAAGAGGACATTAAGGAGGGGCATCTGTTGACACCCGTTTTATGACCAATAAGTTGGGTCATCTCCTTGTTCATTCTACATGATGCTCCGAGTAATTCACTCTTCATTGAGTCGCCTTGATTGATTTGGGGCCTATTTCTTGGGTCTTTTCCTTGATTGGATGTGGCTTTTTGTGGCATTTCATTTGACTAAGGCTTAGCAAAACCTTCATTTCTTCTTTTGAACTCCATTGATAATAACGGTCTGCTCCAGGAGCGTTGTTTCTTTATAACGGGTGGATCCTGGGCCGTTACTCTTTGAAGAGTCCTAAGGCTTAAGGTCTCGTTTCAATCTTTATCTTTTGGCTTACACGTTGATAATAACGGTCTGTCGTGCAGCCGTTGTTTCATTGTGACGCCCCATGCATTGGCCGTTGCTTTCTTTACAGAGTCCTATTGCTTTGACCTTCTCCCTGTTGATCTTATCTTTTAGGGATAAGATTGAAAGTAACGGACGATCCTTGGTGCGTTATTTCCAAGTGGCGGTCTGTCGAGCAGCCGTTACTTCCTTCAGAGAGTCCTGGCAGTTCAGGCCTTTTCTCTGCTACTCCGTGGTCAAGATAAGAATTTAGATTGACGATATCTCTTCCAAATCTGATCCTCAGGACCTTCTGTTTGATTCTTTGGACTCTTGGTGATATTATCTTCAAGGATTTGCTAAGAGTTATCCCTTTCTCTTGCCGGATTATCCTCTGCTCGACCTGAGGGTTTGAGGGTCTATAAATAGAACCCTTAACTTCATGGCCAAGGAGGAAGATCTGGAGTTTACGTCGAAGTGCTGCCGCATTCTAGAGCCACGTTTGATCAAGGAGAAGTGCTTCTCACGTTCATTTGCTGCCTGGTGAAGGGAGTATTTGTTCCTTTGGTTCTAAAGCTCATAATTGCATATCGAGTTTCCATTCAATCTCCCTTTCATCATAAGCATTATTTCTCTCCTTTCTCCACATTTTTCACTGATTTTCATCATCTAAACATCCTCCTAATCTTTTAAAATGCCCAGAGGGGTTAAAAAACCAAAACTCCCCGGTATTTCCCTTTCCTTTTGATGATATTTTGTTTATTGAAGAATTGATGCTATATTGTCTAAAGGGCTAATTTGGGTTGTTTTGTTCTTGTTTTCCACTTCTTTGGCAGGTTTACAGGTTCACCAGTACGAGGCCCAAGTCTTCTAGCCGGCTGGAAGAGTTGGAGTTAAAAGGATCCACACTTTGCTACTGCAGGTATTACGACGGCCTTGTGCAGGCGCGTCAGAGTCTTCCAACGGTCTATCGAGCGACCGTCACTTTCAAGTGACGCACGGGGTTCTGGCCGTTACTTCTAGCTGACCTGCAGGTTCTCTTTGGTTTTCTCTCCCGTGGGCGGGTGCTTCATCCACCTATTTCCAAGGTATTTTCAAGTCTTTGGCTTGTTTTACTTTGGTGGTGATCACGACTTTCCTTGGTATTGGGCATTAGCTTTCTCCTTCATTGCATATCTTTTATTTCGTTGCTTGTTCCACCCCTTGTGGTGTGTTTTCATTTACTCTTTGCTCCACGCCCCGGCGTGTGTTTTCCTTTTCCTTAGCTTAGTTTGATTGAGATAGCATGCCCATGCTAGAGCTAGCTTTGATTGCCTAGGTTCATGATCACATGTGCATAGGTTAAGAGCAGATCTTTGATTACTTGCTTGTCATCTCATCCTCCACACAAGACCCCCCAAGAAAAAGAAGATAGATAAGCAAAATAAAATCAACACCCGTCAACCCAGAATCGGCACTCCCAGACCAATGTTGTGGCCTGTTACCTCCTTGCGAGGAGTGGGCCTTAAAATCACTTCTGCAATTATTAACATTTACTGTACCGAGAGTCACCGTTCTTTGCCGGGGTCATCTTCCCCACGCCCGGTAGCGTGGAGGTATCATTTCCGCTCCCTCTTCGGCATTTGCTTTACTCGTATATATTTTTATATGCCGCTACATGAGTGATAGAAATGTAGCTCGTCATATTTTTATCACCGCTGCGAGAGTGAGTGAGTGGAACCCATCCCGTGACTCGATCCGAGTACGCGGAAAAGCCGAAACCTGAGACTCATTGCTGGTTTCTCAATCGCGCACATCCGCACGCTTCCCTCGCTTAGGGACGTCCGCGAGCTAGAGTCCCAGGTTCACGTCCCGTCCCGCATCAAATTGGTATCAGAGCGAAGTCGAGTCTAGGGTCTTCGGTTAGTCGGTCCAAGGTGTCGCATTTGCATTCCTTGACCCGGTATATCAAAAGGTGTTCCCGGAACGATAGGTTACGCCTATTGGGAAGGTTGCACACTTGCGTGTGTTCGGTCTTCGGATCATACCTCCGCCACGAACCAGATATTAGTTGAGTCTAGGTTTGTAGTCGAGTCTGCATTCCAACTTTGCATTGTTATTTTAGGGTCGTGCCTAGTCCAATAGAGTGTCACTTAGTTGTCTGCATGTCCAACTACCCACCAACCCATGGCCATTTCCCGAGACCATGCGTCCGATTGGTCATCCCTGGTGGCCCAATTCAATGCTTTCATGGCCCGACACTCGACCCCTAAGCCCACAACCGAGTCGTTCCAACGCCCCATAGTGTCCACTGCCATTCTACCTAATGGGTTACATACGGAAATCGACTTCATTAGTAGGGTGTCATGTAACTGTGTCTCACAAGACATAGTTGAGTCTCTCTCTAAGACCGGGGAAATTGTTCTCAATGGTGGCTTAGCATTCGTAGAGTTCCAATGGAGGTTCGGGCCCATTCTTTATGATGATGGAGCATGGTGAAAGGTCGACACACTTGCTGGTCCATGCATCATTTTAGACCAAAATTGGTTGGAAGAGAGGTGAGTGACCTTTGACCGGGATAGGAGGACCTACACCTTATACCCACCTCACCTGCTCGGCGAGTTCATCTTCCATGACGGCATTCATCCGACCACCTCCGTGTCACCAACCACCCCGCCCCAGCAGCCCGTTCCACCTCCAGACTCACGCCCACCACCTCTCCCGAAACCCACCCATGTGGCCCCCTGTAGCAGGATTAGCCATTTCTCCGACCCGTGTCCTTCACATTCCCCTACCTTAGAGGACAACCATTCGGAGGATGCCTCTCCCGAGCCTATTCTAGTGAGTTATGCGGCTGACCAAGAGTTGGCCGAGGAGTACCTCACTGATGTTCTGGGGATAGAGAGTGATCCAAGAGAGGGCCAGGGTCTGTTAGCCACCCCAACCCCACCAGTCATCCTGGAGCTATCTGTCTTGCCCACTTTGCCCTCGGTGGATATGCCATCCGCTGACCATATACAGCCAGCCATCCCACTCTTACCTGTCTCTCCTACGGTAGCGCAACTACTAGTGACTACCGTACCATTGTCGACACCTTTTGTTGACGCGGTATGGTTTGATTTCTGCCATGCATACGAGAGACAGTATCCGAACATCCCCTTTTTCATGCTCCACACCAGGCGTCCGGGTTGCCTTCCCGTCACCCGCCTCCTCATCCTCCCGCACTTCCATACCCGCGGGCGAGTGTTCTCGAACCGGAGATGATTGACGAGGGCTGAGACTCATGACATCAAGTTGTGGGTTAGTTTTTCTTTACACCTAGTGTATGTAGACGGTGTCCGCCATCCTTACCGGGTCATGGTTCCCTTGTGTTTGTGTCTTTTCATCGTCAATCATAGTATTACTATGAGTGTCTAGGTTTGTCTAGGGTCATTTATGGCCTAGGGTCATGTGTGAGTGTTTGTTTCGTATAGTCAGTGAGAGTCTGCATACGAGTCGGTCTAATGTCAGCTAGGGATGTCAGTCCCTTTCGAGTGTGAGGCAAGTCAGATCTAATGCGTACGTTGTAGACTTGTCAAAATTTGGGATCGGCTCTACCTCAATATCTCAGATCTAGTCACATATAGGGACCCAACGGTGATTCCTTGTGAGTCATTGAGCCGTCTCCTTCCTTTGAGAGTGACCCCACTTCGGAGTGTCCACCACTAGCCTCCATCCCACAGCAGCGTGAGCATATCGAATATATACGGGATGAGCAGGTGACGATTACTTGGAGTGGAGCGTACTCCGCGCTACTTTGTATGGTGTCCGATCCGCAGGAGCCACACGAGCAGCCGCACCCCTTACTCGACGGGGTCGAGTTCTTCCCACCCGGGGAGAACTGATGGGAATCAACACCGGACACTAACATTTTATTTTTACATTTGTGTCCTTTTGTTTACATTTATATTCTTGGCTATTTTGGTTTGCAATTGCAAGGCATTATAAGCCAAAGGGTTAGTCATTAGAAATATTTAGATTTCTTTGCAAAAAGGCCTTTGGGTTTCTATGTAAATTGTGAGTAGGTCCAGCAGGCCCCACCCTCTTTCCTATTGGTCCACCTAGCATCTAGGGCCCATGTGGGGCTAGTTCAAAGTCTAATATTGGACTTGGACCAAGGGGGGGACAAGGTGGAAGAAAATTCAAACTTGGACCAAGCAAAGTCCAAGATGCTCCCCCCTTTAATATAGTTTATTCATGTTGTATTTTATTTAATTTGGTCATTTGACCATATGAGGGATTAATTATCCCATCCCTTATTTGCCCCTCCCTAACCCTAGATCTTAGGGTAGTTTATGTCTTTTTTCCATTTCTATATAACCCCTGTATTTTGTGAATTCCTTAGTAATTAATGAAGAAAATTCCCATTTGTTGCTCAATTTACCCAAGGGCACCCTTTCTCCCCCTTGGAGCTGTGAGAGCTCCGAATTTTCAGAGGTGTGAAGCCTCCCCACCACCCCCTCTCTGAGTGAGAAGCTCAGCACTGCCGCCGCCGTCGCCATCGAGCCGTCATCGCACCACCACCGCCGTCTCGTCGGAGTTCTATCCACCCCTGGAAAAAAATTTGAAGCTAAAATTTTATCTTCCAATCAGGAGATCTGTTCGAGCTCCAATTTTGAGGTTTGTTCCTCTTATCATCCCCCATTCCCAGTTCAATTTTCGTGTCATTTTGCCTTCGTTTAGTATTTTTCCCGTAATTAAGTTCCCCCCAGCAATCTGCCAGTTTGCAGATCTGTAGGATTGACTCCTGATCTCGTATTTTTCCTGCCCCCTTAGTTATCTCCAAAAATTCTTAAAAAAATCATACGTGTTCCTCACATCCCCCTCTTCCACCCATAATTTTCTCAGAGTCTAGATCTACCATCACCTTGTCGGTCAAAATTCATTTTAGGCAGAACCTGTTCTGTCCTTACTATTTGTAATCCGAGTGAGTAAAAAAACCTTAGGAATAGTCATTTTCATTTCTAATCCATCTACTGGATGGATCTGAAATAATTATATGTTGTAGCCCTTTGAGTCTTCTATTTATCGGTACCAATTTTGCCTCGATCCGACACGAGATCTGGGTGAGAAAATTCTTTTCGTGGAGGTGCACAATCCTGCTCCGAGCCAGGCCAGTAAAAAGGTGTTGAGAAATAATTCCCAATAATATATCAAAGCTCTGATTCAGTGACCGCCATTTCTGGGAGTCGACTAGGGATGTCCCGCCATCATCCCAGCCAAGCACCGCCTTCAGAAGATCCCAGGAGGATGACGTCCCTTTGGAGGCCCTAGTACGCTATCCTGTCGGCCTGCAAATCGCAGATCCGGACTTGCTGTCTTCAACCGCCCGGAACCCCTCCAACGTGCTGCCCGTCAACCCAGAATCGGCACTCCCGGACTACTGTTGTGGCCTGTTACATCCCTGCGTGGAGTGGGCCTTAAAATCACTTCTGTAATTATTAACATTTACTATACCGGGAGTCACCGTTCTTGGTTGGGGTCGTCTTCCCCACGCCCGGTAGCGTGGAGGTATCGTTTCCGCTCCCTCTTCGAGATTTGCTTTACTCGTATATATTTTTATATGCCGCTGCATGAGTGATAGGAACGTAGCTCATCATATTTTTATCACCGCTGAGAGAGTGAGTGAGTGGAACCCGTCCCGCAACTTGATCCGAGCACGCGAAAAAGCCAATACCCGAAACTCATTGCCGATTTCTCAACCGCGCATGAAGGGGCGTGATCTCGCGCGGCTCCTGAGCTGGGAGGATGATCACCGAATAGTGAACTGTAAAGAAAGGGAAACGTATCAGGGGGCCCAGGGAAGGTTCCCTGGGGAAAACCCTCCGATGCTTAAGTCAGTAGAGCAATGGTGGAAGATATGGAGGGAGGTAGAAAGAGGTGCACGAGATCCCCCTACACCAAGGTGGTGAAGTGGTTCCTGCTCATGAAGTTTTAGGCGTGTATTGCCCTTACCTTTCATTGGAGGGAGTCCCAGGTTTATATAGTGCACTGGCTTTATGAGTCCCGTAAGCTGAGGGGTTTCAGGCGGGCGTTATGTCCTCAACATGGGATCTTTACGTCCTCATCGTGGGATCTTTATAACCTTGAGGGATCAAGGGCCCCTTATCGTCATAAACTCATGCTCATAAAGGGTTCTCAACTTGCTTTTGCCCACGTGCCCTTTCGAATTTTCACGTGGCGGGGTACCCGATTTTGCCTGCAGTGCCCTTTCGGGTTTTCACCACGGCTGGGTTTTGGCCATTTTTGCCCTTGTTCAGAATGCCTGAACAAGTATGGCGGAGCATCTCTATTTTTAGCCCCATTTTGTCTCTCTCTTTTTTTTTCTTTTTTTTTCTTGTTGAACTAGGACTTTGGCTTTGTAAATTGTTAATCCATGTGCTCAACTGTGTATGCATCGTCATTGATGTGGGTGTTAACATCAATGCAAGGGGTATGAGGTTTCATCGTCCACCCAGGCGGAATGCCTGGGTCGACTTGAGTGTGTTTTGTGGCTTAGGCGCGAAGCCGTTCATCGAGAGCATGACTGTAATCGTTAATGTGGGGATTGACATTAACCCAAAGGAATGTGATTTCATTATCTATCCAGACGGAAGGTCCGGATTGACTTGAGGATGTGTGTAGCAGCTTAAGCACGAAGCCGTTCACTGGGGATGTAGATTTCATCGTTAATGTGGGGTTTACCATTAATGCAAAGGAATGGGATTTCATTATCTATCCAAATGAAAGGTCCGGATTGACTTGAGAATGTGGGTAGCAGCTTGGGCACGAAGCCATTCGCTGGGAATGTAGGTTTCATCGTTAATGTGGGGTTTAACATTAACGCAAAGGGATGTGATCTCATCATCTATCCAGACGGAAGGTCCAGATTGATCGAAAGAAATGTGTGTAGCAGCTTGGGCACGAAGCCGTTCGCTGGGGATGTAGATTTCATCGTTAATGTGGGGTTTAACATTAACGCAAAGGAATAGGATTTCATCATCTACCCAGACGGAAGGTCCGGATTGACTCGAGAACATGTGTAGTAGCTTAAGCACGAAGCCGTTCGCTGGGGTTATAGATTTCATCGTTAATGTGGGGTTTACCATTAACGCAAAGAAATGGGATTTCATTATCTATCCAGACAGAAGGTCCGGAGTGACTTGAGAAAATATGTTGTGTTTTTATCAGAGCAGATGAAAGGTCTACCCTGGATGGGTTTCAGCATCGATCAGGCAGTGTGCCGCTCCATCAGTAGCTGATTTCATCACCGGTATTGGGTTTATACCAATGCAATGAGTTCCATAGGTTTCATCAGGACAGACGTAAGGTCTAAACCGGATAGGTTTCATCATTGATCGGGCAGTGTGCCAATCGATCAATAGCAGGTTTCATCATCGGTATTGGGTTTATACCAATGCAAGGATCTCATAGGTTTCATCGGGATAGACGTAAGGTCTAAGCCGAATAGGTTTCATCACTGACCGGGCAGTGTGCCAATCGATCAATAGCAGGTTTCATCATCGGTATTGGGTTTATACCAATGCAAGGATCTCATAGGTTTCATCAGGATAGACGTAAGGTCTAAGCCGGATAGGTTTCATCGCTGACCGGGTAGTGTGCCAATCGATCAATAACAGGTTTTATCACGGTGGGACATATGATAGGTTTCATCAGAATAGATGTGAGATCTAAACTGGATAGGTTTTACCGTGGTGGGTCTCAGGCAGAAAGTGGAAGGGCTTTATCAGAATAGACGGAAGGTCTATTCCGAGATGGGCTTTAGCATTGATCGAGACGATATGCCTTATGATCAACGGGGTTTCATCATCGGTGGGACATGCGGTGGATGTGCTGCCGAAGGAGATTCATGAAGTGAACTTTTTATATTATCACATTACTGACCCAAGTGCCCTTTCGGATTTTCACCAGAGCCAGCCCCCTCTTACTTTTGTCCACGCGCCCTCTCGGGTTTTCACGTGGCGGGGTACCCGATTTTGCCTGTAGTGCCCTTTCGGGTTTTCACCACAGCTGGGTTGTTTGCCATTTTTGCACTCGTCCAAGATGTTTTGAACAAGTCCGGCGGGGCACCTCTATTTTAAGCCCCATTTCTTATCATTTTTTTATTTTATTATATTTTTTTATCATTTCTCTTTTTTTGATTCTCGCGTTGTTTTCTGAGCATGTGCCATTCATTGATGTGGGGTGAACATCAACGCAAAGGAGAGTAGGGCTTCATCATGCAATTCAGACGGAAGGTCTGAACTGAAGTTGGTGGATGGTGGCTTGGGCATGAAGCTATTTTTCGGGAATGTGGATCTTATCGTTGGTGCAGGGATAAACATCAACGCAAAGGAGAGTGGTTTCGTTGTCTACTCGGACGGAGGGTCTGAGCGACGTTGCTGTGTAGCAGCTCAGGCATGGGGCCGTTCACTGGAAAATGTGTATAAGTTTTATCGTTGACGTGGGGTGAACATCAATGCAAAGAAGAATGGGATTTCCTCATGCAATCCAGACGGAAGGTCTGAATTGATGTTGATGGGTAGCAGCTTGGGCACGGGGCCGTTTGCCGGAGAGGTAGATTCATTTGATAGGGACGAAGGGTCCAAGTTAAAGGAATAAGCCGACCGATCTTGTCGATGATGACAAGGGCCGAAAGATTGTTGGACAGGATTTCCTATGGGACTTTATGATGATCGTCCTTCTCGGAGTTTTATTAGGAAGGGTGAAAAGGGGAACTTTAAATTGCCACATTACTGGCTTAAGCGCCCTTTCGGGTTTTCACCGAAGTTAGCCCCCTCTTGCTTTTGCCCACGCGCCCTTTCGAGTTTTCACGTGGCGGGGTACCCAATTTTGCCCGTAGCACCCTTTCGGGTTTTCGCCACAGCCAGGTTGTTTGCCATTTTTGCACTCATCCAAGATATCTTGGACAAGTCCGGCGGGGCACCTCTATTTTAAGCCCCATTTTTTTTATCATTTTATCAGCATAAGGAAGAATAAGGTTTCATTATCTAATCCGGATAGAAGATCTGGATCGATGTTGGTATGTAGCAGCTCGGGCCTGAAGCCATTTGCCGAGAAGGTGGATGAGTTTTATCGTTGATGTGGGGTAAACACCAACGCAAAGAAGAATAGGGCTTCATCATCTAATCCAGATAGAGGGTCCGAACTGATGTCGGTGTGTAGCAGCTTAGGCCTTAAACCGTTCGACGAAAAGGTGAATGAGTTTTATCGTCGATGTGGGGTAAACACCAACGCAAAGAAGAATAGGGTTTCATCATCTAATCCAGACGGAGGGTCCGAACTAATGTTTAGTGTGTAGCAAAGGAGTGACCCTCCTGATTGTCATCAGCCTTCATTTATCTGTCCATTCGCCACTCCCCCAGCAGGCAGTGGTGCGTCATGATAGAGTTTCAGATGTTTCCCATTGAGTGGTGGGAACTGAACTTCCCCCTGATGGTTGACAACCACGTAGGCTCCTCCCTCGTAGACCCTCTGGACTACATATGGACCCACCCAGTTAGTAGCAAGTTTGCCTTTTGGATTGGAAGCCATGACTTCCCTTTTCTTGACCATGACCATGTCTCCTTTCTTGAATTCTCACCCTTTGACGAGCTTAATGAAGGCATTTGCCATGAGGGCTTGGTACATCTAGATATTCTTCTGTGCCTGAAGGCATTTTCCTTCCAGCTCAGCCAATTCTTCATATCTTCTTTCAACATTTGTTTGCTCATCTCGGGCCAAACCGTATCGGACAGCAACCCTGAGCGACGGAACTTCCAGCTCGATAGGAACCACTGCCTTGGAGCCGTACACGAGTGAGAAGGGTGAGCAGCATGTAGGGGTTTTGTAGACGGTACGATAGGCCCATAATGCTTCGTACATCTTTCCCCCCAGTCCTTCTTGTAAGAGCTGACGATCTTCGCCAGGAGAGTACACAGAGTTTTATTGAATGCTTCTGCCAACCCATTTGCTTGCGGATTGTAAGGGGTAGAGGTCCTCCAATCAATCTTGTATTTCTCGGATAGCCGATATATCTCATGATTCTTAAAATGACTTCCATTATCAGAGATTATTTTGTTGGGAACACCAAACCGGAAATTAATATTCTGTTTGATAAATCTGGCGACCAGCTCGCCAGTTACTTCTCTGAGTGCTGTGGCTTCCGCCCATCTGGAGAAGTAATCTGTTATGGCCAAGATGTACTAGTGTCCAGCTGAGGAGGTTGGCAAATGACCGACCACATCAGTTCCCCATTGGGCAAATGTCCAGCTGGGAATTGTTGGGTGTAGTTGTACAGGGGGCCTCCTAGGCACAACAGCATGCTCTTGGCACTTCTGACATGATTTCGCGTACTGACAACAGTCCTCAATCATAGTGGGCCAGTAGTACCCTAATTTCTTGACCTCAATTTTCATCTTCGGTCCAGCCTGGTGTGCCCTAGCTGTCCCGGCATGTATCTCTCTTATCACTTGCCAAGCTTCCTCTGTGGATAGGCAACGGAGCAAGATCTTTTTGCGAGCATCCGCCATTATTCGGAACAATGTCCTGCTTCTGCATTCATAGGAATCTTTGATTCTTAATAGTTTTATCCTTTCTTCCCGATTTCTGGGTAACTGCTGATGGAGAAACCACTGTATCAGATGCCGTCTCCAATCAGGCTGTTGTGCTTCTTCAGTTGTATTGACTTCACATTCTTCTAGGCAAGATTCCGGCATACTGGGAACTTGTCGTCGATTTATCACAATAATGTTGAGTGTTTCATCAGGTGGGACTGCTAGTGAGCTGGCTAGCTTTGCTAGGGCATCATCTTGAGCATTATGCCCCCGGCCCACATGGTTGAGTCTTATATGGTGAAATCTTGCCATAAGATGCATAGCTTTCTCATAGTAAGGGCTAAGTTCTGGCTTTCGCACTTCAAACTCCCCTTGCACTTGCTTTATTATCAACATTGAGTCGCCAAACACTTGAAGCATCTGAATTCCCATGCTGAGAGCGATCTGAAGACCGATTATCAAAGCTTCATACTCTGCTTCATTATTGGCACATGGCTTGTTTATGGAACACGAAGTGTGTACCACTTCTTCATCTGGTGACTTCAGAACAATGCCTACCCCCGCTCGGACTCTGACCTGTCCAGTTGAGGTGGTTTCCGTTCTCCATGCCCCGTCGAAATATAGCTGCCACATAATCGGCTGAGCCTGGCAGGCTTCTAGAGTCTCATCATCAGGAAGCTCAGTTTCCAATGGAGCGTCTTCTGGTACAGGATGTTCTTGCAAAGAAGCTAGCTACGGCCTGACCTTTTATCACCCTTTGAGGCACATATATGATGTCAAACTCCATCAAGATTACAGCCCATTTGCCGAGTCGACCCTTGAGTGCTGGCTGAGTCAGTATATACTTGAGTGGGTCTGCTGCAAATATTAATATGATTTCATGGGACAGCATGTAGTGCCGGAGCTTTTTTTGACAGCGAAGACCAGTGCCAGACAAGTCTTTTCTATAAAGGTATAGCTTTCTTCAGTCCTCATCAACCTTCTGCTGAGGTAATAAAGGGCCTGCTCTTTTGCTTCTTCGTTTGCCTGAGCTAGCATTGCCCCCAGCGAGCAATGAGTGGCTGCTATGTAAAGGATCAGAGGTTTGATTTTAATTGGTGCCCCCAACACCGGGGGAGTTTTCAGATATTCTTTTATCTTTTCAAAAGCTTCTTGACATCCATCGTCCCAGAAGAACGGCACATCTTTCATCATTAGCTTGTGAAACGGGTGACACTGACCCGAAAGATTTGAAATGAATCGGCGGATGTATGCCAACCGACCTTGCAGGGACCTCAGCTCGGACAGATTCCTTGGAGGAGGGAGCTCTTGGATAGCTTTGATCTTGGAAGGATCAATTTCAATGCCCCTATGCCAGACGATGAATCCGAGAAATTTCCCGCTGGACACGCCGAAGGCGCACTTCATGGGGTTCATTTTCAGCTCATATTTCCGCAGCCTCTGAAATACCACTCTCAGATCCTGCAGATGGTCTTCTTTCTTTCTGGTCTTTACGACCAGATCATCGATACCTTCTTGAAGAGCAGATCATAAAATACCTTTGTCATGGCTTTTTGGTAGGTAGCGCCGGCATTTTTTAAGGCCGAACGACATTCCTTTGTGGTGGAAAATTCCCTTTGGGGTGCGGAATGCAGTGTAGACCCTATCTTGCTTAGCAATCCAGATCTGATTATATCCAGACGAGCCGTCCATAAATGAAAGAGCTTCATGGCCTGTAGTGGCATCAATCATCACTTCGGTGATGGGTATAGGAAAATCATCCTTCGGACATGCCTTGTTGAGGTCCCGGAAGTCAACACAAATTCTGATCTGGCCATTTTTCTTCTTCACGGGCACTATATTTGCCAACCAGATAGTGTATTGATTTTCTTCAACAAACCCTACATCAATGAGTTTATCGACCTCTTTGTTAATTTGATTAATCAGCCCAGGCCGCATCCGTCTAGAGGACTGCTTTACTGGTTCTGCATTCGGATCAATTGCCAGTAAGTGTTGTGCCACATCGGGATTTAATCTCGGCATTTCATCATAGGTCTAGGCAAAGCAATCCATGAATTCCCTCAAGAACTGTATGTACTACTCCTGGGCCTCTGGCGTCAGCAAGGCACTGAGAAAGGTAGGCATGGTCTCTTCTTTGGTTCCCAAATTTATTTCTATCAACTCATCGATGGTGGCCTGGCCGCCATCTTCGACTTCAGGCGGAGCTTCTTGTAAGTCAACAAAGCCTCCCGGGATGCAGTCCTCTTCAGTTTCAGATGCTTCCAACTCTTCAAGTGGGATGCTGGCTGACGTTGAACCATTATGTCCTATGGTAGCTGCTGGGTTTTCTATCAAGCTTCGTTCAGCCTGGCCCTGTAGTGTCACTGGCTCTGCTTGTTATTCCGAGGTGCAGACCTCGGGTTACAGGGAATGTACTGGTACAGACTCTTCTGCCAGACTTTCCAGTTGTTGCATAGCTCGAACTTCTTCCAAGATGGGTTCGAACTCGAGACATTCCTTTGCTTCATCGGAAGTCTGGTCTTCATCGGGCGTCCCCGCATCAAATTTGGCTTCAATTTGGAAAATGTCCTCCTTAAAAGACAGCTCTTCCCAGCATCGGCAGGCTGCCATTTCATTCTGCTCCTCAGTGCCTTGCTGGCTGCCAGAGGTTTCACCACCAGTAACAGAGTGGTATATGATTTCTTCTTCCTCAGAGGGGTAGTTGTTATATCCTGCCTCAAAGGGGTCTTCATGTGAAAAGAAGGTGGAGACCACGTCCACCTCTGCTTCATAATACTCTTGCAGAGTATAGCCCAGCCCCGGGTGACGGGTGATTTTCTTCAGTTCTTTATTATTGCAGGGAGGATCCCAGAGTTCTTGAAATGCTTTCTTTTGATCAGCTGACTGTAACAGGGGCATTTGCATCTTGGAAAACATCTGCATGACCCGTTGTGTAGTGTAGTCTAGGCCTGCAATTGGTGCCATTTGGCTGGACAATTCTTCAGGGATCCGACAGTCTTGATCATCCTCACTGGTAGGCTCCCCGGTGTAAAATATCATAGGAGGCTCGCAGAAGCGAGGAACCTTCATGGTCCTCAGTGGCAGCATTGTCTGGTATTCCAAGCTCGAACGGGTTTGACCAATCCCTGCGGAATTCTGATCTGTGTGAGCTTTTCCTTCATCTTCTCATTGGCTTCCCCAGGGTAGATGTCTGGGGGTGCAACCCGAGCAAAGTCCCCGATCTGAGAAATGTGGGAGACTTCATTTTTCTCCACATAGCCCGGAGGGGGGGGTGGAAGCCAGTCGTCTGCCTTTGACACTGTCTTTTTCTGGCCTGCAATGGCCTCTTTCTTTTTTCTCAACTGAGAATTCTCTGTATAGAACGGAGCATCGAGCATATGACACTCGAAGACTTCAAAAGGGTGCAAATCTGCAAAGACCCTTTCTTCTTTACCATTGTGACAGTACTTGATGCACTAATGCAATGTAGACGGTACTATCTGGTATTCATGCAGACAGGGCCGCCCCAGCAGGGCCTGGTATGTGGTGTTGGAGTTTATTACATAGAATTTGTTGTGCCCCTGTGGTTTTGATGATGGTTTTAATGGTGGTTTTGATGATTGGCCTTTGAAGTGAGTTATTCACTGTGAGTCATCTTGTGTGAGTCTTCATGCTAGTATTCACTTTCTGATCATAATGCAATTCTTCATGAGTTCTGATATGACATTGCATATTTGATTATGTTCAGTCATGTTACTGCATATTTGATTATGTTCAGTCATGTTACTGTTGCTTCTTAGACTGAAGTTTGATACTGCAGCGTCGACCCATCGAACTGCAGCGTCGACGCTGCCAAGGCACTTCAGAGGTAGCAGTAAGAAATTTTTGTACTGCTGCGTCCACGCTGCTTCGGTAATGCGTTGACGCCTGGTGCCTCTTTAACTTTATTTATTCATTGGTCTGGTCTGTGGTGCGTCGACCCCTTGTGCTGATGGGTCGACCCCTTAGTTCATTCATCAGATTTATACAAGTCCATACATTGGTCTTCAGGCATTCCAAGTATGCACATTGATTCAAGTTCTCCAAGTCTATACAATGAAGTCTGATCATTGCATTTGCATTCACAATGTCTTCACACCTGAAGTCTGTACATCCACAGTTAAACCTGAAGTCTGGACACTGGTTCAATTCCTTCTAAGTCTGTACATTGGCTTAGTATCTGCAAGTCTATACACTGGACCTTGTTTTACCAAGTCTGTACACTCGCTGCACTGTTCAAGTCCATACACTGGCAGCTCTGCTTAAGTATATACATTCGTCTGAACTAAGTTCATTTTCCTCTGTCTGTCTGCAGATGATTCAGGCCATCAAGACTTGGCACGTGATCCAAGAGGCTGAAATGCTGACACGTGGACATAGCAGTTCAAACAATCAAGAAAGAAGCTCATGGATTATTCTGGTGCGTCAACGCAGTGAGCAAGTAGCGTGGACGCAACGGTTCAAGAATCCCTTATTGCATCCTCTGGAGTACATTGGCACCATCGACGTTGCAGCTCCATGCGTCAACGCAGCATGCTGAGAGCGTCGACGCAGCAGTTACAAAGGGAGAGCCAATGGGTTACTGGATTACTCTGGTGCGTCAATGCATTCATCAAGTGGCGTCGACGCAGCAGGTTGATGGATCGACAAGGTGACCAGAGGGTGGACGCAGTTGCACAATGCGTCAACGCACTCCACACGAAACGTGAGAGGGCTGAAGCCATCTAAGTTCAGACGCTGCAGCTCCATGCGTCAACGCAACATGCTGATAGCGTCGACGCAGCACGCCCATCTGTTGAAGACTTGATCACTGGATCACAGATGCGTCAACGTTGCAGGCTGATGGAGTCAACGCAGCAGACTTGAGTCCTGCTAGTCGAATGTCGTTGAATTGACGGGCACGTGATCCGAGGTGCCTGGCTCGTGAACCAGGATGCTGCCACGTGGTCTAAATTTCTAGGGCAGGAAACGTGGAAGTTACACTCACCCAGTGTGCTGCTGCTGATGCTATATATACGAGTCTTCATCCTCTGTAGAAGACTGATCGAAGAAGAAGCCTGAAGAGCAGAAAGCCCTTCGATCCAGAAAAAGAAAAGAAGAAGAAAAAGAGTTGAAGAGAAGAAGGAGAGAACAGCGTGAGAGAAAAGGAGAGCAGAAGAGAAAGAAAGAGAGATAGTGTTCGTGAGAAGTGAGAAGAAAGAGAGAAGAAAGAGAAGCAGAAAGAAGAGGAAGAAAAGAAGAGGAGGAGAGAGTCTATTGCATATCAGTTCAGTCTGTTCGTGGATCAAATCCAGAACGACTATGCTCATTGAGAGCCACATCTCTTGTGTTTCATTTCCAGCTTTTGTTGCTGTGTTTTTTATGTTTCTTTATTTTTTCTTTTGTTTCTTTGGTTAGTCTTGTTCTTCCGATTGCCCTGCTGGGGATCGGGTTCCTCCTGTGGATTCAGGAGAAGGGAGACTTGTCTCCGGTTCTGGGCTTGTGGCTTGCAAGTGCAGGGGTCCCTCCGGTTGGAGGAAGAGAGGTCTTCGACCTCTGGTTTGCTGGTGACTGGAAGTCACTGGTTGGTTCCCTCCTGGTCTGGAGGAAGAGAGACTTCGGTCTCTGGTTTCCAAGTGGCTGGGAGTCACTTGGGGTGTCCCTCCGGTTGGGAGGAAGAGGGGAGGCTGTTCCCCTGGTCAAGCTGTGTGGCAGCACCTTATTCGCAGACTGAGTCTGCTTGGTTCTAGCATCTGCTAGTGAAGCCTCACTCCGGTTGGGAGTGAGGGGTGGATGTAGGTCTGAAGGACCGAACCACCTAAAAATCTATTGAGCAGTGGTTTGATTGCTTGATTTGCTTCCGCTAGATGCTTGGATAGGCTCGCTCCACCTGCTTGTTATTTTGCTTAATCGAATTAGCTTAATTCCGGAACTTACCTAGCATCTGAGTTTTTAAATTGGGCATTATTCGTAGCAGGATACATTCACCCCCCCTCTGTATCCGGGCCTAGCACCCTAACAGAATTGCACTGTGGTGGTGAAGTCCCCTAATGTGAGGTTGAATTCTGCCACCCCGATCGGAGTTTCGCACTTCTGGTTGAAACCCACTATCCTCATATTTTTCACCTTGGTGAGGTGACGATCAAAATAGTACTTCTGATAAATCCGATATGGCATAATGTTCACAGCAGCCCCTGGGTCTATCAATATCTGACTCAATGGCTGACAGTTGAGATACCCCCTCATGTATAGGGGTCTGTGGTGATTGAGGTTAGGAACCAACATATCTTCTTTTGTGAGTGTAATGGCTGGCCCCGAGTTAACCTCTGTCAGGAGAGCCTCATATTGAGATGGCGATTACAGAGCATCAATAAAAGCTTGGCGAGCTTCCTCGCTCAAGGAGAGAATTTCCCATATGGTGAACCTTGTAGGGAGCTTTTTCAACATCTTCATAATTCGGCTGCCCACATAGACATTAGATAGCCGTATTTCTTCTGCCCAGCGGGGCTTTGGAGGTTCATGGAGTGCTTGTGGCATTGACTGCCTATCTTTTGCTTCTTCTTTCTTAGGAGACAGCTGAGGGGTTTTCACTCGGGAAATAGCCTCTGGTGCTGAGGAATGATCAATGCCCATTTTGCCTTTTTCTTTGAGCACTAGGACAGGGGGTTGATGGTGCTTGCTGCCTTTATCGGTATCAACCTGTGCAGGTTTCTTGCCTTCCAGGATGGCCAGAAACTCGACAAATGATAGAGCTTCATTAGTTTTCTTTGCATCTGCATAGAGGCCTGTTGGAGGAGGAACTTCCGTGCCTCGGACTTCAGGTTCTGGCAGCTGGTAAGGTTATTCTCCCCTGAAAATGATATTATGGTTGGCCGGAGATTGGCATCCCCATTTTCTTCCAGAACGGGTAGCATGCACTGGAGCTGAAGCCTCAACCTGATTGGCCTCTAGCAGCGGAGTGGAAAACTCCCCTTCGTCATCCTCGCCTGGCAGGGCGAACAGTATCGACAGAGTGTTGCATTGCACTGTCATCACCTTCTTTTTGTTCCTTGACTTCTTCTTTCTTTGGGATCTTTTCTTGGCTGGCTGGTGCCCCCAGAAGAGTTCAGCTTCAGCTCTCTCTTGTTCTTTTTCTACTGTTTCTTTGACGGTCAGTCCTTCTAGCTGCTCCCAGAGGACATGATCCTTCACTAGTATCGGCTTAGGCTCGGACTGTTCATACTCATCCAGCTGATCAATATACTGCTGCAGGCGCCTCACCTCGGGGCTTATTTTCTCATGGGCAGGTGGCAGAGGTTGCTTTCTCCGGTTGTGAGTAGGGATCTGGATAACTGGCGGTGACTCCGCGGTTAGCCATACCTGCTCTATTGCTGGCAGAGTTTGCTTCATAGTAACACCCCGGATGGAGGCCCCTGGTGCTGTCTGGGCTGAGGGCTTTCTTCTGGTTTTAGCTGGCATTGTTTGCCACCCTATCTGCTCCTTAATTGGGGTAAGGAAGCAGGCCTCGTATGTGCGTCGAGTGCATTCTTTAGCAGCTTCTTCAGACGACAGCTGGTATAAAGAAATCATATTAGTGGCCAGCCTCAGCACCGAGGCTCATGGGGTCGTGGAGGATCCACCAGGTGTTCCCCTAGTTGTAGCTCACCCTTCTTGATCATGCTTTCCATAACATCCTTGAAGACGTAGCAGTCTTCAATAGCATGTCCTAGTGCCCTGTGATAAGGACAAAACAGAGGATCATCTTTCTTAGCTGCATCACCAGGTCTTTTTGGCTCGGGCAATGTTACTTTGTTGTATTTGTATGCCCATTCGAACAGTGCCCGGGTCTTTTCTTTGGTGAATGAGTATGGCTTCCTCATCTTGTTTCTCAAAGAAACACCTTCTTTTCTCTCTATAGAACCTGCTGGTGGAGGGACAGCTGCTATTTTGGCTTTTTCCTTCTGCTAGTCAAGAGTTCTAAAATCAACAGTGTGCGCTTCTGCTGGCGCTGATCGCCGCTCTGCGGCTTTTCCTTTCTGGACAGTAGGGATATTAATTGCTGCGGGACGTTTAGACAAAAAGGTTTCAACCTCGGCTACTACATTATTGAGCCGGTCGAATGTCCTGACGTCTGCCCCGATCATCTTTTCAAGCACCTCTCTTCGGAGATTTTGCTTGCATATCTTGGACGTCATCTTCTTGATGGGGAGGTCGCCTGCATCTCATGGCCAAATCTCTCCATCTTTTGATGTAGTCTGATGCAGTCTCATCCTGCCCTTGCTTAGTGGAGTACAACTCGGCCGCTGTGATTTCTCTTTCTGTGACATGAAATCTTTCACGGAATTTCCGCTGCATATCGGGCCAGTCAGCTATGGACCCGTCCGAGAGGCTAGAGTACCATTCAAAGGCCAACCCTGTGAGGGATGAGCCAAAGAACTTCAACAAATATGCTTCATCAGTGGCCAGGTCTCCCATCACTGTTTTATAATAGGCGATATGCTCCTTGGGGGAGCCCTGTCCATTGAATTTTTTCAAACTTCGGTGGCTTACTGACGCTTGGGGGCAGTCTCCTAGCAGCATACTGCGGTGGATATGGTACCCGGTAGACATCAAAGGTTCCGAGGTCACCATCAGTCCTTTCGGAAAACTTCATTTCTATCATCAATTTGTTTACCATAGCAGGGTCCACAGGTTCTAGAAAGAAATGTGCATGTTGCTGTATAAACGGGGTCGTCACGACCGTTGCATGCAGACTGGGCTGGACTGCTGGCAGGGTAGACTGCCCTTGTGAAGCTGACGGCTGTACTATTTTCTGTTGCCGGAAGGGCTGACATGGAGCCTTCCCGTGACTTGCTTGGTGTAAGATGGGAGGTATCATAGCTTCTGCAGAGTTGGAGATCTCCTTTGCTGGCTCAGCATGCTTGGACACAGGGGTCTGTTCATTCTTTTCACTCAGCTGTCTTTTAAGAGACTCAATCTCTTGTTGGTATCTTCTGAACATCATCAGGATGGTTGGGTCCAGAGGTGCAGCCATAGGCATCTCCTTTGTCACTTGACTGGAAGTTCCTTCAGCCGAGATCATCTTCTTCTTCTGATGTTATTACATTTACAGTTAAAGTGGCGATATCAGGTAACTCTTCAGCTGCTGCGAGCTTTTCTTTTGCCGCCTGGATTCGCCTTGTTACGGGCCCAGACCTTTGAGCTAGTTTGATAATTTCTTCAGACTGGTTGGGCAAATCGCCATATCCTCCGGTGATTCCCGTCATGTTGCAGGCGAAGATCTGGAATTTTCCTTTTTATCTCCAGGCTTTTCTTCAGGAATGACCGGGGAAGGTTAACCGGTCAAACACAGACACTCTTTCCTTTTCTTCCTCCCTCTGAGGGACATCGTTTGAATATCTGGCCTTTCGGCCGTCTTAAAACTCATTGGAGCCCGAACACGAGACTCCTTGCATCATCTTCTCATTTTATCCTCCTTTTCTTCTTCGGCGCCCATGGCGTGAAGCAATCTTTGTTGCCCAAGGGATGAGTTCCCGAGGCAATGGAAGTAATCCTGGACTACTTTGCCTATCTCTTCTTGGTTTGGCCTCCGAGGATCGACTTTGGGCAGCAACCTTTCTTAAGTCTTCGGCTGGTAGGCCAACCTTTCAACTTGAGCGGTCAAATAATCTCTTCTGGAGTATTGGAATACATCAGCCTGCCTGGCACAGGCCCTTGGTCTGTATGGAGCAGCAGCGGGGATAATTTCCCCTCTTTCTTCCTCATCTTTCATCTGAAATCTTTCGTCCCTTCTCTCGGGGTGAATGACAGCAATATCTTGCTCCTTCTTCTCACAGTCGGCCTTTCTGGTGGCCAACACCTTGAACCTGTTGTTGGTGCGGACCGATGGGGTGACCCTGTCAGGCCGTGCATCTATAGGGCGGCCGTTGAGGTTCACCCTCATATTCCCGACCATCATAGTCTTTCCTGAGGCCGAAATGCGACCTCCAGTTGCAGCAAACCGGCTTCTCCGGTTGTTTCTTCCTCCCTTACCAGCAGTGGCAGGGGCAGCAGTCTTCTTCTCCAGGTGATGGACAAGGCAAGAAACGATGGTAGGAGCAACCATCGTCTTCTCCTCTTCAGCTCTTGGTGCCACCGTGGCCTTTACCGTGGCGGTGTTTCTAGCTTTGTTGTCGACTTGTAGCAGATCGACGAACACCAGGCCCAAGCAGTTGGGCAGACCCGCCGCCGGAGGTATAGATCTGAACTCCATCGGTACCGCCAGGTACCCTCCGTAGATGTGGTCATCGACCACTTGCTGGCCGAAGCGAACAGCAACCAGTTCAGTCTCCATTTGTAATTTCATCTAGTAAGATTAACACACAGTTAGAATTTTGAGAGAGGCCGCCGGGCCCCTTACTTTGGCGTAAAGATGAAGGGAGACTAGGTCCCACCGGGCGTGCCAGACTTGTGGACGCACTTTTCGTTTGATTTTTATTCTTTTTATTTCTATTGTTTATTTGTTGGCGTGCCAGTCACATATGTGACGATTTCATTGTGCGCTCGATCTGACTTCTAATCAGTCGATTGTGAGTGATCGTGTATGGACCAAAAGTCTGTCATACCATAAAGGTTATGACGTTAATTACGTCCTCCCTAAGAAGGACAACCCTTGATTAAACGCCAAAGTAAGAGGAGATCGGCGGCAAAAGCCCAAATGAGAGCATGCTAATTTATCTGCAAGAATTTGAGTAGACCGGATAAAGCGAGGGTATATCAGGTGCGGAGCAAATCCGGCAGCATGTCCCCATTATCTTAGACTATGCCAAGTGGGAATAGGAAACCATCCATGCAGCGACAGGATGGAATATGTGAAAGATCGGGTATATTTGACCCGGAATCCGAAGAGGGATTGATGTACCATGATACACCATATGCCGGAGCGATGTTTTGTTGATATCCCCCTTCGAGGGACCATCGGAGGACATGCAGTGGCAGAACTCCGTGGGCCAGTGGGGTTAGACGAAAATACCGTAGTCACTCGGTGTGATGTGGGCAAATTTCAGCAGCATATCCCCTTATCTTGGATCATGCCAAGGAGAGATAGACCATCATCCATGGGATGCCGGGATGAAGGCCGAAAGAGAAGGGCACTAGGCCCGGGAACACTGTTTGCATTCATAGCACCGGTTGATATTCCCTTGGAAACCATCGGAGCACATGCAGTGGCAGAGCTCCTTAGGTTTATAGGGTTACAGAGGAATCCGGATCAGGACTGAGTAATGTAGGGGAGGTCATTCCCCGTTAATTTATTTCTCAGGGTGTGCATGATGACCTCTGGATATCCCCTGGACGGGCACAATGGAGGTTCTTAGAGCAGCTTATCATGTAGATAAGGGTTCTCGGCGCAAGGGGTTCCCGGCGCGCGAAGTGCCGCGCCGGGAACTATTCATCGTGCCGGGAAGGTCTCGCGCCAGGAAGGTAGTGTAGAAGGGCTTCTCGGCATGGAGGCAGGTGGGTTCTCGGCATGGAGGCAGGTGGGTTCTCGGCGCATAGCTTCTCATATGGATAAGGGTTCTCGGCGCAAATGGGGTTCTCGGCACAGTATACAGGTGGGAAGAAGATCACGGCACGACCCCCTTCTCGGTGCGGCAACCCCCGCGCCGAGGGCTGAAGGGCGCGCCGAGAGCCTTTGGCGTCGGGAAGGTCCTACGAGGTAGGGTTTCTTCTACGGGACTCTATTCTAGGATGTGTGATGATTTGGTTTGAATCAAGAGAATAAAAATGGTAATAAATGGATTATTTCATGGGGTTTTCGATAGGTTGATCTCAGGAGGATGCTAGTTTACAGAAATAGCGAAGAAGATTGGGATTCTCATGCATTCGAAGCCCCTGAAGACTGTAGTCTTAACACAAGAACTGACTGGTTCATTTGAGGCCGATTGTAGTGAGGTATCATGAGATAAGCTGTCTCGAATCCTCAGGGCAAATTCAGAGGCCTGGGAAAGAGGGCCGAAGGCCATACAAAAGCTTATACGAACACATCCGAGGAATATTATAGCCCAATGACCCATTGACCAGGATCGGGGCTCTGCGATAGCTTCATCAAGACTATAAGAGAAGAGAGAAGCAGAGAGTGTTCGATAACCATTCGAGCAAACGACAGACACTTAAAATCACGCGTTCATTGACCAAACGATGCGATAGAAGGGTTAATGACAACAATCACCAGAGTGAGATGTGGGGGAAGAATCCCTAGCTTTCATTCATTCAATCAGTCTCATCGTTTACATCTCATCATTTATAGAAATATAATTTGAACGACAGTAGGGAAGAACTATAGGCATTATTCAAATTGGAGAAAAAGCCCACGAAAAGGGGAGAAAAGGTACATCAGATGAGGAAACAAAGCAAATTCAGATAACAAGAAGATGGGGGAGGGCGGAGCATTGACTCCTCTCCCTCCCCAAGCACCCACCTTCGCTCTCTTCTTCTTCCCCTCTCAGCACACGGGCTCTCCGGGTACAGGCTGTAGCTATCCTCTCTGCTCTCTTGTTCTACTGCCGCTTCTCTTCTGATGTCTCTCTCTATCTGATCTCCCTCCTCGTGTCTCCTCCTTTTTTTCTTAAGTGGATGAAATGGGGGGTTTTATAGGCACAGCATCCCCCTTCTCGGCATGATCAACTTCGGCGCGTCTTTCACACCTTCCCGACGCGCCTCAGTCGATTGCGGAGGCTTCCGGCGCCAAGAGTCTAGCTTCTCGGCGCCACCCCCATGGGCTTTGGGCTTTGGTGAGGAGCTCTCGGCGCCACACTCATGGGCCCATTTAGGGCTTTTAATGTTTTGATCTCTCTCATCAGCGGGCTTGAGCTGTCAAAGATGCCTAACCTGCCTTTTCATTTGTCAGTCCCTTCTGAGTCTGTCAGAACAGGCGAAGGCCTCTTCGTTGGTGAGTTGATATAGTTTCATCAGAATGCTTCTGGAGGTTTTCATCAGTCAATAGACTTTCAATTTCATCAGTATTGCCATCTGGGCGATGACGACACCGAACATCAACTTGGTCTGGGAGGACTTCAGCCGAGTAGATAGTTTTAGTGACGACTCTTCTGTAGTTCTGGCTTTGCAGGAATCCATGGGATCTTTATTTCTGATCCAATTTTCTCTTCGGTCCCATCTTTATTTTTGATTATATTTCAGGTGTCAATAGTCCCCCATGAGGATGATAGTGTGTTTCCTTTCATTTAGTTAGTTTCTCAAGACTAGCGTCGTTTTGGTTCGATCATTCCTTGTGTTTGGTTTAGAGTTTTTCGGAAGATTCCTATCGCTCGTTGGCAATGAAACATGTGTCTTTCACCTTAACGCCCACTTTTTCAGTCTGCTCCACTGTATTTCGCTTCATCTCCATGTTTCATTTCACTTTCGCTTCACCTCCGCTCGGTCCCCTACAAAGAGGACGTTAAGGAGGGGCATCTGTTGACACCCATTTTTTACCTATGAGTTGAGTCATTCCTCTTACCATCATTTGTTGATGTCTCGAGTTATCCATTACTCATTGGGCTATTGTTAGGCATATTTTTGGGCTCATTTTATGGGTACCTCCCTCCCTGGCTTGGTATGCTCTTAAGTTAGGGCTTAATGGGCCTTGGTTTCACTTGGTTTTGGGTTAAATGGGCTTATTTATCTCATTTTATCAAATTCAAATGCCCAGGCTTTACGCGGTCTAACGACCGGCCGTTCCGTCAATGAACGGTATTCTTTGAACCGTTTACCAATTTATTGGATATTTATTTGATTTGTTGAATTTTCACCGACAAGCCTTTGCACGGTCCACATTCAGCCGTTTAATACATTGAACGGCTTGTCTGTGACCGTTCCATTTCCCAGAGTCCTAAGTCGATTAATTTTTTAGATAATTATCTATTTATCATATTTTCTAGATTTATTATCGATAGGTTTAAACGGCCAAGCATTTGACCGTTTTATTCACTGAGTGGTCTACCAGTAGACCGTTTTATCCTCGAGAGTCCAACGCCGTGTTCACCAGTCTGTTCGGTGGATAAATAGATAATTTCTCATTTTATTTTATTTATCACCGATAACATTGGACGGTCTAGAGATGGACCGTGCAATGGATTGGGCGGTCTATCGCGCGACCGCGTACATGCTCAAAACCTGTGGATTGCATGAATTTTCTCTCTCCATCCGTGGTTAAGCCCCCATCTTTCTCCGCCATTTCCTCCGCGGTTTCTCAAGTAAATGAGATGTCGTTTGATCCTGGTGGAAGATAAAAGGTTTATCTACGATTTTTGTATTATCATCTCGGATTAATATTCACTGGAAAACCCTAATTCGAGATTGGACATTCAAGGGTCTATAAATAGTACCCTTAGTCCAAGCTTGAAAAGAGAGAGATCTAAGGTCAACGGCGAAGCTCTGCCGAACTTTCGAGCGACCTACAGTCAGGGAAGGAGGCCTTCTACTTCCACTCAGGCCTCCGGTTAATGGAGTATTCATTTTTGAGTCTTTGTTTTAATAGTCCCACCATCCATTTCTTCATTGCATGCATCATTTTCTTCGCTCTTTTCCCACGTTTTTCACTCTTGCACGTCATACACACACCCTCCTATTGTTTTTCCACGCCCCCTAGGGGTTTAAAAACTCCCAGGTATCCCCCATTCCGATTTATTATGTTTATTTTCATTCGTTCTTATAGTTACTATACTTCACAGTTCTGATCTTGGGTTTTCTTTTGTGTTTTTCATTATGTTTCACAGGTCAGCATTGTACTAGCACGAGGCCCATCCTCTCTGGCCGGCCGGAAGGGGTGAAGGTCTAGATCCTACAACTTAAAACTTGGTGGCATTGAGCGGTCATCTTCCCGTCCGTCCGAGCACGAGAGCAGTCTTCACAGGGCCGTCCTTCATTCCTCTGCGGCTTGCTCTGGACCGTTCTCCTGTCAAGCCAGGCTTCATCCTGCGTTCGTCCCAGCACTGGTGAGCGGTTTGTCGATCGACCGTTCATTAACAGGGCGGTTCTTCTTGGGCCGTTTATTTCCGCGGTGCTGATTACAGGCGAGTGTCCCCCTTTTCCAAGGTACGGTGTATTTATTTACATTCAGAGCCTTGGTGGCGATCACGATCCACACACACACTCACACCTTTCTGCCCTTCTTGTTTCATTTCATTTGTGTCTTACATTGGCAAAGTAGAGGGATAAGGAAGGATAACAAAAGAAAGGATCAGGTGGAGGAACATATTTACCATCAACACGTGTGTGTGGGGATAAATCCCCGTGTTTGCTACATTCACAGCGTGTTGATAGCCACTAACATTCGTCGTCAAAAATACCATGCCACACAATTTCAAAGATGATAACTGCACTCACTCACTTAAAAAGATTTGAATTAAAGTAAAGTGGTAACAACATGTCGATCCCACGGAGAAGGAATATTTTCAATTAAGCATGATAGAAAATTATTATATTTGAAAGATCCGAATTTTGAGTGAGATTGAAAAGAAAAATAAAATTTCTTGAAATTTAAAACTATCTAGAGAAGATGAGAGGGTTAAAGAAGGGAAATTGGAAGGAGATAGAAAAAAAACTAGAAAGACACAATTGCATAAGATGAACTTTTATTACTCATGAAAGTGGCAATTACAACTTGGACATAAAAGAACAAGGGAAGAAATAAGAGCCGTGATAATGGAGGAATGCCGCCGTCCATGCCGTGCCGAGCCTTGGAAGAGATCACCCCGCTTTGGAAGTAGACGCCACCTTTAGAGCACCGAAGGAAGAAGATCTGCCTTGGGATGTGTGAAGAATATAGAGAAGGGGAAGATATAGATGGAAGTGGACGATAGAGAAGACTTAAAAATAATAATAATATATGTGTGTGTTGCGTGTGTTTTGAAGAGGGAATAGAGAAAGAGATAAAGAGAGAGGGTGCGGTAGAGGAAAAGTGAAAACACAGTAAAAATCAAATTGAAAACAGAGCGTGAGAAGAAGAGAAATAGTTTTAAATCTAAGATGAATTCTAAGAAGTGGAAGAAGATACAGTTGTAGATCTGAAAGAGACGAAGAAGATTGATGAAGAGTGCAGTGGGAGAAAACGTGAGGAAGAGGGTGAAAAATGAGGAAGTACAGAGTGTATCTGCGCGGATGAACAGTGAAAAACCCAGGATAGAACCTTGAAAAACTGAGAATAACATAAAAACGGGAGAGAATTGGAGGAAGAGGAAGAAGAAGAAATTGCAGAGAACTTAAAAAAAAAGAACTTTAAAGAAGAATGCAATTTAAAAAGACGAACAAAAGAGCATGAAAATAGGCTAATAAAATAGGCTAAAAAGCTAACTCCTTCCCACGGTGGCTCTTGGCATCTATTTATACTGTTCATAAAACCTCCCACGATCGTGGGTTTCCAGATTACTTCAAAGTCTGACTTTCTATCATCAAATCTTGCTTGATTAAGCTTCTTGCCATGTTTAGAGTCCTCCTTTCCTCAAACAAGAGGGGATAAGCTCGAATGTTTGGAAGATAACTTCGTTCGGAGCGTTCCGTTTCCATTTCTGGTTCAGACTGAAATGGCAACCGCTGTATGGGCGTTTCTTCCTTAATGAGCGACTCTCCATTTGGGCGCACATTCTTCATTTCTTTATTTTAATATTTCCCTCGTTTCTCGATAAAAGGAATGGGCCACTTTATGAACGGTCATAGATTCTTTCCTACAGAATAGACACTCGAGCATAAGGACGCTCATTCTTTTTCTTCATATTTTTCTTCATTTTCTTCTTCACCCTTTTGTCTTTTCCGTACAGTGAATGGCACCTTCTTAGATGGTCGTTCATTCCTTTTCAGAGAATTAACGACTGCATGAACTGTCGTTCATTTTCCTTTCTTTTTCAACTATTTTTCTTTTCTTATTTTCATCAAATGAATTGGCGCCTATTGAGGTGTTGCAATATCTTGAATGTGCGCCCTTTCAGAAGGCGTTCATTAATTGGCGACTGGAGCTCGGTCGTTGTTCCTTGAAAATTCAGGGAATGCAAAATAATCAATGTTCTTTAACATAAAATAAATTGTAATAGTTGCATATTTTTCTAAATATTTCTCACACAGCTATTTTGGCTCCAAATTGAAAATAAAATTATGCAAACTTAAATTAATGGTGAGAATGAGATTTTTGTCAGATTAATGAACAACTAAGCTCGGTAAATGCAAAAAGTGATGAATGTGATGTAGCACTTATCACAACCCTCAACTTACTCATTGCTAGTTTCTTAGCAATATCAACAAGAGTTTGTAAAGTTCATACTTTCATATCTAGCTTTTCCTTCACAGAATCAACCAAAGATTAGGAATCCGGAATCATTAATGCCCACTAGTCTTAGATTAAAAATTAAAGTACATGGTGAAGAATATAAAATCAAAGTTCAATAGCACTTGTGCATGTGAAATACTAAATCCACAACATAGACAATTGCATCCCCCATTTACTATTCGAAGCAAGCACCTTTCTACCCTGTACCTCCTAGATCAGAGCATTAAGCATACTAACTTTTTATCTGCCTTATTTATTTGTCCCCTTTGGGATCTTTTACTCCACACATGATGCTGCACTACCATTCACTATTTAACATGAACCTCGACTCTTGCCTTAGGAGAAGCAGGCCCGATCATAAAGGTCAGGGTTCCCTTTTCCGTTTGACACGAACCTCAACACATTTTAGGTGAATTAGGCCCGGTTACTAAGATTCAGGATATTTTTCATGGTGTTTCTTTTTTTCTCTTTTTTTTCATAAATGTGTATTTTGCTCTTATTTGAAAGAGAACTTGGCAGAAAGCTTTTTCAAAATAACTCTTCCTCAAGAAGTGCACGGCATCAGACACATTACCCAAAATAACAGAAGGCTTGCCCTGCTTGCTTCATTAGCGTGCAACGTGATTTTTATTTTTCTAAAGTGCACATGAACTTTAAGGAGATTCTTAAATCAGTTTTCCATAGCCAGATTGAATAAATCCCTCATCCTTCTCTCTAGTCTTTTCTATTCCAGAATTACTTTCAATTTAAGCATGACTCATGAAACTCAAAATGGGGTTTTCATCTTTTCATTTAATATGATATGCAGGATAGCGGTATGTGTAGATCATTATGTAAGAACTCATGTCAGGTTGTACTATATGCATCATGAAATAAAATTTTTCTCTTCCCCCCCAACTTGAATGACATTATCGTCAATGGCATATGTAATAGAAAGCAATAGAACAATGTAATCAGATAATATAGTTGAGATAGAAGGATACAACTTGGTGTGCGGGGTGAATTGCTCCATCATTGATATGTGACGGCTCCTTCTCCACTCGACCGGACGACTGAAAAATATACTAAAAAAATAAAAACATCAAATAACAAAATATTGGGTTGCCTCCCAGAAGCTCTAAGTTTTCCATCTTCAGCCAGACGCATGAAAGCTCATGAAGATTTTATTCCAGATCACTTAGAACATTGAATTCTTTTTGCAACTAATCATTTTCCAAATAAGGTTTCAATCTTTGACCGTTGACAGTGAAAATGTGACCATTTTTAGGATTCAAAATTTTGACGGCACCATGGTCAAAAGCTTTAACAACCATAAACGGTCCATCCCATATGGATTTGAGCTTTCCAGGGAACAAGCACAACCTAGAATTAAAAGCCAAACCTTTTGATTAAAAGAAATTTTTTTCCTGTGAATATGCTTATCGTGAAATGCCTTGGTTTTAGCTTTGTAAATCTTAGAATTTTCGTAGGTTACAGGTAAGTGGCAGGTGTGAGCGACGTCACGTGGTTCGGGGAGCGAAGAAGATGCGGAGCGCGCTGGCTCCTCTTTGTTTGCTGTAACACAGAAATAAGAGAAAAGTGAAGGGGCCACCACGGGAGATTGCTCCGGCGGGGCGAGCGGGACAAATGCAATATAGCAAGATATGGGGGTTAAACGGCCATAGCGGTAAGTGACTCGCCGCGGCCTCGGGGGGACGGGAATGGTGCAGAAATCAAATAGCAAGAATTGAAACGGCCATTGGGGAAGTGACTCGCCGCGGCCTCGAGAATATGAGCAGATAAGAATATAACAGAATATAAGGAGAATATAAAGAATGAGAATTTAAACGGCCATTGCGGAAGTGACTCACCGCGGCCTCGAGAATATGAATAGATAAGAATATAACAAAATATAAAGAGAATATAGGAACGGGAATTTAAACGGCCAATGGGGAAGTGACTCGCCGCGGCCTGGAGAATACAAGCAGATAAGAATATAACAGAATATAAAGAGAATATAAGAACGGGAATTTAAACAGCCATTGGGGAAGTGACTCGCCGCGGCCTCGAGAATACGAGCAGATAAGAATATAACAGAATATAAAGAGAATATAAGAATGGGAATTTAAACGGCCATTGGGGAAGTGACTCGCCGCGGCCTCGAGAACATGATGTGATCGCCAAGGGCCAAAAGACCCCAAAATAAAGAAAGTGATCGCGCCTACCTTAAGAGCGGGAGATGGCGGGTTGCTTCTTCCTCCCCCTTCTGCCGGCCGACGGAGAGGACTTTCTTTGGGTACCCTTGCAAAACAACGACAAACAAGTAACGATTGGATTAAAAGATGAAGGTGTAGTATTCAAATCCTTGTGATAAAAATAACGAAATGATGGCAAGACACACACCTGGTTGGTGTTATCTTTTAAACCCCTCTCGGACTCGAGTAGGAGGAAAATAAGATGATGGATGCAAGAAGTATATAAGAAGAGGCGCCCTTATGAAGGGGGATAGAGGATGCGAGATGATGAATGCAAAAGAACTACGAAAAAAAGGAAAGGATTGGCTTATTGCATGTGCTGATGGTGAAATCCGGTGGAGCTCCGGCAGCGTAGGGACGACGTGGAAGCACGGTGGATGAAGACGACCTTCCTCTCGCGAGCGTGGGCACCCGAGAAGCCGGCAGAACCTCCACCTACAAAAGACCCACGGGTTAGAAATGACTCCGGTAGCCTCTGGGCTCCGGCAGCCTATCGGATGTCTTAGAAGCTCCTCCAGGACTGAGGGGGTGGGCCTCTATTTATAGGGCTCCGGAGGGTGGAGGCGTCCAGGACCCTGGACACCTCCATCAGGGCCGAAGTAATATTTTATTCTATTTTTATTCAATTTTTTTTGAATATTTTCGTGGAGGCGTCCAGGGTCCCGGACGCCTCCATAAGTCCCACCGAACTCCACCGAAAGTCACACGCGGTTTAACACAACGTGTGGTTTTGGAGCGGCGACCCGTGATTTGGAAATGGGCGCGTCCAGTCGGCTGGACGTCTCCAAAATTTGGATACTTTCACACACGACAAACCATCGTTCGGTGGGCGGGGCCCCGTGAGTGAGTTGATGGAGGCGTCCAGGAGCCTGGACGCCTCCAAGAAAATATATTATTATTTTTTGTTTTGTTTTTTTATGCCAACTGGCATTTTATATTTTTTATTTTTGTTTTCATGGAGGCGTCCATGGGCCTGGATGCCTCCATTAATATATATGTATTTTCATTTTTTGGGGGTTTGAAAAATAAATAAAAATAATGGGGGCGTCCAGGAGCCTGGACGCCCCCATGAAGACCTGCCCGGGTCCTCAGACAAGGCGTTGGCAGCCGCCCGGCAGACACCCTTCCGGTTTCGGAACCTTCCGATGCGTCTGACTGGTGTTGATGCCGTCCGAATGCTGCGATGAGACGATTCCGGATGCCGAAAAAGGTAGAAGAAGACCCAAGAAAAGGAAGCACTCAAGTGATTCAAAATGTGAAATCCGTCGTGGGGCGTCGTATAGTAATATGAGACTTTCTCAGGAGACGTCAGGAATGGCGTGTCTACAGCTGCCCCGCCTTGGCGTCTGCTTTGCAAGGGAGCGACACGTAGTAGAATGGTATCGAAGTGGAGTGAAGTGGGAGCAGACTGATAAGTTGATGCCAAGGTGTGATGAGACACGCTTTTGACGTTACTGTTTAGAATCTTTCCTGAAGTTTCAATGAGGCGACCTTGAAGGAGGTCTTTCAAATTTTGACGATTTGCTTGGACGGAGATCAAATAAGGGAGGGTGAGATGTGCGCTCAGGCATGAAACAAAAAGAGACCAACTTCTCGGTGTGGAAGTACCTGGGTCATAAACCTGCAGGTTTCACCTTTGGGGAGCGGTTACCAGCCAACGTGGAAGTGCTGCGGCCAAGGTGGGTCAATCAAGGTAAAAAGCAAAGGAATATCTGAGGGTCTGTCCAAACAAGGGTCTCCTTTGGAAGAGCAGCGTAGGGCCGTTTCAAGGAAACTCAGTATTTCATTCGGAGTGGAATATCTCATATTTGTAAGAATTGAAGCACAGCGGCTTTCGCAATCAAATCACTTGAATGATCTTCTGCAATAAATCAAAGTCCTATATGAATGCATGCTGGGCTTAAAGAAAAATTTAAAACAAACTAAAATAGAAAATAGCTAAGGATAATATTGTCAACTTGTTAAGAATGGGTCAGGATACCGATCCGGTGAGCCGACACTGGGCTCGAGCCCGTTTATACGCGCACCAACTCACTGAATGGAACCGTCGTCCCCATGCTACCACAAATTAACGGCCTATCCGTACAACCCAAATTCTTCTGGGATCATCACCATTTTTGTTGAAGGGGAACTCAGATCCCAGATTCGCTCGGGCCGCAAGGTCCTTGACATATTCTAGTAACGTAGGTATCATATATTATGATGCATGACATGGTGGGACCAACCAATGAAAGGTGGGACATGAGATAGGACAAAAGACGTCCGTTAGTAAAACCTGCACAGGCCAGCATGGATTAATAACATCAGAAAGTAACAAAATCGTAACAGAATCGCACCACAATGGAAAGGAGATCTAGCCAAAATCCTGACACTGACCGTTGATGTGACATGTTCCGTCCTGTAGCGCCCTACCCTTCCTATAAGAACTCCCCTTAGGCTAGTTCATTCAAAAGCATCAAGGTGGATTTTGGAAGCTCAGGAGAGGAAGGAGAGGAGAATCTAGAGATTTCAGGATGGAAGGAGAGTCTTCCCGCGTTATGAAGAGGAGCAGGCCTAGCAGCGAGATCAGGCGACTCTCCGACCTCGAGGGTCATCTGAGTGGGACGATCATGTCGCATATGGTAAGCTGATTCATTTCAAATTTCTCCACGTGAACCTTCTTCTTACTTCCTTCCTTTCTTTTTCTTTTCTCTTCTAGCCATATCCACTCTTCCCAGGCCCGAGGAAGTTTTCCAAACTGCCATGGCTTTCAAAGCTAACTTCCAACATCTCCATCGGCATGAGGGCCATACTCTCGAAGTGGTATCTGCAGGGGCTCCTTATTCACGCCAAACACTACGAGAAGATTCGTATGGACTGGGCGGCTATGGGCGCACTAGTGAAGATCTGGCATCCCCAGACCCACACTTTTATCTTCCCGACCTTCGAGGTGACCATCCTCTTGAAGTGGTGGAACTTCTGCTCGGATTGAAGAAATTCAAGAGTGACGAGAAGGTGAAGGCTATGCGGATGCTGACACGGGGGACTTCCGAAAGCGTCCTTGGAAGCTTCATGCCGCCCGACGCAGCCCGAAAGGTTCGTACTCAGAAGGGAATTGATTTGCAAAAGCTCGCGGAATGGGTCATGGAGGCCTTGAGAGGGTCACCAGACGATGACTATTTGGAGAGAATCATGAAAGGGTTCACCACTTGTCTGGCGGGTGCTCTCTTGTTTCCTTATACCGACAACATGGTGGAGGAAGACCAACTGAGTGCTATTCGTGGGATCTGGAGTGGAAAGAGGGTGGGACCCGCCATCCTTGCCTATCTTTATAGCGGCCTTACTGCCTCGAGCATGGGTAAGTCTCCATTTGGTTGCGCACTTGTCTTGAATTGCTGGCTTGATTTGCATTTCAAATTCGACCACCGCGAGGGAATGCCAACGGCTTCGAAGCTTTTCTAACAAAGCCCGCTTCATCACATAGCCGACGTGTTTGGCTTTGGTGACACTGTAGCGAACCGTGTTCCGTGGCTGAAGAAACGTGAAGACTGGCGGCCCCACTTTCGAACCATGACACAAAGCTTCTTTACTTACGCACCGGCATGTCTACTTTCGCTCGAGCTCCTCATGAGGCCTTCCTCTGAAGTTGATCTCCAACTGATTGGCGCAACCGAGTTCATCCTTTATCATGCGCAGCGATGCTGCCTCCAGGTCGGCATTCCACGCCATTCATTCCCACCACTGACTGGCATCGTTCCTTTGAAGAGGAGAGAGTTGGGCACTGAAGCGGATGCGAAGGAAGCGAAGGCCGTCAAAGCACCCTGGAAGACAAGTGTTACGGGAAAGGCCTTAGCGCATGTGGGGGAAGAATGCGAGCTGTGGAGAGCTTATGTTACCGAACTGGGGAAGTTAAGGCCTAAGGCGCCTAAGCCCCTGATGTAGCTCATTCTGCTTTCTGATGGAATAAAATCTGGAATTTTGATGTTTTGGACCACGTTCCCTTTGTTATGATTTTTATTTTGCCATTTTTTCTATTTTTTTTCTGTTTTCTTTCTTTTTATGTACCTATTTATTCATAAAATGATCATATGTAAATATATATGTTTTTAATGGGGGCGTCCAAGGGTCTGGACGCCCCTAATTTCTTTTTTATTATTTTTTGGATTTTTTTGGTTGGGGGCGTCCAGGGGTCTGGACGCCCCTAATTTCTTTTTATTATTTGTTTTGGATTTTTTGTTTGGGGGCGTCCAGAGGTCTGGACGCCCCTAATTCCTTTTTTATTTTTTGGATTTGTTTGTTCGGGAGCGTCCAGGTGCCTGGACGCCCCTAAATTTTTGAATTTTTGAAAAGGCAAGAAAAACGTGGGGGCGTCCAGGCGCCTGGACGCCCCAACAAAAGGAATTTTCTTTTATAAGGGGGGCCTCACCCCCCTTTCACTTCTACTGTTCATTCTGAAGACTCGTTCACTCTAAAACGACCCATTCCCAATTCCAATGGAGCAAGGAGGCCCGAGCCAGGGTGGGGAGAAGCGAAAATGACGGGCTCGTCGTCCGAGGAGGCTGAGAGATGACGCCGAGGAGGCTGCCGTGGCGGAGGAGATTGCGGCGGAAGAGGAGGCTCCTCTTTTGGCCGTTGAGGACCCTGCGGGCGCTGGTGACGCGGGAGAGGACGAGCACGATCCGGTAAGCCCCTTAGACTTCCATTCTATTGGTTCACTGGGCTAAACCGGCGGACGAGAGGCTGTGTGGAGAAGGCCGGTGAATGGGAGAAGGAGGCGTCCAGGGTCCTGGACGCCTCCACATTTTATTTTTTTTCTTTTTATCTTTTTATTTATAAAATAAGATTAAAAATAAGGAGGCGTCCAAGGATTGGGACGCCTCCATGATAATATATATTGTTTTTGTTTTTTTTGTTTTTTTTTGGGTTTTTCTAAAAATAAAATAAAGAAAATAAAGAGGAGGCGTCCAAGGGGTTGGACGCCTCTAAGAAAAACATAAATATTTTTAAAAATAAAATAAAAAATAAAATAAATAAGTAGCATATACAGTGTTATTGTTTATTACTATCCATGCTGCTGATGTGTTGCCCTGTTGGTTTTGTGGTGTGCAGGGTGTGATGAAGGGCCGGATCAGCTGGTCTCTAGTGGTGGCAGCGTACCGTGGGCTGCCAGACTTCCAGAGGGCGCGTGTGGACGCCATGGGCTTTGGAGCCTTCCTCAGGATCGAGCCCTTCCGGCTCGACCTTCCTCTTATCCAGGCATTGAGGGAGCGGTGGCATGCGCCGAGTCGGGCGTTTCTGATGCCCTGGGGGCACATGGTGCCGACGCTTGAGGACGTAGCTCGGATCACCGGGCTGCGGGTTGACGGAGAGGCAGTCAGCGGGGTTACTTACCCTGACTACCGAGAGAGTGCCCTGGACCTGCTGTGGTTAGAGACGAGCGTGACTGATAGAGACAGCAGGGTAGTCGGCCGAGTGGAGATTATGGAGGTGCTCAGATTTGGTGACCCGCGCCAGCGGGTTAGCGAGACTGGAGCGGAGTTTCTGGCACGACTGGAGGGAGATGCCCGTGCATCTTTCACCCAGGACCCGAACGAGCGGGAGCTGGTGGATCTAGACCTCCGGAGGTTTCTTTTCCTCTTCCTGGGCCGCCTTCTACTGAGGACGAAGGGGGATGGCATCCACTGCCGCTTCCTCGGGATCCTGGCGGACTTTGACAGAGTGGGGCACTACGCGTGGGGAGCGGCTCTGCTTGCCCATTTGATTGCTGATCTCTCCCAGACTTCAGAGAGGGAGACGACAGTCAGCGGCTTCACACCTTTTCTCCAGGTACACAATTTATTTATGCATTTTACCGTAGTTAAATATGCAATTACTCGTGCTAATGACGTATGATGGATGTAGGTGTGGAGCTTTTACTATTTCCCGATGGGGAGGGCCAGGCAGGGGAACAGGAGAGCCGTTCCTCTAGCGCGACAGTGGAGGCCGGTCGTGGTAGCGGCACCACACAGCTACCAGCTGGCGTCACTTCGTCGGGAGCTGAGCGAGTATCCCGAGGCCATGGTATGATGCGTATGATTTTTTATGTTTTTATGCATGTGACTGAATGGTAACTAACATGATATATGTATGGTGATGCAGGTGGTGTGGAGACCCTACCTGGGCATGGGCGACGCTGGCCAGCCTTGGGTTGTAGCGGGTCTTCCTCGTTTCGGACGGGACGTGTGGGTCCATTGCCTGAACGAGATCGAGCCGCTTCGGCTGAGGCTGGTTATGAGGACGTTGGGGCTGGCCCAGGAGTGGGTCGATGTAGATGAGCCGGTCCGCATCAGGCGGAAGACCAAGGGGAAGGCGAAGATCCTGGACTGGCGTACGCGCTTCCTGGCACAGTACCAGGACTGGCAGCAGGGCGGGGTCCCAGTGGTGTCCCATGTACAGGACAGTACCGATTACCTGAGACGGTACCGGGCTACGTACGGGGACCGCCTCTTCCTTGGTGGTATGGCAGGGGTAAGTGAAATGAAAATGCTTCACCCTTCTATATGTATATACATGTGGCACTAACTTATGTGCAATGCAGGATGCTCGTGACAACATGATCGCCGAGTTGAGGGCCCAGCTGGCAGACGCCAGGCGACAGTTGGTGGCCATCCGACAGGAGTTGGAGATCCTGGTGAGTCTATGCAATGCATTTTTGTGACATGGATTTTTGATACTTGGCCTCTGACTGTCGTTTGCTCTGTGTTTCAGCGAGCCCACCAGGCGATAGCAGCCGGGACGGCTAGTGGAGCGGGTTCCAGTTCGTGGGGCCCTCCCCCGGAGATCTCTGCCCTTTAGGAGCAGCTGGCGTATGCGGTGGCTCGGGCTGAGGAGGCCGAGCGTGACCGCGAGGCTCGAGTGAGTGCCTACTTGGCCCTAACCCTCTTCTAGCTGCTTTCCTTTTATCACTGCTCTCTCACGGTGTATGCGTGCTTCGACAGGTGGCCGAGATTCGAGAGGCCCTGGCCCGTGCTGTTCGTGCCGAGCAGGAGCGCGATGCTCGGGTGGCGGAGCGTGACGCCCGGATTATGGAGCTGGAGGAGGAACGTCGACGGGAGGCTGAGGAGCTCCCTCGTGACGTGCTGGATTTGCGGATCGCCCTCGAACTGTCGAGGAGGGAGGCGAGGCGGGAGAGAGAGGAGAGGGAGAGAGAGCGAGAGAGGACAGGAGGGCGGAGCGACTGCGAGACTGGGACGAGAGGAGGGCTCTGGAGGCCCAGCTGATGGAGCTCCGATTGAGTCCCGGCACGGCGGAGGGGAGGCTTCGAGAGAGCGAGGAGCGGTACCAGAGGGCGAAGGAACGCAGGGCGCGACTTCGTCAGTCTGGTTCTTTTTCCATGGGCAGCTATATGGTTTCTTCGGCCGAGGAGCGTCGTCGTGCCTTCGAGGCTGGGGTGCCACCGTAGGGCGAGGCGAGCACGGCTTCTCAAGGTTCGCAGAGGTCGCAGAGGCCCCCTAGGGATCCCCGTCAGAGGAGGGAGGAGAGAGATGACCAGGAGGGTGATGGCGAGAGTTAGAGAGTTGCTTGTACACTCCACCCTCCTTACTGCATGATGTACTTTTGACTATTATATGAAATGAAAATGGCTTTCTTGTGTTGTGTGTACCTTTCCTCTCTCACTTTTCTTTCTTTGCACTTGTCCTTCAAAGCACGCTCCACGAGACCTTGCCCTGAACAGCGGGAAACTACGCTTTGCACGGAGGGATTCTGTTTCCTTTCTCCCTTTTTGGGCGCGTCCAGGCGCGAGGATGCGTCTTAATCCTCGAATTCAAATTTAAAGCACCGGGTGACCTTTCTTCTCCCATGCCTTACCCGCAAACGAGCCCGCCTTCTGCCGAAACTCGCTCGCCCGTCTTTGTCTTCTTCCCCTCGATCGATGGAGTTCGGCGGTCTGGACCACGGCGAAGGTGGAGAGGGACGCGGGACCCCTCGCCTGAGGAGGGACGCGCCAGAGCATGGAACGGCGTCCATGGAGGAGGAAGGGCCGCTTCGGGCCCCCGAGGGACCCGAGGGGCCCAATGGCGCGGAAGGAAGTGAACACGGCTCGGTGAGTGCTTCGGTTTCCCCTTCTTTGATCTATTTTGAGTTTTGAAGCGAGGCGTGCGAAGGGGGAAAGGGTTCGGCGAGTGTTGCAGTCAAATGATGGACACATCCTAGACAGGGGACACGTTCTTTGTTATGATGCGAGGCCCTTCTTTCTTGGTGCAGGACATGGCGAGGACTCTGGGCCTGGCCGATGAGTGGGCGAGTGCAGACGAGCCGAGCCGCGTCAGGAAGCAGAGTCGCGGCAAGGCGAAGCTCGAGGATTGGCGCATACATCTCCCTGGACAGCAAGGGAGCGTATTGGTGCAGGATAGCGCTGACTTCCTGCGGCAACAGAGAGAGAGTTATGCGGGGCTTCCCCAAGCTGGGGATACGCGCGACGTCAACGGCTCGCGTGCCCAATTAGCCGAGGTCAGGCGGCAGCTGGCCGCCACTCAATAGGAACTGTCGCTCCTGGTAAGCCAAGTGCTGCATTTTTTATTTTTAAATGTGGAGCTTAGCTGATTGCTATTGTTTGTTCGTTCCAGCGTGCCCAGCAGACATCGATGGTGGGAGTGGCTGGCGGCGCATCTTCCAGTTCCTTGACCCCTTTTCTCGAGATTGCCTCCCTCCGGGAGCAACTTGCCGGTGCGGTGGCTCGGGCTACCCGGGCGGAAGAGGAGCGTGATGCCTGGGTGGCGACTGTAGCAGAGCTACGACATCGCGGTGAGGAGAGACCTTCTCCAGACATCCTAGAGTTAAGGGTTCTTCTGCAGATGATGAGGAGAGAGGCAGAGAGAGAGAGAGAGTCGAGAGAAGGGCCGAGCGACTGCGGGATCAGATCGAGAGGAGGGCCTTGGAGGCCCAAGTGAGGGAGCTCCAGCTGGGCCTTCAGGCCGTCGTGCAGAGGCTAGGAGGGATGGAGACGCGCTACGAGAGAGCGCGAGAGTTCGGGGAGCGACTGCGCCAGTCTGGTCACATTGCCGCTAGTGGCTTCTTCGCCACGCCAGGGGAGGAGCAGCGAGTCATTGCTGTGGAGCCGGCGCCACGAGGCGAGGCGGGTGCTACTGCACGGGGATCCAGGAGGCTTCTGAGGGACCCTCACCTCAGGGGAGAGGAGAGGGACGCCTAGAGGGACGAGCATGAAGATAATGGCAAGAGTTGGTGAGCTAGTGGACCCGCCTCCTTTCTATGATTGTAGTGTTTATGACAGCTTATGTAGAATTATGAATGGAGTGATTTGATTTTCTGCTGCTTGTTTGTTCTCTTGTGCGTTCCTTCTTCCCTACACTTCTTCTCCTTTGCACTGTTCCCATGTGATGGGTCTGCCGAGACTCCACCCTAAGCGGAGAATCGCGTCTTGTTGTGACCATTTTCCACGGGAATCTGCCGTTGAAGTCAATAATGACGGCCCTAGTCCCTTTTCCCGCATGTTGTGGACGTCCTCCAAAACATGATAGGGTATCCCTTGACAACATAGGGGGCTAGTCGTCATATTCTTCGTCCAATCAATCACCCTGTGCGAGCGGTGAAGTGACACACGGGACCGCATGGTAGGTGCCTCATTGCGAGGGCTATCATTAAAGGTGATGGAGGCAATCGTGGCCTGCACTCCTTCTATTTCTATAAATTCTTGTCCCTTTTATCCTCCCAGGTATATCGAGAGCGAACTCGAGGAGCACAAGTTCTCACGGGAGAGGAGGAGTTCAAAATTCTGAGAGTTGGATGGAGGACGAATCTTCCCACTCCTCGAAGAGAAGCAGGTCCAGTGGTAGTAGTTCCAGGAGGCTTTCGGACCTCGAAGGGCATTTTAGCGAAAGGGCCCAATCATAACTCGTAAGCTGAGCTTTCCTGCCCTTTTCTCATTCTTTCTTCCTTTCTCTTGACAAAACCCTTCTTCATTTCTTATGCACGCACAGAGTGTGATGAAATCACACATTTCATGGGAGTTAGCTGTGGCCGCATACAGGGGTCTCCCGGATTTTCAGAAGGCCAGGCTAGACGTGATGGGATTTGGCACCTTTCTTCGGATCGAGCCGCTCGAGCTCGACCTGGTTCTGATCCAAGCCTTGTGTGAGAGATGGGACCCAGTGAGTCGGGCATTCCTGATGTCCTGGGGGCACATGGTACCCAGCTTGGAGGATGTGGTCCGGATCACAAGCCTGAAGGTGGAGGGCGAGGCAGTGACCGAGGTCACTTATGCAGATTACCGAGAAGGTGCTCGGAAGCTACTGGGTTTGGACCTAGATGGTCGGAAAAACAGGTCGGTAGCTAGGGCGTCCCTCATGGATGCATTAGGGCTCACCGACACTCGTCGACAGGATGACGAATCCTCAGAAGAGTTCATAGAAAGGATGGAAATAGGATGCCGTGCCGTGTACTGCACAGATTTCGGCAACTGGGAAAGATGCAACATAGATTTGAGGAGATTTCTCCTCTTCCTTTTGGGGAGATTGGTACTGAGCTCGAAAGGGGACGGTATCCAATGTCGCTTCCTGGAGCTGCTATCAGACCTTGAAAGAGTAGGGTACTATGCCTGGGAAGCTGCCATGCTGGCACACTTGTTTGCAGGCCTGTTCCAAGAAGCGGATCGTGAGATGGCTGTGAGTGGTTTCACACCATTTATCCAGGTATTTTTGGTTTTGCTTGTTTTGTATATATGTTGGTGTGTTTTTGCAAGATACTGATGACCTGCGCCGAGCAGCTGTGGAGCTATTATTACCTCCCCATGGGGAGAGCTCGACATTGGCGACCCGCGATGGTGCCGCTAGCCAGGCGGTGGGAACCCATCATGAGTGCGGCACCCCTAACCTACCAACTGATGGTGCTAAGGCGGGAGCTACAGGAGTTCCCTGCAGCGATGGTAAACTGGAGACCCTACTCAGACATGGTTGATGCCGACCAGCCGTGAGTTCTATCAAGTCGTGCCCGGTTTGGACGGGAACTGTGGATGCACTGCCTGAATGAAATCGAGCCGCTTCGGCTACGATTGGTTATGAGGACTTTAGGACTGGCTCAGGAATGGGTGGATACGGCTGCGCCACCTCGTGTGGGGAGAAAGACGCGAGGACCGGTGACCTGCATTGACTAGCGCGTGCGGTTCCCTGAACAGTATGAAGACTGGCAACGGGGTGGCACGATTGTAGAATCACATGCGCGGGATAGCGAGGACTACTTGCGTCTATATAGGACAAAGTACGTAGAGCGGCTCTAACCCCGGGGACTTGTGGAGGTAGGTTTCCCCTTTTTCTCTTTTCTTCTTTCTCCCCTTTTGGTTTTCTGGTGGAAATGCTGACTCGTATGGCTGCAGGATATCCATGATACGATGATAGCGACTTTACGAACTCGCTTGGCAGAGATGGAGCAATGGTTGGGCGATGCCCGTGGAGCTACGAGCGCCTTGGTAGGTGTACAGTGCGCGTTCCTAATTGAAACCCTAGATTCCAGGTGTTGGCTGCTAACTCATGTGGTTGTAGCATGCCCAGATTGACGCGGCTTCCCTAGTGATGGGAGTAGGCGGTGTCTCTTCCAGCATGTGGATTCCTACCTCAGAACTCGATTTGCTTCACGAGCAACTTGCTCGTGCCACGCAGCGTGCCGCGGAGGCAGAAGGGATGCTCTGTATACAGGTAAGAGTCTCAGTGTTGAGTTCTCCTTGTTTATGCCTTATCGTGTATCTGAGATGGTACACTCGGCAGGAAAAGGAGATGGAAGAAACGCTTGCCCAAGCTGCGCAGAAGGAGGCTAGGATAGCAGAACTGGAGAGGGAACTGCGGTGTCATCCTGATGACGACTCCTCTAGGGATGGCGTGGAACTGAGGATCACTCTCTAGTTGGAGAGGGAAGACCGCGAGAGAGAACGTGCAGAGAAAGAAAGAGACGCAAAGAGAGAAAGAGCCAACAGATTGACTGAAAGGGAGGAACGAAGGGCCATAGAGGCCCAACTATTCGAACTCCGAATCAGCCTTGGTCTTGCTGAACAGTGGCTGAGAGATGGTGAGGAGCGCTACCGAAGAGCACGAGAGCATGGCTTTCGTGTTGGTAGCTTCTCTGCTGCTTCCGTGGATCAATGCCGGGGTGTGGGAATAGGAAGGGGAGTACAGAGCGGTAGGAGTACCGCTTTTCGTAGTTGGGTAGCACCTTTGAGAGCGTTTTGCCCGGAGAGTAGTGGGACGAGTAATGCAGAGAGAGAGGGTGGAACTTGATGTAATTTTTTTAGTTTTTTTTCTGGAATAAAATACAAGGTTCGATTTGTTTGGTTTTCACCTTTGCTTCTGTTGCCTGAATCCCTGCACACATCACTGAAATAAACAAATCAGAATTTCTGTTCTGACTTGGCCCCTTGCTCAATAAGCAAATGGTCACTGTGACTGTCCTTGATAACTGGTCAAGGGGCCAAGCCTTTATTTAACGAAGGCAAGGGAAAGATGCGGTGATGATAAATGCGACAGGCAAGCACACGAATGCAAGCGGTATTAAAACTGGGATGCTGCACGCAAATACAATCATGCAAAATTAAATTGTTTTCTTTTTTATATTTGGCATTTTTTTTTGTTTTATCATAAAAAAGATTTTTTTTTGTTTGCAAATATGTACATTTTCTCTTTTCCATTTTTTTTCTTTTATTATAAATTTTTTTTGTTGCTAATGCCTGTCAAGCACCCAAATGGCACCCAACCTATACGAGAACAGGGGTTTCTTACTAACCTCCCAAGTATCCTAAGTGCACATCTAGGTTGATTTGGGCCTCTAGACCCCTCGAATGATGATCCCGCCGGCTAAGACTTACCCTGATGACAATACCGTCATGCCATGCTTAGGCTCCCAGTCGCTTCCGACCACAGGGATTCACCCAAAAGATGTTTGAGGTAAATGATTTGCCCGACCCGGGTCTGTTTCCTCACAACTCTAGATGGTATATGATGGAACACCCTGGAACCCTAATGACCAATCGCGCGACGCTGACCCGGAATTAGACGCCGTCGCACCCATAGGTGACGCGCTTGCATTGGCCTAAGCCCAAGGTTAAGCAAGAAGACATCAAGGCGGTAAACATGGGTCTTGACCAGCCAGAAACACAGAGACACCTTCGCAGCGATAGCTTTTGCTTTTTAAAGTAGGCAACCAAATGTGTATATTAAAATAAGGTCGCAGACCCTGGGCAGTTTTCACCCTTCAGAAACTCCATCGAACCTTCATCTTTAGAGGAAGAAGGAAGAGCGTGGGGGATAAACCTCCTGAGAGGATCGGCAAAACCGTTAACCCGGCGAGCGAATAAGGGCCCATTAACTCTTTCCTTTCGGACAACTTCGGACCAAATCTCGAGTATTTACATTCCATAGCCCCCCCTTTTTTGTGGATTCAAACTTTTACTTTGAGGGGTTCCATTTATCGCATCAGGCACGGTCACGACCAGGCTTTTCTCTTGATTTTGATTTTGTATTTCTTTTTGTGAGGGAGATATAGTCGTTTGACGTTTGTGGGCTCCCTTTTCGTATGCCTGCGGGGACACTGCCCTCTTCTCGTGCTCTGATCGATGCTCGAGGAAATGGATCCTACTCTTGCCTTTGGGGTTTGAGTTTCGGTTTCTCATGCTCAGCGTTTTAAGGGCGCCGACTGTCTCATTTGGTCGAAGAGAAAAGAATAAAGATTACAGCTTCTGGAGATCTTCTGGGTGGGGCCCCACCGTAGGTGATGCTACCGACTTTTTGAATAAAATACATAAGTGAGCACATGTTAGCTTCCTTCGAGCGAGCATAGGCCGACGTGGCCGGACAGAGATCTCCACTATTCTGGCAAACCAAGACCCGGTGCCTACCAAGCCTTAATGGGCCCTATCCTAACATGAAGGTTAGATGCAGTGACTTGACTACATGGTGACCACCAGGCATTGGCATTTTGAATTTTCCATATTTTTAGTGGTTTTCAATATTTCTTATTTTTGATATTTTCTATCTTTTCATCTTTTTTTGTGTTTTGACATTAAGCTAAGGGTAGTATTTCTTAAGATAAAGCCCATTCCAAGGGTGGGATAACTCGGTCTCTTCGGCGTTGATTAGCTTGTAGGCGTTGCCAGGGTACACGGCTTGAATTACAAATGGTCCTTCCCAATTGGGTTGGAGCTTAGAACGCGGCCCTCCAGGTTTGACAAAAATTCTTTTTACAACCATCTCACCAACTTTGAATTTTCTCTCAACGACTTTCTTTTGGTAAAAGCGAGCGAGTCTATTTTGATACACACGCGCGTGTTCGGCAGCGGCCAGCCGCTTCTCATCCAAGAGTTCCAACTAGGCGAGGAGTGAATTACGACGATCGTCGAGGGGAAATTCCTCGTCCAATTGTACCCTGAGAGAAGGGATCAGAGTCTCGTACGGGACTACCGCTTCCATACCATAAGTAAGGGCAAACGGAGTCTGCCCGGTGGGGGTACGGATTGAAGTGCGATAGGCCCATAGGGCTTCGATAAGTTTTTCTGGCCAGTCTGAAAACTTACTAGACTCGTAGGTTTTTTTGATGATTTTGAGTAATGTTTTATTAGTGGCCTCCGCTTGGCCGTTACCTTGTGGGTAATAAGGCGATGAATGATGCAATGCAATTCGTACCTTTTGCAGAGGTCGTATAGGTCCTGAGAAATGAACTGTGGCCCATTGTCGGTGACGATTGTGCTTAGGATGCCGAATCTGGCAAGGATGTTCTTCATGATGAACTTGCAGACTGTTGATGCCTTGATTTCCGCGTAAGCTTCGGCTTCGGCCTATTTGGTGAAGTATTCCGTCGCAGTAAGGATGAAAGATTTTTGCTTGGTGAGGGAATTGGGATCACCTAGGGGACCAATGATGTTGAATGCCCACATGGAGAAAGGCCACGGGGAGGATATTGGATGAAGTGAGGAAGATGGTGAATGGATTTTATCGGCGTGAAGTTGACACTTGACACACCTACGGACATAGACAGCACAATCTTCTTCCATAGTGGGCCAATAAAAGCCTTGGCGAATGATCTTCTTGGCGAGCATCTGACTATTCACGTGGCCACCACACACACCCGAGTGCGTCTCCTCTACACATTTCCAAACCTCATCGTCACCAAGACATCTTAACAGAATACCAATAAGGCTCCTCCTATAGAGTAGACCTCCAACCAATGTGTATTTCTGAGCCACCCTTCTTATGGCTTTCTTGTCCTCTGCGGTGGCCCCTTCAGGATAAGACTGATCTTGGCAGTATTTGACGATTTCATAGAACCATGGTTTCTCTTCATCAGCCAGTTCTTCTTCAGCCTCTGCCAACATGATTTCCCTCTTCTCAAGGATATCTTCCTGCAAGATCTTCCTTGCTATCCTGTCTTTGATATTTACGTAGGAAGCATCATCGATTGCAGGGGCGTGAAGTTTGTAGATGGAAATGGACTCAAACCATCTTCCTAGAGGGAACCTTATGGATGATGCCAACGAGGCGAGGGCATCGGCGAGAATATTCTGATGACGAGGGACATGAACAAAGATCAGTTTTATGAACAGTTTGGCAAATGTAGTAGTGAGTTCTTGGTATGGCTTGAGTTTGGGATCGCGAGTGCGATATTTAGTGAGCACCTAGTGAAGGATGAGTTGACTATCACCTACGACTCGTAACTCAGTGATACGAAAAGAATGAGCGAGTTCTAGGCCAGCTAGAAGAGCTTCATATTCAGCTATATTGTTGGTAACTGGAAATTTGAGCTGGTATGCCAATGGGAATGTGAGGCCTTCAGGCGACAGGAGGGCGACGCCGATTCCTCTCCCTTGAGAATTCATAGCTCCATCAAAATATAGCGTCCACATTGGCTCATCTGATTGGTTGACGGACATTAGTTCCTCATCTGGAAACTCTGATTGGACGGGATCGAACTTGGGGAGAGGATGGTGAGCGAGATGCTCGGCTATGGCATAGCCTTTAATCACCTTTTGCTGGATGTAGGTGATGTCGAACTGAGAGAGAAAACTTTGCCAGCGTGCTAGCCTATCCGTAAGGACGGATTTCACCAGAAGGAATTTGATAGGATTCATTCGAGCAATCAAGTGGACCTCATGAGCCAAGAAGTAGTGCTTCAATTTCTACACTACCCAAACGAGGGCAGCACAGGTTTTCTCCATGACGGTGTACTTCTGCTCATAGGGATTGAGAAGTTTGGACAAGTAATAGGTTGCCCGTTCCTTGCCTTCTTCATCAGCTTGTGCGAGGACGGCTCCCACGGAGTCATCCAAGACTGAGACGTAAAAGATCAGAGGTTTTTCTGGTTTGGGTGGAATGAGAACGGGTGGACTAGCTAGATATTCCTTCAACCCTTCAAAAGCTTTCTGACATTTAGAATTCCAGTGGAATTCTACTCCTGGCTTGGTCAACTCGTAGAGAGGTCTACACCTTTGTGAATGTTGGGACACAAACCGACGAATAAACTGTAACCTCCCGATTAAACCTCGGACTTCCCTCAAATTCTTGGGAGGCGGCATATCCCTGATAGCCTTAGCTTTGTCGGGATCTATCTCGATCCCTCTTTTACTCACAATGAACCCCAGCAATTTACCCGACGACACACCAAACACACACTTCTTCGGGTTCATTTTCAATTGGAACTCCCTTGACCTCTGCAAGACCTTAGCCAAAACTTCGTGGATGTTCCATCCTAGTCCTTGATTTCACCAACAAGTCATCCACATACACTTACAGATATATGTGCATCATGTCATGAAATATGGCCATCATCACTCTTTGGTAAGTAGCTCCAGCATTCTTTAATCCGAACGGCATGACCACGTAACAATATGTTCCCCAAGGGGTAGTGAATGACGTCTTTTCCTAATCCTCTTCTGCCAAATGAAATTGATTGTATCCTGAAAATCCATCCATGAATGAGAGGGTTTCGTAGCCTACCGTGTTATCAATCAACACATCAATGTGAGGTAAGGGAAAATCGTCTTTTGGACACGCGCGGTTAAGGTCTCGGAAGTCGATGCAAATCCTGACTTTCCCATCTTTCTTCATGACTGGAACAATGTTCGCCACCCATTGAGGATAAAGAACGACTCTAATGAACCTGGCTTTGTGGAGCTTATCGACCTCTTCTTTCATTTTCAAAGCCATCTGAGGGTGGAAATACCTTAACCTTTGTTTTACCGAGACGGACCCTGGTTTTAGGGTTAAACGGTGTTCGACCAAGGTTGAATCTAGACCCGGCATATCCTCGTAGCTCCATGCAAACGTGTCCTTATATTCCTTGAGAACTTCAATTAATGCCTTTTCTTCAGAGGGTGGTAGATTGTCACTTATGAGGATGATCCTAGGGTCTTCCTCAGTTCCCAAGTTGACTTCTTTGGTGGATTCTTCTACGGCGGTTGACGGCTCGTCGAATCTCCTCATTCCACTAGCATATGCGCCAGCCGCATCCTCATATTCCTCACCCTCATCTTCGGTAGGGTATTCTTCATCCGTGATCTCGTAGACTCCGTACCCTTCATCAAATGCACCGTCGCCCTCACATTCTATTTCCGGTAGCCGGATGGGATTTTCTAACAACTGGGGGATGGCAAGAAGGGCCTGACATCTGGCGGCTAAATCCAGAAGGAATCGACGAGGGATCTGCCTACCCTTGGATTTCTTCCTAGGTGCTACCCTTGACCTATCATTCCTAGATTGACTGACAATATTTACAGAAGAAGAGGAAGACGAAGAGGATGGTGTAGAATGTACAGGAGAAGACCCCTCAGAGGAGGGGTAGAAAAGGTCGCTCATCGGATCTTGGACGGTTGGTCCGCAGGGCGGGACGCACCCGTGGGAGATGTAGGAGGTTTCCTCAACGAAGATGTGTTGTTGGGGAGTTTGAAAATTGACGCTTTTTTTTTCATTTTCATTTTTAATGACAAAGCAGTGAAAAGAGATTGGAGGAGAGAGAAAAGTGGTTATGGCTAGAGGATTGTGAGGCTCATAGAGCAGATCATGGTTGAAGACCTGGTGCGGGTTGAAAAGCCCGCGTAGGTATGTAAGCAAAGAAGGGGACATGGGAAGATCATCAGACAACTGTCTGGCCCAGGAAGAAAATATCAACAAAGGCTGAGACGAGTGGATGGAGAAGATGGCGGCTAATGAGCCGTCGACGGTAATGTTAAGGACGGATGAAGATCCGTTGATGACAGGGTCCTTCTGGCGAGGACGAGGATAGTTTGGAACCTTGGTAAGAGTGGTAATATTCTCTGGTATTCCGGAGATCAATGGTGGTCCTTCAAGCTGCGGAGACGTGAACATCCTTTCCAGTGCAACGGAAATGTCCCGTATGTCGAACCATTTGTTCCACTCGCATTCCGGATCTTTGATCTTGCCTCGTTTGGTGATTCTCGGACATTTTTCAGCCAAATATACAGCATGTGATCCCCCATATGCTTCTCATGGGTAATCTCCCATCTGAACAACGGGCCCTCTGTTGAAGTGGTTCGATAGAGTCCATGTGAGGGGCTTCCAATCCGCCTTGAACGGTCCTTTGAAGCCTAGGCCAAACCTGCGGTTCAGCCTAATTTCCTTTGGCGGTTTGAGTCTACCCTGTAACTGTGCGCCCAGACCTTTACCCTGTTGATAGCCGATGTTCCTCATAATCTCCCACCCTTTGGAGTGAAAATGGAGATATGATGTTGTGGTTGCCCTGACCGGCTCCTTTGGTGCTAGTGGAACGTGAGATAGATCACGCACGTCCAGCAATGACAATATGGGCCGATGAGATGGCCACACAGAGGGCAGAGAGGTGTTGATAGCATCCACTGTGTGAAGGACAGGTGTACTGACCACTTTAATAATCCTCCCATTGTAAGGAAACTTCAGGCACTGATGGTTGGTGGAAGGCACAGCGTCCATGGCTTCGATGTAAGGGCGACCCAGTATAGCCTTGAATGTGGGGTCCATGTCGAGGACATGGAATTCCGTGGGAATTGACATGGGGCCTAGTTCTGCCTTCAGAATAATCATCCCCTGCGGCGGCCTTTTGCTATTGTCAGAAGCCGTGATCGTGATCGAGGAAGGTCTTATTTGTTCCTCGTTGACCCCACACAACTGAAGGGTGTCCATGGAGATCACATTTATGGACGCACCCGTGTCCACAAGATACGGGTTTATGGATATCCCATTAATTTTTATTGAAATGCACAATGCATATTTCCGAGCTTCCTTGGGAGCGAGCTCGTAGTTGTGGAACATGATGGCCGGTTATGTGTCTGTTGGGGTCAGGACGGTCGAAATCTTCTCCACGGGGAGGTCCTCATTAACCATGACTATTTGAAGATATTCCATCAAGGCCGCCTGGTGGGATGTGGATCTTTGAAGTAGCTCCAGGATGGAGATCCGAGCAGGCGTCTTGTCCAAGTGTTTCAATAGATCATACTGTGTTCCAGGGATAGCCCTTTCTGGTTGTTCTCCATCATCCTTCTCTGGCTGAGATTGCTCAGGATTCTGACTGTTGTGGAGGAAAACCCTATGGAAAATCCTTCCACTCCGGAGCACCATCGCCTGCGGCTTTTGTACCTCTATAGGGGTAGCAGTGGGTTTTAACAAGGATTTGAGGGGGAGTGGTGGAGGAATGGTTGATGAAGCAGGGGTGATGACGGGAGCAGGGATTCTGATGAGGGGTTTGTTAGGTGGAGGCATGGTGGAGGTAGAGGGGATATTACACGGATTATGGAGGATAAGAGGTCTGGAAGGTGGAGGTGGAGACGAAATAGAAGTGGGTAGGATTTGAAGCGGGCAATGATTTTGAGGTGGGTGATGGGTAATGAGTGGTTTTGAAGGCATTAGTGGTGATATGGTGGAGAAAGACGGGGTTATGTATGGTTGACAGATGATAAGGGGTTTAGAAGGCGTAGGGGTAAATGTGGTAGAGGTGGATGGTAAAGTGGGGGAGTGAGAGAAGATGAGAGGGTGTGAAGGCGTAGTGGAGAGTGTCGGTTGATAGGAGATCGAGGTGCGGATGAGAGGGCGTAATGGTAGTGGAAATGGTGAAGGTGATACTAACGCGGGTTGATGAGAGAGAGGTGCTACCCGAGCAAGGCAAGGGTGTTGCGTGATGATAGGATTGGCGGTAGAAAGAATGGAGGTACTTTCCGGGTGCCACACTTGCTCTCTCCCGACTTCCGGGAAGGAGGAGATGGGGTTAACCTGATGATTGGGATGTTGGTGCTCCGGTAATAGATTCTGGATTATGCCCATGTTGGGCTGTTGTTGTGGGGCCTGTTGAGGCTGCTGTTGTTGTTGTGGTTGCTGCTGTTGCTGCTATTGTAACTGATGCTGTTGTAACTGCTGCTGTGGCCTATGAGGAGGTCTCCTAGCCTTGAGAGCGGCGACGTATCGTCTCATTTCATCCCAATCTATTTGATGTTCATCATTCATATCATGGATGTAATCTTTGAAATGGAAGCAGTAATCTACTATGTGTCCTGGCTGCCTGTGGTAGACGCAGTATTTGGAGGTATCAACATTCGGGGGCCACACGGGCCTTTCTCTGGGTAGGGCGAGTTGGTTTGATGCCATGAGGGCATTAAAAATGTCTGCTAAGGTTTCTGGCAATGGTGGATAGTAGGCTCTCTTGGGACCGACCGGCCTCCTTTGTTGCTGTTGGGGACCATAGTTCCCCGGGGGTGGAACTTGGTTGTACTGAAGCGGTGGTTGTTGTTACTGAGGTTGTGGTTGTTGTTGCTGGGGTTGACGTAATGGAGGCATATTATCCTGGGGTGGATTATTTTGGGGTGGAGGACGAAGAGGGAAAGGACCTGGTTGGATGGGAAGTCGGGGCATTTGTGGAGGCCTTGGGTTGACTGCATAATTGGCATTGTTGACCGCACCCACTTGCTCATTTGTCACGACCCCTTCTGTGGCTCCGCCCGAGACACCAGCACCTATCTTTCTGACCACTTTGGGCTTCGGCGACTCAAACATGTTCATAATGGGGAGTCTTTTAACTGGGTTTGGATGTACCGGGCCCTTTCATAGAGTTCCTCCATTGTAGTAAGTTTATTCATGGCCAGGACGTGTCTGAACTGTGGGGTTGCATTAGACACAATCATCTTCACTTGTTCGGGCTCGGAGAGGGTATCCCTTATTCTTTCCGCTAGAGACCTCCATCTATCAGCATAGCGGACAAAATCTTCGTTGGGCTTCATCTTTTCGGCCACTAGGTCGGTAATGGAGAGTGAGGGGCCGACCCTATCCCTATATTTCTGCAAGAACCTTCTCTGGACTATTTCAAAATTCTCGGCCTCACGGGGCTCTAAGGAATAGAACCACTCAAGCGCGGGACCATCCAATGATCTCCGAAAGAGGTATGCCAGGGACCTCTGATCGTTTTGCCAATAGGAGGACTCATACATGAAATCCTTGAGGTGAATGAAGGGGTTGCCGGTACCATTGTATCTGCGGTACGTGGGCATTTCGGAGGGAGGAAGATGAATGATGGGAAGGATTGGCAAAGCAACCTCCGGGGTGGCTTTCACGTCCACCATTCTTCTCAGATTTTGAAACTGCTCGTCCATGCGATTGAACCTATTGAGGAGCGATTGGGCGAGCTCCTCTGGAGGTGAAGGTGGTACTTGCCACTGGGGGAGAAACTGTCTCCCGGAGACTTGAGGGGGGAACCCCGAATGAGAGGGAGCTGCCGGACCGCCGACAGTCGGCCCCGGCTGAAGCGGTATGTGGGGAACAACGGGAGTTTGAGATTATGACGAGAACTGGAATGAGGGTGGTTGTTGGCTTGCTTGTCCTTGAAGCGAGGGAGACTGGATGGGTTGCGCCAATGAAGGAGATGGAATGGCCTGCACGGACTCTTGGAGAGGTGCGATGGCCGGAGTTGATTCCTGGGGCGTGGGGGAAACAGATTTCCCCTTCGGAATGGCCTGGAAGGCCCGAAGCTGTTCAGAGGTAAGCTCCGTGTTGGCGAGGACGCCCAGTAAGGAAGAGATATCCTGTGGTGGGGACGTGTCCCCGGCAATAACCTGCACCTTATGCGAGGGCTCATGAGAAGGACCAGAGTCCATAGCATAGACTCGCGGGTCGGCTGACAAACCACGACTAGGGTGGTTCTCCTCAAAAGACTCGTGAGTCATGCTCACAGTTTTCCCAGAACGCAAAAACATACACTAGCAAGCAGGTAGCAGAGATTATCAAACAAGTGGATGCCTTTACGCCTTTTTTGTGTTTTGATTTTGATGATTTTTTTTGTGTTTTTAGCAAGATCCGAAGTTCACACAAAATAGAGACCCTAGTTTATTTTTGTTTCACCGCCGTGTCAGCTAGGGTCTCTCGTCTCACCACGAATGGAATGACTAACTCCGGGGAACTTCAATGGTACAACCAGCCCAGTGAACGAAGAGGAGATTCTTCGATGTCGGGGACTTACGGAGGTCCCAGTGGAGGAGATTCTAGTCCGTTAAGAGGAATTCTCAAACGGAGAGTCCTTCCTTCACCGGGAAAGGGTGATCCTTAGAAAAAATGAAAAAGGATATAAAAAGAGGGATGGATGTATGCAATGGAATGTTGACAGAGATATAGAGTAAGAAAACAACAGAAATAACAAACATATAATGAACACCCAATCAATCACAACTGACAGTGCTGCCGTGAGCACAACGGGGGCGCGCGAGGGCGCCAAGGTGGAGAGGCATGGACGGTGCCGAACTTGCAAGGGTAGCCAAAAGGAAGCAGTAGAAGTCCCACCGTGATCGTCAATCTGTGAGCGACGTCACGCGGTTCGGGGAGTGAAGAAGACGAGGAGCGCGCGGGCTCCTCTTTGTTTGCTGCAACACAGAAATAAGAGAAAAGAGAAGGGGCCACCACGGGAGATTGCTCCGACGGGGCGAGCGGGACAAATGCAATATAGCAAGATATGGGGGTTAAACGGCTATCGCGGGAAGTGACTCGCCGCGGCCTCGGGGGGACGGAAATGGTGCAGAAATCAAATAGCAAGAATTGAAACGGCATTGGGGAACTGACTTGCCGCGACCTCGAGAATATGAGCAAATAAGAATATAACAGAATATAAGGAGAATATAAAGAATGGGAATTTAAACGGCCATTGGGGAAGTGACTCGCCGCGGCCTCGAGAATATGAATAGATAAGAATATAACAGAATATAAAGAGAATATAAGAACGGGAATTTAAACGGCCATTGGGGAAGTGACTCGCCGCGGCCTCGAGAATACGAGCAGATAAGAATATAACAGAATATAAAGAGAATATAAGAACGGGAATTTAAACGGCCATTGGGGAAGTGACTCGTCGCGGCCTCGAGAACATGATGTGATCGCCAGGGGCCAAAAGACCCCAAAATAAAGAAAGTGATCGCGCCTACCTCAAGAGCGGGAGATGGCGGGTTGCTTCTTCCTCCCCCTTCGGCCGGCCGACGGAGAGGGCTTTCTTTGGGTACCCTTTCAAAACAACGACAAACAAGTAACGAGTGGATTAAAAGATGAAGGTCTAGTATTCAAATCATTGCGATAAAAATAATGAAATGATGGCAAGACACACACCTGGTTGGTGTTATCTTTTAAACCCCTCTCGGACTCGAGTAGGAGGAAAATAAGATGATGGATGCAAGAAGTATATAAGAAGAGACGCCCTTATGAAGGGGGATAGAGGATGCGAGATGATGAATGCAAAAGAACTACGAAGAAAAGGAAAGGATTGGCTTATTGGATGTGCCGATGGTGAAATCTGGCGGAGCTCCGGCAGCGTAGGGATGACGTGGAAGCGCGGTGGATGAAGATGACCTTCCTCTCGCGAGCGTGGGCACCCGAGAAGCCGGCAGAACCTCCACCTACAAAAGACCCCACGGGTTAGAAATGACTCCGGTAGCCTCTGGGCTCCGGCAGCCTATCGGATCTCTTAGAAGCTCCTCCAGAACTGAGGGGGTGGGCCTCTATTTATAGGGCTCCGGAGGGTGGAGGCGTCCAGGACCCTGGACACCTCCATCAGGGCCGAAGTAATATTTTATTCTATTTTTATTCAATTTTTTTGAATATTTTCGTGGAGGCGTCCAGGGTCCCGGACGCCTCCATAAGTCCCACCGAACTCCACCGAAAGTCACACGCGGTTTAACACAACGCGTGGTTTTGGAGCGGCGACCCGTGATTTGGAAATGAGCGCGTCCAGTCGGCTGGACATCTCCAAAATTTGGATACTTTCACACACGACAAACCATCGTTCGGTGGGCGGGGCCCCGTGAGTGAGTTGATGGAGGCATCCAGGAGCCTGGACGCCTCCAAGAAAATACATTATTATTTTTTGTTTTATTTTTTTATGCCAACTGGCATTTTATATTTTATATTTTTGTTTTCATGGAGGCGTCCATGGGCCTGGTCGCCTCCATTAATATATATATATATATTCATTTTTTTGGGGTTTGAAAAATAAATAAAAATAATGGGGGCGTCCAGGAGCCTGGACGCCCCCATGAAGACCTACCCGGGTCCTCAGACAAGGCGTTGGCAGCCGCCCGGCAGACACCCTTCCTGGTTTCGGAACCTTCCGATGCGTCTGACTGGTGTTGATGCCGTCCGAATGCTGCGACGAGACGATTCCGGATGCCGAAAAAGGTAGAAGAAGACCCAAGAAAAGGAAGCACTCAAGTGATTCAAAATGCGAAATCCGCCGCAGGGCGTCGTATAGTAATATGAGACTTTCTCCGGAGACGTCAGGAATGGCGTGTCTACAACAGGCTTTTCCAAAAATGAGGCGGTAAGGTGACATGCCAATGGGAGTCTTAAATGCAGTTCTATAGGCCCATAATGCATCGTCTAGTCTCTCGGATGAATCTTTTCTACCAGGCTTAACTGTTTTATGCAAAATGTTCTTGATCTCCCTATTGGAAACTTCAACCTGGCCACTGATTTGGGGATGATAAGGGGTGGCGAGCATTTGAGTTATGCCATATTTGCAAAGTAAAGCTCAAAATTGAGAATTCGTGAAGTGAGAACCCCCATCACTAATCATAGCTCTAGGACAACTAAATCTTGAAAAGATGTTCTTCTTCACAAATTTCATCACAACCATATGGTCATTACTCCTTGTGGCTATTGCTTCAATCCATTTGGAAACATAGTCGACCGCCACCAAGATGTATTCATTGCTAAATGAAGGTGGAAATGGTCCCATAAAGTCTATTCCACAAACATCAAAAATTTCTACTACCAGAATGGGATTAAGCGGCATCATATCTCCTTTTGAATTGTTACCCACTACTTGATACCTCAAACATGTTTTTAAAAATTTATAAGCATCCTTAAATAATGTGGGCCAATATAATCCACATTGTAATACTTTAGCCACCGTTTTCTTTCCTATAAAGTGTCCCCCACAAGCAAGATTATGATAAAAATTCAGTACATATTGCTCCTCCTCCTCAAGGAGACATCTTCTCATTATTTGATCTGGACCCATGTGAAACAGCTCCAGGTCCTCCCAAAAATAGTGTTTGACTTTTGAAAAGAAATGATCCTTCTCCTGCTTAGTCCACCCTCCCGGAATTTATCCTACGGCTAGGTAATTGACTATGTGAGCGTACCAGGGAGTTGAGGTGTAAGAGATGGAAAGAATTTACTCATCGGGGAAGGAATCATACATTAGAGCACTCTTAGGTATCACTATCCTTATCAGATGATTAGCTACAACATTCTCTTACCACTTTTTGTCTCTAATCTCTAAATCAAAGTCTTGTAGCAATTAAATCCACCGAATGAGACGGGGCTTAGCATCCTTTTTGGAAAGTAAGTATCTCAAAGCAGAGTGATCGGAATAAACAATAACTTTAGCCCCTAACAGATATGATCGAAATTTCTCGAGGGTGAAAACAACAACAAGGAATTCTTTCTCCATGGTGGTGTAGTTCAATTGTGCATTGGCGAGGGTGCGGCTAGCATAGTAGATCACCATGGGCTTCTTATCGACTCTCTGACCCAAGACAGCTCCAACAGCGTTCTGAAGCATCACACATGATCTCAAAAGGTAGCGACCAATCAGGAGATTGAAGAATTGGGGCTTAAGTGAGGGCCACTTTCAAAGAATTAAACGCCTCAAGACGGGAATCATCTAAGTTAAAGGGAGTGTCATTGGCTAGCAATTGTGTGAGAGGACGAGCGATGGTGGAAAAGTTTTGGATGAATCTGCGATAGAATCTAGCATGGCTAAGAAAAGATAAAATCTGTTTTACAGAAGTAGGAGGAGGAAGATTGGAAATCAAATCAACCTTGGCCTTATCAACCTCTATTCCTCTCTCTGATACCACATGGCCTAAAACTATTCTTTCACTCACCATAAAATGGCTTTTCTCCCAACTCAACACGAGATTTGAATCAATACACCTCTTCAGCACCTGAGTCAGATTTTCTAAGCAATTTTCAAAAGAAGCACCAAACACTAAGAAATCATCCATAAAAACTTCCAAAAATTCAGCCACCATTTCAGAAAAGATTGACATCATGCACCGTTGAAAGGTGGCGGGAGCGTTGCACAGCCCAAACATAATTCGTCTAAAAGCAAACGTGCCATAGGGGCACATGAAGGTTGTCTTTTCTTGATCTTCTGGGTAAATTGCAACCTGATTGTACCCGGAGTAGCCATCCAAAAAGCAAAAATAGTTTTGTCCAGCCAACTCTTCCAAGATTTGATCTACAAACGGGAGTGGGAAATGATCTTTCTTTGTTACTGAATTCAATTTTCTATAATCTATATAAACTCGCCACCCCGTCTGTAATTGCATGGGCACTTCTTATCCTTTCTCATTGGTCACAACGGTTAGCCCTGATTTCTTTGGCACAACTTGCGTCGGGCTAACCCACTTACTATCCAAAATGGGATATATAATCCCGGCATCCAGCCACTTCACAACTTCTTTCTTTACCACCTCCTTCATGTTGGGATTCAGTCGACGCTGTATCTCTCTGCTCGGCTTGGCATTGTCCTCTAGATAGATATAATGCATGCCAACATCCAGACTAATGCCTTTTAAATCTGCCAGAGACCATCCTATCGCCCCCTATGCTCCTTAAGGACATCTAGAAGTTGAGACTCCTGAGCACCAGTGAGGTTGGAAGTAATGATTACAGGCAGAGTTTGGTCAGGACCTAGATAAGCATACTTCAAAGAATCCGGCAGAGACTTCAATTCAAGAGCAGGCGGATGATCCAAAGATGGAAGAATAGGTTCAGCTTGTAATGGAGGGAGTGGCTCTATCCTAGAGTAGGGCGCATAAGAAAGAGGAGAATCCTGGAGCATGATACCGTCTTCTAGACATTCCACATTAACTTTTGAAATTTCTTCAATCAATTCCTCAATGACATCAATGACGTTACATTCCTCCTCATGGTCCGGGTACTGGGATGCCTTTAACACATTTAAAGAAACTTTCTCACCTCTGAAAGAAATATCCATCATTCCCGTGGCACAGTTTATATTGGCCTTTGCCGTAGCTAGAAACAGTCATCACTAAATAATTGGAGTGTGCTTTAATTCCTAGGACAAGGCCATATCCAAAATAAAGAAATCTACTGGGAAATAACATTCATGCACTTTTACAATCACATCTTCCAATAGACCCCTCGGAGTCTTCACGGACCGATCCGCTAGTTGAAGGATTATAAATGTGGGCTTCAACTCCCCCAGATCAAATTGCTCATATATAAAGGTGGGCAACAAATTTACACTGGCTCCAAGGTCCAGCAATACTTTATCAAATGTAACTCCACCTATATCACATGAAATTAGAGGAGCTCTGGGGTCCTTCAACTTCTTAGGTAAATGGTTCATCACGATAGCACTGACATCTTCAGATAAGCGGATCTTTGAGTTATCGCCTTGGGTTCCCTTTTTGGAGTGCACAACTCTTTCAGAAATTTTACATATGCCGGTACATGCTTGATTGCGTCCAAAAGTGGAATATTGATATTCACTTGTTTAAATAATTCCACTAGCTCTTCTTGGTGGACCGGCTTTTTCTTTTGAGCCTCCAATTTAAGAGCATCGGGAAGAGGGATCTTAGGAACATACTCTTGAGGACCTTCTTCATCAACCTTTACTTTTCCTTTATCCAACTTGTCCCCCCCCCTCCGGCTTCTTTTTCTCTTGCACAATCTCCGGCTCCTCTCCCTCACTATCATTTTCCACGTGGGCTTCTTGGCCCGAATTGCTTCCAATTCTCCTAGCCTGATAAAGGTCATCTAAAATCTTCTCGCTCCTAAGGGTAGATATAGCCTTGGCATTCTCAAATTGAGGGCCTATAGGAGGGGAAGGCTGAGGTTGGTTAGGTTGAGGAAGAATAGGAGGAGCTTTCTGAGAGAAGCCTGGGGGTTGATTTCTGGGGTTAGCCATTGGTTGGCTAGGAAGCTGGGCGACCTCCCTCCTCATGCTATTCGCAGCCAGTTGACCCATTTGGTTCTCCAACTTGGAAAAAGATTGGTGCTGAGTAAGGATAAGTTGTTGGAGTTGCTCGAATTTCTCATAAAAATTGGGCTTAGTAGGGGGTGGCTGATATTGGGGTTGATGAAAACGAGTAGAAGGATATTGATTATATGAGCCTTGAGAAAATTGAGCTTGATGATACGGGACCTGAGACTGCTGATAAGGAGGTTGAGGATGTTGATGTTGAGCTTGTTGAAATGGAGATGGAAATTTTTGATGAGACTGACTTGGCACTTGAAAGGATTATTTTTGAACGGCATGGTTCAAGGGATTAGCTTGCATAGGTTGACCTTGTTGAGGCTTCCAAGAAAAATTGGGATGATGTCTCCAACCTGGATTATAGGTGTTAGAATAAGGATTATAAGCAAGTTTGGACACATCTTGAGCAACAAAGATCTGTTCTTGGATGAACGGGGGAAGCTGGGCCGCCGTAGGACAATCAGTAACAGCGTGGCTCGGGCTAGAACAAAGAGCACATATTTCTTCATGGTTGGGAGCTGAGAACGGTTGAGATTGAGGAGCAGAAGAAAAAGAAGGTTCCTGCCTAGATAACAACTGATCTAACTTCTGGGCCACCAGATCATCCTTTTCCATCTTCTGCGCCAACAAATCCATTTTGTTCAATTTTTGAGTTATGGCATTGATATCCATCTTGTTCTCAAACTCCCCTTAGTTCTTAACTTCATACAGCCCTGACCTCTTAGATGGCCCAATCATCCTTTCATAAGATGATAGCGAGACATGACTAATAGAATTTTCACTAAACATCCCAAATAAATCATAGGCCGCATCCTCGCTCTTACTCATAAATGCTCCCCCACAAGAAGCATCCACCATGTGTCTATAAATTTCTGTCAAACCTTCATAGAATGCCTGGACAATTTGCCATCTTGATAATCCATGGTGGGGGCATTTCCTTAGCAAATCTTTCAGTCTATCCCACGCCTCATAGATTTGTTCTCTAGGGTTTTGAGTGAATCTAGTTATAGCTCTCCTCATGGTTTTGGTTCACCCTATGGGATGGAATTTCTTTAGAAATTCCTTTTGCATTTCAGCCCATGTGTCAATAGATCTACCCAAGGCACCTAACCAATATTTGGCTCTGTCTCTAGGTAAGAATGGGAAGAGAGTCAACTTAAGAGCATCATCTGAAAAGTTTTAGATTTTCACAGTTGAGCAAATCTGGAGGAACTCATCAAGATGTTTATAAGGGTCTTCATTGGTATTGTCGTAGAATGATGGCAACATTTGAATGGTCCTTGATTTGATCTCATACTAAACCGCCTGGTTCTGGGGTGCTTGGACATGAAGGACGGTTGATATTGGTTAGGCATGAAATAGTCCTTCATTTGCTTGAAGACTTGTTGCACTTGTTGTTGATTTTGGTTCTCCATGAGGTTAGGTTGTGGATGATTTCTAGAATGCACTAACTTCTCAATCTCTCCTATGGGTCCTATCAAAGGTGGGTGTAGGGATCTCCTACCTTGCTTGCAATGAAAAAGGGCCCAAAGGGAATGTTCTTTTTTTTTCTTTTTTTTCAAAATAATGCAAATGAATCAACTACTAAATGCTAATGCAATGAATTAATCCCTATACGAATGCAAAATGATGATTTTTTTCCGAAAAGAAGACTTGGCACCCACTACCAAATTGGTCTACCGGTCAGGTAAGAGGTGGGGTTGTGGGAGGCTCTGCCTACTGTCGTAGGGACCTAATTAAATAACAACAAATCCACTTGGGCGTTTGCCACTTAACCTCTAGCCTAGACACCGATTTTTTTAAAATAGTAATAAATTCCAAAACTCCTCGCTTTGTTTTGGGTGACCTTCCAAGGGCAATCTAACTCCGAGGTACTTCGTGGTACAACCAGCCCGGCGTCCGTGAGGGAATCCACGGGTGCAAGGACTTACGGAGGTCTTGGAAAAGAAAATTCTAGTCCAAAGATATGGAATGCTCAATAGAGGGTCCTTCCAATTCTAAGAAGGGTGTATGGAACCTAACTTGCCCTTGAGAGGGGAAATAGAAGAGAAGAGAAAGATTTTTTTTTTAAATGATGATGCAAGTAAATAAAAAATCAACTAAAATGCACCATGAATGTAAGAGATGAAACTAAGATGAAAGCATGATAAAATGATGAGACTTTTTTCGGGTTTCTGATTTTTAATTTTAATTTTTTTTGTTTTGAGATTTTTTCAAAAAGAAATAAATGAAAGTAACTATCAACTAAAAATAACAAATAACATGCAACTCTACTGAAAAATAAAGCCTAAAATCATGTTTTTGGTGTTTTCTGATTTTTATGACTTTTTTTAGATTTTTTAGGAACTTTTCAGATATTTTTTAGAATTTTTTAGAATTTTTTAAAACAGGACATTTTCCTACGTTTACTTACCTTTAGCGACGCTTGAATTTCCTAGATTTTCTAATTTTTAACTTTCTGTGACAGTTTCAGGCTTTAGCAACGCTTCCTATGACAATTTAATTCCTGAGATTTTCAGGTCCGAATTTTTGTGGATTTTCTGATTTTCTGATTTTTTTTATTTTTCATGTAAAATAAAAACAGAAAAATTAGTAAAACTATATACAAATTAAACACAAGAATTTTCACCCATTAAAAATAATTTTCTCCCTAGCAATGACGTCAAAAATTGATATACACTAACACTCATCGTCAAAAATGTCGTGCCACACAATTTTAAAAATGATAACCACACTCACTCATTTAAAATGATTTGAATTAAAGTAAAGTGGTAAGAACAGGTCGATCCCACGGAGAAGAAATGTTTTCAATTAAACATGATGGAAAATTCTTATATTTGAAAGATCCGAATTTTGAGTGAGATTGAAAAGAAAAATAAAATTTCTTGAAATTTAAAACTATCTAAAGAAGATGAGAGGGTTAAAGAAGAGAAATTGGAAGGAGATAGAAAAAAAACTAAAAAGACACAATTGCACAAGATGAACTTTTATTACTTATGAAAGTGACAATTACAACTCTATGAAAATGAAATTACAACTTGGAGATAAAAGAACAAGGGAAGAAATAAGAGCCGGGATGACGGAGGAATGCCGCCGTCCACGCCGTGCCGAGCCATGGAAGAGATCACCCCGCTTTGGAAGTAGACGTCGCCTTTAGAGCACCGAATGAAGAAGATCTGCCTTGGGATATGTGAAGAATATAGAGAAGGGGAAGAGATAGATGAAAGAGGAAGAGAAAGAAGACTTAATATTAATAATAATATATGTGTGTGCTGCGTGTGTTTTGAAGAGAGAACAAAGAAAGAGATAAAGAGAGAGGGTGCGGTGGAGGAAAAGTGAAAACACAGTAAAAATCAAATTGAAAATAGAGTGTGAGAAGAAGAGAAATAGTTTTAAACCTAAGAAGAATTAGAAGAATTGGAAGAAGCAAAAGTTGTAGATCATAAAGAGACGAAGAAGATTGATGAAGAGTGTAGAGAGAGAAAACATGAGGAAAAGGGTGAAAAATGAGGAATAACAGAGTGTATCTGCGTGGATAAACAGTGAAAAATCTGGGACAGAACCTTGAAAAACTTAGAATAACATAAAAATGGGAAATAATTGGAGGAAGAGGAAGAAGAAGAAATTGCAGAGAACTTAAAAATGAAGAACTTTGAAGAAGAAAGAAACTTAAAAAGATGAACAGAAGAGCATGAAAATGCTAATAAAATAAGCTAAAAGGCTAACTCCTTCCCACGGTGGCTCTTGGCATCTATTTATACTGTTCATAAAACCTCCCACGATCGTGGGTTTCCAGATTACTTCGAAGTCCTAGTTTCTATGATCAAATCTTACTGGATTAAGCTTCTTGCCATGTTTAGAGTCCTCCTTTCCTCAAACAAGAGGGGATAATCTCGAATGTTTGGAAGATAACTTCGTTTGGAGCGTTCCGTTTCCATTTAGGGTTCAGACTGAAATGGCGACCGCTGTATGGGCGTTTATTCCTTAATGAGCGACTCTCCATCCGGGCGCACATTCTTCATTTCCTTATTTTAATATTTTACTCGTTTCTCGACAAAAGGAGTGGGCGACTTTATGAATGCTTGCATATTCTTTCCCACAGAATAGACGCCCGAGCACAAGGACGCTCATTCTTTTTCTTCATATTTTTCTTCATTTTCTTCTTCAGCTTTTTGCCTTTTTCGTATAGTGAATGGCACCTTCTTAGATGGTCGTTCATTCCTTTTCAGAGAATTAACGACTACGTGAACTGTCGTTCATTTTCCTTTCTTTTCCAACTATTTTTATTTTCTTATTTTCATCAAATGAATTGGCGCCTGTCAAGGTGTCGCAGTATCTTGAATGTGCGCCCTTTCAGAAGGGCGTTCATTAATTGACGACTGGTGCTCGGTCGCTGTTCCCTGAAAATTCGGAGAGTGCAAAATAATCAATGTTCTTTATCAGAAAATAAATTGTAATAGTTGCGCATTTTCCTAAATATTTCTCACATAGCTATTTTGGCTCAAAATTGATAAGAAAATCAAGCAAACTTAAATTAATGGTGAGAATGAGATTTTTGCCATATTAATGCACAATTAAGCTGGTTAAATACAAAAAGTGATGAATGTAATATAAAATGTATCACTAATCACGTGTGTGTTGGGATTTTTACCCCGTGTGTATGGGGAGAAATCCCCGTGTTTGTTGCATTCGTAGCGTGTTGAGGAAGGCTCACTCAGTTGAGTGAGGAGTGGACGTAGGGAGCCCGTCGTGGTCTCGAACCACCTTAAAAATCCTTATGTCCTTGTGAATGTCTGTGTGATTGTTCCATATCTTCTACGTCCATTCACAGGATGGTTTGATTACTATGCTTTTCATCGATCTTAGTTTCACACACACACACACACATACTGTTTAGTTCAGTTCATCTATCTACCATTTGAGTGAACATATCATGTTAATCGTAATATACATCATCATATATTAAGCATTTTCTAAGTTTCCGCTCTGTGGCGTTTGTGTTTTAAATTCGACTTAAATTTTATAGAGGGATCTATTCACCCCCTCTAGATCCGTTGTAGCACCCCGGTAAATTATTAGATAAAAAAGGAAATAGATAAGAAATTCTATGGAAAATACGATAAGAAAAAATGCAACCAATTTATAAAAATCTATAAAAATTATAATCATGTAGAGGATGAAAATTTTAGACAATTTATCTTCTATGGTAGACCCTAAATAAAATTATAAGCAAGTTGAATTAATGATATTAGGGCTAAATCCACGTTTAACCTTATCAGACCTTAAATTGCTAAATTCGGACCCAATTCTCGAACATTTGAGCCCAGATCGGACCCATTTGGATGGCCTTGATCTGTAGATCGTTTCCCCTCTATTAGCCCGCTGAAACCGTAACCCTAGACATCCAATTTTGGGAGAGAAGGCGACGGACTTGGTCAATCCATGTTTTCCGCACGCGACGTGTTGTGGGACTCTATCCAGTCCCCTCATTCGCCCCCAGATCGAATTACCACTATAAAATCAACCTTTTGACCTAATGAGAAACCCTTGGATGTTGCGGCGGTCGGCGAGGAGCGAGGACGAGGGCGTATTCCGGTGATCTCTTGGGAAGGTTTTCTTATCGCGACCGACGACGTCGTCCTCTTCCTTCTTCTTTTAAGGTACGTTCTAGTGGACCAAACCTCAAGTAATTTATACTACTGGAAGCGTCTTTGAGCCCTCTTTCGTTTGATACCTAAAGTCCAAAATTCCATACAGTATCATGCTAGTATTGTTCGATTTAGTCATAGCATGTCAAAAATTAGGGTAAACCTGGTTACCTTCGATTAAATGTCAGGCTAGCCGGCTTAAAGATTCAAATTAATCAATCCATGTTAGGCATCTTTTCGTCCTCTTTCTACTGGTATACTTTTTCCCAATGTTTATGCAATATATCGCTTGAATTTCTTGTTAGAAGTGAACCCTGTCAGAGTTCGCCAGACATCGAAACGACGAATGAGTTTGCTGTCCTAACAGGAACCGCTAGAAGCTTAGCGGCCCCGCGATAGATCGCAAGGTCTAGGGCAGCGGTTGTGGTTTGACCGTTTACCACGTTTGCTATGTTCTGAACCCCATGATCAGTGGCGGCCCAATGATAGACCGTAAGGTCTAGGCTGGCGGTCCTTCTCTAGACCGCTTGGAAAATCCTGGCGGCTGCTCGATAGACCGCCTAAGGCATGTGTGGTTTTCAAGCTCACATGCCTCAAGCGGCCTAGAGACAGACCGCTAGGCCCTATCCCGTAGTTCTGGATAGACCGCCTAGGTCACGCAGAAGTGTTGTACCATGATTTAAGCATGATGATTCCTGATGAGTTATGCATATGAGTAGGATAGAAACCCACAAATTAATTGGAATGTATGAAACACGTTTAATAATATTCATGACTAGGGTTTTCCTATCCTTTTTCCAAACATATTTCCTTTGTTCTTGTCAATTAAGGAAGCATAATCTATAATCATTCTATTTCAGAATTAGAGAAATTTATTAGGATTATTTGACAGTCGATCCACCCCGATGGTGCTGACTGACCGCTATACATCATTTTTTGAAGTTTCTCAACTCTCAATTCTTGTAATAGTTGGGACTCTCCGTCGAATATTCATTCCATCGAACTAGGACCTCTATTATGAGACCTCCGTAAGCCCCCGCGAGCCTGGGATTCCCACTAGGACGCCGGGCAGGTTGTACCTCAAATCCTACAGCTGTTAACTCGACCGGATCGCTTGTTAGCCTCTGTCCAGATTCGCACCCCACATGGGACCGTTTAAATCCTTACACGGACGTCTGTGGACCGTTTGGTGTTGGGGGCGGCCCAGGGTAGACCGTGTAACGCTCGTTATGGGCCTTCAATCCTTTTGTGCTAAACGGTCAGATATGGACCGTCTTTACCTGTCAGACGGCCCATTCTAGACCGTTCTCATCCTTCCTGCGGCCCTTAAAGGTCCGTTTATCCCTTGGCACCGGACTGGGTTTTCATTGGCCTAGTTCATCTCCCGTAGTCCAGTAAAAGGCCATTTTTATCCTTGGCGGCCCTGGTGTGACCACGTAGCTTCCAGAGATTGTTTGTTCCACTTTCTTGTGTGCTTAGGTGGCCGAGCCATGGATGGCTTGTGCTGCATTTAAATCTTGGATTTGTTTTCTACTTATTTCCAGGATATAGCTTGATTTCCTTTTCCTGGCTGAGTCTAGTAAATGTCTAGACATAACTTTGTTGAGTTATGGTTTTGATGATTGTTGAGTTATGGTTTTGATGATAACTAAACTTAATGTGTGATTAAGTGATGATAACTAAACTTATGATTGATTGCACATGTTCTTGATGACTGTGTACATTCATGTTGCTGGGGACAAATGGCTTTTGAGGCTACAACATGATTGGTTGAATGCATGGCTATATGGTCTTGATCCTTGCTTCATTGAATTGGTTTTACAAGAGGCAAGAGGTTTCATAATCTCTTTAATGTGAACAAGTGCATGGCTATATGGTCTTGATCCTTGCTTGATTGAATTGGTTTTACAAGAGGCAAGAGGTTTCATAATCTCTTTAATGTGAACAAGAACAAGAGATAAGAGGTTTCATAACCTCTTTAATGTGAACAAGCATGATATTAAACCTTGTCTATCTTGATTGAAGGATCAAACATCATAATGATCACCTGGTGAACCAAACGTGTGGATAAGCACCTTGCTCCTCTATAATCCAAAACAGGTGGTATATGTCATGTACTGTCAAGAACCATTGGTAAGGCTCTTATCCTGTTATACACTCCTTGATACACTTGATCCATGACATTTAAGGTGCACAATGGTTTTATGGCTTGGTCTTATGTGAATGCATAAATCTCTCATTCCAATCCTTAATTGTGAGAACATAGTAGCATACATCTTGATGGATTGAGAATGTAATTCATGAATCTCAAACATAAAATCTTTTAGCTTGAATGTGGGTTGCAATTGAAGGATTCAATGAGTCCTTATATCGTTCATAAATGGACTTCATGCATAATCTTCAAGGGTAAGCATTGAACCTATTTAAGGACATTTCTTGTAATGTCAAGTGCTCACATGCTTTGAATATTAGGAATGCATAAACCAAGTTAAATCCAATCCCAAAATGCATTAAAAGAATGAGGACATGAAGCCTTTGACTTATGGATATGTTTCACTGGGCTAACACTTCATTGTTGCAGGTCTGGATCATTTCGGTCGACCAACGGACCTTGACCGGTAGACCAAACTTGACAAAACTAAAAAATCTGATTTCTACAGATTTTTGGTCAATCGCCACCACAGGGTCGGTCGATCGATTTTGCCAGAACTGAAAATATTATGTCTGCAGAAAGTTCCGATCAACCGACCCAAGTGTTCCGGTCGACCGACAGCCCCGAAGCCCCCAATATTGACTTTTTGTTTCAAGCTCGTGGAGAGGTCTTTCTTCCCATTTGTTTAATCCCAATGACCCCAATTAAGCCATGATTCGTGGATCTGGTCTGGGGCATGTCTCTTGACCATCCAAGAGGTATAAAACCAACCTAAAGGGTCACAAACCCTAATCAACCAAGAAGAGATCAAAGGGAGGCTGTCCAAGTGAAGAAGGAAGAGCACTGTAGCCGCGAACAGTATCTCGTGCAGCAAGATCTTCATCCATCTCCAACCCATTAAAGGTACATCTGAAGCCAACAAGCACTTATGAAGTGAAGAAGCAAGCAAGACCTTCAAGGAAGATCAAAGAAGCTGTCCAAGGAAGAAGGAAGAACAAGTGTAGCTGCATGAACAGTAAATCCGTGGAAGATCTCTTCATCCTTTCTCAAGCTTCTCAAGCACCATCTACAGCCTTTCAAGTGAAGAAGGAAGCATCATTCAAGTTCTACATCATACACTCAGGGGGAGCTAAATCAGGAGATTTCTAAACCGTGTCTCATTTATTTTAGTCTTTGAGCTTCAAGTTATTTTAGATGTAATCTGGAAATATTCGTGTGTGTATGGATCATTTTGGATCCGTGGTCATGTGTAGTTGTCTTGTCTGATTCGTGCGTGTGCGTGGATCTTCATAGATCTGTGTGTGTATGTGTGGATCTTGTTAGATCCGGTCGTTCTAGTGTGTGGAGTGCTGCATCTATCGTAGCGTGTGTATGTATTGTTGATCCGGATATTGGATCATGTTGGAGACCTCATCTCCGTGTGTGTGTGTGTGTTGGGGCGCGTCCCCGTGTGTGTGTGGGGAGGTGTCGTCCTGCGTGTGTGGTTGGAGCATCGTCTCCGTTTGGGGATTTATCCTCAAGTGAAGCCTCACCTGGTTTGGTGAGGGGTGGACGTAGGATTGCCGTCGTTGCATCACCACTTTAAAAATTGCTGTGCATTGTGGTTTGAATTGTGTGTTTTGGTCCTTTTCCTCTACCTTCATTCTACGTGAGCGTTAGTATATATTGTAATCTATCTTGTGGTTAAATAGATTTCAACTTCCTAGTTAGTGTTTTATCACCTATTTTAAAAAGGCCAAAAGTTTTCTTAAAATTTGTAAACACCCAATTCACCCCCCTCTTGGGTGTCATTGATCGCGGGACTTCAAACTTGGGATCTTGGATCCACTAAATCAATGCCAATGCATCATAAGGGCCCGGTCTGGTCCTGGGAGGAGCGCCTGAAAAGTACTAGTGCCCCGGGGAATTGTAATGACATGGTGAGGCATTGCACCGAGTGCATGACTAGCGTGATGTCTATGACATTTTCATTCATTTGAATCGTTCCATTCTTATCGCTATGATATAAGTTATTTGAATTTCTATATGGCATTATCTACATGACTTGCTTGTTACATGCTTGATCGGCCAATTTCCTAGATACGATATGTCTCTGTTCTTCTTATTGAGTAATTCATTATTTGTCATTCCTTTTTATTTCATCGCATGACATTAATGTAATTGGTTAATTACTTAAACCTTGTCTGCTATTACCTACTGAGCGTTCGCTCACCCAGTTTTCCCCCCTTTTCAAGTAGCTCCGGTGATGAATCGCCAACAGATGGGATGGGCATGAGTGAAGACTTTGGAGCGAGCCAGCTAGATAGCCACTTGGAGATGTCTTTGGATAGTCGAGTCATGAGTGTCGTTATGTTAATATGTTTTAGAGTTGTAATTTGATTATTCAGCTATGGTTGAGTTGTGATGTAATGATGTCAGTGGATATTGGGAATTTCTTTAGCTCTTATTAGTTGATCGGTGGATGTTGAAACTTGTTATGTTTCATTAATTTGGAATGAATGGTTATTTTGGGAATTATTCCTTCCCTTTGCCTTTGTGTTGTTGAAGTTATCTAAATGCTAACCCAAGACACAACATGTTTGGAAATCAACATATTTTAACTCTACTGCCATGTTCCGATTTTTCGCGTCGGGGAGTGACAGTTTGGTGGTATCAGAGCCTAAGTTTTCAAAGGTTCCTAGGTTTCCTAGTGGTGTCATAGAACCGTGACTTGTCAACAGTTTAAGATCCAACCTGGTGAGATTGGGTAGAGACTCGGGTTGAGTTAATAAATCAAATCTAAAAGATTTCCGCTGGGTTCTTTTAATTTAATTTATTCCACATGTAGGGGTTCTTTCAATGTCAGCTGAGCGTGCGTAATGGAGGGACATGCAGCATACCATGCATGGATTAACGCGGGCCCTTCAGCAAGTGGCCCAAGGAGGAGGAGCGCACCAAGGAGCCGGTGATCTCCACCGAAACTTTCGTGGCATGAATCCCCCGTGATTTGGTGATTCAACAGATCCGGATGAGGCCGAGCACTGGCTGAAAGAAATGGATTGGGTTTTCAAAGTCTTGCAATGCAGCGACCAAGAGCGCGTACTTTTGACTACCTTTCAGTTAGAACATGATGCAAGAACGTGGTGGGATGCTGTGAAGGCCACATTAGGAGACATGCAAGTGACGTGGAAGGAGTTCGAGGAACTCTTCAATAGTAAGTATTTCTCGGATCGAGTACAAGAGAAAAAGGCGGCAGAATTTGCAACTTTGAAGTAAAGGAACTTATCAGTCATGGAATACGAGGCACAGTTCTCTAGCTAGATTGGCCCACTATGCTACACATTTGGTATCTACTGAAAAGATGAAGGCCAAGCGATTTCTCAATGGTTTGAAGCTACAGTATATCAATCAGTTAGCACCTATGGAGATCCATACTTATGCCGAAATGGTAAGTGGAGAGGGCGATTTCTGTAGCCCATCTAAGAGCAGCCAAACTAGGTCCATCAGGACCAAACGAGGCCCAGCTCATCCAAGTGACAGCCCCACAGGGCCCACTTAGGCTAAAAAGCGTAATAAGATTACTCGGGATCAAATCCTTCCTCGGCGGCCCTTAGGCTCGGAAGGCCCGTGCGTCGGTCAGAACGGAGGAAGACCCATGCCCGAGTTATCCACTCATCGGGATAGAGGCAAGCGCTCAGCGCCCACTCCGACCTATCTTCATCCGAGCTATGCCTATCACCCGGACAGGGTTGGCACCTTTTATGCTCGGCTCGACTAATGATTGCTTATCCACGCTGCCGTTGAGAGCCCTTTATGAGCATGAGTTTATGAGGATAAGGGACCCATGATCCCTCAAGGCTATAAAGATCCCACGATGAGGACGTAAAGACCCCACGATGAGGACGTAACTCCCGCCTGAAACTCCTCAGCTTACGGGACTCATGAGGCGAGCACACTATATAAACCTGGGACTCCCTCCAGTGAAAGGTAAGGGCAATACACGCCTAAAATCCCTTGAGCAGGAATCACTTCACCACCTTGGTGTAGGGGGATCTCGTGCACCTCTTTCGACCTCCCTCCCTCTCTTCCACCATTGCTCTATTGACTTAAGAATCGGAGGGTTTTCCCCAGGGAACCTCCCCTGGGCCCCCTGATCTGTTTCCCTTTCTCTATAGTTCACTGTTCGGTGATCATCAATCCCGCTCAAGAGCCGTGCGAGATCACACCCCTTCATCTGGCGCTATCTCTGGGAAACGACCGAAGAGCCAGTATGGTGCGAAGAAGTTCAAGGAGGAGGTCCGCCGGCAACAGGGGAAAGACCATGGTGGTGGCAAGAGAAGGCCCTTCTCAAGCCTCACAAAATCCCCCCTCCAATGCCAGCACCCCCGCCGGCAGACCGCCCCCTCCCGCCGCAGCGGTAGGGGTACCGCTTAACAGCAGCGCTGACGCCTTCCAATCCCTCAACGCAAAACTTGATGTCCTCGTGGAACTAATGAGGACTCAGGCGGCCAGGGATGGAAGGTCACGCGCCCCTCCGGAGAGCCCCCCCCCCCCCGCGAGAACGTGTCCCAGCACACCGTCGGAGGTCGCTTCACCCTCCGAGGGCAGCAGGTTGTTCGTAACAAGACAGGAGGACCCTCACAAGCCCCCCCTCCGGAGCCAGAGGCCTCCTCCACACTGAAACGGGGGAAACATGGGGCACGCCGTCCACTCCCGGAGATCGAAGTCCCCAGGGAGCGCCAGGACAGCTTGCCATCACGCCCCCTTAGCCCTACGGCGCAACAACAGTCGGAGTTGTCCCTCCGTCTACGAGAGTTCGAGAGGTGCTTCGCAGCACAGGAGCACGTCTTACGAGCCTTGCAGAAGACCTCTCCACTAGAGGACGAGGAGAGATCCCCATTCTCCGACTACATTTTGAAGGCAGAGGTATCTCCCAGAACCTCCATCCCGACCTTCAAGCCTTACGACGGCCAAGGCGACCCGGCCAACCACTTCGACAGCTTCGACGCCCTGATGACCCTTCATGGAGCGTCCGACGCCATCAAATGCCGAGCCTTTCCGACCACCTTGGTCCAAGGCACCCAAGCGTGGTTCTGGGCCCTCGCCCCCGGATCCATCCGAGACTTCAAGCAGTTTGGGCGAGTATTCAAGGAGAGTTTCACCGGTAGCGGCCCCCCGAGGTCAGTAGCGGGGCTTTTGGCTCTCAAACAGGCGCAATGGGAGAGAATCTGGGCCTACATCAACAGATTCAAATCGGAAGCCCTGAGAATCCCCCGCCTGGCTGTAGCCTCGGCCATAACCGCGCTGACCGGAGGCACCCGGGATGAGAACCTCTGTCGCGAACTTGTCCTCCACCCTCCCTCAACCCTTGCTGAGCTAGTGACTCTGGCCTTACGCCATGCTGAGTGCGAAGAAGTTCTCAACGCATGCCGAGGCGCAATCGGCTCGGGTCGGGAGGGGGACAAGAAGCGAGCACCCGAGTCAAGCTCGGGCCAAGGAAAGAGGCGGAACCAAGACGGGGAGCACAAAGAACCATCTCGGAAGTATGAGCGGTACACTCCCCTAACCGCTCTAGTGTATGAAATATATGAAGACATCAAAGGCTCGGGCCTCCTCCGCCAACCCGAGCCAATGAGGTCGAAAAGCCGCAATCGCAGCAAACATTGCCTGTTCCATAGTGACCACGGGCATCACACCGGCTATTGCCATCAGCTCCAGGATGAGATCGAGCGCCTCGTCCGCTAGGGACACCTATCCCGATTTGTGGCCAGGCATAAAGAGGACCGAGGCGCCCCAGAGGAAATCGACAACGCCCCTCGCGGGGTCCATATCAACGTCATCGCCGGAGGAGCTGCATCGGGAGGGGACAATGGCCGAGGAAGGAAGGGTCATGCTGAGCGGGCGAGCCGAGTCATCGAGCCTCCCAAGGCCCTGTCGAGTGAGCCCCATAGTCTTCTCCGACCAAGACCTGGAAGGACTGACCACCCCGCATGACGACGCCCTAGTCATATCGGCCACAATAAACCATTGTAACATAGACATGATTCTAGTTGACAATGAAAGTGGCCCCGATGTATTATCCTATGAATGTTTCCTTAAGATGGGGGAGGATCCATCTAAACTCCGCCCGATCCAAACCCCCCTGTGCGGGTTCAATGGCCAGGCCACTTATCCCGAGGGAGCCCTCAGCCTGCCGGTTACTCTTGGCACCCCACCCAAGACTGTTATGGTTATGGCGGACTTCATAGTGATCAAGGGTATGATAGCATACAATGCAATCTTCGGCCGAGGGATCCTCAGCTGAACGAAAGCAGTGCCTTCTACCTATCACCAAAAGATGAAGTTCCCCACCAAAAATGGGTTGGGGGAGGTCCGAGGCAACCAGGCCATGGCCAGAAGGTGCTACAATATCTCGGTTGAAGCCACAAGGCCGGACGGGAAGAACAGGGGCCCCCGGGAAGTCGAGGAAAAATCCGCAACCGCCGAGCTGGGAGGCGAATTGCTAGTGGTTTTCCTAAATGACGACCCGACCCTGGGAGTAAAGATTGGATCCGACCTAACATCTGAAGCCCAACAGCAATACAAAGAATTTCTATCCGCGTACATCCGAGTCTTTGCATGGTCTAATGATCAACTCCCTGGGATACCAGAGGAGACGGTGATGCATAAGCTCAACCTTGATCCAGCCATCAAAGCCGTACAACAACGCAGAAGGAAGCACACGCCAGAGAAGCAGGCGATCATCAAGGAGCAAGTCACCAAGGGGTAAAAGACTGGTTATTTCAGACCGGTCCTGTACCCGACATGGCTGGCTAACGTCATCCTGGTACCAAAAGCTTCGAAAAAGTGGCGAATGTGCGTGGACTTCACCGACTTGGACAAGGCTACTCCAAAGGACTACTATCCATTACCGAGCATCGACCAACTGGTTGACTCAACCTTGGGCAATGAGATACTCAGTTTCCTAGACGCCTATTCAGGTTACCATCAGATCAGAATGAATCCATAAGACATCGAGAAGACCGCCTTTATCACCGACTTTGGCATATACTGCTACACCCGGATGTCTTTCGGGTTGAAGAATGCTGGAGCCACATACCAGAGGCCGGTCAATCATATGTTCGAGAGACAGCTCGGTCGGAACGTCGAGGCCTATATTGACGACATGCTCGTGAAGACCCCCAAGGCCGAGGACCACTTCGCCGACCTAGCTGAAACCTTCGACACCCTCCTGAAGTACAACATGAAGCTTAACCCTGCCAAGTGCGCCTTCGGAGTAAGGTCTGGGAAATTCTTGGGCTTCTTAGTCACCCAGCCTGGGATCGAGGCCAACCCCGACAAGGTCCAGGCCATCCTCGACATGCGCCCACCCACCTGCATCAAAGATGTTCAACGCCTTACAGGGCGCATTTCTGCGCTCAGCAGATTCCTGTCCCACGCGGCTGAACGATACCTACCCTTCTTCAAACTGTTGAGGGGGCCTAAAATGGCATCTGCTACATTCGCGTGGGACGAGGAATGCCAAAAAGAGTTCACCGAGCTTAAGGAGTTCCTTGCTTCGCCTCCGGTGCTTTCCAAGCCCGTCCCAGGTGAAACATTGCATCTCTATCTCTCGGCGACTCCATCTACAGTTAGCTCGGTCCTAGTCAGAAATGACTCGGGAGTCGAGAGACCGGTCTACTACACCAGCAAGGTGCTCAATGAGGCTGAAAGAAGGTACCCCGCAACCGAGAGACTCGTGCTAGCATTGGTTACCTCGGCCAAGTGCCTCCGACCCTATTTCTAAGGGCACTCCATCACCGTGCTGACCGGCGAACCATTGAAGAGGATCCTCGCTCACCCTGAAGCCTCAGGATGCCTCGTCAAGTGGGCCATCATGCTCGGGGCCTACGATATATCGTATCGGCCTCGCTCGGCTATCAAAGGTCAGGCACTCGCTGACTTCATCGTCAAGAGCACCATCCCGACTGAAGAAAGATCTCCGTCCGCGCCCGGGCCGACCTGGGAACTGTTCATCGACGGATCCTCCAACTTAGCCGAGAGCGGCGCCGAGATCCTATTAAAGTCCCCCGAAGGAGCAGAGCTACAGTACGCTCTGAAGTTCAACTTCCAAGCATCTAACAACGCTTCCGAGTATGAGGCCCTTATGTCGGGAGCCCGCATGGCTCGACGGTTGGGGGCTGAGCGAGTTAGGATTCACACTGACTCCCAACTGGTCGCTAGCCAGGTCAACGGCGGTTATGAATCTCGAGAAGCACCGATCATCAAATACTTCCAGCTGGTCAAGACCGTGGCACAACAGTTTCGGAGTTTTGAGGTAGTCTGAATAGCTCGGGAGGAAAACTCCCGAGCGGACGCCCTCCCTCGACTGGCCTCCTCTCTTGACCCCGAGGGTACTCGATCGGTCCTTCTTGAAGAGCTAGAGCAGCTGAGCATCGATTCAGAGCTCCTAGCTCTTGACTCAGCCTCCCCAAGCGACTGGCGTACCCCGTACCTGTCGTGGCTCCAAGATTCTCAGGAGCCCCCCAACCCTCGGGAAGCCCTAAGATTGAAGTACCAAGCTCGGCGATTCGTCACTCTGGATGGCGCTCTCTACCGGAGATCCTTCTCCGGTCCTCTCTTGAAGTGCCTCAGCACTGACGAAGCCAACTGAGCGATCGAAGAAGTTCACGAAGGTCTGTGTGGAGCGCATTTAGGAGATAGGTCGCTCGCCAAGATCTTGCTACGGCTAGGTTATTGGTGGCCCACTCTGCAGCACGACTGCTCGACCTACACACAACACTGTGACTGGTGCCAGCGATTTGACCACTTGGTCCATCAGCCAACAACGGAGCTCATCACCCTAGCCGAGCCTTATCCTTTCGCTCGCTGGTGAATCGACATCCTCGGGCCATTCCCCACGGCCCAGGCCCAGAAGAAGTTCATTATCGTCGCCATCGATTACTTCACTAAGTGGATCGAGGCCGAAGCCACAGCAAGGATCACTGAGACAGTCGTCTAGAATTTCGTATGGAAGTCGATCATCTGTCGTTACGGCATCCCCTGGGTGATAGTAAGCGATAATGGTCGGCAATTTGATTCTCGTTATTTTTGAGACAGATGTGCTAACCTGGGCATTCGTAATCACTTCACCTCGGTCGCCCACCCTCAGGCTAACGGGCTGGTCAAAAATGCCAATAAGACTATCTTAAAAGGCATCAAGACTAGGCTCGACAAAGCCATGGGCAGCTGGCTTGAGGAATTGCCAAACGTACTTTGGTCACACAGAACGACTCCCAGAATGGCAACCGGTGAAAGCCCCTTTTAGCTGGTATACGGTACCGAGGCCGTAATCCCGTTGGAGATTGGCAACCCCTCCCTCCAAGTCATCTGCTTCTCGTCCGAGGCAAACGACCAGAAATTGCTCAAAAACCTCGACCTAGCAGATGAAGTCCGAGAGATTGCCAGCATCCGAGCACCGTAATACCAACGCCGCCTCACTCGATACTATAATGCCAAAGTCTGAGATAGACTCTTTCAACCAGGAGACTTCATCCTCAGGAAAGCCGAAGCCTCTCGACCACTTGAGGCGGCGGGCAAGTTATCCCCTAATTGGGAAGGCCCCTCCCGAGTGGTCGAGACGCTCGGAAAAGGAGCATACCGTCTATCCACGATGGAAGGAGAGCTCATCCCTCGGACCTGGAACATGACTACACTACGCAAGTTCTACTTCTGAATACTGAGCATTGTGTAAACGACATGAGATAAAATAAAAGCCTTCTTTCTTTTATTCAAACAACTCGCTTGTACATCAGGAAGGCCGAAGCGGAGAAAATACATGTCAAAAAAGCAAAAAATCCATCTGGCGCCGCTGTATGAGCCCATCGCTTGGCTGACTCGGTTGACCTTCCTGCATCCAGCCACTGACTCTGCCTCGTGTAGAAACTGGCTCGGATAAAGGGTAGTCGACCCCGTTGACTCGGGCAGCTCGGGACAAAGGTGACAGAGGAATTAGGAAGGAGAAGGCTACCTTCCAAGTTGAACTTGGAAGAGAAAGGGGAGAGGGAACGCATATGAAAGCATCCTCCCCTCCAACCTACCAACTCTTTAGAAGGAAGAGAGTGTAGGCACTCCGAAGAGTGAAAGAAATGATGAGAAGAGCAGAAGATGGAAAAAGAGGCTGCGGGGTGGGGGGGGGGAAGAAACCAGCAGAGCTGGACGAGGAGGCAGGGGAAAGCCCGAAAAGGAGGGAGCTTAATTGGCTTCTTCCTCCCCTCCATGGAGCGAGCAGGAAGGGACGGGCGATAGGGATGCCTAATGCCCCCATCCGTCCACCATCTTGCCCCCCTGCAAGCGCTGTCGGAACTGATAAAAAGAAGACGACGTGCCTCCACACGTCGGACCTTCTTCAAACCCGTCCACCGAACCTCCTTCAAACCCGAAGTAGCAATGACTCTCTGCCCTCCGTCATCGACAGCTTCATCTTCCGGGGCGTCTTCCATGCTCCAAATATAACGGCACAACGCTATGTGAAGAAAGAATGAGGAAAGACTGTCAGGGAAAACCCTAAGCGGTGGAGAGGAAGGGACGCCCTTCAGACCTTTTATAGGCGAAGGGAGGCTATTTGCCTTAAATGATTCTCTCCTCGAAAACACGCCAAAGGGATCTCCACCTACGAACGGTCACCTCAAACTTCTCATTTTCGCCCCAGCGGGACACACGAAGCGGCCAAGCATTCAAAGCATGAGAAAATGGAAAGACACCCTGTCAGACGCTCACCCAACCATCAGGCGAGATCCACGCAGAAAGTATCGGCTCTTTCCAACCACTGCAGATACGCTGAACAAAATACGGCAATGGCGATACGGAACGTTAAGTCTTCATCCTAATGCTATTGCCTTATCTATTTTTCTACACAAAGGAGAAAGCTTTTTGTTCAAAAGGAAAAAGACATACAAAAAGAGGAAGCAAAGCAGATACATCAGGCCTCCAGCCCACCTTGAAGCTCAGAAGTGGAGGGCTCAAACGGTCTGCCCCCGGCACCCTCGACGATGGCCTACCTTGGCACTGACCCCACCGGCGTGGGAACTACCTCGGTTGCGTGCCCTCCCGAGGCATCCGGAGTTGGTGACCCCTAGGACGAAGAGCCCCCATGATCCACTTCATCCGGCGCCGATGCAGAGGAACTAGAGGATGACAAGTCCGAGTCATAGCATTGCCCGGACGGGAAGTCAACTACCCCGGATGCCTGCTCCTCTGCATAAGAGACGGCCCGGTCGTAGCCTTGCTTGAACCCCTTCTGGATGCCCCGGTGAAGTGCTGACTCATAGTAGGGAAGGGCAACCTCCTTAAGGTCGACCCGGTAGGCCTCTGAGCTTTTGTACTGCTCGAGGGCCTCCACCCCGGCTGATCCCACCCTACCAGCGAGCTCGGCCTTCTCCCGCTCTGCCTTAGCTAACTTCCGCTCGGCCTCAACCGTCCGCTTTTCGGCCTCCGCCGCCTACTTCTCCGCCTCGGCCTGATCAGCCTCGGCCTCCTGCCAAAGGCGCTCAGCTTCCTCCGCTTGGTCCACCAGCTCTGAACGTTCGGTCTCCCACCGGCCATCCAGCTCAACACGTGCAAGGCGCTCCTCTTCAAGAAGCCTATTCTTCATCTCGAGCGACTCGCGGGCCTTAGCTAGCTGCTCGGTTAGCGCCCGGGTCTCCACCTCGCTCGACCGCACCAGCTCCATGATTGAGGAAAGCTCCTGCCGAAGCCCGTCATGCTTCTCGGCAAGCCGAGCCAACCTCCTGTCAGACCCACTAAGGGTCTAGGCCAGGTTCGCTCGCGCCGACTCCGACCGAGCGTACGCTTCTGCAAGAGTGTCCCCTATCTAGGCCAGGACTAGGCCGCCCTCCATAACCCCCGTGAGGGCCGCTGACGGAGAGTACTGCCTACCCCCCCTTCACCTTCGCGGCTATACTGCGGCATACCTGGTGCAGAGGTCCCGGGATACCAAGCCTCTCCAAGGCCGTCGGAATAGAGAACCCCCCATCGGCCGACGCCCCGCCGAGTGGCTCGGAGCAAGCCCCGGCCTCGGTCGCCTCTCGTGCCTCGGTCAGATTTTCTTGCGGCCCCCCAACCTAGACCGGCTCGGCACCTGTACGACCACCTGAAGCGCCAACCTCGGCCATGGCCCCAGCATCCCCTACCTCGTCTATGGCCCCCTCGGCTCCTACCAAGGGGAGAGTCGGGCCAGCGCCGTTGCCAGTCGCAGGAGCAGCCCCGGCCCCCTTGGCTCTGGCCGAACGAGGAGCAGAGCTAGCATCGTCACCGATCACAGGAGCAGTCCCGACCTCCTCGGCCCCCTCTTGCTCGGCGGGTGGGAGAGCTCGCCCGATAGGGTCGGCCCCATCATGCTCGGCGGAGGGGTGAGCCGCAGCAAGGTCACCTTTGACTGCGAGTACGACCCCGGTCTTCTTGGCCCGCTTCCTGGCCTTCGCGGCGGCCCGGATCATGCCTTCCATGGGATCCTTGCGCTTGGACCCCCGTGGCCTGGATGATTCACCCTGGGCCACCTCCTTGCCCTTATCTCTGGCTCGGGAGCGACCCGTGGGAGCAGCAGATTCATCAGCAGCCGAGTTATCGCCAAGCTCGATCACCTCTGCGGCCTCCTCCAAAGCCTGCCGCCTAGTGTCTGCACGAGAAGGAAGACATATTCAGAAAAAGAATAATGATCTCAACATCCAAAGGAGAACCTAGCTTGTGGCACCTGAACCCGACGGATGCAGCTGCGTAAGAAGACACCGCTCGATATTCTCTGGAGTAACCAACTCTTCTGTGGATTGGCGGTGCTTCAGCAAGATAGCCACATATTTCTCCACATGTGGAGGGAACTCATCCTGCCTGGGAGGGATATTCGGGTAGAAATTGGGGATTACAGGACACCACCAGGCTTCCTCCACCAAATAAATCCCCACCCAGAAGAATTGAGTTTTCCACCCCTTATGCGAAGAATTCTTCGCAGCCAAGGAGATACAGCTCCTATTCCACCTCACCTGGATAAAATAGAAACCCTTCCCGGCCGAAGGATGTGCTTTCAACTCAAAGAAATAGTGAAAGAGGTCCAAGGAAGGAGGAACTCCACACTGGCGATAGAGAATGCGGAAGGCGGAATGAAGAAGATAAGAATTGGCTACCAACTGAATGGGCGCCAGCAGGAAAAAATTGAGAAGCTGAAGAACGAAAGGTTCGAAGGGAAGGCAGAACCCACCCTTCCACGACAGAAGGAAAGTATAGATATGGCATGTACGAGAGTCCAAGCTCGTCTTGTGTAGAGAGGCCGCAGCAAAGAACAATTTATGGGGCAGGCGATACTGGTGCTCCAGCCTTCTCACATCTGCCTCCCCCAGTTCACTGCAGTTTGAAACCGGCGCCTTCACCACTGGCTCGTCCTCCCACTCCTTAGCATCCGAATGCTGGTCCGCCATGGAATCCGGAGAAGAGTTTGAGGAAAGGCGATCTCGGGACCCCGAAGATTTCGGGGGAAGAGGAAGCCGCGGGACTGCCTCCGCGGTTATCTCCGTCAACTCCACGAACGCCGCTACAAGCCTCTGCTCCTCCGTCGTGTCCTCACGAAGCATCGAAGAGCCCAAAAGCAAGAATGGAGGAGAGCCAAAACCCTAAAGATGGAGGGAGTCTGGAATGACAACAAGCGCCCAACGCCTATATCCCTACGCGGAAGGCGACGCGTCGTTCCGACCTCCGAAAAAAAGGGGCCCCTTCAGTTTAAATCCATCATGATCATCATTATTACGGGCCCAGGTGACCACGACACGTGGCTTCCAAACACAGCCAGATCTCCACCCACCCGAGCCACGCTGGTCCAAAACCCCAAATAGCTACTCTTCCGAGCTTACTAAAGCTCGGGAGTAGGAGGGGGACAAGTGGAGAGGGGTTTTCTGTAGCCCATCTAAGAGCAGCCAAACTAGGTCCATCAGGACCAAACGAGGCCCAGCTCATCCAAGTGACAACCCCACAGGGCCCACTTAGGCTAAAAAGCCCAATAAGATTACTCGGGATAAAATCCTTCCTCGGCGGCCCTTAGGCTCGGAAGGCCCGAGCGTTGGTCAGAACGGAGGAAGACCCATGCCCGAGTTATCCCCTCATCGGGATAGAGGCAAGCGCTCAACGCCCGCTCCGACCTATCTTCATCTGAGCTATGCCTATTGCCCGGACAGGGTTGGCACCTTTTATGCTCGGCTCGACCGATGATTGCTTATCCAAACTACCGTTGAGAGCCCTTTATGAGCAGGAGTTTATGAGGATAAGGGACCCATGATCCCTCTAGGCTATAAAGATCCCACGATGAGGACGTAAAGACCCTACGATGAGGACGTAACTCCCGCTTGAAACTCCTCAGCTTACGGGACTCATGAGACGAGCACACTATATAAACCTGGGACTCCCTCCAGTGAAGGTAAGGGCAATACACGCCTAAAATCCCCTGAGCAGGAATCACTTCACCACCTTGGTGTAGGGGGATCTCGTGCACCTCTTTCTACCTCCCTCCCTATCTTCCACCATTGCTCTACTGACTTAAGCATCGGAGGGTTTTTCCCAGGGAACCTCCCCTGGGCCCCCTGATCCATTTCCCTTTCTCTACAGTTCACTGTTCGGTGATCATCTACCCCGCTCAAGAGCTGTGCGAGATCACGCCCCTTCAGTAAGGAAGGCTCAAGTTCTTAAAGATATCTTGGAAATGACGGAAAGAATCTGAGGAAGGAACTCTAAGAAGGAGCAGACCACTAGTTCCAGGAATTTCAAACCCGACAATGACAAGAAGAGGCCCAACGGTGGGTCTAGTTCATGGAAAGATAAGAAACCGAAGAATGATGATAAGAAACTTGGACCGGGTGCACCATCCAAGGCCCTTTGTAAGTACTGTGACCGTCCAGGCCACAAGATGGAAGAGTGCTGGCGGAAGCTAGGTGCTTGTTTGCGTTGCGGTTGCAGGGACCACTATATCCCTGAGTGTCTTCTCTTGTCCGATCAAGCCACACCGAGTAAGCCGCAAGGAGGCCAGAGGCGGCAGGGCAAGCTACAAGCCATGCAAGAAACTGAGATGGAAGCCATCGAGGAGGGTGGACTGGTAGAAGATACACTTGTTATTTTTGATAAGCCGGCTTTTGTTCTATTTGATACCGGAGCAATGCATTCCTTTATTTCTCAGAGTTTTGCTAAGTCTCTATCTACCAAACCTATATTGATGAGCTCTCAACTGGAAATTTCAACCCCCATTGGTACTGGTTCAACTATTAAGCACTATTACCCCTCAAGTAAGATTTTGGTTAATGGACTTAGTATGCCAGCTGACTTGGTTTGCATGAAGATGAAGGATTATAATGTAATCCTAGGAGCGGATTGGTTAACTAGATATGAGGTTAGTGTTCACTATAAATCTGGCACCGTGTCCTTCTCTGGTTACCCCAAACTCTCTTTTGTTGGGGTTAGGCATTCTAGGTTTGTACTGCTTATTTCGGCACTTCGAGCCGAGAAGTTAGTAAGGAAGGGATGCCAGGCATTTTTGGCGTTGGTTTCTTTGACTGACAAGAATGATTTGGAGATCCAGGACATACCCATTGTTCGATAATTCCCGGATGTATTTCCTGTGGATTTACCAGGACTTCCTCCAGAGAGGGAGGTAGTTTTCTTCATCGATCTAGTTCTTGACGTAACTCCAGTTTCAAAGGCTCCGTATCGTATGTCCCCTGTGGAGTTGAGAGAATTGAAGGAGCAATTAATGGAATTGCTTGAGAAAGGGTTTATTCGTCCAAGCACATCCCCGTGGGGAGCCCCAGTATTGTTTGTAAGGAAGAAAGATGGATCACTGAGGTTGTGCATTGATTACCGCCAGCTTAACCAACTTACCATCAAGAACAAGTATTCGTTGCCAAGAATAGACGAGTTGTTTGATCAGATAGCAGGAGCATAATACTTTTCCAAGATTGATCTTCGATATGGATATCACTAGCTACGTATCAAGGATGAGAATATTCTTAAAACGGCATTTCAGAGCAGGTACGGGCATTTTGAATTTGTTGTAATACCTTTTGGTCTAACAAATGCTCCTGCAGCTTTTATGCAGTTAATGAACAGTGTGTTCCAACCCTACTTGGATCGGTGGGTCGTGATTTTTTTTGATGACATTCTGATATACTCCAAGTGCAAGGAGGAACATGAAGAACACCTGAGAATAGCATTAAAGATACTGTGAGATCATCAATTATATGCTAAGTTCAGTAAGTGTGACTTCTAGTTGTAGGAAGTGTCTTTTCTGGGACACATTATTTCTAAAGATGGGATTTCTGTAGATCCTTCTAAGGTTGAGGCAGTAAGAAACTGGGATAGCCCTGTGAATGCAACTGAAGTTAGAAGTTTTCTTGGCCTAGCAGGCTATTATCAGAAATTTATTAAGGATTTCTCCAAGATTGTGGTACCTTTAACAAGACTAATCTGCAAGGAGAACCGATTTGAGTGGTCAGAAGATTGTGAGCGGAGTTTTCTGACTCTGAAGGAGTGTTTAACTACTGCCCCTGTTTTGGCCTTACCCTCTGGAGAAGGAGGTTTTGTAGTTTACACGGATGCTTCAGGTATTGGCTTAGGTTGTGTGCTCATGCAGCATGGGAAGGTGATAGCTTACTCTTCTAGACAGTTAAGAAAGCACGAAGAAAATTATCCAGTCCATGATTTGGAGCTAGCAGCTGTAGTGTTTGCCTTGAAGATTTGGAGGCACTATTTGTATGGAGAAACATTCACGGTGTTTTCTGATCATAAGAGTTTGAAGTATTTGTTTTCTCAAAAGGGGCTTAATATGAGGCAGAGAAGATGGCTTGAGTATTTGAAGGATTTCAATTTTTCTATAGAGTATCACCCTGGGAAGGGTAATGTAGTGGAGGATGCTTTGAGTCGCAAGCCGATAGCCAGTGTGTCAAGTCTTATGTTGCAAGAATGGAAACTACTGGAACAAATTGCTAGTTTAGATCTTAATATTGGTAAAGATCGAGTCATGATCGCACAATTTCAGCTTCGCCCTGAGCTGTTGATGGAAATTAAGCCTATGCAAGATAATGATCCAGTGCTGGTAGAAATCAAAGGTAATCTAAGTAGTAAACCAGATTTTGTGTTGGCTGATGATGGCAGGTTGCTATTTCGAGGAAGAACCTGTGTTCCAGACTTAGCTGAGATAAAAAGCAAGGTTCTCGTGGAAGCACACAAGGCCAAGTATACTATTCATCCTGGATCCACTGAGATGTATCGGGACCTGAAGAGGACCGTTTGGTGGCCGAACATGAAAAAGGAAGTAGCAGAGTTCGTGAGTAGGTGCTTGGTATGTCAACAAGTGAAGGCTGAGCATTTTAGACTTACGGGGAAATTGAAACCTCTCGATATACCACAGTGGAAGTGGGAGAGCATTGGTATGGATTTCATAATGGGTTTACCAAGAACTCGTGAAGGCTTTGATGCGATATGAGTGATTGTGGATAGATTAACTAAATCTGCACATTTCTTGTCTATCAAGACGAAGTGGAAAGTCAACGTATTGGCTACTTTGTATATGAAGGAAGTGGTAAGATTACATGGAATACATGTAAATATCGTGTCTGACCGAGATCTCAGATTTACTTCACACTTTTGGAAAGGATTACAAGAATCCTTGGGAACCCGTCTGAACTTCAGTACTGCATTTCACCCTCAGACAGATGGTCAGACCGAGAGAATGAACCAGATTGTTGAGGATATGCTAAGAGCCTGCACGATCGACTTTGGTGGCAGTTGGCATGAACAACTGGCCCTTATAGAATTTACATACAATAACAGTTACTAGTCTAGCATTTAGATGGCACCGTTCGAGGCTCTTTATGGAAGAAGTTGCCGATCACCTTTGTGCTGGGATGAGGTAGGCGAGAAGCAATGGATGGGACCGGATCTCATTGTTGAGTCATCCAAGAATATCCAGATCATCAGAGATTGTCTAAAAGTTGCACAATCAAGATAGAAAAGCTATGCTGATAATAGAAGAAGAGATTTGGAATTTCAAGTGGGCGAGCATGTGTTCTTGAAGGTTTCACCTCTGAAAGGAGTTCGAAGGTTTAATATTCGTGGCAAGTTGAGTCCCATATTTATGGGCCCATTTGAGATTTTAGAAAGAGTAGGGGAAGTTACCTACAGATTGGCATTACCACCCCAGTTGTCAGGTGTGCACAATATTTTTCATGTATCTATGTTACAGAAGTATGTGTACAACCCTACGCATATCATTCAACACACGGACCTTGAGTTAAAAGAAGATCTAACTTATGAAGAGAGACCCATCAAGATTTTGGACCGTAAGCAGCAGTAGCTCAAGAATCGGTCCATACCAATGGTAAAGATTCAGTGGAGTCGGCGTGGAACTGAAGAAGCCACTTGGGAGTCCAAAGAAGCTATCCGAAGGCAATACCCCGACTTATTTTAAGGTCAGTAATCTTAATTATCTCCATTTTCGTGAAGTACAATGAATTTGGGGACAAAATTCTTTAAACTGGGGGAGGGTGTAGCCCCCCGATAAATTGTTAGATAAAAAGGGGAAATATATAAGAAATTATATGGAAAATACGATAAGAAAAGATGCAACCAATTTAAAAAAATCTAGAAAAATTATAATCATGTAGAGGATGAAAAATTTAGACAATTTGTGTTCTACGGTAGACCCTAAATAAAATTATAAGCAAGTCGAATTAATGATATTAGGGCTAAATCCACGTTTAACCTTATCAGACCTTAAATTGCTAAATTCGGACCCAATTCTCGAACATTTAATGCCAGATCGGACCCATTTGGATGGCCTTGATCTGTAGATCGTTTCCCCTCTATTAGCCCACTGAAACCCTAACCCTAGACGTCCAATTTTAGGAGAGAAGGCGGCAGACTTGGTCAATCTGCGTTTTTCGCGCGCGACGCGTTGTGAGACTCTATCCAGTCCCCTCGTTCCCCCCCAGATCGAATTACCACTATAAAATCAACCCTTGACCTAATGAGAAACCCTTGGATGCTGCGGCGGCCGGCGAGGAATGGGGACGAGGGCATATTTCGGTGATCACTTGGGAAGGTTTTCTTATCGCGGCCGACGACGTCATCCTCTTCCTTCTTCTTTTAAGGTAGGTTCTAAAGGACCAAACCTCAAGTAATTTATACTACTGGAAGCGTCTTCGAGCCCTCTTTCGTTTGATACCTAAAGCTCTAAATTCCATACAGTATCATGCTAGTATTGTTCGATTTAGTCGTAGCATGTCAAAAATCAGGGTAAACCTAGTTACCTTCGATTAAATGTCAGGATAGCAAGCTTAAAGATTCAAATTAATCAATCCATGTTAGGCATCTTTTCGTCTTCTTTCCACTGGTATACTTTTCCCCAATTTTTATGCAATATATCGATGGAATTTCTTGTTAGAAGTGAACCATGTCAGAGTTCGCCGGACAACGAAACGATGAATGAGTTTGCGGTCCTAATAGGAACTGCCAGAAGCTTAGCGGCCCCGCGATAGACCGCGAGGTCTAGGGCAGCAGTTGTGGTTTGACCGTTTACCACGTTTGCTATGTTATGAACCCCATGATCAGTGGCGGCCCAATGATAGACCGTAAGGTCTGGGCTGGCGGTCCTTCTCTAGACTGCTTGGAAAATCCTGGCGGTTGCTCGAAAGACCGCCTAAGGCGTGTGTGGTTTTCAAGCTCACATGCCTCAAGCAGCCTAGAGAGAGACCGCTAGGCCCTTTCCCGCGGTTCTGGATAGACCGCCTGGGTCACGCAGAAGTGCTATACCATGATTTAAGCATGTTGGTTCTTGATGAGTTATGCATATAAGTAGGATATAAACCCACAAATTAATTGGAATGTATGAAACACGTTTAATAGTATTCATGACTGGGTTTTTCGTGTCCTTTTTCCAAACATATTTCATTTGTTCTTGTCAATTAAGCAAGCATAATCTATAATCATTCTATTTCGGAATTAGTGAGATTTATTAGGATTGTTTGACAGTCGATCCACCCCGGTGGTGCTGACTGACCGCTATACATCATTTTTTGAAGTTTCTCAACTCTCAATTCTTGTAATAGTTGGGACTCTCTGCCGGATATTCCTTCTGTCGGACTAGGACCTCTATTATGAGACCTCCGTAAGCCCCCACGAGCATGGGATTCTCACTAGGATGCCGGGCAGGTTGTACCTCAAATCCTGCACCTATTAACTCGACCAGATCGCTTGTTAGCCTCTGTCCAGATTCGCGGCCCACATGGGACCGTTTAAATCCTTACATGGACGTCTGTGGACCGTTTGGTGTTGGGGGCGGCCCATGGTAGACCGTGTAACACTCGTTATGGGCCTTCGATCCTTTTGTGCTATACGGCCGGATATGGACCGTCTTTACCTGTCAGACGGCCCATTCTAGACCGTTCTCATCCTTCCTGCGGCCCTTAAAGGACCGTTTATCCCTTGGCACCGGACTGGGTTTTCACTGGCCTAGTTCATCTCCCGCGGTCCAGTAAAAGGCCATTTTTATCCTAGGCGGCCCTGGTGTGACCGCGTAGCTTCTAGAGATTGTTTGTTCCGCTTTCTTATGTGCTTAGGTGGCCGAGCCATGGATGGCTTGTGCTGCATTTAAATCCTGGATTTGTTTTCTACTTATTTAAAAAATATAGCTTGATTTCTTTTTCTTGGCCGTGTCCAGTAAATGTCTAGACATAACTTGGGATCTTGGATCAACCAAATCAATGCCATTGCATCATAAGGGCCTGGTCTGGTCTTGAGAGGAGCGCCCAAAAAGTACTAGTGCCCCGGGGAGTTGTAATGGCATGGTGAGGCATTGCACCGAGTGCATGACTAGCGTGATGTCTATGCCATTTTCATTCATTTGAATCGTTCCATTCTTTTCGCTACGATATAAGTTATTCGAATTCCTATCTAGAATTATCTACATGACTTTCTTGTTACATGCTTGATCGGCCAATTTCCTGGATACGTTATGCCTCTTTTCTTCTTATTGAGTAATTCATTATTTGTCATTCCTTTTTATTTCATCGCATGACATTAATGTAATTGGTTAATTACTTAAACCTTGCCTGCTATTACCTACTGAGCGTTCGCTCACCCAGTTTTCCCCCTTTTTTAGGTAGCTCCGATGATGAATCGCCAACAGATGAGGATGGGCATGAATGAAGACTTTGGAGCGAGCCAGCTAGATAGCCACTTGTAGATGTCTTTGGATAGTCGAGTCATGAGTGTCGTTATGTTAATATGTTTTAGAGTTGTAATTTGATTTTTCAGTTATGGTTGAGTTGTGATGTAACGATGTCAGTGGATATTGGGAATTTCTTTAGCTCTTATTAGTTGATCGGTGGATGTTGAAACTTGTTGTGTTTCATTAATTTGGAATGAATGGTTATTTTGGGAGTTATTCCTTCCCTTTTGCTTTGTGTTGTTGAAGTTATCTAAATGCTAACCCAAGACACAGCATGTCTGGAAATCAACATATTTTAACTCTACTGCCGCATTCCGATTTTTCGCATCAGGGCGTGACATCCGTCTTCCTACATTACGGGACCCAACATTTGTATTTTCTGAAAATTCTAGATTTTCTCTATATAAAACCCCCTTTTCTCTCTCCCCCCATCTCTCATTCCTCTCATTCTCTCCCTCTATCTTCTCTCCCACGTTCTCTCCTCTCCCCCTCTCTTCTCTACGGGCGGCCGATGGAGATGGACGAGGGTTAGGTGGCGATGCTCGTGGGGCGAGGAGCAATGTGGACGGGGTGAGGATCGAGGCGTGGTGGTGCGAGGAAGCTCGGGTTCACGTTCGTGAACCGGTGGGGGTTTCACAGACGTTATCACGTGGATCGGCATCCTCAGCGTGCGGAATCTGCGGTGGAGGTAGGGGGATGGATCCTTAGCCCTTGTACTTCCTTTCCTGATGTTTTATTGGCCGAGGCGAGGCCGAGAGTGGCTTTATTTCATGCCAGGGTCAAAATCGCATGTTTGGGGTGAGTGGCGATTTTTGGACGATTTGAGGCCCGATTGTGGTTTTGATTTGGTTTTCTGGTAGTAGGGATGTCCGAAGATGAATTCCCCTTGTTTCCCCCTTCGCAGAGAGGCGAATGGGGTGTGGAACCGAGCTCATGGTGGAGCTCAGTCCATCTTCGTGAAAACGTAGGAGACGGCCACATTGGTGGCCGTCTAAGCCCTGCTGTAGGTGGCCAAGACCATGGCCGCCCAGGGGTGTTAGGCGGCCAGGGCCCTGGCCGCCCTCACCCATGAAGGCCCAAGTATGGGCGGCCAGGTCGATGGCCGCCCAGCCCTCTAGGCGGCCAAGGATGTGGTCACCCAGGCAATGGGGTGCCCAGGTGCTGGGCGGCTACTGGTGTGGCCGCCCAGGCCTCTCGGCGGCCAAGTGTTTGGCCGCCCAGCTCAATCATCCCTCGGGTCGCCGTGTTTCTCGTTTTCTTGCCCCAAGGTGTCCATATGCGATACGGATTCACGGAAGGGGTGTCTGCATCATTCTTCATGATCCTGGAGGTATCATGTTACCTCGATTAGTGTCCACGTGAGTTTTGAGGGTCCGGGCGACCCTGTGTGTTCACGTGCTTTCGTGCATTCGTTAGGTTGACTCACCGTGTGTCGGTATGAGTGTAGAGGTATGTTTCCGCACATCGTAGCTTCTTCGGTAAGTGATTTCCGTGTGGGCCATGCATATGCCCTATGAACTATGAGTTCTATGACCCAGCTTGGGGTTGGGGGCTTTCTGAGGTTTCCCTCTTTATCGAGGATCAAACTCGGCGGTTGAGGGCCACCTCGTAAATTGTGCTATCGTAGTTTCAGACCTAGGGATTTGGCTAGATTAATGATGATGTGCCATCATGTGCAATGGTCATGACCCGAGTCACGTGACTCAAGGACAGTTGGGTTTATTAGGTCT